>CM064485.1:55580941-55915941 GCA_032716605.1 Paralithodes platypus
TTGCTAAGTTCATCATGTACTAAAAATAATGCTGCAAACAAAGAGAGAGAGAAAGAGGGGGGATAGAGAGAGAAGAGGAGAAAGGAAGGGGGATGAGAACGAAATAGGGGAAAGACTTTGAGAGAGAAGAGATTGAGGAAGATGAAAGGGGGAGGGGGGGGGTGGGGTAATAAAATGAATACAAGATATTAATTGAGATTCCGTGAAAGTTCAACATAGCATGTCCGGAAAAAAAAACTATATAGCTACGGTACCAGTTGGGATTCGAACCCCAGTCTTCCAATGGGGTATTCTCAAAATCAATAGTCCGCTGAAAACTTTAGGGGAAATATTTCTTTTTCTTAAATTATTTACTTAGATTCATGTTTATCCATTAAGTTTTAAGAAATTGGTTACTAAAAAATATCTCCCTTAACCCTTTTTACTACCACAAATCCTTCTTAAACTGCACAAAATCGTCTAAAATAGCTAGATTGATATAAAAAGGACGTCGCCGATACAGAAGGGGTTAAGTTCTAGCTGCTGAGAAAAACATGTCCGAGACCCGGTTTGTTTATTTTGGTCACGTGATATGACGTCACTAGCAAATAATGAATACACTCAACAGAACAGTAATACTTATTTACTGGTTGAATGATGAGAGAGAGAGAGAGAGAGAGAGAGAGAGAGAGAGAGAGAGAGAGAGAGAGGTAGGAGAGTAGAGAGGAGATTGAAAGAAGAGAGAGAGAGAGATGAGAGAATAAAGTATTATCCTATTCGTGTGTTATCCATGGCCCTAATCCGAACGAAACGCAACTGAATGATTAAATAAGTCGAAAAATTATATAAACAATTGCAAAACCCATCTTATCTTCCAAGCTCTTCCTCCCATTCTTCACTTGTTTTCACTTTAGTTTTGTTATGTCTTCCGCCGCTAACTTTCTCCGGGGTTATTTTATGTTAATTACTTGTTTTAATGAAGCCGGTTTCTCTATTATATTTTTTTTACAGGCCTTTGTAATTTTGCATTGCCATTATTATATGTTTTGTTTTATGTAATGCGCTTCTGTATCGACACCTGGATAGGGATAAATAAAATGTCTCTTGAAATTTACAGTACGGCTTAATTGGGCCGAACCCCACCGAATCCGAATGGATACAACCCAGGGAGAGAGAGAAAAAAAAACGAGGTTGGCCTGCCTAAGAGGGGTTTCTGGATCTCTCTCATTCGGGCTTAAGGGGGGTGACCTGTTTTTGTTCTGTCTTTCTCTGGCTTGTATCCATTTGGCCCCATTCAGCCTACTGTTTTAAGTCGTTTATCCCCATTCAGGTGTCAATTTTTTACTGGTGAGAGGTAGCGAGCCAGCATATTTTTTATTTTTGTTTAACAGCAGGCTAAATTTGTACATTTTTCGATAGAAAAATTTCTCCGGCAAAGCCGGATCTCTTCATATAATGCTGGGTCGCTATCGCTCGCCCGGAAGAAATCGACACCTAGATGGGGAATACATAACGTTCTTAAAATGTTCGTAGTGCTGATGGGGGCCGACGCACACCCCCCCCCCCCGATGGATACAAGCCAGAAGGGAACAGCAGAGGAGAAAGAGGAAATAAGGGAAATAGCAACAAGCTGGTCACCCCCCTTAACCCCATTAGTTTTGACATTTTAAGATATTCACCCCATTAGTTTGGCGATTTTAAGACTGTTGTATAAAGGAGACAAAAGGCAAAGTTCCCTGTAACGAGTGTATCCCCAAAAGTTAAAAAGGTTATATTTGGTATTTTAAACATTTAGGTTATATGTTTATGTATGCATGGATTTATTTACTTTTTGCTCCTTTGGAAAGAATTGTGATGTACTTGCTTAGAGTAGTTAAATTAATAGGAGGAGGAGTTTGTGAGAGCTAGCTGGATCACTCTCTGTGTAGGGGGAGACACAAACAGAAACAGTGAGGGAAGCCCATGGATAAAATGTGAAAACAGGTTAATTACTCAGCATACTCTCTATCCTCTCTCTCTCTCTCTCTCTCTCTCTCTCTCTCTCTCTCTCTCTCTCTCTCTCTCTCTCTCTCTCTCTCTCTCTCTCTCACACATGAAGCACGACCATCTCGCTCTGACTGCTATTGGTAAATACTCACAGTTAACTAGACCTGTAGGTGTGTGTGTGTGTGTTCGAGAGAGAGAGTTAAAATATACTCAGACCACACAGACCTTGCGATCCCTACTAAGTGATCTGGCGAAAATATAGAAGAGGGAGAGAGAGAGAAAGAGTTGAACAGATAGTCAGACCACACAGACCTTGCGACCCCTACTAAGTAATCTGGCGAAAAGAAATAGAAGAGAGAGAGAGAGGTTGGGCAAGTGGGTGGGTATTTTAAAGGTGACTGTATGTGTGGGGGGGGTAAGTTTTTTGTCTTTTGTGAGTATATGTGGTGAAGTGAGTGTGAAGCTATTGTGTGTGTAATTCACTCACTTGTTCGTCAAGGGGAATCCACGCAATGCGAGCTAAGCTCATTATTATCGCGCCTCCTTAACTGGGAATGTATTGCGTGAATTCCATGTTAAGTGTTTATGTATAGTTGGAATGGCTGTGGATGTGTGTCTAGCCTGTATTTTAGCCAATTGGCGACATCTGGAAACGAAGGCTTAGGGTTAATCTGTACGGTACCATTCTCACTACGGTACCAGTCTCACCCGAAGGCTTAGGTTGACCAATAGCTTAGGTTGACCAGTACGATACCCATCTCACCTTGTAACCGATCACCAACCCCAGATGGGACGTCACAACTTCGTCCACTTATTCCAGGTTCCTATTTATACTGCTAGGTGAACAGAGGCTACACCGTTAGGGGACTTGCCCAAATGTCTCTTCCCCGCCCGGGTCTCGAACTCGGGACCTTCTGGTTGTGAGCCAGACGCGCTATCTGTTACGCCACGGGGAGGTGTGTGGTAGTGAGTGTGTGTGTGTGTGTGTGTGTGTGTGTGTGTGTGTGTGTGTGTGTGTGTGTGTGTGTGTGTGTGTGTGTGTGTGTGTGTGTGTGTGTGTGTGTGTGTGTGTGTGTGTTGTTGTGTGTGTGTGTGTGTGTGTGTGTGTGTGTGTGTGTGTGTGTGTGTGTGTGTTATAGTGTATGTATGTATGTATGTATGTATGTGTTTGCGTGTTAGGAAAGCGTATATACCAAATGTTATCTCCTAATACTGGAACCTCGATATAGAACGGTATGTTAAGCTTAGATAAACAGAATAGTTAGTATAAACATTACACGTTCATTGGGTTAGCTTGACACACACAACACACACACACCTATAATTCTCTCTCTCTCTCTCTCTCTCTCTCTCTCTCTCTCTCTCTCTCTCTCTCTCTCTCTCTCTCTCTCTCTCTCTCTCTCTCACACATACATTTACACACGGAAGCAAATTAATTCACCCACATTAATTTGCATGCCGTATATAATTCACCCACATTAATTTGCATGCCGTATATAATTAAGTTATACCGTAAGATTAACCCTCTCTGTACCGGCGACCTCTCTTTAATTATATTCTAGCTATACTTCGACGTTTTTGTGCAGTATAAGAAGAATCTGTGGTGGTCAAAAGGGGTAAATGAGATAATTCGAAACCTGTTGATTGCTGGAGGACCTATTTAAACTGAATAAAATCGTCTAACAATAGCCAGAATCAAGTTAACCCCTTCACCACTATGACGCAATGTTCATCATATTCTGGTGACCATTAAACGATTTTGTTTAGTTTATAATCGACCTCTACGACTCAAATGGCTATATACCGGTACGATCTCAATAAACCCTCTGAATAAAATAGGTCCTTCTTAACTGCATAAAATCGTCTAGTTTTAGCCAGAATCAAAGCTAGAAAGGCGTCATGTTGCTGAAGGGGTTAAAAGGACGGCATCGGTACTGAAAGGGTTAACAATTGTTTAACCCTTTCAAGATCCGGTTACGCATTTCTCTTCGGTTTTCTGGCTATTATTAGAGGATTTTATTGAGATTAGGAAGGGCATACGCAGGCAAATATATACATAGGAAGGGTATTTTTATTTTTTTTTCTATGTGATTGAGGGAGGCAAAAGGCATAACTGCCTATAGCGAGTGCCTCCCCCATAGTTGAAAGAGTGACAGGGCCAAAATCAAGGGACGTTCGAGCCAAAATGCCTGGACACACGGAGTTTGAAGCAATTTAAGTCATAGGAAGAGGGAAAGACTGATTCTGGGAGAGAGTTCCAGAGCTCAGATGTTGAGTAGAAGAAAGTTTGAGAGTAACGTTTCACTCTTGGGTTTGAGAGTTGCACAGAGTAGGGGTGGGATTGAGTTGCAAGACGGGTACCACGTGCCCTACGTAAAGGAGGTGGTATGCACTGGGATAGCTCTGAGGAACACTGATTATTATAGTAGCGATAGAATAGCAAGAGAGATGCAACATTGCGGCGGAGAGAGAGAGAGATTGCAGAGAGTTGGTGAGTGGACGGGAGTTAATGATACGAAAGGCCTTCCTTTCAACTTTGTCTAGGAGAGTGGTGTAAGAGGAACCTCCCCACACATGTGAACAATACTCAATACAAGGGCGCACTATGCCCCTGTACAGAGCAAGAAGCTGTGCAGGGGAAAAACAACTCTAAGGCAGTGAGCACACCCAGCTTCTGGGAGGCTGCCTTAGCAAGACTGGTAATATGGTCCTTCCAAATGAGAGCAGAAGAAAAAGAGACACCAAGAATATTGAGAGAAGATGAAGGGTTAATTTTTGTATTGTTGAAGAATAAGGGATAGTCCGCTGGGAGATCCTGACGGGTAGATAGATGGAGAAATTGGGTTTTGGAAGCATTAAAGTTAACAAGGTTTTCTCTGCCCCAATTGGAAATAGTATTTAGATCAGAATTTAAGAGTTCTATGGCTTCATTACGTTGTCGTTGAGGGATTGCTGGCTGGGGCGTTCTGAAAAAACTAATGGAGTAGTGTAAGGTTGAGTCGTCTGCGTATGAATGGATGGGAATTAAGGTACAGTTAAGGAGATCATATATAAAAAATTAGAAAGAGAATAGGAGATAGGACAGAGCCCTGAGGAACACCGGAGTTTATAGGGTGAGGAAGTGAACAATGGCCGTCCACAACCGCAGCTAGGGAACGGCCGGAAAGGAAATTAGAGACAAAGGCACAGATGGAGGGATAGAAACCGAAGGAGGGTAGTTTAGAAATTAAAGATTTATGCCAGACTCTATCGAAGGCTTTCGATATGTCTAGTGCAATAGAAAAAGTCTCACCGAAGTCCCGAAAGGAGGATGACCAAGAGTTAGTAAGATATGAAAGAAGACCACCAGTAGAGCGACCCTTAAGGAAGCCATACTGGCGATCTGAGAGCAGATTATGAGAAGAGAAATGCTTAAGAAATTTGGAAGCAAGAATAGTTTCAAAACTTTAGAAAGACAAGAGATAAGAGCAATTGGACGATAGTTGGAGGGTTGAGAGCGGTCACCCTTCTTTGGGACAGGTTGAATGTGAGCAAACTTCCAGCATGAAGGGAAGACGTTAGAGGATAGACAGAGACGAAAGAGTTTGCCTAGGCAGGGAGTCAGCACGGAAGCACAGTTTTTGAGAACAACAGGAGGAACACCGTCCGTCAGCACGGAAGCACAGTTTTTGAGAACAACAGGAGGAACACCGTCCGGACCGTACGCCTTATTAGTGTTAAGCCCAGAGAGGGTAGAAAGTACATCTTTAGAAGAGATTAGGATATTAGGCATAAGTAAGAGAGAAGAGGGCGGAGAGGGAGGAATAGCACCGGAATCATCCAAGGTGGAGTTTCTAGCAAAAGTTTGAGCGAAGAGTTTAGCTTTGTCAGAGGAAGAAGTGATGGTTGTGCCATCAGAGTGGGAAAGGGGAGGGAAAGACGAGGAAGAGAAATTGTTGGAGAGGTTTTTGGCTAGATGCCAGAAAGCTTGGGAAGAGCTAGAGTTGGATAGTTCAGTGCATTTATTATTGATGAAAGAGTGTTTGGCAAGTCGAAGAACAGATTTGGCTTGATTCCGGGCAGAAACATATGAAGAATGAGAGTCTTGAGTTTTAAGGCGTCGGTACCGTTTGAATGCTTCCTCCTTATTGCGGACAGCAGTAGAACAGGCGTGAGTAAACCAAGATGTGGAAGTCAGAGGGTTAATTGAGGTGGTCTTTTCCCTTATTATAATTCCCACAGATCGTTCCTAAGCTGTGTGAAATCGTCTAATGATTGCCAGAACAAAAAACTTAAAATGAGTCATTTTCTTGAAAGGGTTAATCAGGCATGGTATTATTTTATATTGGCTCAGTTGATTCAATGTGTGAGTCAGTTAATTTAGTCAGTGATAGAGTTAGTTTGTCAGTCAGTCAGTGAAATAGTCATTATCTCAGTCGCTCAGTAAGTTAATCGGTTAATAAACAGCCAGGAAATGAGTCATTTAAGCAGTCATTAATTTTGTCAGTAAGTAAAAAGTTTGTTAATCAATCAGTAAGTTGATCATTCAGTCAGTCATTCAGTAAGTCGATAATGCAATCAGTCAGTACGTCGATAATTCAGTCAGTCAGTACGTCGATAATTCAGTCAGTCAGTACGTCGATTATTCAGTCAGTAAGTCAATATTTCAGTCAGTCAATCAGTAAGTCAGTAATTCAGTCAGTCAGTAAGTCAATATTTCAGTCAGTAAGTCAATAATTCAGTCAGTCAATCAGTAATTCAGTCAGTCAGTAAGTCAATATTTCAGTCAGTCAATCAGTAATTCAGTCAGTAAGTCAATATTTCAGTCAGTAAGTCAATATTTCAGTCAGTAAGTCAATAATTCAGTCAGTCAATCAGTAAGTCAGTAATTCAGTCAGTCAGTAAGTCAATATTTCAGTCAGTCAATCAATCAGTAATTCAGTCAGTAAGTCAATATTTCAGTCAGTCAATCAGTAAGTCAGTAATTCAGTAAGTCAATATTTCAGTCAGTAAGTCAATAATTCAGTCAGTCATTCAATAATTCAGTAAGTCAATAATTCAGTCAGTAAGTCAATAATAATAATTCAGGCAGTCAGTAAGTCGATAATTCAGTCAGTCAACCAATAGCCTATAAGTTTCATAAGTCAGACAGTTAGGTAATCAGTCAGTGAATCAGTCAAGTCAGTAGCCAGTCAATCGGTCAGTTAGTCAGTCAGTAGTTAGGTGAGATAGCCAATCAGTTAATCAGTCACAAAGTCAATAAATCAGTCCGTAATTCAGTGAGCCAATCAGTCAGTCAGTAAGTTAATTAATTAGTCAGTAATCCAGTCAGTCAATCAATCAGTCAGTAATTCGGTGAGCCAGTAAGTCACTAAGTCAAATAAATCAGTCAGTAATTCAGTCAATAAGTCACTAAATCAGTTAGTAACTCAGTGAGCGAGTCAGTCAGTCAGAAAGTCAGTCAATGAATCAGTCGCTACAAGTAATTAGCAGGAATCTCATAAAGTGAACTAACTGTCTCTTCCAAGGTATATTAAAGAAAGTCATGCCATTTCCACACGCCAAAAAAAATCACGCTGCATGCAACATCTTATTAACCCCTTGAAGATTATGATGCATTTTGACAGTGTATTCTGGCTATCACTAGACGATTTTATACAGCTTAGGATGGATCTGTGGGAATTGAAAGGGTGAAGACTCTCTCAATTGACCACTTGCGAGTTTCAGGCTATAAGGAAGTTCGGCCTGTAAACATCGATATTAAACACAAATACAGTAATTATGTAGGTTTTATATGGATAAATAGTATGTTGAATTTGGTTTTATGTATTTTTATAATTACTAAAACCTTATTATAGCTGGTTATTCTGCTAAACCTTATTATAGCTGGTTATTCTGCTAAACCTTATTATAGCTGGTTATTCTGCTAAACCTTATTATAGCTGGTTATTCTGCTAAACCTTATTATAGCTGGTTATTCTGCTAAACCTTATTATATCTGGTTATTCTGCTAAACCTTACTATAGCTGGTTATTCTGCTAAACCTTATTATAGCTGGTTATTCTGCTAAACCTTATTATAGCTGGTTATTCTGCTAAACCTTATTATAGCTGGTTATTCTGCTAAACCTTATTATAGCTGGTTATTCTGCTAAACCTTATTATAGCTGGTTATTCTGCTAAACCTTATTATAGCTGGTTATTCTGCTAAACCTTATTATAGCTGGTTATTCTGCTAAATATCGATGTCTATAACTCCAACTTCCTTATAGAATGAAAGTCGCAAGTAGTCAATTAAACCTCTCGGCTCCCACCATCCCTGCCTAAAATGAATAATATTGTCTAATAATCGCCCAAAATAATAAAATAAACGAAAATAAATGCGTCATCGTATCTTGAAAGGGTTAATCCCTTCCGTACCGGCGACGTCTTTTAAATTTTAGTCTAGCTATATTTAGCCGATTTTGTGCAGTTAAGACAAATATTATGTGGTAGTATAAAGGGTTAAGTGAGATAGTTAGAAACCTTTTAATTGCTGGGGGCCCTTTGGAAACTAAATATATCACGAGATAGTTAGAAGCCTTTTAATTGCTGGGGGCCCTTTGGAAACTAAATATGGCCTAAATATATCACGAGATAGTTAGAAGCCTTTTAATTGCTGGGGGCCCTTTGGAAACTAAATATATCACGATATAGTTAGAAACCTTTTAATTGCTGGGGGCCCTTTGGAAACTAAATATATCACGAGATAGTTAGAAACCTTTTAATTGCTGGGGGCCCTTTGGAAACTAAATATATCACGAGATAGTTAGAAACCTTTTAATTGCTGGGGGCCCTTTGGAAACTAAATATATCACGAGATAGTTAGAAGCCTTTTAATTGCTGGGGGCCCTTTGGAAACTAAATATATCACGAGATAGTTAGAAGCCTTTTAATTGCTGGGGGCCCTTTGGAAACTAAATATATCACGAGATAGTTAGAAGCCTTTTAATTGCTGGGGGGCCCTTTGGAAACTAAATATATCACGAGATAGTTAGAAGCCTTTTAATTGCTAGGGGCCGTTTGGAAACTAAATATATCACGAGATAGTTAGAAGCCTTTTAATTGCTGGGGGCCCTTTGGAAACTAAATATATCACGAGATAGTTAGAAGCCTTTTAATTGCTAGGGGCCCTTTTGGAAACTAAATATATCACGAGATAGTTAGAAGCCTTTTAATTGTTGGGGGCCCTTTGGAAACCAAATATAATCGCTTATTAGTAGCCACAATAATGTAAAAAAGACGTCGCCGGTTTAGAATGGGTTAATGGCACAGACAGCATTCCTAAATATATACGATTTTTTTTTTTTTTTTTGTATAATGGTAATAAACATGTTAACAATAGAATGCCTTTGGTGGGCCGCTATATTGTGAAGGATTTATTACTGATATGTCGTATCTTTGCTCTCTCTCTCTCTCTCTCTCGCTCTCGCTCTCTCGCTCTCGCTCTCGCTCTCGCTCTCGCTCTCGCTCTCGCTCTCGCTCTCGCTCTCGCTCTCGCTCTCGCTCTCTCTTTCTCTCTCTCTCTCAATAATGTAGAATTCTGATGGATAATAAGTATGAATGTATTGGTTTTATGTATTTTTGAATGTACTACGACCGTATTTTAGTTAATAATTATGCTGAGTATCAACATCCATAGCTCTAATGTCCTTATAGCCTGGAACTGGTAGGGGAGATGGGCGTAATAGTTTGCTTGTTTATGTATCTTTTTGTTAATTTTAGTTTCTCCCATCAAGCATTAAATAGCACCCCCAAGACCCCCCCCCCCCCCCCCTTCAAGATATATTTGTAAATTTGTCGGTAGAACATTTTCCCGGCCGAAGGCCGGTTCCTCTTAAAATTACAGGCTCGCTATCGCTCGCCAGGTAATAATCGACACCTTAATGGCGCGAAAAGTCTTATAATTGACAACAAAATGGGACGAAAGTTGTTATAATCGCCAAACTAATGGGTCGAACGTCTTAAAATCTAAAAACCAATGGTATTAAACACGAGGGAGAAGGGGGCCAGAAAAACCAGCCCATACTCCCTTAATGTAAAGAACTATTAGTGCCATTTCAAATGACACCCATTGCCTACCCACCTACAGAAATCTCAAGGCTGTTCTTATACTGTGAAAGTCATGCTGGTTGACCTAAGGCGAATGGAGAAAAAAACACTATCTGAGGAGAAGCACTTTTTTGACGTTTCGCAGATAGCGTCTTCAGGTCACCCTCAACAACCTAATGCGAAATGTTGTCGTGCTTCTTGAACAACTTGCTTCCACTGTACCGTACATTGCATATCTTTTGTATGCGGTATCATAATTAAATAACCCTGGAAATTAAAATGAAGACACACTATAACAAAGAATAAGATAATAACCTTAACACCTGTAAAGCCTTTCTATGTCTGCTAGTTATAATCAAGTCCTCCCAAGCTAGTCGCGAAAATAAACAAGTGACGATCAAAGCTTAAATGAGGTATTAATAGAATGTATGTCTGTTTATGTGTATTACTGGTTTTACTCCCACACCCCTCCACTGCACCACCGCCTCTGTCGCTGGGGTGTAAGCAACATAACACATACCAGTTTTTGTGGCGGCATGATTAAGCAGAGCAAGGCAATATTAGAGAGAGATCAGAGATCCTCTAACCTTCAAATATTGAACACATGTTTTTAGATGTAGTTTGGGGGCTCGAATCCATGTTACATATATTATAAAATGTTAATTTGTTCATATCCATAATACAAACATTTATATCCTATAATTTGAATGTTTTCAAATCTATAATACCAACAAATATAATTATAACCTACAATGTTAAATGTAATTATAACCTACAATGTTAAATGTTTTTAAATCTATAATAGCCTACCAACAAATATATAACTTACAATGTTAAATGTTTTTAAAAGTATTAAACAATCTTAATATATATATTCTGACCTCTTTGGTGCTTATCTTTAATAGACAATATAAAATGCTTCCAGAATTTTGTTTTCTACATTAAGATTGATAATCCCTGCAATGGATTATTAATGGTTGTTGATCATAATTGAAATAGTTATCATCAATATCACAAACATCTACCATTATTACTACTACTACCACTACCACTGATAATAAATAAATACATAAATATACAAGTAAAATCCCTCATCCTATGACTTCTGCTTTGAACCGCCGTGTGTCCAGACGTTTTGAATAACGCACTGTCGATTTTCAGGGCCTTCTTCTTCCTCATGTTTTCAGATTTTATGACGTTCGGCTCATTAGTTTGGTGATTTTAAGACTTTTCGCCCTATTTTGTTCCAATTTAAGACCTTTAGGTGTCGATTTTTTTTCCTGGCGAGCGACATCGATCCTCTAGTTGTGGAAAAATCGGCCTTCGGCCGTGACATTTTTCTACCGAGAGCTGTACAAATGAATCTCGAAAGGGTATTTGATGGAGGTCTAGGAAAGAAGCTAACAAATAAATGAATATATAAATAGATAGACTCCAAAAATAACCACTGTCCCCTTAAACTCGGCTCTCTGTTACTAATATCACTTTGGGGGAGACACTTGTTACAGGCAGCTTTGCATTTTGTCTCCTTTATTTACATAGACAAATAACTTGTCTATATGCAATACTAAAGTGGCCCAAATCAAGGTAACTTACCCGTGCGTGTGGGTGTTGACACATTAGCTAATTTATGAACCTGGTTGGGGTAAAAGGTCCACGGGTTTTTATAAAGGCTGGGTCCCTTATTTTAGCCATGCATGCAATACCATGTATTCTGTTTAGGCTGTACCGGTACGTAATGCACAATTATGAAGCCACCAACAGAATATTAATATCAATTATGAAGCCACCAACAGAATATTAATATCAATTATGAAGCCACCAACAGAATATTAATATCAATTATGAAGCCACCAACAGAATATTAATATCAATTATGAAGCCACCAACAGAATATTAATATCAATTATGAAGCCACCAACAGAATATTAATATCAATTATGAAGCCACCAACAGAATATTAATATCAATTATGAAGCCACCAACAGAATATTAATATCAATTATGAAGCCACCAACAGAATATTAATATCAATTATGAAGCCACCAACAGAATATTAATATCAATTATCAATTTCGTTTTCATAATTAAGGGTGGGGTGGGGGGGGGGGGGATTTAGTTTTAATCTTTATATATTTTATCATATATTGTATAATAAAGTTTGCTCCATAGACCTCTATGAAGCTTAAAAACATCCCAAGACCCACCTTTGAGATACATTTGTACATTCGGTAGAAACAAATTCCGGCCAGAGGCCGGTCCCTACTAAATTACAGGCTCACTATTTCTCTCCAAGAAAATATTGACACCTGAATGGCACGAAAGGTCTTAATATTGACAAATAAATGGGGTGAACAGTCATACAGTCGCCAAACAAATATGGCGCACATCTTAATATCTCACAACTAATGGGCCTAACATGAGGGAGAAGGGGGTTCAGAAAACTAACTAATATACCTCCCCGTAGATTTTCGAAGTTTGTAGTTTGTATCATCCTTTACCCCAACCCCATTTATTTATTATCATATTTTTCCCAATTACCATGTATTTTATCATACATTTCCCCATTATTTATTGTTATCATCCTTTTCCCATTCTTCTTTATTGTTATCAGCCTTTTCCCCATTCCCATTTATTTTTATCAGCTTTTCCCCCATTCTTATTTATTATTATCAGCCTTTTCCCCATTCCTATTTATTTTTATCAGCCTTTTACCCATTTACAATTATATGCTTATCATACTTTGTTCCATGTATGTTTTTCAGTCTTTTTTTTCCATTCCCATTCAGCCTTTTCCCCATCTTTATCAACCTCTCCTCCATTCCCATTTATATTTGTATCAGTCTTTTTCCCATTTCACTTTTATCATACTTCTCTCATTTACTGTATTTGTATCGTCCTTTCCCCATTTATATCATCATTTTCTCCATTCCCATTTCTATTTTTATCCACCTTTTCTCGATTCCCATTTCTATCTTTATCATCCTTTTCTCGATTCCCATTTCTATTTCATCCACCTTTTCTACATTCCCATTTATATTTCATCCACCTTTTCTCCATTCCCATTTCTATTTTTATCCACCTTTTCTACATTCCCAATTATATATTTATCATCCTTTTATCCATTCCCATATATGTCTTTATCATTATTTTCTCCATTGCTATTTTTATCATCGTTTTCTCCATTCCCAATTCTATGTTTGTGGGGTCGCCATATTTGCAACGCTTTCTCTTCCGTAATTTGGCTGTCTTCCTTCGTGATCCGTGAGTCAGCCAGGCCCGCTTCCTGCCTCTTCTTCTTCTGCTGTGTGTGTGTGTGTGTGTGTGTGTGTGTGTGTGTGTGTGTGTGTGTGAGTGGCTTTGTATATGTGTGTGTGTGTGAGAGTGGCTTTGTATCTGTGTGTGTGTTTGTGAATTGCTCTGTATATGTGCGTGTGTGTGTGTGAGTGTGTTTGTGTGAGAGAGTAAGTAAGTGTGTGAGAGAGAGAGATACGTTTATTTGATTACTGATGTCCCAAAATGTCATCTAAATAAATGGCTGACCACTCTCTCTTGACCTGGGTCTCTATCGTGGTCACTCACTCGCACTTCCTCACTCTCTCTCTCTCTCTCTCTCTCTCTCTCTCTCTCTCTATATATATATATATATATATATATATATATATATATATATATATATATATATATACAGTATATATATATATATATATCGCTCTCGCTTTTGCTCGCTCTCTCTCTCTCTACTCTGTTGTTTTTATTTTAAGGAGACGAGACGCAAAGCTGCCTGTAACGAGTCCCCCCTCCCCAATTGAAAGAGTGGCAGAAAGCCAAATTCAAGGTTACAGGAAACTTGAAGCAGGTTAAGTCGTAGGTTGAGGGAAAGATAGATTGAAGAAGAGATTCCATGTTTACTTGTTGAATAGAAGTAAGACTGGGAAATTCTGTTCACTCGTGGGTTAGATAGTTGGACAGAATAGGGGTGGAAATGTGTTGAAAGGGAGAATTTATTCACTGAGACATGTCTGAAGAACACTGATTATTGCAATAGCGGTATAAGAGAGAGAGAGAGAGAGATGCAACCCTATGGATGCAACATTGCGGCGTGTAGAGAGCGATTGTTGAGAATTAGTAAGATAAATCGAGTTGATAAGACGAAATGCTTTTGACTTCAACATTTCAATATGAGATGTACGCTGCATAGAGCAAGAAGAATGGCGTCTTATTTTGTTCTGTGTATGTTTTATGTTATTCTCTCTCTCTCTCTCTCTCTCTCTCTCTCTCTCTCTCTCTCTCTCTCTCTCTCTCTCTCTCTCTCTCTCTCTCTCTCTCTCTTTTCCTGTTTCTTCTTTAGTGTGTGGTTGTCCTTGTGATACACTGGTACATCCTCCTTCTCTCACTATATCACGCACCTCCACACACACTCTCTCTCTATATATATGTATATATGTATATATATATATATATATATATATATATATATAGAGAGAGAGAGAGAGAGATAGATATTTATACCTCACCCTGTTCGTCTTCATAGTGTGGTTGGTTGGTTGGTTGTCCTTGTAGCCACTCACTCGCACTTCCTCTCCTCACTCACCCACTCTCGCTCTCTCTCTCTTTACTTTCCCTTGCTCTCGCTCTCAATATATCAACTAGTCCTCGTTCGCTGATCCTCTCTCTCTCTCTCTCTCTCTCTCTCTCTCTCTCTCTCTCTCTCTCTCTCTCTCTCTCTCTCTCTCTCTCCTCTCTCTCTCTCTCTCTCTCTTTCTCTCTCTCCTCTCTCTCCTCTCTCTCTCTCTCTCTTTCTCTCTCTCTTTCTCTCTCTCTCTCTCTCTCTCTCTATATATATATATATATATACGGTATATATATATATGATCATATTACACCTGGAGCTGTAATAATGTCTTCAAATCGCTATCTCAATTGACCACTTGCAAGTTTCATGCTATAAGGAAGTTGGAGCCGTGAACATCGATATTAAAGAGAAATGCAATAATAATGTGTGTTTCTGATGGACAAAAAGTATGATCAATTTGGTTTTATGTATTATGACCGCATTTTAGCTGATAATTCTGCTACATATTGATGGCCACAGCTCCAACTTCCTTGTAAAATTATACTCACAAGTGATCAATTGAACACTTCACTCTCTCTGTATACGATTAATGCATTATTTCTTTGATTTTGCCAATCCTTCGGTGCATAAGGGGCCTTTCAAAGCTGAATAAAATCGTCTAATGTTAGCCGGAATATAGTAAAAACGGCGCCATAATACTGAAAATGTTAACTCTTTGGAGATTATGACGCATTTTGACAGTTAATTTTGGCTATCATTAGACGATTTTATACAACTTAGGAAGGATCTGTGAGAATTATAAGGTTAAAGACTATCCCCATTAACCCTTTGACTTCGATATACCCTTCCTAATCTGAATATAATCGTCTAATAATATCCAGAAAACCGAAAAGATATGCATAACCGGACATTTAAAGGATTAGTATACCTATGGATTGAGGCAAGATGGGTTTTTTTTTTTCATGTTTTTTTTTTTGTGGGGAGAGTCTTTTACTGCGGAATAAAATCGTATACTATTAGCCAAAATGCATTAAAGAAAAACGTCTCCGTGCTGAAAGGATTAAGAAGGTGTTTTTCCTTGATCTCTGCCCCCCCCCCCCTTCTCATGATAATTTTACTATTTTAAGACGTTCGCCCCTTTAGTTTGGCTATTTTTAGACCTTTTGCCCCATTTCTTTGCCAATTTATAGATCTTCTGTGCCATTTAGTTGTTGATTTTCTCCTGGTGAGCAAGAGCGAGCCTGCAATGGAGTGCTTTCCTAAGCTTCCTAAATCAGACCATGGAAGTAGAATTATTATACCTTCATGAATCAGACACTCCCGCCTTATTAGACCATCTGGAATCCTGGAATTTTTCACTCTACGTTTCCCAGTCCTGAGTAGTGTATGATATCCTCGGTAAGGTAGGGGATGTAGGGTTTGACTTAGACTTAAATAATGTATATTTTATCTGTTCTACCTGGAAAAACTTCCCTCGAAAGTTTAAACAGTTCAAAAAGAGAGTATATAATATTTTGCACACTCTGTAATGAGTGTTGTGCACTAAACAATCTCTTTCCTTCCACTTCGAGTATCTCCCCGGAATGGACTGCAAAGTCTCTTGAGATACTAACTATTCCTTGTAACTCACTCACTCACTCTCACTCTCTCCTCCACACACACCAGCATCCTATGTAAAACAACACACACACACACACACACACACACACACACACACACACACACACACACACACACACACACACACACACTTACACTTTCCCTGCGACCTCTCTCTCTCTCCGTGACCCCAGCAGCCAGGTTAGGTCATACAGGGGTCACGGGGTCAAACCAGGTAAGGCAGGGGGAAGGTAAACTACTATCAAGTGAGGTCAACTGGGGTCATGGGAGCTGGGGGGTGGGGGGGGTACTGTTATCTACAAATACCTATATACTGATTGTCTGTCGGTTTGCCTATTGAAACTAACTATTTATTTATATATTCGTCCATGTATCTATTGTTGTCAACACCCCATCCCACTTTATCATATCAATTGATATCACTTTATCACTTTATCGTGGCAATGTGTCATAGGTAGGTGAACACACACACACACACACACACACACACACACACACACAAACACACACACACACACACACACACACAAACACACACCCACACACATTATACAGTACCGGTACTTGCTGGTACTGGTAGTTATTATACCGTATAGTACAGTCTTGCGCAAATATGTTATTACCGGCCAATTATATTTTATGAACCTCTCTCGCTATCATTATATATATATATATATATATATATATATATATATATATATATATATATATATTAATGTATAGAGAGAGAGAGAGAGAGAGAATGCCCTCGAATCGTACATGTTATTATGACTAATATTAAGCAAATTCATTCAGTTTGGAAAATACTTTTCAGAATCACACGGGTAAGATGTATCCAAGTTATCTCTTATCCTCTCACAGGCTCTTCCTATTCTCAAGTTATCTCTTATCCTCTCACAGGCTCTTCCTATTCTCAAGTTATCTCTTATCCTCTCACAGGCTCTTCCTATTCTCAAGTTATCTCTTATCCTCTCACAGGCTCTTCCTATTCTCAAGTTATCTCTTATCCTCTCACAGGCTCTTCCTATTCTCAAGTTATCTCTTATCCTCTCACAGGCTCTTCCTATTCTCAAGTTATCTCTTATCCTCTCACAGGCTTTTCCTATTCTCAAGTTATCTCTTATCCTCTCACAGGCTCTTCCTATTCTCAAGTTATCTCTTATCCTCTCACAGGCTCTTCATATTCTCAAGTTATCTCTTATCCTCTCACAGGCTCTTCCTATTCTCAAGTTATCTCTTATCCTCTCACAGGCTCTTCCTATTCTCAAGTTATCTCTTATCCTCTCACAGGCTCTTCCTATTCTCAAGTTATCTCTTATCCTCTCACAGGCTCTTCCTATTCTCAAGTTATCTCTTATCCTCTCACAGGCTCTTCCTATTCTCAAGTTATCTCTTATCCTCTCACAGGCTCTTCCTATTCTCAAGCTATCTCTTATCCTCTCACAGGCTCTTCCTATTCTCAAGAAACTCGTCTAAAATAATAGCCAGAATAAAACAAAAACCTAATCACCCTCCATTCTCTTAAGGGAGCCCACCTCGCTTGTTTTCTCTTGCTCTCCCTCTCTCTCTTTGGCTTTTATCCATTCGGCCCCTTTCAGCCTACTGTTATAAGACGTTTACCCCCATCCATGTGTCAATATTTTCTGGCGAGCGGTAGCGAGCCAGCATATATATATTTTTGTTTTGACAGCAAGCTAAATTTGTAAATTTTTCGATAGAGAAATGTCTCCGGCGAAGCAGGATTTCTCCATACAATGCTGGCTCGCTATCGCTCGCCAGGAAGAAATCGACACCTGGATGGGGATAAACGTCTTCAAACAGTTGGCTGAATGGGGCCGAATGGATACAAACCAGGGAAAGAGAGAAAAGGAGAGAGATAAAAAAAAAAGCCGGTGACCCCCCTTAACCTTTTCAGCACGCATTCACTTAATTTTGGCTATTATTTACGATTGTATTTTGAGTACCGGTACCGGAATCTGTAGGGATGAATGGATTAATTTAGATAGTTTACCCCTGTAGTTGGCAGAAGTGCTAACCAGAACAATAACAAAAGGTAATCGACACTCAATTGTATATATGAGAGAGAGAGAGAGAGACACACACACACACACACACACACACACACACACACACACACACACACACACACACACACACACACACACACACACACACACACACACACACACACACACACACACACACACACAGACAGACAGACAGAGTATACTACAGATATAATTGATATAGATATATAATACTGTATGAATAGATGTATCTATCTATTGCCTGACGCCGTGATCCCCGAAGGGGTGTCCACGAACGAACCGCCCCCATGCACCTCTGTCCCCAGTCAGACGACGCCCCTCCCCCCAACCAGCACCGCCTTCGTTCATATACTTCCTCACTCCATCCTTCCACCTCTCTATCGGTCTACCTCTCCCTCTCTGTCCCTCCACCTCGCTCTCGTACACCCTCTTAGTCATTCTCTCGCTTTCCATACGTTCCATATGGCCGAACCATCTCAAGTTGTTCCTTTTCACACTTTCCAGCATATCTACCTCCACACCACACCTCCTTCTTACTTCCTCATTAGTCTGTCTATCCCTCCATGTAACTCCGCACGCACTTCTTAAGTAATTAATTTCCACTGCTCTCACTCTTGGTCTGAGTCTCTCAACCAACGTCCATGCTTCGCTTCCGTAAGTCAATGTCGGGATTACCACACTGTCATACAAGGACTTCTTCACGATGAATAATTAAAGAAACAGGTAATCGCTCTCCATGCACTTGACCCTAATGTGGAAGAGAGAAGATAGATGAAGTAGACCAAGGAGAGAGAGAGAGAGAGCGAGAGAGGTGTAGAAGTTGATGGTGATGATATAAAGGAGTACAAGGGAAAACAAACAACAACAGATCATGCGACCCCTAGAGGTTACTTGCCCTCCAAAACACTGCTGTTTTAAGTGTTGTAACAGTATTTCGGAGAAAATTGAATGTATGGAGTTGTATAGAGATGGTGTATGGGAGTGGTTTATAAAGATGGTGTATGGGAGTGGTTTATAAAGATGATAATAAGGTCTGAAAAGGGTATATAGAGATTATGTAAATTTAAGAAAATGATAAATGATCAAGAGTTGTAATGGAGATGATAAAACCAAAGGTATTCGCCCTCCATGCTCTCGGGCCTTGTATGGAGGAGAGAAGATAGATGAAGTGGAGAGCGAGCGAGAGAGAGAGCTACATAGAGCTACATAGATACACAGACCACACAGACCTCAAGGTCCTTACTAGGCAGTCTGGCCTTACAAACTATATATGTATACATGCATATATACTGTATATATATATATATATATATATATATATATATATATATATATATATATATATATATATATATATACATACATACATACATACATACACCGGTACATACATATACACACATATACACATACATACACACACACATACATACATATATATACAGTATATATATATACATACTGTACAGTGCACACACGACAGGCTTTTGTGTATTTTCAGCTCATGAGGCTGCCATTCTTTAATAAACCGTTTATTATTATTATTATTATTATTTTTTTTTTTTTTTTTTTTTTTTTTTTTTTTTTTCATATCACCCCAGCCCTCTGCAGATAGAGGTCAAGCCTTCCCTTGAAAGCGTTTATTGTGTCGCTCTCCACCACTCTCGCTGGTAGTTTATTCCACTCTGTCGCCACACTGTAGGTGAAGAAACTCTTTGTGACATCTAGGTTTGCCTTTTTGGTTTTTAATTTCATTCCATTTCCGCGAGTTTGATTAGTATTGTTTAATGTGAATAGTGCATTTACATCGACCGAAACCTTTTAGTATCTTAAAGCACTCAATAAGCTGACCCCTCAACCTCCTCTTTTTTTTAATGAGAACAGGTTCAATCGTTTAAGTCTTTCTTCATATGGTTTATTTCTTAATGAGGGTTTCATCTTCGTCGCTCTACGCTGTACTGACTCGAGTCTTACAATGTCCTTGATCAGATAAGGTGACCAGAACTGCACACCATATTCAAGGTGGGGCCTCACCATACTTTTGAACAGTGGCACTATTACGTTTTCATGTTTATATGTAAATTTTCGTTTAATAAAGCCCAATGCTATGTTTGCCTTATTTGCAGCTGCTATACATTGGTCGGAAGTTTTTAGGTTTTCAGATATTAGTACCCCTAGGTCTTTTACTACCGTTGCGGTTTTTATTTGTTTGCCATTCATTTCGTATTTCATATTTCTGCTACCAACCTGCAGCACCTGACATTTATCGACATTGAAGGGCATCTGCCATTTTTTCGACCACTCTGATATCTTGTTTAAATCAGATTGCAACGCATTTCTATCATCTTCGTTCAGGACTGTATTTCCTATTTTTGTATCGTCGGCGAATTTGGAAATGGTGTTGTTTACCCCTACATCAATATCGTTAATGTAAATGAGAAACAGGACCGGTCCAAGGACTGAACCCTGTGGAACTCCACTAGTGACAGGCTCCCACTCCGATTCCACTCCATTTATCACCACTCTCTGTCTTCTGTCTGTAAGCCAAGTTTTAACCCAAGAATGAATTTCACCTTTGATACCTATCCTCTCCAGTTTAGCCAATAGTTTTCGGTGAGGCACCTTGTCGAAAGCTTTTTGAAAGTCCAAGAAGATTATATCTAGTGATTTCGTCATGTCGTTATGTGAATAGTTTGTTATAAAATTCAATCAAATTTGTTAGGCATGACTTATTTGATCTAAAGCCGTGTTGACTATTTTTGATTAGGTTGTTTGATTCGAGGTAATCTACTATCTTATCTCTAAGGATTTTTTCCATGATTTTTCCTACAATTGAAGTTAGACTAATTGGTCTGTAATTACTCGCTTTGGCCTTGCTACCCTTCTTGTATATCGGCGTAATGTTCGCATCTTTCCAATCACTCGGTACAATCCCCTGTAGTAATGATAAGTTAAATAGTTGTGTCAGGGGTTTTGCTACTTCGTCCTTAACATTCTTAGTTATTTTCGGGTGGAGCAATGTCGGGTCCCGGGGTCTTATTTACATTTAAATTACTCAATTTGCTTTGTACTTCGCTAACACTGATGGTGAAATCTCCTATCACATGAGTTGAGGTGTTATTTTCAAGGGTATGATCGATAATTTCTTCTGTGAAAACTGAGCCAAAATATTTGTTGAGCAGATTTGCCGTGTTTGTGTCACCTGTTATTGTCTGGCCATCTTCTATTAGCGGTCCGATTCCGCTTTTGATCTGTTTATTTTTTATTTACGTAACTGTAGAATTTTTGGGGGTTTGTGGCACTTTCTCTGGCAATAGTCATTTCGTAATTTTGTTTGTTCGCCCTAATTATTTTTTTCACTTCCCTTCTACTATTTGTGTACAAGTTTTTAATTACTTCAGTGTTTGTGTTATTTTTTACAAGTTTGTGGAGTTGATTCCTTTTCCTTATTGCCTTGCCAATGTCTCTACTGTACCAAGGGGGCATACTTGATTTCGTATTACGTTTTGGTTTCATGGGTACAAATTGTTTATGCGCTTCTGTAATTGTAGACTTAAAATGTCCCCATAGTTCATTTACAGAGAGAGAGAGAGAGAGAGAAGGTGTGTATAGGTAATGATGATAATTATAAGAATGTATGGAGTTGTGTCAAGATAATGTATGAAAGGGGTGTATAAAGATGATAAGGGTATACAGAGATTAAGTAAATGTATGAAAAAGATAAATTACATAGAGTTGTAATTATATAAAGGTATGAAAATGATGAAAGTATAAAGAAGCTGTAATGAAGATAATCAAACTCAAAGGTATTCGCCCTCCATTCTCTCTGGAGCCTTGTATGGAAGAGAGAAGATAGGTGAGGTGTAACAGGGGAGAGAGAGAAAGTGTGAACATTGGCTCACTCAAGAGGAAGAAGAGGTGAGGAGGGGGTGGGGGGGGAAGGGGGAGAGGGAAAATGGGGAGGAGGAGTAGGGAGAGGGGTAGAGGCAAGGCCAGCTAGAGTACCTACCCTCTACCGCTCACCAGTAAACAATTGACACCTGGATCGGGATAAACGTCTTAAAACAGTAGGCTGAATGAGGCCAAATGGATACAAGCCAGAGAAAGAGAGAAAAGGACAAAACAAAAAGCAGGTGACCCCCCTCAAGAACGATAGAGATGTTCAAGGCACACTCGGATACCATAGTCTCTACCCCACTCGTAAACATTCGTGGACTCCCTATGTTTTTCGTTGTGCAATTATAACTATCTGGTTTGATTTTTGGATAGAACTTGCTTTTCAATAAATAGTATATAATGTTATTTAGTTGGTGTATAGCTTATTACATTCATAAATTCGTTTGCAGAGATATACTTCCATAATTAGAAATTGGTGAAGACCACGAATATATTTGAGTGGGCTATGGTATCCGAGTGTATACTAGAGTAATGGATGAGATGGACTGGGTGTTAGAGGGATCTGCCAGTCTTGTATGGGCCAGTTGGCTTTCTGCAGACTCCAGTTTTCTCATGTTATATTTGAGAGAAAGAAATAAGATAGGGTCATACATTCAAGACCGCTAAATATATCTCCCTGCAAACCCTGCATCTGCAAACCCTGCATCTGCAAACCCTGCGTGCACCTTACTTTTGTTATGTCTTAGCCTGGCCCATGGAAATGCCTTCATGGTCTTAGCTCACCACAGTCTTTAAACAACATAGTAACACCATATGAGGAGGAGCACTTTATTGACAACGTTTCCCAGAGAGCTTCTTCAGGTCACTAAAAACTATCTGCCAAACTCTATCAAAAAGGTGCTCCTCCTAAAATAGTGGTTTTATTCATTGTGTCCACTGTTTGTAGTATATTTTCCCAGGGTGTACAGTTGCTAACCCCCAAAACAATGAACCTAAACAATGAACGGCTGTTTGTGGCTCACGTCCTACCACCTGGCTTAAGGGGAGATCACTTAAGAATTTTTTTTCTGGACCACTTTCTCCCTCATGTTTAGCGCCATTGTTGTTTAGATTTGAAGATGTTCGCCCCATTACGTTGGCGATTGTAAGAACTTTCACCCCATTTCTGTCAATTTTAAGACCTTTCGTGCCATTTAGGTGTCTATTGTTTCCTGGCGAGCGATAACGAGCCTGTAATTTAAAAGGAACCGGCCTTCGGCTGGGACAATTTTCTACCGAAAAATGTACAGCTTTATCTTGAAAAAGGGTCTAGAGGGTATAATTTTATGCTTGATGGAGGTCTAGGGAACAAACTAAAAACTTCCCCTTAAGGAGAGGGTTTAATTATTTGTATGTCTATTTATTTATTACTTTTAGTTTCCTCCCTAGACCTCCAGCAAACTTTAAAAAATACGCCCAATGCCACCCTTCGAGGTAAATTTGTGCATTTTTCGGTATCAAAATGCTTCAGTTCCTTCTACATTACTGGCTCGCTCTTGCACTTCAGGAAAAAAATCGACAATTAAATGGCACGAAAAATTATAAAATTGCCGAGCTAATCTTAAAACCTCAAAAACGAATGGGGTTAAACATGAGGGAGAAGTGTGTCCAGAAACACCCCCCCTTCCCTTAACAATGTAACACTCTCCAGTAGATATAAAGATCTTGGGTTTGATTGTACTACGTGTCTGTGTCAATGGGTGAGGGGGGGGGGGGACGCGCACGATATGTCAATATAGAAGAACGAGAACAAGGAGAACACAGATAATAAGACCATGGAGAACAGTGAAGAAGAAAACGAACAACTCAAAGAGAACAAGGAGGACAGTAAAGAAGAACAGAATAAAAAGAACACAGAGAAAGGGAAGAACAGGGAAAACACAAATAATAAGAACACAGATAAAGAGAACACAAATAATACGAAGAACACAGAGAAAGGGAAGAACAGGGAGAACACAAATAATAAGAACACAGAGAAAGGGAAGAACAGGGAGAACACAAATAATAAGAACACAGAAAAAGAGAACACCAAGAACAAAAACACAGATAAAGAGAACACAAAGAATACGAAGAACACTGAGAAAGGAAAGAACAAGGAAAACACAAATAATAAGTACAACACATAAGAAGGGAAGAATAAATGACAGCAAACAATACTAAGCAGATTGTAATGATGGTTAAGGAGAGAGAGAGAGGGGGGGGGGGGGCCCCGTTGGCGATCACTGACACTTCAACATTGAGGCACACGATCTTTAAACAGGAGAGAGAGAGAGAATGATTTGTGCTTAATTGATTACCTTTATACTTGATAGAGAAGTAGACGAATACATTTTTAAGTAGATATTGGTCTATTGATGGATTAATTGCTAGAACCATAGTTTAACCAATTACGAGTAGATTGCCAGCTAAACCCTACAAGTCAATAATCCCACCACAGAGCTGATGGGGTGAAAGTGTTTTACCACCTACCGACCGACAGCCGTTTTTATGGCAACCTTCCCACGAGCTGATCAAGTCTGGTACCCACATTTATTACATTGTCACGCAGTTTGAGTTTGTTTTAGTTTAAGAGGAGATGGGTCGTTTTTCTGGTCCCTCTTCTCCTTCATGTTTAGCCCCATTAGTTTTGAGGTTTTAAGACGTTCGGCCCAGCACGTCATCATCATCATCTTCTTGCAGTAATGGCCGATAACGTCACTTTCCCCTCCTAGTCCAATAAACCCGGCCAGTCATGCGGTTACCGGTTACCGATCGATGAAGTGTAATTGGATAGCTTTTTAGTTACGTTGGGCGTCACGATTTGCGTCAGTCACGTAACCTTGTCTGGATCTCGTTCATTTAATTGGTTGTGGCTTCCTTGATACCTTACTTCGTTTATTGCTTAACTACTTTAATACGATGACGTAATTTTAACCTTATTTTGATAACGATATTGGACAGCTTTTATATAAGTTACGATATGCGCGTCGACATAACGTGCCTCGTTCATTTAATTGGTTGTGGACCCCCCTCCCCCCCCCCCCCCTCCTACACACACACACTCACACACATGGGTTGAGATAAACATGGAATAATAATTGCCAACCTGCACATAATTATCTTGCAAAATGCAGTGTCACTAAAATAATTATTAACAATGGTATAAAGGATTTTGTGGATCGTCTACACCGGACCTGTGACGTCATAGTGACTTCATAGGGGTATCCTCATCCTGGACTGGATGATGGACTTTCACCACTATGACGTCACGTGTCAGGTTTAGACGATCCACAAAATCCTTTATATCATTGTAAATAATTATTTCAGTGCCATTACATTTTGCAAGATAATTATGTGCAGGTTGGCGACTAGTATTCCATGTTTATCTAAAGTTCTACCACCACCTTTAACACGTTCCATACGATGCCAAACCCTACTCCTACCTAGTCCCTCTCCTCCTTGAAAACTAATTCGGCTGATCCAGTCCAACAAGTAGAAACAGAACAAGAAGAGTGAGACGATTGGTACTAAGCCTTTCGCCAGTTCCCGAATGAGGCAACCAATCTGATTTCAGTGTCCTTACAGTAGATATACTAGCATTAAGAAATATATCAACCCTTTCGAGATTCGATTACGCATGTCTTTTCTGTTTTCTGATTATTATTAGACGATTTTATTCAGATTAGAAAGGGTATATGGAAGTCAGAGGATTAATTGAGAGTCTTTACCCTTATAATTCCCACAGATCCTACCTAAATAGCATTAAATCGTCTAATGATAGCCAGAATAAATTGCCAAATACGCCATGATCATCAAAGGGTTAATGATTCCCGAATTCTGTGTAAGTGGCTAAAATGTTCTACAGTTTATATACAACTATTAACATATGTTTTCCTTTATTACAGGTGAGTGGATGTGGCAGAGATGATTGAGGGTAGGGCACTCACAAATTAGGCAATTATTCTGCACACTCCGTAAGGCGATGACGTGTCGTAACGTAAGTAATGATTTTAACTATGTAAGGAAATGGAGAAATATAATATCAGAAACAATGACCATAAGGCCTAACATTATTTTGCATGATAAATTTCCTTGCCACTTACACACACAGAACTCACACACTATTATATAACTACAGTACTATCGGATTACTTCAACGAGAGATCATATAGTAACTTTCCAACTATATGATCTCTAACTTCAACGAGAATATTATCATTTGACAAGCTCACTAGGTGGCGTGAAGAGGGAAGGAGTTTGAGATGGCAAGATAGAGTGGTGCTGCAGTCTGGGAAGCCAAATAAGTATCAATGCGGTTGCATACACCATCTACCTTAAAGGGTGCCCCATCACCTGTTTTTTTTTTTTTTCTCTTTCCTTTTCTCTCGCTCTCTCTGACTAGTATCCATTCAGCCCCATTCATCGATCTGCTTTAAGACGTTTATCCCCATCAGGTGTCGATTTATTCCTGGCGAGCAATAGCGAGCCAGCATTGTATGGAGAAATCCGGTTAATAAAACAATAAAAATATACATAAATGAGCCAATAAATACGCCCATCCCCCCTTAAGTCCTTATGATAAAAAGAATGCGTTAAAACCCGATTGTTTTGTGGCTAAAACAGAAATTATAAGATATAAATACGAACGCTATCCTTACACACGTCATTATTACATACATCTTCTCTTATCAGTACAGACATCTCCAACGAAATTTGTACTATAAGTTCATAATAATTCGTGAACCTCCTATGGTTTCCTTTATGCTATCTTAACTATCTGGATTATTTGTTGATATAACTCGTTTTTTAATAAATAGTATAGTTAGCATATGTAAGCTTTAAAATAACTGCAAGTATCTGTGCTACATTTTAAACTACTTGGCACGTGACTGGAACACAAGATCTGCCGTCTGAGATCCTCATGCAAATATACACACACACATGCACATACGCTCACACACACACACACACATACACACACATACATACATACATACATACATATATATATATATATATATATACACACACACAGAAACGCATACATACATACATACGTACGCATACATACACACACACACACACACACACACACACACACACACACACACACACACACACACACACACACACACACACACACACACGTTAAAGAATTGTGTATGTTCAGCCTCATTGGCTGCCGGCTCGAAATAAACCGATTATTATTATTACATATACACACACACACACACAAACAAACATGATATACACACTCACCTTCCGTTATCAGTACAACATGAACATTACTTGTACATAACAGGCTGCAGTACCGTCCTTATCTATATTATCACTGGTAGCACTATCTTTACCTAATTGGGTCGCATTTATTAGTTTTTACCTAAACTACTGCTATATTTGTAAGTAGCCTCTCTGTATTTAACTGTCGTTGTGTGTGTGTGTGTGTGTGTGTGTGTGTGTGTGTTACTCAGTTACTTGTTCGTCAAGGGGAATCCACGCAATGCGAGCTAAGCTCATTATTATCGCGCCTCCTTAACTGGGAATGTATTGCGTGAAATGCATGTTAAGTGTTTTATGTACTGTTGGAATGGCTGTGGATGTGTGTGTAGTCTGTATTTTAGCCAATTGGCGACATCGAGAACGAAGGCTTAGGGTGGATCTGTATGGTACCATTCTCACTATAGACGTTACCGTCTCGCCCGAAGGCTTAGGTAGCCATCAGCTTAGGTGAACCATATGATACCCATCTCGCCTTGTACCATTTTTGCCAACCCCAGATGGGACGTCACAACGTCGTCCACTTATTCCAGGTACCTATTTACAGCTAGGTGAACTGAGGCTAACACATGAAAGGAGACATGCCCAATTTGTCTCCGCCCGGTCTGGGATTGAACTCCCGACCCCTCGTGTGTGAGACGAGAGCTCTACCTACTAGGCTACGGGCTGTGTATGTGTGTGTGTGTGTGTGTGTGTGTGTGTGTGCAAGCTCATTCTTATAAAGGAAGTTAGGAACACACACACGTACAGTATACTCCTATAAATGCTGCAAACTTGCCAAATGAATTTAAGTATACTTATTCATAAACAAATAGTATATATATATATATATATATATATACATATATAACATGTCTGTTTTATTATCATATTCTCTCTCTCTCTCTCTCTCTCTCTCTCTCTCTCTCTCTCTCTCTCTCTCTCTCTCTCTCTCTCTCTCTCTCTCTCTCTCTCTCTCTCTCTCTCTCTCTCTCTCTCTCTCTCTCTCTCTCTCTCTCTCTCTCTCTCTCTCACACACACACACACACACGGTACAGTAATAACTTCATTTCACGGTCACGACCTAGCCCAATATTTATCGACCAAAAAATAATTGAAGAATGCGGCAATAGAATTAGATAAAATGACATAAAAATGCAGTTTGTGGAAGTTGAAGGGACTAGGCGTGGGAAGGTTAATACACACACACACACACACACACACACACACACACACACACACACACACACACACACACACACACACACACACACACACATTCATACCATATTTCTCTTCATACCCTCGTTCGTTCCCTTTACTAAATTATATACTGGTGTGGGTGTGTGTGTGTGTGTGTGTGTGTGTGTGTGTGTGTGTGTGTGTGTTATTATTTGTTTTTGTTTTAATTTTATTATAATTTTTAGTTGTGTTTTTATGTATTTATTTTAACATAGACAGAGTGGTAGATAAATTAAGTTGATAAATGGAGGTGGATAGATAATTGTAACAACTGAGGAATTTGTCAAGTTATTACATTATAAACTAACCTCAGAAAGTGAAGGTTGTTGTTGTTGTTGTTTTTCCCCAAGCTGCCTGGCCGAACAGCCCCAAGGCCCCGAGCAAGGCCAAGGCCATAACCGAGCGCCCCCACAGAACCCTCCCTGCCGACCACAATAAAGCCTTGGTGACCGAAGCCACTCCATGGCGGGGAGCTGAGGAGGGTGCGGAAACGCCCGGGAAACCAAAGCCCCACCCCACAAAGAAAGTGAAGGTTATGATGGGAGGTTTCAGATCAAGGTAATATACTTCCTCTTGATGATTGATAGAATGTGTGTTATTTATGAGTGTGTGTGTGCGTGTGCGTATGTGTGTGTACTTCCACTTCATGGTCTAGTGACTTTAAAGTTATAAAAATTGCACATTCTCAAGGAGGTTGATCTTACGGTTTTGTATTTTTTTTTTTTTTGGTATGTGACTTTGTAAACAGTTATCATTTGGGTGGCCGGAAAACTCAACCAATATGCCATTTCAACCAGTAGTTCTCAACCAGTAGTGTTTTGTTAGCATACTGGAAAATTTAATAATATTCAACCAGTAGACCCTCAACCAGTGCAAACTCGACCAGCAATCTTAGGTTAGGTCAGTGGACATTTCAACCAGTAGACTATTCCAATAAGTAGTTCTCAACCAGTATTATGTGGTTAACATATTGGACCATTCAACCAGTAGACCATTTCTACCAATATATATCAACCACTGCAAACTCAACCAGTAATCCATTTCAACCATTAGCTCTCAACCACTACAAACTTAAGGTAACCAGTACAAGCTTCAAACTATCTCAGATCCTTCTTAAACTACACAAAATCAACTAAATACAGGTAGAATACAATAAAAGAGACGTCGTTGGTAGAGAAGGTGGTAATTGTGACATAGTATTTGCCTATGTTTCCACTAGGTATCGATAAATCAGCTGCTAAGAGATTGGGTTTACCGACACCAGGAAAACAAATATAATAAATCACACACAATAGTTTACTTATCCAGAAGCAATCAATTGGTATCAGGGGATCTTGCTTCCATAAACCCATTAACCCCGAAATTCGTTAGATTACTCAATTTACCCAAACAGAACTTACCCAAAATTAGAGTAGCTTTGGTTATGTAATGTTATGTTGTCCTCTGGAGTCACAAGCATATATATATATATATATATATATATATATATATATATATATATATATTGAGAATATATCACAAATACACGTGAGCCACTAACTGTTTCTAGTCTCTCAGTGGGGATCGAACCATCGACCATCAGAACGATAGCCGACGCTTAAATCAATTACACCACGGCAGTCTAAAAGACACTCAGCCTTCTATCCTATTTATGTTAGGGAGAAGGGAAACCCACTAGGCGAATATATTTCAATTCAAACCTAGTTGTAGGATCCATATTTCCAGAATACCATACACGGATTTTTGAATGTCCCGACGCAACTCGGGTTGAAATTGATTTCATTTAATTCTAACCCACAAAGCATGAGAGTTACAAATATTGAGAATATATCACAAATACACGTGAGCCACTAAATGTTTCGATCCCCACTGAGAGACTAGAAGACACTCAGCCTTTTATCCTATTTATGTTAGGGAGAAGGGAAACCCACTAGGCGAATATATTTCAATTCAAACCTAGTTGTAGGATCCATATTTCCAGAATACCATACACGGATTTTTGAATGTCCCGACGCAACTCGGGTTGAAATTGATTTCATTTAATTCTAACCCACAAAGCATGAGAGTTTCTAGTCTCTCAGTGGGGATCGAAACATTTAGTGGCTCACGTGTATTTGTGATATATTCTCAATATTTGTAACTCTCATGCTTTGTGGGTTAGAATTAAATTAAATCAATTTCAACCCGAGTTGCGTCGGGACATTCAAAAATCCGTGTATGGTATTCTGGAAATATGGATCCTACAACTAGGTTTGAATTGAAATATATTCGCCTAGTGGGTTTCCCTTCTCCCTAACATAAATAGGATAGAAGGCTGAGTGTCTTTTAGACTGCCGTGGTGTAATTGATTAAGCGTCGGCTATCGTTCTGATGGTCGATGGTTCGATCCCCACTGAGAGACTAGAAACATTTAGTGGCTCACGTGTATTTGTGATATATTCTCAATATTTGTAACTCTCATGCTTTGTGGGTTAGAATTAAATGAAATCAATTTCAACCCGAGTTGCGTCGGGACATTCAAAAATCCGTGTATGGTATTCTGGAAATATGGATCCTACAACTAGGTTTGAAGGCTGAGTGTCTTTTAGACTGCCGTGGTGTAATTGATTAAGCGTCGGCTATCGTTCTGATGGTCGATGGTTCGATCCCCACTGAGAGACTAGAAACATATATATATATATATAGAGAGAGAGAGAGTGAGAGAGACTTTGATACACACACACACGATACACATCTGTGTGTGTATTTTATCGTATACCATATGTGATGCCACGTTTGGTTGTGGAAAGAATGAAAAATAGCTTTAACCAGACGCCCATGACCTCTGACTGGTAATGTTGTTGTTGTTGCTGTTGCTGTCGTTGATCATTATTTTGGTTGTGTTACGTTGGTGTTATTGTTGGAGGTGATGGTGTTATTGTTTTGGTGGTGCTAAGAGGGTGTTGTTAATGGTTATGATGTTAAGCTAATGTTATTTTGTGTTGGTGATGATGTTAGTATTGCATTTGGTGTTAAGCTGATGTTATTATTGATGGTGGTGATGGTGTTAGTGTTGGTGGTGGTAATGATGGTATTGTTGTTTTTCTGGTGTTAAGGGGAGATTTCCACTTGAAGGATTTTTTTCTTGACTCCTTTCTCCCTCATGTTTAGCCCCATTGTGTTTCTAATTTTAAGGCGTTCGCCCCATTATTTTGACGATTTTAAGAACTGTCAACCCATTTCTGTCAATTTTAAGACTTGTCGTGCCATTTAGGTGTCGATTTTATCCTGGCGAGCGATAGCGAGCCTGTAATTTAAGAAGAACCGGCTTTCAGCCGGGAAATTTTTCTACCGAAATATGTACAAATTTATGAAAGGGGCTCAAGGGGGTGTAATCTTAAGCTTGAAGGATGTCTAGGGACCCAACTAAAATCCTCCCCTTAAGCTGATGTTATTATTGACGGTGGTGATGGTGTTATTATTGACGGTGGTGATGGTGTTATTATTGACGGTGGTGATGGTGTTATATTGATGGTGATGGTGTTATTGATGTTTTGGGTGCATATTTTTATTTTTGTATTTTTGTTTTGTTTTCAATAGTTTTGATGTGTGGAGATGATGGGGGATTACTGCGTTTGTTCTTAGTGGTGTTAGCTTTGTTATATGGTAAGTTATTTTGTTTTCCAACTGATGGTAAATTGAATCCCTTAAAACATCTGATTTATCGATTCTTAATGACAAAAATATGATACTGTTATATGGCTCAGTGTCATATTATTGACGCACACACACACACACACACACAAGCTATATTGAGTGTATTTACAATGTGTCGGCAGTACTGGAAGTTTTGATGGTGGCAGTAACAGTAGTAGTAGCAATAGTACTAGTGATGGTGGTGTAGAGGTTAAGGGGGGTCACCGGCAATAGCACTAGTGATGGTGGTGTAGAGGTTAAGGGGGGTCACCGGCAATAGTACTAGTGATGGTGGTGTAGAGGTTAAGGGGGGTCACCGGCAATAGTACTAGTGATGGTGGTGTAGAGGTTAAGGGGGGTCACCGGCAATAGTACTAGTGATGGTGGTGTAGAGGTTAAGGGGGGTCACCGGCAATAGTACTAGTGATGGTGGTGTAGAGGTTAAGGGGGGTCACCGGCAATAGTACTAGTGATGGTGGTGTAGAGGTTAAGGGGGGTCACCGGCAATAGTACTAGTGATGGTGGTGTAGAGGTTAAGGGGGGTCACCGGCAATAGTACTAGTGATGGTGGTGTAGAGGTTAAGGGGGGTCACCGGCAATAGTACTAGTGATGGTGGTGTAGAGGTTAAGGGGGGTCACCGGCAATAGTACTAGTGATGGTGGTGTAGAGGTTAAGGGGGGTCACCGGCAATAGTACTAGTGATGGTGGTGTAGAGGTTAAGGGGGGTCACCGGCAATAGTACTAGTGATGGTGGTGTAGAGGTTAAGGGGGGTCACCGGCAATAGTACTAGTGATGGTGGTGTAGAGGTTAAGGGGGGTCACCGGCAATAGTACTAGTGATGGTGGTGTAGAGGTTAAGGGGGGTCACCGGCAATAGTACTAGTGATGGTGGTGTAGAGGTTAAGGGGGGTCACCGGCAATAGTACTAGTGATGGTGGTGTAGAGGTTAAGGGGGGTCACCGGCAATAGTACTAGTGATGGTGGTGTAGAGGTTAAGGGGGGTCACCGGCAATAGTACTAGTGATGGTGGTGTAGAGGTTAAGGGGGGTCACCGGCAATAGTACTAATGATGGTGGTGTAGAGGTTAAGGGGGGTCACCGGCTTTTTTGTTTTACCTTTCTCTCCTTTTCTCGCTTTCCACGGTTTGTATCCATTCGGACCCATTCAGCCAACTGTTTTAAGACGTTTATCCCCATCCAGGTGTCGATGTCTTCCTGGCGAGCGATAGCGAGCCAGCATTGTATGGAGAAATCCGGCTTCGCCAGAGACATTTTTCTATCGAAAAATGTACAAATTTAGCTTGCTGTCAAAACAAAAATATATATATTTACACTGTGTTGGTAGTAATGGAAGTTTTGATGGTGGTAGTAATAGTAGTAGTAGCAATAGTAGTAGTAGCAATAGTACTAGTGGTGGTGGTGGTGTAGAGGTTAAGGTACAGACCACTACATCGCTACACACACACACACACACACACACACACACACACACACACACACACACACACACACACACACACACACACACACACACACACACACACACACACACACACACACACACACACCACCACTATATCACCATTATGTTCTTCACTCACAGTTACATTGTTCAAATGTTCACCACAAATCGCTGTGTTCATCACTGGTTTGATCCTAAAGTTCTGGTAGCTTTTTATATTTATTTATGCTTTTTTTGTGTCGATTTTATTTGGCTTTTATTATAAATAGGCATTATTTATTTAGGATTTATTAGACATTAGGCCTATTTGTATTTTTTTTTTTTTTTATTCACTTTATAATATTTACACGTATTATATTTCGGCTTTATAATATATGCACTTTATTATATTTACACTTATTATATTTAAACTTGTTTTATTTACACTTATTGTATTTAGGCATTATTTTATTTACACTTATTGTATTTAGGCATTATTTTATTTACACTTTATTTGTATACTATTATATTTACACTTTATTTGTTTACACTTATATTTAAACTTTTTTGTATTTACACACACTTTATTTACGCCATTGTAATTACACTTTATTTCATTTACACTTTATTCAAACTTTATTGTATTTAATTTATCAATAGCATGGAAGTGATGTAATTGAAGGTGGATATAGAATTGACTACAATTTTGTTACCATGGTAAACAGACTTTTATTTCGTATTGGGTTATTTTTTTGTTTTTTGCTTTTTATTTATTTAACACACCCACATACACACACACTTTAGCTCTTTCTCACTCACTCTCACTCTCTCTCTATCTCTCTATCTATCTATATACAGTATATCTCACATACACACACAGTAGCCTACACACACTTTAGACTCTCTCTCTCTCTTTCTGTCAAAACAAAAATATATATATTTACACTGTGTTGGTAGTAATGGATGTTTTGATGGTGGTAGTAATAGTAGTAGTAGCAATAGTAGTAGTAGCAATAGTACTAGTGGTGGTGGTGGTGTTCCCTTACCCACTCTAAACCACTGTTTGGACACTTGATCCTCAGTGTTTTGGAGGACAAGCAACCTAGAAGGGTCACTAGATATGTTGTTGCTTGATTTCCTTTGTACTCTCTCTCTCCTCTCTCTCTCTCTCTCTCTCTCTCTCTCTCTCTCTCTCTCTCTCTCTCTCTCACACACACATATACACACACTAGCCTACATATAGCTGGCCTGAACATATTAAGATGGTCAGGGTTCCCATAATTAGTCTGTAGATAGCAATTTTCGCGACACTCATTTCTTACGGTACGTCTCTGGTCTGTGCCGATACTCTGTTCATTCTGTGTAGGCGAAGATTGGCCTCCTTCTGTAGCTATAGTCTGTTCGCTGTAAGTAAGTGATAAATCATCAACTATATCCTCTGTAATTCAAAAAGGGCTAGAGCAAATTGGCTGTAAATCTCCACATATTTTTCTTGACTGACTATTCCCATTTGGTAGACATATTAGCTGTATTACCCTAGTCGTTTTTTAGTTACAGAGGTTAGAGGTCATGATTTCTCGTCTACTTACAGCGAATTGACTAAAGTTCGTCGATATTTACCCCCCTCAGTACCGGTGACGTCGTTTTCATGCTATTCGGGTAACTGCTAGGCGGTTATTTTCAGCTTAAGAATGACGTCAACCAAATTAATAGGCTACATACTATCTCAAATAATCCTTTAGCTGCCATATATCCTGCCTAAGCTTCATAAAATCGTCTAAATGTTGCAGAAATCAACTAATAAATACGTCACCGGTACTGAAAGGGTTAAAGACAGCCCAGACAGTACCATAACCATATTACGGTACGGTATTGCTCAAGACACGTTAATGTCTACGTAGCAACGGTACGGCACGTACCGTTGCTACGTAGACATTAACGTGTCTTGAGCAATTAAAACTAATAGGCTTAGGCCTATAGTTGTACTAAATTAATACCGTATGCCTTAGTCTAAAATAACCGTAGGTAATTATCTTGGCTCAATTTTAACAACTAATTTTTGTTACAAACTGATGTGATACCCATTTTGTGTTTTCGTGTCAGTATTATATACCGGTATATATATATATATATATATATATATATATATATATATATATATATATAATGAGTTTATATATATATAATGAGTTTATCATTGTTAAACGCACCCTTAAAGCCAGCCCCCTAATTTGTATATGTGTATGAAGGATGAGTGTACATGTATTTCTGATGTTCCCAGGAAGCATGACTCACGATTATTACAACAGGTAGACTTATATACCTGATTCATGGTACCTAGTGCATGACAGATATCCTTCAACTGATAGCAGAGTAGTGTGTGTGTGTGTGTGTGTGTGTGTGTGTGTGTGAGAGAGAGAGGCTAGAGCAGAATAGAAGCTACATACAGTATAGACAAGTAGAAGAGGTGAGATAGTTAGTAGAGAAGAGAACATAAGTCAACCAAAATTAAAGGGCAGACAATAAAAGCGATAACAGGACATAATATAAGCAGGGAAAACAAGGACACATAAGAGAATAAATTATACATTATTTAAATCAATGTAGAGAGAGAAAATTAAATCACGCCTCTGAACTAACCCCTTGATATATATTTCGATAAATATTCCTTTTGCTATACATGACTAAGACTATCTATCTATCTATATGCTCAGGCCCAATCCCCATTTTGGGGGTAGCCGACTCAAGACAGAGCAAGAACAGGGAAAACACAAAAACAACATAAAACAAAAAATAAACACAGATAAAAAACACAAACTCTCACACATCCAGGTCACCCAGGAGAAGACCCAGAGACCAGGTTTACCAAGGTCGCTCCAGCACTCCCCCGGCCTCTGACCACCCGGAGAGGTTCCGATCTCGGCAGGCAGACATGCAGCGGAGCCAAAGCGACAAGCCCTCCCACCACACTTCCAGGCACACCCTTCATATTAATCGTCTCCCCGGGCCAGGCGCCTGATGGACTATTATCTAGTCCAACTTGCGCCCGACCCCTTACTCCAAATGACCACGTGTTCACTCAACTATTCACAAGCATTCTCCATTCACTCCTGTCCACCACCACTTCCCCTGCCTGATCTATAGTCATTCCTCTATCATCCAAAGCCTTTCTTACACAGTCTCTCCATCTCAATGGGGGTCTTCCTGCCCTTCTATCTCCCCTTGTACCTGACTCACATATTCTCTTTGTAAGCCTTTCATCTCCCATTCGTTCAACATGACCATACCAGCTCAGCACCCTTCTGTCCACTCTGGCTGACAAATGTTCCTGCTGCCCCACTTCCTACGTATCTCTTCATTCCTCAATCTGTTCTGACTAAGACGGTTTACATTTATATATGTCATTTAGGGTCACTGATATATACACATTATAATTAGGCCAGAAACCTTGACCACTGACCTCCATAACTTAACTCCTTCTGTACCTCTCTCCGCCGCAATCTCTCTCTCTCTCCGCCGCAATGTTGCATCTCTCTCGCTATTCTATCGCTACTTTAATAATCAGTGTCCCTCAGAGCTTTCCCAGTGTATACCACCTCCTTTACGTAGGGCACGTGGTACCCGTCTTGCAACACAATCCCACCCCTACTCTGTGCAACTCTCCAACCCAAGAGTGAAACGTTACTCTCAAACTTTCTTCTATTCAACGGCTGAGCTCTGGAACTCTCTCCCAGAATCAGTCTTTCCCTCTTCCTATGACTTAAATTGTTTCAAACTCCGTGTGTCCAAGCATTTTGGGTCGAACGTCCCTTGATTTTGGCCCTGTCACTCTTTCAACTATGGGCGAGGCACTCGCTATTGGCAGTTCTGCCTTTTGCCTCCCTCAATCACATAGAAAAAAAAATGCGAAGTATTTTTTTATTTTATTGTAGCTATAGTTTGACGATCTTGTGCAGTTAAGAAGGATCTGTGGTAGTCAAAAAAGTTAAGTGAGATAGTTCAAAGCCTGTTAACTGCTGGAGGCTCTTTTTAAGCTTAATACCATCGTCTAATAGAAGCCAGAATAAAGTTAAAAGGATGGCACCGGTACTGAAAGGGTTAAGGGGCGATGGTTCACTTTTTGGTCAATATTGTCTTTTATTTATTATTGTTCTAGTTTCGTCCGTAGACCTCTATCAAACTTTAAAAAAAACACACATTCATTAGATCCTCCTTCTAGATGAATTTGTACATTTTTCGGTAGAAAAATGTTCCGGCCAAAGGCCGGTTCTTCCAAAATTTCAGGCTCACTATCGTTCGCCAGGAAAAAAATCGACACCTAAATAGCACGAAAGGTCTTAATATTGACAAGGAAATTGGGCGGAATGTCTTAAAATGGACAAACTAACGGGGCAAACATATTACAATCTGAAAGCTAATGGGGCTAAACATGAGGGAGAAGGGGATCTAGAAAAACGACCCATCTCCCTTAAGCATGACCTTAGTAATGGAGTAATATTTCTATCATTTGGGAAGAGTCGCCCAGGGAATAGGTATGGACACTTTCAGCCCATCTGCTCTAGCCCTTTCTTGAGTTACAGAGGTTAGGGTTCAAGATTTCTGGTCTATTTAAAGTGAATAGACTATAGTGCATGTCATTCAGCTTTCAATTGGTAGCAGGGCAGTGGAGGAGGAAGTGTGGTGGGAGTTGAACATTGGCTTGACGAGAGAGAGAGAGGGGGGGGGGGGAAGAGGGAAAAGGAGAGAGAGAGAGAGAGAGAGAGAGAGAGAGAGAGAGAGAGAGAGAGAGAGAGAGAGAGAGAGAGAGAAAGAATATAAACACCATAATTATGAGGAGGAACACTTTATTGACAACGTTTCGTTCGCAGATAGCTTCTTCAGGTCAATTTGTTTAAGTTATTTCAACACGGAGAGAAGACAGAGATAATTGATGTATACAGTATGTATATTATGCACCATATAAGATATTACAAAGGCACACAATAGGCGAGAGAGAGAGAGAGAGAGAGAGAGAGAGAGAGAGAGAGGGAGGAGAGAGAGAGAGAGAGTAGTAAAGAAAGAGGGGGTCGCTAGTGCATATCATTACGCCTTCCATTGATACCAGGGTTCTGGAGGAAGGAAGCATGACTGGATAGTTTAAATTGGGTCAATCAGAGAGTTGCGAGGAAATACAAGTAACTAATTGTATTATCTTGTATTCAAGTCAAAGGCAATACATAAATATATTGTTTAGTGTTGTTACTCTTTAAAAAGCATTCAAAATTCGACCTATTTTCTTCTTAAGTTGTTTTTCTGAATAACCATCATCTTAGAGAAGTTTGGTCCAGGCACAGTAAGTAAATGTTTCATGTACTACAGTCTGTTTTGTGTGTGTGTTTTTCCCCCAGCTGATGGTAAATTGCTATGTCTTTATCTTGTTTACTCGTCTATTCTCAGAAGTGAATAGTTTGAATTGTATTTTCTTGTGACGGCTTCTTACATGGCCTTCACACCGTTATAAGCATCTGACAGACATTATTACCGAACCAACCCAGCGACCCCTAATAATAACTACATGGCCACGTATTCAGCTCATTTTCCCCTTTAGTAATAGCCTATATGACTTTCAGACTTAGCTGCTGCTCGAGTATATCAAATACGGCTTCATACACACCACATTCAACATCTGGCAGACATTATTACCGAACCCAAGCCAGCGAAACCCCACAATACTACCTCCGAGACGACATATTCAGCCAAGCGTATAGGTCACGCTATACGGTTCTCAATTGACTTACTTCTTCTTCATCTTCTTCATCTTCTTTTGTTTCTTCTTCTTCTTCTTCTTTTGTTTCTTCTTCTTCTTCTTCTTCTTCTTTTTCTTTTTCATGTTCTGTTTATTTGTTTTTATTTTTTTATTCTGCTTAGTCTTCGTCTTCTTAAGGGAGATTTCCACTTGAGGGATTTTTTTCTTGCCTCCTTTCTCCCTCATGTTTAGCCCCATTGTGTTTCTAATGTTAAGACGTTCGCCCCCATTATTTTGACGATTTTAAGAACTGTCAACCCATTTCTGTCAATTTTAAGACGACGTGCCATTTAGGTGTCGATTTTATCCTGGCGAGCGATAGCGAGCCTGTAATTTAAGAAGAACCGGCTTTCAGCCGGGAAATTTTTCTACCGAAAAATGTACAAATTTATCTTGAAAGGGGCTCAAGGGGGTGTAATCTTAAGCTTGAAGGATGTCTAGGGACCAAACTAAAATCCTCCTCTTAACTTTTCTGTTTTCATTAATGTTCTGTGGCGAGTGATATTAACCCCCTCCCCCTCCCAGCCCTTTCTGCTCTCGTTTTCTTTGTCTCGTTTTCTTTGTCTCGTTTACTTTGCCTCGTCTTCCATGAACTTGGCGGAATAAATGATAGATCTGGGTCTATTGAAGGTTAGGGAGGAACGGTAATTGGCCGGTTCAGGGCGGGGGAGGGGAGGGTCGGTTTTTCCCGTCCACCCTTCTCCCTCATGCTTAGCCCCATTAGTTTGGCGATTTTAAGACCTTTCATCCCATTTGTGTCCATATTAAGACCTTGTGTGCCATTTAGGTGTCCATTTTTCCCTGCGAGCGATAGCGAGCCTGTAATCTAAGAGGAATGGGCCTTCGGCCTGGACATTTTTTTTACCGAAAAATGTACACATTTATCTTGAAAGGGGGTCTAGGGGGTGTTATTTTAAGCTTGATGGAGGCCTAGAGAACAAACTAAAAACCTAAAGGGGGTCTAGGGTGTGTTATAGTTTAAGCTTGATGGAGGTCTAGGGAACAAACTAAAAAAAACTTCCCTTAAGTAGAGCTATCATATATTAGTGTATTTTGTTTTTATTTAGTTTTCTATCATGCTTAGCCTCGTTGGTTTTGAGATTTTCAGACCGCCCCACTTGTTTGGCGATTTTAAGACTTTTCGCCCCATTTATTTGCCATTTTAATACTTTCCGTGCCATTAGGTGTTAATTGTATCCTGGCGAGCGAGAGCGAGCCTGTAATGTTGAAGAATAATCTAGTTTATTCATTTCACTCATAACACCCAACACCACCCAATGAAATTAAGGGGGGTGACCTGTTTTTGTTCTGTCCTTTTCTATCTGTCTCTGACTTGTATCCATTTGGCCCCATTCAGCCTACTGTTTTAAGACGTTTATCCCCATCCAGGTGTCAATTTTTTATTGGTGAGCGGTAGCGAGCCAGCATATTTTTTATTTTTGTTTGACAACAGGCTAAATTTGTAAATTTTTCGATAGAAAAATTTCTCCGGCGAAGCCGGATTTCTTCATATAATGCTGGCTCGCTATCGCTCGCCAGGAAGAAATCGACACCTAGATGGGGATAAACGTCTTAAAATAGTTCGCTGAATGTGACCGAATGGATACAAGCCAGAGAAAGAGAGAAAAGGATAGAAATAACAAAAAGCAGGTCACCCCCCTTAATGTAAGCATGTGCTCCACCCGAGATTCGAACCTGGGTTACCACATACAGATCTTAAACAATCAAACCATTACACCATCAAGACAGTTAAAGATGAAGGACACGCCTACGATTGTATATCCATTTATCGAATACTGGCTATCACTCTAATCATGTACTCAAACCCAACTGCACACTGAATTGCCTATTGTGTTAAGGAGGGTCACCTGCTTTGTTGTCTATCCTTTTGTCTCTCTCTCTCTCTGGCTTGTATCCATTCGGCCCCATTCAACCTACTGTTTTAAGACGTTTATCCCCATCTAGGTGTCGATTTTTTTCCAGGCAAGCGATAACGAGCCAGCATTGTATTTAAAAATCCGGCTTCGCCGGAGAAATTTGTCTATCGAAAAATGTACAGATTTAGCCTGCTGTCAAAAACATTTAAAACAAATATGCTGGCACGCTACCGCTCGCCAGGAAAAAAAATTTGACACCTGCATGGGGGTAAACGTCTTAAAACAGTAGGCTGAATGGGGCCGAATGGATACAAGCCAGAGAAAGAGAGAAAAGGAGAGAACAAAAACAGGTCACCCCCCCCCCTTAAGTGAAAGGAAAGCACATGTTATGGGGCACAGATCTCTAAGGACCGACCTCGCTATCAAATGTACCTTGAACCCGTTAGGAATACTCTATTTTATTTAGTTCACTCTCAACACCAAACACCACCCAATGAAATTAACCAAACTTCGCCTGAGACATTTTTCTATCGAAAAATGTACACATTTATCTTGAAGGGAGGTCTTGGGGATGTTTCTTAAGATGTAAGGAGCAAACAGAATTAATGAATCAATAAATATAATCAATAAAACCCCCCTTGAATTGCGTTAACATTTTGAATTGGATTGGATAATATTTCACATATCCTTTCAGTATACAGTGCTGTGAATAGTAACTTACGCTGCGCTCTATACCTATTTTTTTTTTTCTTTTTTGCTAGACATGTAATATACATTTATGAATTTGATCAGGAAAAAGAGTGTAGTTCATCAGAGAATCATAAGAACAGGCAAGGTAGCATTGACGTGGGAAAGCTTACCAGTGTTGAACTGCGTAAGTTGTATAGGGCAGCCTTAGATAAGATTAGGATGAAGGGTGGGATTCCCATTGCTTGCTCTATCTTGCCAAGAAGAGGTGTCAGACGTGAATGGTTGTCCAGAGCAATTGGTTTTAATTGCTGGCTGGCAAAGCTGTGCAAAGAGTTGTCATTAGCATTCATAGACAACTGGAGCCTCTATTACGGTAACGATAGCTTGTACGCAACAAGGGCCGGGGTGCATTTAAGTAGGAAAGGGATAGGGATGCTAGGAAAGTTAGTTGATAGAGCAGTTGAGGTGGGGTTTTAAATTGGAAATGCCCCATCAAAAGAAAACAAAATAAATTAGGTGATAGAAAAAATAGTCAGGAAAGGAAATTAGATGTTATTAATAACAGTGAAACAATAGGTGATAATGCAGTAATAGAAGTTAGTCATATAAATAGTGGTACAATATCTACCTTAGTACAAGATAATAACAACAGTCAAATAGATACTAATAGAAGAAAAGAAGGTCCACCAGACACCAGTAAAATAAATACATTGAGATTATATTACACAAACTGTAGGAGTTTATGTAATCAAATGGACGAACTTAGAGCACTTGTTAGCAATGAAAATATAGACATAATAGCGCTTACTGAAACATGGATTAATACAGAATCCAAGCATTTTTTAGCAGAATTGTATATACCAGGATATAGTTTGTTTAAATATGACCGAACAAGTAGGAGGGGCGGCGGTATAGCAGTGTTTGTCAGGAGTTCATTAAAATGCTGTACTAAATCAGGTATTAGACTAAATAATGATAACGAAAGTGTTTGAGTAGAGGTTAGCGAAGGTAGCGAGACCATAGTTATTGGAGTAATTTATAGACCACCAAATATGAGCAGAAATGAAGGTAAATCTTTATGGCAGGAAGTGAAAATAGCATCAAGATTTAGCAATGTGCGCATTATGGGGGATTTTAATTTTCCGAAGATAGATTGGCAGCATCAGATCGGCGACTCAGATTCTGAGGAGTTTATTGAGGCGGTACAAGAGAGTTTTTTATTTCAATTCATTGACTCGCCGACTAGAGGTAATAATATCCTTGATTTAGTTCTCAGTAATAATGAACATATGATAAATAATGTTGAGATAGGGGACCAACTAGGAAATAGTGATCACAAATCTATTTATTTTAATATACAATGGACAGGAAATGCTAAAGAGAATCCGTCACTTATCCCAGATTTCAGAAAAGCTGATTATGGTGGGATAAGAAGAGCCTTAAGGGTGGACCCTATTGTTAAACAATTAAGTCAGGATAAGCCAGAGTTAAGCTTGACAGCTACATATGAACAGTTTATTTCTTCACTTCACAATGCGCAAAATAAATATATCCCCAAAAGAAGATTTAGATCGATACAGAACCAACCAAAATGGATGAATAATAAACTAATAGATCTTATAGGAAAAAGGAAAGGAATATATAGAAAAATTAAGAAAGGCGAAACTCACCTACTTATTTACTATCAGACTCTATCAAGACAGGTCAAAAAGGAAATTAGGACAGCAAAAAGAAATTATGAAATAAGGATAGCCAACGACTCAAAAAATAACCCTAAAGCTTTTTACCAACTATATAAATCTAAAGTTAGAAATGTAATAAACTTCGATAAACTTAAAACTTCGATAGGAGAAATGACAGAAAATTATTTAGAAATGTGCAGTACATTAAATAGTCAGTTTCTATCCGTTTTCACTAATGAAAATTTGGCACAGATTCCAGAAGTAGTAAGGTATATAGCGATATTATAGAAAATAGGTTAAGTACGGTTACTATAAGTAGAAATGATGTGCTTAAGGAAATTGACAGACTGAAGCCTCAGAAATCACCTGGTCCTGATGAGGTATATGCTAGAGTATTAAAAGAATGCAGAGATGAGTTAAGTTACCCATTAACATTTCTTTTTAACAAGTCATTAGAAACAGGTATAGTTCCAGAAGCTTGGAAGCTTGCAAATGTAGTTCCGATCTTCAAAAAAGGTGATAAATCCATAGCATCAAATTATCGTCCCATTAGTCTCACTTCAATCATAGGAAAGCTACTAGAGTCAATTATTGCTAGGAAAATGAGAAACCACTTAGAAACATTTAACTTAATCAATTCTTCTCAGCATGGATTCACTCAGGGACGTTCTTGCCTTACTAATTTGCTTAGTTTTTTCTCAGAGGTATATGAAGCAGTAGATAATGACAAGTCATATGATATTATATATTTAGATTTCAGTAAAGCTTTCGACAGAGTCCCTCATGAGAGATTGATGAGAAAGGTTGAGGCGCATGGAATAGGTGGCGCGTTGTTAGGATGGATTAGGTCATGGCTAATTGGTAGGAAGCAGAGAGTCAGCATAAATGGTACTAAGTCAGAGTGGGGATCAGTCAAGAGTGGTGTCCCCCAGGGATCTGTATTGGGTCCTCTGTTATTTATTATATACATAAATAACCTTGATTTAGGTATAACTAGTAGGATAAATAAATTCGCAGACGATACCAAAATAGGGAGACCAATAGATTCAGATAGCGACATAGAGTGCCTCCAAAGGGATCTAGATACCTTACACGAATGGTCAGTAAAGTGGCAGATGAATTTTAACATTGACAAATGCAAGGTATTAAAGATAGGGAAGACGAATACTAATGCAAAATATAAACTAGCTAATGCTGAATTAGAAAACTCAGACTGCGAGAAATATTTGGGTGTGTTTGTTAGCAACGATTTGAAACCTAGAAAACAGTGTATAAGCGTACGTAACAAGGCAAACAGGATTCTGGGGTTCATCTCAAGGAGTGTGAGTAACAGAACTGCCGATGTTATCATGAAACTTTACTTGTCATTAGTGAGACCTCATATGGATTATGCTGTCCAATTTTGGTGTCCTTATTACAGAATGGATATAGATTCCTTGGAGAGAGTACCGTACAGCGAAGAATGACAACAATTATTCATCTATCTATCTATCTATATGCTCAGGCCCAATCCCCATTTTGGGGGTAGCCGACTCAAGACAGAGCAAGAACAGGGAAAACACAAAAACAACAAAACAAAAAATAAACACAGATAAAAAACACAAACTCACACACATCCAGGTCACCCAGGAGAAGACCCAGAGACCAGGGTTACCAAGGTCGCTCCAGCACTCCCCCAGCCCCTGACCACCCGGAGAGGTTCCGATCTCGGCAGGCAGACATGCAGCGGAGCCAAAGCCACAAGCCCTCCCACCACACTTCCAGGCACACCCTTCACATTAATCGTCCCCCCGGGCCAGGCGCCTGATGGACTATTATCTAGTCGAACTTGCGCCCGACCCCTTACTCCAAATGACCACGTGTTCACTCAACTATTCACAAGCATTCTCCATTCACGCCTGTCCACCACCACCACTTCCCCTGCCTGATCTATAGTCATTCCTCTATCATCCAAAGCCTTTCTTACACAGTCTCTCCATCTCAATGGGGGTCTTCCTGCCCTTCTATCTCCCCTTGTACCTGACTCACATATTCTCTTTGTAAGCCTTTCATCTCCCATTCGTTCAACATGACCATACCAGCTCAGCACCCTTCTGTCCACTCTGGCTGACAAATGTTCCTGCTGCCCCACTCTCCTACGTATCTCTTCATTCCTCAATCTGTCTCTACGAGTAACTCCACACATACTCCTCAAGCAGCTCATCTCCATCACATCCAGCCCTCTTTTCTCCTTTTTCTTCAGAGCCCATGTCTCAGACCCATACATCACTGTTGGCACAACAATTCATATTATTATTCATAATATTAGAAATCTACCATATGAAGAAAGGTTGAACAAATTAGGCTTCTATCTATCTATCTATTGCCTGACGCCGTGATCCCCGAAGGGGTGGCCACGAACGAACCGCCCCCATGCACCTCTGTCCCCAGTCAGTCGACGCCCCTCCCCCCAACCAGCACCGCCTTCGTTCATGTAGTTCCTCACTCCATCCTTCCACCTCATATTCGGTCTACCTCTCCCCTTCTGTCCCTCCACCTCGCTCTCGTACACCCTCTTAGTCATTCTCTCGCTTTCCATACGTTCCATATGGCCGAACCATCTCAAGTTGTTCCTTTTCACACTTTCCAGCACATCTACCTCCACACCACACCTCCTTCTTACTTCCTCATTAGTCTGTCTATCCCTCCATGTAACTCCGCACGCACTCCTTAAGTAATTCATTTCCACTGCTCTCACTCTTGGTCTGAGTCTCTCAACCAACGTCCATGCTTCGCTTCCGTAAGTCAGTGTCGGGATTACCACACTGTCATGCAAGGACTTCTTCACTTCCATACTGACCACCCTATTTCTTGTTACTGCTTTTAGCGTTCCTACAACCCTCTTCCCCTGTTGTACCCTCTCCCGCACCTCTTCATCCATAGTCCCATCTTTACTCAACACACTGCCCAGATACTTAAAAGAGTTGACGATCTCCATAGCCTGACCGTTCAGCTTCACCTCACACTCTGTGACTTCACCCCTTTCGAAGACCATAACCTTGCTCTTCCCCGTATTTACCTTCAAATTCCGTTTTTCGCACACTGTTCCAAACTCATTTACCAGACCCTGCAACTCCCATTCATTATCACTCATCAGAACTGTATCATCCGCAAACAGCAGTATAGGTAGCTTCCACTCAATTCCCTCCCTTTTCAGCGATACACCAACATTCACTGCTCTTGATAGTATTTCTTTCATGACTCCATCCATATATACAGTAAACAACCACGGGGACATCACACACCCCTGTTTCAAACCAACATTCAGGTCAAAGAACTCGCTCTGCTCACTCTCCACACGTACTGCCGCCTTTGCACCCTCATACATGCTCTTCACTGCTTTCAGCAACTTGCCCTCTACTCCGTATATTCTAAGTACTTTCCACAAACCTTCTCTATCCACTCTGTCATAGGCCTTCTCCAAGTCCATAAAGGCAACATACACCTTTTGTTTCTACTCCAGATACTTCTCCACAACACAATTCAGGGTAAAAATCTGATCTACACATCCTCTTCCCTTCCTAAAACCTCCCTGCTCGTCGCCTATCCATTTCTCCGTTCTCACTCTCACTCTCTCAATCACTACCCTACTGTATACCTTCCCTACTACGCTTAGAAGACATATTCCTCGGTGGTTACCACACACTCCTCTTTCCCCTTTGCCCTTATATAGGGGGACTATTATGCCAGTCTTCCAGTCATCGGGTGCACTCCCCTTACATTCGTAAGGCTTACATTCGTTAAAAAGACGCAGAGTTAGAGGGGATATGATAGCAGTGTTCAAGTGGTTCAGTAGGGTAAATAAAGGAGACATGAAATATGTACTGAAGCTCAGTGATAGCGAAAGAACTCGAACAAATGGTTATAAATTAGATAAATTTCGTTTCAGAAAAGATATAGGCAAATATTGGTTTGGTAACAGAGTTGTAGATGGGTGGAATAGGCTACCAAGTGATATATATAGTGGGATCAAGAACGATAGGGAGCTTTAAGATAAAATTAGATAGGCATATGGACGAGATGGGTTGGGTGTGAGGGGGATCTACCAGGTGTGGGCCAATCGGCGCTCAGCAGACCCCGTTATCTTGTGTTAATCTCTGACCGTTTTGGTGGGGTCAGTACTCAAGGTATTAGTGAGTTGGGCCTGTAATTGGGGTTGGGTGTGACAGGAATCTGCCTTGTATATGGCCGATCGGCTTTTTGCAGACTCCCATTTTCTTATGTTCTTATGTTCTTATAATTATGTTTGACAATGGTGAGATATCTTCCTTTGTGGTCCGGTTGACACAATGCGGTGGTAATAATGTGTCGTTAGTCATAGTTCGATTTTAGTATTATTATTATTATTATTATTATTAGTAGTAGTAGTATACTTAATATTATTATTATTATTATTATATTATAAGAGGGAAAGACTGATTATGGGAGAGAGTTTCAGAGCTCAGCTGTTGAATAGAAGAAAGTTTGAGAGTAACGTTTCACTCTTGGGTTTAAGAGTTGCACAGAGTAGGGGTGGGATTGTGTTGCAAGTCGGGTACCACGTGCCCTACGTAAAGGAGGTGGTATACACTGGGAAAGCTCTGAGGAACACTGATTATTATAGTAGCGATAGAATAGCGAGAGAGATGCAACATTGCGGCGGAGAGAGAGAGATTGCAGAGAGTTGGTGAGTGGACGGGCATTCCTTTCAACTTTATCTAGGAGAGCGGTGTGAGAGCAACCTCCCCACACATGTGCACAGTACTCAATACAAGGACGCACTGTGCCCCTGTACCGGTATATATATATATATATATATATATATATATATATATATATATATATATATATATATATATATATATAAGAACATAAGAACATAAGAAAATGGGAGTCTGCAGAAAGCCGATTGGCCTAAGCAAGGCAGATCCCTGTCCCACACAACCCCAATTACAAAGCCCAATTATAGGCTCAACACTTACAATTATATAATTATATATATAATATATATATATATATATATTATATTATCCCTAAGCCACTCACACATGAAAAAGTAATCAGATTTAGAAATTATAAAAATGCAGACCTAAATTTGGCTAGCAGTGAAGTAAAACAGTACTTGGGAAGTATTGATACTTCCAACCTTACTTCAGATGAGCTGGTGGAGGTACATGGAAATGCACTTAAATTAGTGTTCGATCATCACTGTCCAGAAGTAGAGAAGAAAATCATAGTACGAGATGATTCGCCCTGGTATAGCACTCGAGTTAAATTTCTTAGAAGAGCGCGTAGAAGAGCTGAACGTGAATGGCGGAAAAATAAAACAGACTCTACATGGTTGCAATACCTGTCAGCCAGAAGAGCTGTGGTCTACAAAATCAAAGATGAAAAGAAAGTGTATTATCAGGGAAAAGTTGACTCGTGTGGTAACGACCAGAGGAGGTTGGCTTCAATTGTAAACAGTTTACTTGGAAAAACAAGAGTCAGCTTAAGACCTTCTGTACCTGATGCCGAGTTGGCTGCCAACTTTGTGGCATTTTTTGCTGGCAAGATAACTCGCATAAGACAGGAATTGGATGATGCTTCTGTTGGTGAAGAACTTTCAGTTGTACTCCAACCCCGACACATTCCTAATAATGTCCTCTCATCCTTTCACAGAGGTGGACATGATTTCGCCCTACATAAGAAACCTCAATAAAACATTTTGCCCGTTGGATCCCATAAATGTTTCCAAGCTACCAAGAGTCTATGATCACACAGTTGAGTTTATTTCCAAAATAATTAATAAGTTCTTCTCTGAAGGTAGCTTCCCACATTCTGAAAAGCATGCACTACTCCGACCTACTCTAAAGAAACCTGGACTTGATGTTGAGAACATGTTGAACTATCGTCCTGTCTCCAACCTGTCCTTCATATCAAAGATATTAGAGCGTGCAATACTTGACCAATTACAACCACTACTTCAGCAGAATGAAACTATCCCAATTTTTCAGTCTATATATATATATATATATATATAGAGAGAGAGAGAGAGAGAGAGAGAGAGAGAGAGAGAGAGAGAGAGAGAGAGAGAGAGAGAGAGAGAGAGAGAGAGAGAAAATGCCAGTATATATAGATTAGCTAAATAAACTAATGAATATATAAATAAACTAATATCTAAAAATATTCTTAATGGCAATAATGCCATCCATTTAATGACCAAGCCACGTCCAACGGCACCTGGAAAACAGTTATATATGCCAGATAACCACCACCACAATCTTGCCATTAGAACACCTCACTTATCTTATCTCAGTTTATTGCCTGAAACAACCACGTCAGACCAGCAAACCTTTATCATGATAGGAACGATAACACGATAAAGGGGACGGCTAGGTGTAGTTTGGTCCTCGAGGCTGGGTTGTGTGGACACCATATTTTGCGGGACTCGAGTTGATTTTTTAGTGATTTGCTGTTTTATGTCCAGTTGCCCACATAAATTCTGTTCCTCTCCCCGATCTTATACATGGAAATATAATGTGCTTGATTGGAATCCGAGTGTTGTTTCTTATGCTGTCAACTAGTCAACTGATAAGTATGAGAAACCTCACTTGCATTTCAGTCATATTATTTTTCTTTCATACATAAGCTCACAACTAGGAACAGGACTAAGAACTGTACATGAAGTAGAAAAGGAAATTATCAGGTGTTGAGAATGTTCCTTTCCATATGTGTGTATTATATTCTACCCGAGACCAGACGATTATGAAGTTTAACCATATTTGATATGTTAATATTCCAGCTTCCACGAAATCATAGTATGATGTTCAGCATAACAAAGCCCTTGGATGTATCACATATTAACATTTACGCTGCGGGCATATTTACGCTACATTAAGGCTCATTCAGGCACTCTTGAATGATTAAGCAAGTGTCTAAATTAAATCAAATGTATTCAGCCAAGAACTAGAAGAAAATGGTTTCAAAATGACACTAGAACGTGCTTCGTAGCGTGCGGGGTTCATCCGCATCGCTACCATAGACATCGGCAAATATTCGCTAATAATGTCGCGCTACATTTGCCTTTGCCAGTGCTGTATAGGTCTCGCGAGATTTGGCTCCCACTCCTCGGTGCACCAGCCGCCGGGCTGGAGAGCGGACGGTGGCCTGCTGCTCTACCGCTCACTCGCACTCGTCTCCACATGCTTTAAGAGGCTTTAACCCTATACTGGCGGCCCGCAACATAAGTCGAGTTAAATAAGTTTGGACTATGTGGCGGCTCACACCATAAGTCGTGTGGCAATTTCAGCACGTAATGTTGCTGAGAGAGAGAGACAAGTGGTGGCAGGAGAGTAGCGAGCGTATGACTGCTCCAGACCACCGCGGCGGGCCTACTGACATGAATCCCACCCTCCTCCACCCTGTCACACTCGCTACATAGTGAAATGTATGGGGAAAGTACCGAATTACATGGTTTTTGCACTCGTGTTGCGCGGTTGTTGCAAGAAAACTAGCGGTCATACAAGGATCGTTGTGGTGTCATTGGAAAGCTCTGTTTATGCCCTTTCAGGGATAGATACTTGTTTTACGCTCTGGGTCTTATTTAGGCATGAAAATGATCACGTAAACAGCCCTATTTTGGGTAAAAACACCCCGCTGGTGGCTACATATTATATACCGCCTAGGCCGCTCTTTAGGTGTTAAGGGCCTGTAAATTGCTTTAAATTGCCAGAACGTTCCTGAACGGGTCCCACAGCCAAAGGGTTAAGATCCATTGCTTGATATGAATTTGACATCTGAGACACTCTTAAACACGAGAAAACGAAATCGCGTGTGTATGTTGAATTCATGGTGAAAAAATCAGCATAGGCTGCAAGAGTAGTGGGTAAAGACACAGGAGCAGAGTAAGGAACCAAGTATTTTCAACGCTTCGCCATGAAGGCCTCCTGAAGAAACCTTGAATTAATGTTCTAGATCCTATGTGGTTGAGATATTACCTTTCGTTCCCAAGTCGACAACCGTGGGCTTGGTGCTAGTTTAAAGAATACCACCAGGAATCCCCTAAATTTTCTTTGTAGCACTGCATTAAAATAAATCTGTGTTAGTGCTGTTAGCGTATTAAAAAATACTAAGAATGCTATATACTGTAGTTGTGAAATCATCATTGAATGGAAGACTTGGAAAATTTACTATGCCAAATAAATTGTCAGAAATGTATATTTTATTAACTTTCAGATACAAGAACAACGTTTATATTATTGTTAATAAAGACTTACCTATAAAACAAGACAGTTAAGTAAATTGAAGATAAAAGATATAGAAAATTAACACAAAAAACAAATCGTAGCTCATTGTCACACAGCCGACTTCAAGCAACTCCCAACCAAACAGTAAATTCCCTGGGGACCTTCAACACACCACCCATTGCTGAATCCCAGTAACCCCTAACCAACAACAAATTCCCTGGGGACCTTCGTTGCCCGTACCTCAAGTTCTCTACCATGGCTCTGAACAAGCGCGCCCGCAAGAAGAAAGTGGTGGTTTTGGTCTCTCTGTTGATGTGCTGTCAGGGCGCCTCACTTTTGGCAGCAGCTTTCGCCACAGAGTACTGGTTCGAAGCCAAAGCAAATACTGGAAGTGAGGAAAGTTCTGGCAAGGTGTACTTCGGACTCTTCAAGGGCAGGAGAGAAACCAAGCACTTAGTTACAATTGTGCACTCACTCAGAGGTGAGGTCCGATGGTGGTTAATATGCACACATTGAAAAGAATTCTACACAGATTTTGTTTGAGATATGCAATATATATTTCCATAATTCATTAAATTGTATTGATAATTTTAAATCTTTATACACTTGTACCCTATTTGCATAAAGTTAAGGTTCAAACAACGTATGCTTCTATAGTTGCTGTCATTGCATAATACTAATTTGAATAATTTGTATATATACTTATTTGGATAGTGGATGACAAGGCAATGTTTTATTTTAAAGATTTGACAGTTGAGCTCATGAATAATCAATACAATGCCACAGGCCCTGAACAATTGTAAATGATCTCATCAGTAAAATTGGGCAAGAGCTAATATGAGTAGCATGATGGGGGGTATCACAGATATACTTTATCTATCACCTTTTATCAGTAACCCTAGCCTGGCACCTATGAGTCAAACTTTTATCAGAATTCTGTTCCTTAATTTCATCTATCATCAGTATAGTTCTGAAATGTTGTCAGGAAATATTTTGGCCAATGAATATTGACGCTCAGCCCCTTCAGTACGATGACACTTTTTTACCTTATATTTTGGGTAACAATAGACGATTTCATGCAGCTTAAGATGGCCCTATGTTGATTAGATGAGTTATTGAGATAGTATTTACCCCTTTGAGTCCTAGAGCTAAAGAAAATTATCTAATGGTCATCAAAATAAGACTAAAATTAAGTCATCGTGCTGAGATGGTTAAAGATCTCATATGATCCCCCCTGTAGAGATTACCTGGTATTGGTGTTGCAGTTGTGTGTTTGGATGGCTACTGCATGTTCAGCTGCGCCGATACCAAAGAACACCGTGAAGATCAGCTGCGTCAGGTTATGGCTAACGAACAGAACACCACTTCAGACTACTGCTCTGGGGTCACCCTCAGAAGCAGTAAGACCTCGAACGCCGCGCCGGTCATATATGAGAGTCCAGTTCTGCGGAGCTTCAGGTTCCCGAACCTGGCGGATTCAAGGTTCCTAGATGTATTTCGAACACCACTAAACTGGGCACGTGTAACAGCGGATGAGAATGATGTTGATGATTCAGAAACGGTCTCGGAAATCAAACTCAATTATTTCAAAAATGTTCCACTAGAGGCTAATGAAACTACTACAGGTCAGTGTCGTCTTCTGATGTGTGTGAAACGTCTTTTGATGTGTGTGAAACGTCTTTTGATGTGTGTGAAACGTCTTCTAATGTGTGTGAAACGTCTTCTAATGTGTGTGAAACGTCTTCTAATGTGTGTGAAACGTCTTCTAATGTGTGTGAAACGAAGGAATTGACCACTTTCGAGTTTCAGGCTATAAGGAAGTTGGAGCTATAAGTATCGACATTTAGCATATTAAAATTTAAAAGTAAAATGCGGTCGCACTACAGTTACAAACACACAAGCCAAACTAAATATATTTCCTATCAATCAGAAATCGACATTATTATTGGATTTCTGTTCTATATCGATGTTTACGGCTCCAACTTCCTTATAGCCTGAAACTCGCAAGTGGTCATTAGTGATGGTTTGTATGTGGTGAGCGGACAATTCATCCAGTATCTCACAACCAGTGCCAGCTAATCCAATATTGTTAGTTAGGTTAGGTTTGGTACAGTATCTCACAACCAGTGCCAGCTAATCCAATATTGTTAGTTAGGTTAGGTTTGGTACAGTATCTCACAACCAGTGCCAGCTAATCCAATATTGTTAGTTAGGTTAGGTTTGGTACAGTATCTCACAACCAGTGCCAGCTAATCCAATATTGTTAGTTAGGTTAGGTTTGGTACAGTATCTCACAACCAGTGCCAGCTAATCCAATATTGTTAGTTAGGTTAGGTTTGGTACAGTATCTCACAACCAGTGCCAGCTAATCCAATATTGTTAGTTAGGTTAGGTTTGGTACAGTATCTCACAACCAGTGCCAGCTAATCCAATATTGTTAGTTAGGTTAGGTTTGGTACAGTATCTCACAACCAGTGCCAGCTAATCCAATATTGTTAGTTAGGTTAGGTTTGGTACAGTATCTCACAACCAGTGCCAGCTAATCCAATATTGTTAGTTAGGTTAGGTTTGGTACAGTATCTCACAACCAGTGCCAGCTAATCCAATATTGTTAGTTAGGTTAGGTTTGGTACAGTTGGATTAAGGGTAGACGGACCCATTTTTTTGTTTTTTTTTCTATGAATTAATGTATACTTTTATTTCTTAGTTTTCTCGCTAGACCTCCATCAAGATTAGAAAAACACCCTCGAGATCCCCCTTCAAGATAAATTTGTAAATTTTTCGGTAGAAAAATGTCCCGGCCGAAGGTCGGTTCCTCTTAAAATGTCAGGCTCGCTATCACTCGCCAGGAAATAATCGATACCTAAATGGCACGAAAGTTCTTAATATTGACAACGAAATGGGGCGAAAAGTGTTAAAATCGCCAAACTAATGGGCTGAACGTCTTATAATCTCAAAAGAAAACACGAGGGAGAAAGAGGACCAAATAAACGACCCATCTTCCCTTAACCTCAACAGTCCATCAGCTTTGTAATTGGTAATGGTTTAGTTTGCCCTGGTGGTCGATTTGGCGCTGGTTGAGAACCTACTGGTATAAATTGGTCTACTGGTGGTTGAGTTGTCCAGGAATGTTTCTATGGTTATACAATCTATCTATCTATCTATCTATCTATCTATCTATCTATCTATCTATAGTTTGGCTTGATATATGTATAGTTTTATTACATTCTATCTATCTATCTATCTATCTATCTATCTATCTATCTATCTATCTATCAATCTACTCCGGCACATTCCCCCCCCCTTTTTTATCTATCTATCTATCTATCTATCTATCTATCTATCTATCTATCTATTTACTCAGGCCCAATCCCCACTTTTCCTATATTAATTTACTTTATTTTTTATTATTATTTTTTTTGTTATACAATACTCATAAAAAATCGTAGATCTCACCTGTTTCTAACTATGGAAGTATATCTCTCTGGGGAAACGAATGTATGAATATATAAACGAATGTATGAATATATAAACGAATGTATGAATATATAAACGAATGTATGAATATATAAACGAATGTATGAATATATAAACGAATGTATGAATATATAAACGAATGTATGAATATGTAAACGAATGTATGAATATATAAACGAATGTATGAATATGTAAACGAATGTATGAATATATAAACGAATGTATGAATATGTAAACGAATGTATGAATATATAAACGAATGTATGAATATCTATAACGAATGTATGAATATATAAACGAATGTATGAATATGTAAACGAATGTATGAATATATAAACGAATGTATGAATATATAAACGAATGTATGAATATATTTTTGTCTGTGCATCAATTACAAAACTATACACACTATTAGTTGAAAAGAAAATGACATCCCAAAGACAATCCAGATAGTTAACAATTGCATAAAGAAAACAGAGGGGGGGGGGTCCGCGAATTTGTATAAGCGACTGTACTTATGATGTGATGGAGTTAATGATCGTATATATATATATATATATTTTTTTTTTTGTATAACTATATATATATATTTGTTTTTGTTCATCACTACGAGAATGTTTACCATTGTTTTTGAGTCGTACGTAACCTAATTGATTGTTTTTGAAATGTCTGTTTGTAGATATATTGAGAGGTGAACATTTGTGTAAGATTATGTGTGGGTAAATATTGTGAGTCAGCTTAATTAAGGAGGGTCACCGGTTTTTATTATCTTCCTCTCCTTTTCTCTCTTTCCCTGGCTTATATCCATTCGGCCCCATTCAGCCAACTGTTTTCAGACGTTTATCCCCATCCAGGTGTCGATATCTTCCTAGCGAGTGATAGCGAGCCAGCATTGTATGGAGAAAATCCGGCTTCGCAGGAGAATTTTTTCTATCGAAAAATTTACAAATTAAGGTTGCTGTCAAAACAAAAATATATATATGCTGGCTCGCTACCACTCGCCAGGAAAATATTAACACCTGTACAGGGGTAAACGTCTTAAAACAGTAGGCTGAATGGGGCCGAATGGATACAAGCCAAAGAGAGAGAGGGAGAGAAAGAGAAAAAAGCGAGGTGGGCTCCCTTAGAGTGTTTGTTATAAGTGAATGTCTGCCTATGGTGAGCATCGGATAAAAGTGCAATATGTTAGTGGGGAAAGTTTGGCTTGATATATGTATAGTTTTATTACATTCTATCTATCTATCTATCTATCTATCTATCTATCTATCTATCTATCTATCAATCTACTCCGGCACATTCCCCCCCCCTTTTTTTTTTTTTTGGTTTTGTCGCGCCGACTCGAGACGGTTATTGTATTGTATATATTAAATTATTAGACGTGAGTGAATTTGTGTTTTGTTTTTGTGTTCATTGTTGTTGTCCTTACTCTGCCTCTGTCTTAAGTCGGCGGGGGGGGGGGGGGGGGGGGGGGGGGGGGGGGGGGGCTGAATATATAGATAGATAATACGAATTTCTGTATCGTGCTGGAGGAGATTTTTTTTTTTTTTTTTTTTTTTTTTTTTTTTTTTTTTTTTTTTTTTCGAGAATTGACCACTTGCGAGTTTCGTTCTATAAGGAAGTTGGACCAGGTAAAATACGGTCGTAGTACATTTATAAAAGCATACAATTATATTCCCCATACGTTAAGGGGGGTGACCTGCTTTTTGTTATTTCTGTCCTTTTCTCTCTTTCTCTGGCATGTATCCATTCGGCCCCATTCAGCCAACTATTTTAAGACGTTTATCCCCATCTAGGTGTCGATTTCTTCCTGGCGAGCGATAGCGAGCCAGCATTATATGAAGAAATCCGGCTTCGCCGGAGACATTTTTCTATCGAAAAATGTACAAATTTAGCCTGTTGTCAAACAAAAATAAAAAATATGCTGGCTCGCTACCGCTCACCAGTAAATTTTGTACACCTGGATGGAGATAAACGTCTTAAAACAGTAGGCTGAATGGGGCCAAATGGATACAAGCCAGAGAAAGAGAGAAAAGGACAGAAATAACAAAAAGCAGGTCACCCCCCTTTAGTTTCTATCTATCACAAACCTACACTAGTATTGCCTTTCCGTTTTATATCAATGTCTACGGCTCCAACTTCCTTATAGCCTGAAACTCGCAAGTGGTCAATTGGCATAGCATCTATTTGCTAAAGCCGTTTGTTAAGGCAGTATCACACGAACGCTTTTTCCGTCCATGGTTACGAACAATTGTAGTCTAGCAGCTTCAATATTTCAGCAGTATTTAAACACGCCATCTAAATTAAGTCTAGTTTCTGAATCCAATGCGAAAGAGCCTTAACATGTTACGAACAAAAGCTTGCTCTTCTAAAGTCCTGGGTTCGAATCCACAGACTGCCACATGTGTTTGTAATATTTCATTAATTGATTTTAGGAGTAGAGTTGGTTGTTGGAAGGAACATAATAATTGATATTGGTTCAGGAGTAATTTATCGAGAGGACTTCCCTAGTGGTTAAGGCCCCATTAATTGCTCTTTCCATTCACATATGCATAGCCTACGTGAGTTGCAGTTGGGATATGTGTACATGCTTAAATTGATATGCAGGATTCGAAGTTGCATAATAAATCGTAGGCAGTGTCCACCATTCTTTAACTGTCTTCGTGGCGCAATGCATGGGGTGTTGATTTTCGGTGTGAGCGTCCTGGGTTCGAATCCACAGACTGCCACATGTGTTTGTAATATTTCATTAATCGATTTTAGGAGTAGAGTTGGTTGTTGGATAGAACATAATAATTGTATACAAAGGATATACACATTTTAATAGGTTTCTAACTACCGTGTCTATCTCATTAATTGTATTTTTAGTAGTAGTAGTAGTAATCTATATATCTCTATCTTCTATCTTTCTATATAGTTTTAAGCCTTCTGTTTGTGTTTTACTTTTTCTTACTCATTAGTACTTTTTAATTCTAGATTTATTCAGGACTGCTTCGCAAGGACCACAAGGTTTGTAGTCTGTATACTGCACAGTCGGTGTGTAATTGTGTTTATGTATATCACTGTATGCAATTCAAATTAATATATTATGAGCTCTCTCTTTCATATGAGGAACTCTCAAATATTGTAATTGGTAGATGTATGATAGCTTATCTTGCTCTTGTAGCTCATAAAGACCTTTGCCTGTTCTTCCAGTTGAGCCGGAGGGCCTGATGAACTATGGGTTGTGGGTGTCGACTATAGTGTTCCTGTCCCTGGGATTGTTGATGGCCGTGGTGGGCGCCCTCTTCGCCGTCGTCAACACCGCCACCACGCCCGTAGAGGCCATCACAGGCGTGCCGGGACTCTACCTCTGGAACGGGCTGGCAGGTTAGTCAAGAGTCATTTGGCTATCTCATTTCGTTGATTGCGAAATTAAGAAACCAACTCCATCTCTGTAAGAGTCATACTGTGGTAGTCGTGCCTCCCGCAGTGGCGCTTTACCTTTGTGTGCGGAATATGTGCTTGGCCCTTTTGCATACGGGCCCTTGTATAGTGTATGGTGGGTTGGGGTCGACGGCGTGTGCGGCCTCAACCTGTCGACATGGAGGACTTTGCTTACCGCCATTTTGGGTTGGTGGACCGGCATTTCCATACAGGCCGGCGCTGTGTAAGAGGTGGTGGAGGCGTCCATGGCTGCTATTAAGCGTGGCCAGCGGCGTGAGTACTCCCTGGATGACGCTGGAGACCATGTCCACCAGGGCACCAAGCATCTCCAAATCTCCTCGCCCACATGCACTCCTGTTGTCGGCGATGGGGTGGCTGGTTGGGGCACGGACCTACTTTCTCTTGGTAAGATGGTGTACTATCTGTTCCGGGAGAAGGATTGTCAACTTGTCTTCAAGTGCCCAAATAAGGTTACCCGTGCTCTTAACGAGGAGTTTTTTTGGGAAGTATATGGCGAAGGGAGATGTGCGGGTACCTGGTGGTGGTGTGGCGCTTTGTGTGGGGCTGCCCATGAGCTGCCTTGACCTTCTCCCCTTTCCGCCAGAGACGATAATAAACCGGGGTGAATGGGATGTACCGTGCAAGGTGTCAGCTTCTCCGTCAGGTGGGGTGTTTGTGTATGGGAAAATTGGCCCTGTGGCAACGGAAATCACTGAGAACCTCCTGTCGTCTCTCCTTATATTGGGGGCCACACGGTTGGTGCTTGTGGAGGTGCAGCAGATGCGGACCCGGACTGAGGATGGATCGCTGGTGCCCTCTGCGTTTTTGCCTCCTTAATCCTCGCCGTGGATCCACTGCACCACAGGAGTCTCCCCTCGCTTCACTGCCCTTGCCTGGCCGGCGCCTGTCGGAGGGGGGTGTACCAGCTGCTAAGGGAACCGTTTTGCCCCTTTAGACGATGAGATGGATGATGCAGTTGACCCCCATGTGGATGTTGAACTGGAATTGGGAGTGACTACTCGGCCACTGTCCCCATCGGCAGTTCTGTTCTATGCTGCGCAGACCTCATTGTTCCCCGCGCCGTCCAACCCATGCCGACCGTGCCCCAGTTATTGTTGAGGATCCTTTCGACTTCAATGAGACCTTTCCTCCTATGACTCCTCGTCCTATGGATCAGCCACGACCTCGCCCTCCCCTCCTTCGACTGGTCGCCCTACGTATGCCTCCAAAACCACTCCTCGCCATGTCCCTGATCATACGAATGTGCGTCCCTCTCTGGCTTCTGCAATGGACTCCTTCCGACAACTCCTCATGGACTGTTTGGGTATGGTTGATGAGGGCACCTCGCTCTGGCCTTTGTTCCTCGGTTCCTTGGTCTCTGGCTTACCTCTTGATGACCTGCTGCTTCTGGGATTAGTGACTTTTACGGACTTGGTGTTTTTATGGTGAAAAAGTTTAGTTGGTGTGGCCACGGTGGTGGCCTATTATCTAATTCTGCACTTGGCCTCCTGCTGCTTCGGTAGAGCCAGAGCGGGCGAATCAATCACCTGAGGCGCCCTTAAACCACCAAGAAGAAAAAGAGTCATACGACTATCTTGTTTCTTTTATTACGATTTTATGAAAGCAACTTTGTAAGGATTAAGGTCCATGTACCCAGACAAACCCCATCATTGCCAGTGGTAATTATTATAGTTTTGACGTATTCCTAGCCTGGCAATTATGATACCCTATAGTCTGTTTCTTTTCAACTGACGGTAGACTAAATCGCAAAGTTTTCATCAAGATTTATCAGTTATTTTGTAGTGAAATACGGTGCTATTCATATAAACTTGGTCTTAATATGATGCAAAGACATAGTAGTTTCATATTTTTCTATTAAGTATCGATAAATTAGCCGGTAAGGGATTCAATTTATCGTCAGCTGAAAAGAAACCGAGTATAGTTATAGTGATTGTCATGAAAGCACTTTTATAATGTCCCAGTACTGTTCATTGCAATTACAACAACTAGCTTAAGGGGGCCCACCTACCTCGCTTTTTTTTCTCTCTCTCCCTCTCTCTTTGGCTTGTATCCATTCGGCCCCATTCAGCCTACTGTTTTAAGACGTTTACCCCCATCCAGGTGTCAATATTTTCCTGGCGAGCGGTAGCGAGCCAGCATATATATAATATTGTTTTGACAGCAATCTAAATTTGTACATTTTTCGATAGAAAAATTTCTTGGTTTTCAGATACTGCAGGTGCAAATGCTGCAGTGGGACTTCGTTGAGTCTTGCTGAGGCATGGCTAGCAATATGCCAACACCAGCCACAGTGTTGACACGATGGGGCAGTGTTGTGGCGGGGATTTATTGTGTTACATTCCAACTGCAGAAAGGCAACCCCGTTTGAGCAATTACAATGTATGTAATGGTAAAGGATGCTATGTATTATATACACTGGTAGGTGGGGATGCCCATCATCCACATTATGTGGCCAATGTGTTGGTCAGAGAATCCAATCTTTACTGGAAAGTGTATCAGGTCATTGACCAGTTATACTTTCTAGCATCACATCAAAGTGTTTGAAAACATAGCCTGGGGTGCCAGTTAGGACGTACAACCCTGTAGTTGGGAGCTGTGTTCTGCTCCCAACAGCCTCATACTGGTCCCTGGAGGTGGTAATGTGGTTCTGGAGCCAGAGACGCCCACATTACTACTGTGTTGTAGTTGGGGATAACACTTTGTATTTCCACAACCACATTTGGGTGACCAGGGCTCACAAATGCATACATGTCTGTCATGTGTGCGTGAATCTAGGCCTTTTGAAATATATTATTGATTTTCTCATAATGGAATTTGAGCAGATCCTCTTCTGGAGTGTGTTCCTCTTCTGGTTAACTTGACTGGTGATCTCTTACCTTGGAACTTGACCATGAGGGGATTATATTTGTGGCTGGGATTGTAACAAGACTGTTGGGGGAGTTAATTTTAATTTAATAAACGGTATGTATGTATGTACACTCCCAACTAATGATTCGTTTCTCTGCAGCTGTGTTTGATGTGGCCTGTGTGTCGCTGTGGGCGGCACAGTTCCACAGCCACCTCAACAAGAATGTTCTTCTCTACGATGCTCAGAATGGCTGGACCACGGAGGGCAATGAGGTCTTTGGGTATTCGTTCTGGTGAGGATTTTGTTTTTATTACTATTATTCATACGACTTTGTTTAAATTTAAGACTACTATTACTACTACTACTTTAATGTTTTTGTTACAAATTTCAGATAATTATTAATATTATTCATAGAATATGTGCTATGCAACCTCAATCTAGCCACATCCTGATGTAACTCTCTACTACTGCTGCCTTGTACTTCATGTCTGCCACTGCCGTTGATTTCAGTGAAGACAGTCTTGTTCCCTTTATGCAAAACAAAACTGATTTGAGCAACAAGAAAGATAGGCAGCACCTCATCCAGGCCACCACTGAATTGACTCCGAGGCTATTGCTGCTCTGCAATGGCCTCTGCTAGCCTAGAATAGAAACACTTAGCCCTGGGCCCCATCCCTCCAGATGTGGTGAAGACAAGTGGAGTAAAGCTGCCTTGTTGAATCTGTAGGATCCTTTTCCCATATGCCCTGACTTTGTTCGTTCTTCTTATATGCAGCCTTCAGAGACAGCTCGTTGTAGCTAGTGGCCATTGGTTCGAATATCCTTATGTCGAAAAAGGTGCATTATCCTCTTGTCCAGAAGCCTCTTGCACTGACATCCACCCGTGTTTCATTTGGATTTGATGTGTTTGCCATCCTGTGTTGCAAGAACATTTTAATGTATAATATGCCGAAATCAACTTAATTAAGTAAAGCTTCAGCTTCCTGGATTTGTTGCTGTTTATCATTGCATGCCGGTTGGCATCAGGATAAGACAGAGACAAACATATGCCCCCGCCTTTCCCCCCCCCCCCACCACACACAAATAAACACGCAGAGAGATAGATTAAGTCTCATCTCATTTTCATTCATGTTATTGTGACTAGCATCTTATAATCCAACCATAAAAAAAGCTCTCCGTTTGTTTATCCATCAATAGGAATCTGTGGATGAACGAATGAAGAAATCTGTGATGGATGCTAGGGTGTAGAGGGGTATTGGAGGGGGTCTGTCTGATCATTATGTAGTGGTAGCTAAGGTTAGGATACAAAAGAAGTGGGTGAGGAGAGCTGGAGGGAGGCGAGAGGAGGGTAGAATGGTGAGGAGGGTGGAGAGGTTGCAGGAGGAGGAAGTCAGGGAGGAGTACAGGAGAGCAGTGGAAAGACGACTAGGTGGGTTCGACCTGGAAGTTATGGAGGAAGTGGAGGAGATGAGCAAGGTGTTTAAGGATGAGATCTGTGCAGCATGTGAGGAGGTGTGTGGAGTGAGGAGAAGAGGGAGGGGAGTGAAAGGTACAGCATGGTGGACAGAAGAGGTAAGAATAGCTGTGGAAGAAAAGAAGAAAGCATATAGAGAGTGGTTGGGTAGTAGAGGGAATGAAGATTCCGAGAGACAGAAACCAGCGAGCTACGTGGAGAGTAAGAGGGTGGTGAAGAGAGTAGTGAAGGAAAGTAAGAGAAGAGTAGATGAGGAATTTGGAAGGAATCTGAGTGTAAAATGGAGGGAGAGTTGTTGTTGTTGTTCCCCAAGCTGCCTGGCCGAACAGCCCAAGGCCCCGTTGAAGGCCAAGGCCATAACCGAGCACCCCCACAGAACCCTCCCTGCCGACCACAATAAAGCCTGGGTGACCGAAGCCACTCCATGGCTGGGAGCTAAGGAGGGTGCGGAAACGCCCAGGAAACCAAAGACCCACCCAGGGCCCTGTGTCCCTCAGCAATTATGAAGAGAAAGTTGAGGGGCAAAGGAAAAATGTGACGCTTTGGCTTCCAATCTTGGTAGATTGGGAGGTCAATCCACGGAAGAGGCGCCGTCGCTTGAGATCTAGAAAATATATAAGTAAAAGGAACAGTCAGAGTAAGCTATGGGTATGGCAGAGATCGCTCAGTTCTCACTCTGATAGACCAGCCCATCACCACTGGAGGGAGAGTAAGAAACTGTTCTGGAAAGAAGTCAAGAAAGTTAGGGAAGGTAGCAAGGGAAACAGTAAGGGTGTGAAAGATAAGAATGGGAGAATGCTAGCCGAGAAGCAAGAGAGAGTCGAAAGATGGAAGGAGTACTTCAGTGAGTTGCTAAATGTAAGGAATGAAGAGCCAGCAAACATAGCTGGATATGGTATGGGAGGGAGAAGAAGAGAAGTAGTGGAGGAGGAGGTGGGGATCAGGAGGTCAGAAGTGTGGGAAGCCATGAAAAGAGTGAAGTTGGGGAAAGCACCAGGAACAGGTGGAGTGTGTGGGGAAATGTTGAGGTATGGTGGTGAGATAGTGATAGAATGGGTATGGAAAATGTGCAAACTAGCATGGGAGAAAGGGAGTGCACCCGATGACTGGAAGACTGGCATAATAGTCCCCCTATATAAGGGCAAAGGGGAAAGATGAGTGTGTGGTAACCACCGAGGAATATGTCTTCTAAGCGTAGTAGGGAAGGTATACAGTAGGGTAGTGATTGAGAGAGTGAGAGTGAGAACGGAGAAATGGATAGGCGATGAGCAGGGAGGTTTTAGGAAGGGAAGAGGATGTGTAGATCAGATTTTTACCCTGAATTGTGTTGTGGAGAAGTATCTGGAGAAGAAACAAAAGGTGTATGTTGCCTTTATGGACTTGGAGAAGGCCTATGACAGAGTGGATAGAGAAGGTTTGTGGAAAGTACTTAGAATATACGGAGTAGAGGGCAAGTTGCTGAAAGCAGTGAAGAGCATGTATGAGGGTGCAAAGGCGGCAGTACGTGTGGAGAGTGAGCAGAGCGAGTTCTTTGATCTGAATGTTGGTTTGAAACAGGGGTGTGTGATGTCCCCGTGGTTGTTTACTGTATATATGGATGGAGTCATGAAAGAAATACTATCAAGAGCAGTGGATGTTGGTGTATCGCTGAAAAGGGAGGGAATTGAGTGGAAGCTACCTATACTGCTGTTTGTGGATGATACAGTGCTGATGAGTGATAATGAATGGGAGTTGCAGGGTCTGGTAAATGAGTTTGGAACAGTGTGCGAAAAACGGAATTTGAAGGTAAATGCGGGGAAGAGCAAGGTTATGGTCTTCGAAAGGGGTGAAGTCACAGAGTGTGAGGTGAAGCTGAATGGTCAGGCTATGGAGATTGTCAACTCTTTTAAGTATCTGGGCAGTGTGTTGTTGTTGTTGTTGTAGTTCTCCAAGCTGCCTGGCCGAACAGCCCCAAGGCCCCGAGCAAGGCCAAGGCCATAACCGAGCGCCCCCACAGAACCCTCCCCGCCGACCACAATAAAGCCTGGGTGACCGAAGCCACTCCAGGGCGGGGAGCTTGAGGAGGGTGCGGAAACGCCCGGGAAACCAAAGCCCCACCCAGGGCCCTGTGCCCCTCAGCAATTATGAAGAGAAAGTTGAGGGGCAAGGGAAAAATGTGACGCTTTGGCTTCCAATCTTGGTAGATTGGGAGGTCAATCCACGTTAGAGACGCCGTCACTTGAGATCTAGAAAATATATAAGTAAAAGGAACAGTCAGAGTAAGCTATGGGTATGGCAGTGGGCAGTGTGTTGAGTAAAGGACTATGGATGAAGAAGTGCGGGAGAGGGTACAACAGGGGAAGAGGGTTGTAGGAACGCTAAAAGCAGTAACAAGAAATAGGGTGGTCAGTATGGAAGTGAAGAAGTCCTTGCATGACAGTGTGGTAATCACGACACTGACTTACGGAAGCGAAGCATGGACGTTGGTTGAGAGACTCGGACCAAGAGTGAGAGCAGTGGAAATTAATTACTTAAGGAGTGCGTGCGGAGTTACATGGAGGGATAGACAGACTAATGAGGAAGTAAGAAGGAGGTGTGGTGTGGAGGTAGATGTGCTGGAAAGTGTGAAAAGGAACAACTTGAGATGGTTCGGCCATATGGAACGTATGGAAAGCGAGAGAATGACTAAGAGGGTGTACGAGAGCGAGGTGGAGGGACAGAGAGGGAGAGGTAGACCGAATGAGAGGTGGAAGGATGGAGTGAGGAAGTACATGAACGAAGGTGGTGCTGGTTGGGGGGAGGGGTGTCGACTGACTGGGGACAGAGGTGCATGGGGGCGGTTCGTTCGTGGCCACCCCTTCGGGGACCACGGCGTCAGGCAATAGATAGATAGATAGATAGGGATCTGTCATAAGGTACACACAGGCTGAGCCATGTTATCCTAAATATACAGTGGTCCTGCAAGTACTACAACTTATGAAAGTACTGTATATATGTACTGTATATACACAGGCACATACCCTATAGCTGGGGGTGGCCGACTCGAGACAGAGACCGAACAGGGACAATACAACACACACACACACACAAAAACGAAAACAAATGCACACATCTTGGTCGCCCATGAGAAGACCCAGAGACCCAGGCCCATTTGGGGTCTCCAGCAAAAGATTCCCAGGTCCCAGACCTCCCAGAGAGGTTCTGGTCTCAGCAGGCAGACACGCAGTGGAGCACACCACAATGCCCGCCCACCTCACATCCAGGCATGACCCTTCATATACACCGGCTCCCCGGGCCAGGCGCCTGACGGACTATTATCTAGTCCAACTGGCGCCTGACTCCCTCTCCCAACGACCGTGTTATCACTCATCTATTCGCAAGCATTCTCCATTCATTCCTACTGTAGTAAGTGAAAAACTCATTAGCTGGTGGTTGAGAAAGTGAGATGTCCAAGATTATGAAATGCAGCTTCAAAAAGTCCGAGTTGCAATAGTCCACAAGGAGACAACCAGACGCCATAAATCTATGACGGTAAGACCACGAATGTACCGGTTGCAACACTCACAATGAGGACACAACACAACAAGGACAATGACAAATGCCCCCCACAAACTCAGACTTGCTAGTGTGAATGTTGGTAGTTTGAATCTGCGTGCGAATGAAGTGGCTGAGATGTGTGAGAGGAGGCGAGTGGACGTCTGCTGTACCCAGGAAACACTCTGGAAGAGGCATGGGGTACAGTGGATTGTCGGAAGGAGGAAAAGATATAGGATATACTGGATGGGTGTGGAGACTGATAAAGCGAAAGGAGGAGTGGGTGTTCTGGTGGCTGAAGAGCTGGCGGAAAGTGTGCTTCAGATTACGAGAGTTAGTGAAAGGCTGATTGTTTTGAAGTTGAAAGTTGGTGAAAGAATTCTGAATGTGATATCTGCATATGCCCCACAGGCTGGTTTACAGAAAGAGATAAAAGAGGACTTCTGGAATGACACCGTCAGTGTCATTTCAGGCCTCTCGGAGAACGAAATAACTATCGTGGGGGGGGACCTCAATGGTCACGTGGGAGCATCTGCAGATGGATACGAGGGGGTACATGGAGGAATTGGTTACGGAAGGAGAAATCTAGAAGGCGAATATATATTGGAGTCCTGCGTTGCACTCAACATGGTTGTGTGTAACACAAAATTCAAGAAAAGACAGAGCCACCTGATCACATATAACTCTGGGGTCTCCAGTAGCCAGATAGATTACTTCTTGGTTAACAGGAAAGACTGGAAACTAGTTCGAGATGTAAAGGTCATCCCGAGCGAAGAATGTATCCCCCAGCATAAGCTACTTGTGTGTGACATGAGCTTATACAGAGATCCTAAGCGCAAGAAGGTTTACATACCCAAAAGGAAAGTGTGGCTGCTGAAGGACAAGGAAGTTAGGGATAGGTTTCATAATGAACTGGAGGAAATTAATAGAAATAAGGAAGCTAGGCCTAACGATGTAAATAGCCAATGGAACTTTCTTAAGCCTTATCGCTGCCACTGACAAAGTCTGTGGGAAAACAAAGGGTCACCCCAGGAATAAGACCTCTTGGTGGTGGAACGATGAGGTTGAACATGCTGTGAAAGAGAAAAGGAGATGCTTCAAAGCATGGAAGAAAGGAGGCAGCAGGGAGGAATACCAGGCAGCTAAACGAACTGCCAAAAGAGTTATTTACAATGCTAAAAATCGCATTAAGGACCTGGTCCTCGAACAAGTGTGTAACACTGACAATCCCAATGGGATCTTCAACCTAGCTAGGCGAGTTAAAAATGACAGTAGGGATATTATATGTGAACAGTGTGTTAGAGATGATAATGGGAAGATTGTGTATGCAGAAAATGAAATCAGAGAAGCATGGAAGGTACACTATGAACGATTGCTAAATGTAGAGTTTGAATGGGATAAGGAACAGCTTAGTATCGAAAAACCAATATCTGGGCCCCCTCCTTTGATAGCACCAGCTGTAGTGAGCGACGCAATCAATAAAATGAAGGACGGTAAAGCTCCAGGTTGCTCCGACATTGTCGCTGAGATGATAAAAGCCTCAGGGGAGATTGGTGTAAACTTAGTCACTGAGTTGATAAACACCATTATTAAAGATGAGAAAATCCCAGAGGATTGGCTCAAAAGTGTAATAGTAAATATATACAAAGGAAAAGGGGATGCGCTAGATAGAGGAAATTATAGGGGCCTGAAAATGCTTGACCAAATCATGAAGGTCTGTGAGAGAGTCCTTGAGGGTTTGATCAGGCAAAGCATCTCTATTGATGATATGCAGTTTGGTTTTATGCCAGGACGTGGTACAACCGATGCTATCTTCATAATCAGGCAGATACAGGAAAGATACTTACTAAAAGGCAGGGATCTTTACTTTGTGTTTGTGGACCTGGAGAAGGCCTTTGATAGGGTACCTAGAGATGTTGTACAGTGGGCTATACATACATACATACATAACATTTTAAGACTGAGTGTTCCACACATAAGTGCAGTTTCAGTCTCTTGTCCTAATGGCGGCGTTCCAGGCAACCCTGTTAAGGGCTGCTTCACTTGTCAAGTTCTTGGATTTGAGATCGGCGCGTATAGTCCGATCCCAGGTCTTCCTCGGTCCACCCCTTGGTGCAGCTCCCTCCACAATCACAGACCTGCATTTTGTCACCCAATTTTGTTCATCCATTCTCTCCACATGTCCATACCATCCCAGTCTACTTGTACGCATCACCTCGCTAATACTCTTTATACCTAAACGTCTCCTCAGCTCAACATTTGTTATTCTATCCTGTAGCCTGGCCCCACACATCCATCTCACCATTCTCATCTCATTACGCTCCATTCTGTTGACATCCTCTACTTTAACGGCCCATGTTTCTGAGGCATACGTCATTGCACTTCTAACACATGAGGCATACACCTTTCCCTTCAGGGGGAGAGGCATTCTTTTCATGGTCAGGATTGGCATCAATTCTCTGAACTTCCCCCAGCCACACCTAATTCTAGCAACAGTGGCAGCCTCGGCCCCACCACCGGCAGAGATGGTATCTCCTAGGTAACAAAACTTGTTCACCAGCTATGAGGAAACTTGGTGTGGAAGAGTGGCTGGTGCGTGTGATAATGAAGATGTATGAGGATTCGCGAAGTTCGGTGAGGGTGAAGGGTGTACTGAGTGATGAGTTCGCAGTCCATGTTGGAGTCCATCAGGGTTCAGTGTTAAGCCCCCTCCTCTTTATTATGGTCTTGGAGGCGCTGTCTAGAATTTTTAGAGGCGGACTCCCGTTGGAACTGTTTTATGCAGACAATTTAGTCCTAATAGCTGACAGTATGCAGGATGCTGAGGCCAAATTCAGAGAGTGGAGAGAGGGCATGGCAAGCAAGGGTTTAAGAGTCAATATTAACAAAACCAAGGTTATGCATTGTAGTTTGAGACGAGGCAATGTGGAAAAGAGCGGTGCATACCCATGTGCAGTGTGTGGAAAGGGAGTGGGCGTTAACTCAATTCAATGTAGCATCTGTCGATGTTGGGTACACCATGGGAGTAAGCGCTGTAGTAGAATAAAGGGGCCCCTGCCGAAGGATAAGTCAGAAATAGAGAAATTTGAGTGGGTAGTGTGCAAAGGCGAGCTTGTGTTAAGTGATGATCCTGTGGCTGTGAATTTTGGAAATGAGTCTTTGGAGCCGGTGAACAAGTTTTGTTACCTAGGAGATACCATCTCTGCCGGTGGTGGGGCTGAGGCTGCCACTGTTGCTAGAATTAGGTGTGGTTGGGGGAAGTTCAGAGAATTGATGCCAATCCTGACCATGAAAAGAATGCCTCTCCCCCTGAAGGGAAAGGTGTATGCCTCATGTGTTAGAAGTGCAATGACGTATGCCTCAGAAACATGGGCCGTTAAAGTAGAGGATGTCAACAGAATGGAGCGTAATGAGATGAGAATGGTGAGATAGATGTGTGGGACCAGGCTACAGGATAGAATAACAAATGTTGAGCTGAGGAGACGTTTAGGTATAAAGAGTATTAGCGAGGTGATGCGTACAAGTAGACTGGGATGGTATGGACATGTGGAGAGAATGGATGAACAAAATTAGGTGAAAAAATGCAGGTCTGTGATTGTGGAGGGAGCTGCACCAAGGGGTGGACCGAGGAAGACCTGGGATCGGACTATATGCGCCGATCTCAAATCCAAGAACTTGACAAGTGAAGCAGCCCTTAACAGGGTTGCCTGGAATGCCGCCATTAGGACAAGAGACTGAAACTGCACTTATGTGTGGAACACTCAGTCTTAAAATTTTATGTATGTATGTATGTATGTACTCGGTGTACAGTCATTCGGGCCGTGGTTCGATTTGCCTGCGCACCATGCTTGCCGAAAAGCAACAACTCCCTATCGACGGCGTCGGCGCCAAAATTGTGGGATAAAACTCTAATTAGGCCCTCTACTGCTGATTTCAATAAGTCACTGGGGTCAGGGGGGCAGAGCCCCCCTTACCCCATTCTGTATCTAATGGCAATGACTGCAGTCCAATTGGGCGGCGACCCGATTGTCACTCGGCCCAATTGTGCCGCGGCCTGAGCGTCATGGAACACAACACCACATCTGTCTCTGTGTCTCACTTGACATCTGAAGTAAGATCTCCCGCATTCATTCTGTCGAGCGGTTGAATCTACATACACATACATACATACAAGTTTAAAGACCGCTTCATCCACAGAGAGAATAGTTTTAGTCTCTTTACTGTAGTACAGAACAATAAAGATTTGCCACAAGACAGCCCCATCATGTCATCACAGTGGCCATGTTGGTATAGCGCTAACAGTGTCTCAGGAAGACTCAACAAAGTCCCCCTGAAGCACTTGCACCTGGTGAATCTACAGGCTGTAAACCTATGTTTGGAGGTTAGAGTTGGAACATAAAAAAATGCCTGCAACAAACTGATGGGAAACAGCATCACCTTAACCACGTTTCTCTCTTCGGCAGGTTGGTTGTGGTGGCCATCTTCGTTCACGTCGCCAACATCACCATCATCTTCATCGGCACCTACGAGCCCAAGATCAAGGAGCAACTCGAGGCGCCGGAAACCAAGGGAGGGAATATTATGCTCTACTGAGGCGTCTTCATCTACTTAACGCTTTCAATCAGATGGCGTCATATTTGTTTTATTCTAGAGTCAATTCACTATAAGCCATATATCTTGACCACTAACGTCATATAATTAAAAAAGGGGTAGAGTAATCAAGCTGAGATTTTTAGTATTGGTTAGTAGTCAATCAGGAAATAGGTGTGGAAATATACAACCTATTTGCTTAACCCCTTCTGTACCAGCGACGGCATACAGCCGTCAGTAAGAAAGTGACTCACCAATACCAGTGACGTCCGTTCTGCTAGTTCTGCTAATATATAGCTGGAGCTGCTAACATGACTAGGAGGCACTGCTGTGAGGAGTTGGCAACAAACAAATCTGGTACTGGAGGATACACTTTTATCTTCTATGCCATGGTACAGTAGGGGTTAAGCCCCTTTCAAATTACAAGAGATTAGTGGTCACTATTTCTGGCCAAATTATGGTAAATAGACTATACTGTACTTACTTCCAGACTATTTTATTCAGCATAAGAAGAACCTGTTAGAGTTAGATGGTTAATTGATATAGTCTCTGCCATATTCCAAGAGGTCTTTACTAAGCTGAGTAGAATAATTTAGCAGTAGATTCAATAAAGTGAAAAGTTGTCGATCTAATTGAAGACGTTAAAAGCATCACATTCAGAGACATTATTAGAAGACTTAGCATATCATCATCATTAAGAAACCATGAAATGAAGCCAATGTTTTTGCTGCTATGTTTAGAAATTAATAAAAGTTGTCTTGCCATCTTAAGGAGTCTAAAACCTAATGAAGAATATTGTGATTCATGCTGAAGACGAAAATGTTAATGTGACAATGTGTGTGTACATTAATTATCACTGTCAAGTGTGTGTGCATTAAGGGGACCGACCTGCTTTTTCTCTCTGGGTTTTATCCATTCGGCCCTATTCAGCCTACTGTTTTAAGATGTTTCTCCCCATACAGGTATTGATTTTTTGTATGGAGAAATCCGGCTTCCGGACACATTTTTTATGGAAAAATTTACAAATTTAGCCTGCTGTCAAAACATTTAAAAGAATCGACACCTGGATGGGGATAAACGTCTTAAAACAGAAGGCTGAATGGGGCCGAATGGATACAACCCAGAGAGAGAGGGAGAAAGAGAACCAACAAAGTGAGGTGGGCACCCTTAAAATCATGCTCATGTGAAATCCAGTTATTGATTTTCTGTGTGCAGTGCAAGATACATAAAAGAGGAAACTGCTTTGAAGAATTGCATTCGTGGCCAGATACTTATTTAGTTTTAAGGAAGACTAGACCACAGAACGACATATGTTAAGGGAGCCCACCTCGCTTTTTTGCTCTTTCTCTCCCTCTCTTTTTGGCTTGTATCCATTCGACCTCATTCAGCCTACTGTTTTAAGACGTTTACCCCCATCCAGGTGTCAATATTTTCCTGGCGAGCGGGAGCGAGCCAGCATATATATATATTTGTTTTGACAGCAAGCTAAATTTGAAAAAAATTTGATAGAAAAATATTACTGGCGAAGCCTGATTTCTCCATACAATGCTGGCTCGCTATTGCTCGCCAGGAAGAAATAGACACCTGGATGGGGATAAACGTTTTAAAACAGTTGGCTGAATGGGGCCGAATGGATACAAGCCAGGGAAAGAGAGAAAAGGAGAGAAAGATAAAAAAAAAACGGTGACCCCCTCAATGAAATATGTTACCGCCATCACCTTTTAGCGCCATCACCTTTTAGCGCACTAAATTACGATTATAATTCTCACGCTCGCTACCTAACCAGAATATAGCTCTCTTCCCCTGTGGTTATGGCAGAGAATCGAATATTCACGTTTTAAAATAAATCAAAGTGCCAATTTGACGAATTCCTAGCATAACATAGTGGTAAAAAGGTTAATTTGTTATAATGAATTGTACATTAATATCTATTTTATCCAGTATACTGTAATTATATTTTACAAGACTTGTGATTTTAAGTTGTAAATTGTTTTTATAATAATATAGATTAAGGTATTACTCATGTCTCTTCATCAACCTTCTCTCTTTTACTGGTAGCTTTATCCTACCCCCCTGGATATGCTCTTTGGAAAGTTTCAATTACAGGCTATCTATTTATCTATCTATCTATCTATTTATTGTCGGACGCCTTACTCCCCTTAATGAGGGTGGCCATACACAGAAGGCCCCCAAGCGGACCTATCCCCTGTAAGAGGGACAACCCGAGCCAGTTTACTGAAGGATTTACAGGATTGCCCACTCAATCTAGGATACGTCCGACTCCGAGGCCCTCTATGTTTCTTGTTAGCACTATTTTTCTACAGTGGTGTTCGACTAGTCCGTCCACTAACCTGCCTTACACTTAGATAAGCAGTACGGATTTGTATCAGGTTTACTCCCTGTAGTGTATATGTCTATAAGGAGGAGCCGTTGTAACGGTGTTGTGTAAGGAGGAGCGCGACGGAGGAATTCAAATAAACTTGTGTCCAGAGCACGCTGTCTTTAATGACGTCCTTTACATTATTATCTGGAGGCCTGAGGACTTAACAAATGGCGACGAGGATGGCGAATGTATAGTGCAAAAGAAGAAATAGTTGTGGAGTAGCAGAGGAAGCTGTGACACTAGGAACTAAGGTGACAACATCGACGCCAGGCCCAGAGGTAGCCTAACGCAACGTAAACATGGCGGTTTCACTCAACATCCCGCCCCTAGAATTTTTTTTGCTGGAGGACACCACAAACCAAGGACAGAGGTGGGAGAAATGGAAGAATTAAGTCGTTTGTTCTCTATACAGTTGCCAGTGGAATTAAGGACGACAAGAAAAAGAGGGCTCTGTTGTTGCATATGGCGGGTTCGGAGGTTATGGACATATTTGACACATTGGAGGTAGAGGGTGAAACTTTGGATAATGCAATGACCGCCTTGGACAGTTATTTTCTCAAATATAAAAATGTACCTTATGAAAGACATATGTTCCATCAAGCAGCTCAACTTTCCCAAGAATCTATGGACAGTTATGTGACTAGGCTAAAGCAGCTGAGTGTGTCCTGTGAATTCCCAGAAGGCATAAAGAAGGAAGTTTTAAGAGACCAGGTAGTTGAAAAGTGTAAATCACAGAGACTAAGAATCAGATTTTTGCATGAAAAAGACCTAACTTTGGATTTTTTTTTAGACATTTCTAGGTTACATGAAGCAGCTGATACACAGGCGAAACAAATGGAACACAATGCTAGTACAGTACCCGGAGTTCACTCGGTTAACCATGTTCAGTCAGTCTCTACGCGAAGTAGGCCTACCAGCAGAGGAAGAGGGAATGTAGGTAGACAAAACAGTGAAAGGACAAGATCGCCAGGACCCTGCTGGAGGTGTGGTAAGAAAGGACATTTTCAACATCAATGTACCATGACCAAAGACAAAGAGTGTTATAAATGCCATAAGAAAGGACATTTTGCAGCAGTGTGCACTCACTGTGCAAGAGTCAGGACCAAGGAAAAGGCCAAGACCGAGGAGACCGAAGATACCAATCGGAATGGAAGCCGCGAGGTGCGAGCCGTGACCAGAGTGGACATTGGAGAGGTTCAGGCCAAACATCAACTAGCCACCATAGACCTAGTGATCAAGCAAACCGTGTTCAAGAGGAATACAAAGATTTTCTCTCAGATGATTCAAGTGATTGTATCTTTAAATTGGATAGTTTCAAATCAAACGACTTAACTACATTAAATTTGAGAGTGAATGGTACTTGTGTAGAATTTATTGTTGATTCTGGAGCATCTTGTAATATTGTGAGTGAAGAGATATGCCAGAAGCTAAATGTTAGGGTAGTACCATGTAGCAAGAAACTGTATCCATACGGAGTTGACACTCCATTGGTACTAAAGGGTAAGATTCAGGCCGAGGTATCCTATAATGGTATAAAGTTGATAACTGAGGTTGTTGTAGTAGAGGGTACCAGTGCATCTTTGTTGGGGAAATGCACTGCCATGAAGTTGGGCATTCTCAAAATTGAAGAGTGTAAAACAAATAATCTTTGTGGTAATGAAGTAAACATGATGAATAACAGTGGATATGAATATCTAAAAGATAAATATAAGCAATGTTTCACTGGTCTGGGTAAACTCACAAATTTTTAGTTAAAATTTCACGTAGATCATAATGTAGCACCAGTAGCACAGCCTATGAGAAGAGTCCCATTTAATTTGAGAAAGGGCATTGAAAAGAAACTTAAGGAGTTAGAAGACCTTAACATTATAGAACCAGTAGAAGGACCAACTTCATGGATTTCTCCACCAGTAGCAGTGCCTAAGTCAGAGAATTTGGAGGATATTAGATTGTGTGTGGATATGAGACGTGTGAATGAAGCTGTTTTGAGAACTAGACAGTGACACCCTATCCCAACAATTGATGAACTGTTGCTAGACATGAACGGTGCTAAGATTATTTCTAAATTAGATTTAAAGTGGGGTTTCCATCAAATTGAACTAGCACCAGAAAGTAGAGATATAACAACATTCATCACACACAAAGGCCTGTTTAGGTACAAGAGACTGATGTTTGGAGTAAATTGTGCACCAGAAGAGCATCAACACATCTTACAAAAAGTACTTCAAGGTTGTGAGGGGGTTAAGGTTATTGCTGATGACATTATTGTATATGGCTCATCTGAACAAGAACATAGGGAAAGACTAGAGAGAGTTTTGAGTACCCTGTGTCAAAGAAACCTAACTGTAAACCCAAAGAAGTGTGAATTTGGTATGAATAAGCTTGTATTCATGGGTCATGTGTTGTCTAAGAAGGGAATTGGACCATCAGAAAGTAAAATCAAAGCTGTAAAGGGAGCCAAGAGACCAGAAAATGCAGCAGAGGTTAGAAGTTTCTTAGGTCTTGTTGGATACTGTAGTAGGTATATTGACAACTTAGCCACAAGGGAAGAGCCACTTAGAATGTTAACAAGATCTGAACAACCCTGGGTATGGGGAAAACAGCAAGAGGAAGCATTCATTGATTTGAAGAATCAGTTGACTTGTACACATACAATGGCTTATTTTGATCCAAAACTGCATACGCAGGTTATTGTTGATGCAAGTCCAGTTGGCTTGGGTGCAATTTTGGTTAAAAAACAGTCAGATGGATTTTACAAACCTGTAATTTATGCCAGTAGGTCACTATCAGATGTTGAGAGAAGATATTCACAGACCGAGAAAGAGGCTTTGGCAGTAGTCTGGGCTTGTGAAAGACTAAGATTGTACCTTTATGGACTAGAATTTGATCTAATAACAGACCATAAACCACTAGAGTGTATCTACTCTCCTAAATTCAAACCACCCTTGAGGATTGAAAGATGGGCTCTCAGATTGCAGCCATATAAGTTCAAAGTAAAGTATCAACCTGGTAAATTTAATGCTGCTGATGCATTGTCTAGACTGCCGCTTAAGGATCTTCCTAGCTCTAATGTAGCTGAAGAGTATGTTTATTTGATAGCAAAATGTGTGACACCTAGAGCTATGACTACAAAAGAAATTGAAGTAGAGTCAGCCAAAGATGAGACTTTATGTAAAGTTAGAAAAGCAGTGAGGACAGGTGATTGGATTAACTTACCTAATTTTAAGTCTATACATGAAGAACTGACTACAGTTGGCAAACTGTTGCTCAGGGGCAGCAGAATTGTAATCCCAGAAACACTAAGGGGACATATTTTGAAATTATCACATGAGGGTCACCAGGGCATTGTCAAATGTAAGCAGAGACTAAGGGAGAGAGTGTGGTGGCCAGGTATTGATAGAGATATGGAACATTTTGTTAAAAATTGTCAGCCTTGTCAATTAATGAGCTCCAACACTAAACCTGAACCATTGCAACCAACCGTGTTACCTGAAAAACCTTGGCAGCATGTTGGTATTGACCTGTGTGGGCCATTTCCAGGGGGAGAGAGTTTGTTGGATGGTTTGAAGTGGGAGTTTTGCATAACACTTCATCAGGTAAGGTAATTGAAACACTGGACAATTGGTTCACATGTCATGGTATACCAGAAGTAATAGTGTCAGACAATGGACCTCAATTTGTATCTGAAGAATTTCATAATTTTGTACAAACCTCAGGTATAACTCACAGAAGGATTACACCTTATTCACCTCAAGCTAATGGAGAGGTGGAAAGACAAAATAAAACTTTGTTAACCCTTAAAGATCGGGGTCGGACTTAAGTCCGGTTCCAATTTGCAGCAAGTTAGGAGCATTATTAAGGCTTTTAAAGGGTTAAAATCGAGTGCAAATGGCCGGGAGCGCAGCAGGCCAGACAGCCGACTCCCAGGGCTTACCGCCGCCCATTAACTCATGTTCCCTGTGTTCTCGAGAGGCCGGCAGTGTAGCCAGTAGTGAGCATAGCTGGGAAAAATATGCCGCTATACTCTAAACTCCCATGTTACTGGTATCACTGTATGAGAACCACGAGTGCTACGTAGCTCGTTCTGGTCTCATTTTGAAGCTTTTAGCGCCTAGTTATTTTTTGCTAAATATTTTTTTTTTCATGCAGATAATTGATTTATCATGCAGGAGGGCCTGAATATGCCCAAATAAGCCCAAAAAACCCCGCTAGACAAGGGTTAAAGGCCATTCGCACATTTCATGTTGAGGGTAGTAACTGGAAGAAAGATTTGAATAAATTTCTTGTAGCCTATAGAAGCACACCTCACAGCGTTACTGGTATTAGCCCATATGAAATGATATATGGAAGGAAGATGAGAACAAAATTACCAATCTGGAGTACTGAATCAAGTTTGTGTGAGGAAGCTATTAGAGATAAGGATGCATGGAGGAAAGAGAGAGAGAAAGCCTATTTTGATTCAAGAATGCATGCTAAAGAGATGGATGTAAAGAAAGATGACATAGTAGTGCTGAAACAGAACAAGGAAAATAAGCTATCACCTAAATTTAGCCCTTCACCTTACAGAGTAATTGAGAAAAGAGGGACAGTGTTCAAAGAGAAGGGAGTGATGGTAGCCAGAAAAGGAGGAATGTGACTCACTTGAAGAAAGTAAAGTTTGATAGTATGGATGGCAAAAGGCAGTTGTGGGAGAGAGGAAGAGAGAAGAATGAGGAAGAAATGGATGTGTTGTATGATGATTTGACTAAAAGAGGAATGAATGAAGAAGAAATGGATGTGGTGCATGATGAGGGGAATGACAGTCAAGCACACATGAATCGAATGGGTATAGCAACACACATGAGTCAGAGGGAACAAATATCAAGTAGTGAGAGACCTAAAAGGACAGTGCACAGACCTGTTAGGTTTAAGGATTATGTCACATGACAACCTAATGTTGGTACATGATATTCAAGCATATGATATTGTTTAGTTTAGTTTATGATTTGGTATAGCCTACAGTTCTGTACCAGTATTGATACAGTATTACTAATTTATGTTTAGCTCATGATTTTGATATACAGTATTTTACAGTACTACTGTATTAATTATTTATGTTAAATCTATGATTGTGATACCAGTAGTTATCATGGCTCAAATGGCCTAGCCTAGAGAGAATTAAATATTTAGTTTATTATGTTTGTTAATCATGTAAAATGGATAATTCTATATTTAATGCAATATACAACTTGGACAGATTAAGGTAATTCCAGTAGTGTTATTAGTGAATTAATGTATAAAGTTATTTTATGGATAAGTATTGGTATTCAGAAGATTCTATTAGCCAATTATGATTTGCAGTACAGTACTGTAATAAGTTATAGTTATGTTCAATAAAGATTGTACTGTACTGGTATAATATAAAGATATTGTAGGAATTATGTTTTATAAGATAAGGAGGGATGTAGTGTATATGTCTATAAGGAGGAGCCATTGTAACGGTGTTGTGTAAGGAGAAGCGCGACGGAGGAATTCAAATAAACTTGTGTCCAGAGCACGCTGTCTTTAATGACGTCCTTTACATTATTATCTGGAGGCCTGAGGACTTAACACTCCCCTAAACAGGTTGCCGACCAAGGCTGACGAGTCCCATCCACCCAGATTTTTATAAGGTTGTCTCCCCTAGATGGGTTGCCGACCAAGGCTAACGAGTCCCATTCACCCGGAATTACAGGCACTCCTCACTTAAAGTTACCTGATCATTTTAAGTTGCCTCATTATTACACTGTTCATTAATTAGAGAGAAACTTTCGTCTTAAGTTGTTAGGCCTCATTATTTTAAGTTGTCAAGTGAGTTAATTGCTCAATAGGTGGCGTTCTGAAAGTGAAGGTCTGAGTCTTGGGGATGAGACAGTCAAGCACAAAGGCGAAGCAGCTCCAGAGATGGGGCTGCTTCGAGCCGTGAGTGGGCAACCAAGCTCCAAGTGCTTCACATGTCTCACTCCCAAGACCTCACGGGCTTCACCGTGTTGAACGGTTGAACATACAGGCTCTCAGAGTATGACCGAGAGGGAGCAAGTTAGAATATAGAAGAAAAAAAAAATAGAGGTCCAATATTGCAATATAAAATACAACAAATAATTGCTTCACTTAAAAGGTATTGAATTAAATGTCTCAATTTTTAGGAATGTAACTACAACTTTAATTGAGGAATTACTGTTTTGTTAATGTGCAGTTCATTGCTTATTCTCTACGGCCACAGACCATAGCGAGGTTGGTAGAGCACTCGCCTGCAAACCGTGAGGTTGGCGGTTCGAGTCTCGGGCCAGCCAGTGTGCTATTTGGTTGACGTCAGTGCATAACAAAGCCACTCCAACAATTTCCTCTCTCTCCAACACCCCTTCTCCCCTCTCTACACTCTTCAGACAAAAAGTAGGAAAAGTAGAAAGTAGCTACGAGGTGCCATTGTAAAGGCTTATCCCTCAATACATTCACCTGACCTGACCTGAGTGCTGTGGTGGACGGCGTGGTCTAGCAATCTGTAGCAACTGTTCACTGAAGTCCCTGATCATCGGGGCACCCACCTTAGCCCAGCTCTTGAGCAGGGAACGAATGGTGGCCAAAACCGAATCATCTTGTATCTACCACATACTTGCTCTGATTCGCATGCCTGTATTTTTATCTAGTTTTCCCTATTTTTGTTTTTCCTTTTACTCTTCATCTTCACCTATTTCCAACATCTATTTTCGATCCTAGTTTTCCCTATTTTAATCACCTGGGTTTTTCCTCTTACTATTAATCCTCCTTTACTCTACCTCCTTTCTCTCCTACTAGAGCTACTTATTTATTGTCTATCTGTCTATCCATTCTTAGATTAGAAACTAAGCAGTGCCCATCTCAACGATATGTTGCATTTTGTTTCCTGTAAATATAATCTACTTTAAAATAATGTCAATGGCAGAAATAAATCTAATCCAGTATATTTATTAATAATTTCTATAAACCATCAGAAACCCATATTATTATTGCATTCCTCTTTAATATCAATGTTTACGGCTACAACTTCCCTATTGCCTGAAGCTCACAAGTAGTTAATTATGTGTCTACATACTGAAAGTGATAAACAAGTAACTGTTCACTAAGTATCGTATGAAACATTTTATCGTTGATTGTTGTCAATCTTTATCATCTTTGATTATACTTTTTGCTTTTAATAGCATTGTATTTGTCATTAGCATTAAGGGGGGTCACTGGCTTTTTTTATCTCTCTCTCTCCTTTTCTCTCCTTCCCTGGCTTATATCCATTCGGCCCCATTCAGCCAACTGTTTTATGACGTTTATCCCCATCCAGGTGCCGATTTCTTCCTGGCGAGCGATAGCGAGCCAGCATTGTATGGAGAAATCCGGCTTCGCTGGAAACATTTTTCTATCGAAAAATGTACAAATTTAGCAGCTGTCAAAACAAAAATATATATATGCTGGCTTGCTACCGCTCGCTAGGAAAATATTGACACCTGGATGGGGGTAAACGTCTTAAAACAGTAGGCTGAATGGGGCCGAATGGATACAATCCAAAGAGAGAGGGAGAGAAAGAGAGAACAAAAGCGAGGTGGGCTCCCTTAAGAATTCATTTGCTGTAGACTCTGCTTTACACATACAGTATATATATATTATACTCAAGACTAAACACATTGTAAGTGAATTATGTGGCAAATAGTACTTTACCGTATTATTAATATTTATATACAGTGGATATCGTTCTTCCTGCTGACTCTCTGCTTTGTAAATATTAGAAGTTAGAAGTAGAGGGATACGCAGAAAGAACTAAAGTTGTATGATTTTTACGTGTTTGAATCTAAGGAATATGGTTAATCTCTGCATTACTCTATAAATAGTATAGATCCCTTCTAAGTTCAATAAACATCCACTCTCTCTCTCTCTCTCTCTCTCTCTCATTTTCCTGCTACAACTTCACATTTTTCCTGCGCTGTTAAATATATTCCGCTGTGTTTACGATCACAGGACAAGCAACAGTATTGTCAACATACTACCGTAATTTCAACGGTGACTAGCATATACAGTAGTACATAACCATCAACATTACTATAGTCCGTTCATTCTTGGTTGGGCAGAAATCGTAACCTCTAACATTTGTAACTCAAAAGGGGCTAGAGCAAATGAGCTGTCAATTTCCACACGTATGCTCTAGCTAAGTCTTCCTATTTAGTAGAAAAATTAGCTCGATTACTCTAGTCCTTCTTGAGTTACAGAGGTTATAGGTTACAATTTCTGCCCAACCTAGAATGAACAGACTATAGTATTTTACTGTTTTATTACTGTAAAATAAAGTTATAATACAGTTAAGATACCGTACTATTGAATAAGGATCGTCTTAATATACGGCCTTTTGATGTTAATTCTGAGGATTATTTTTACAGTGTGTATATCTTTATTTCTTAACCTGTCATTGCACTAAGAATATTTTTATATTGTGCTGTGAAGGTAACCAATAAAATGTGAAGATTTATATAAGGGGTTTTGACATCCTAAGTAATTGTTTTCATTATATTCATTATTTAATACTGTCCCTTATTCCTTCACAGAAAATACTGATTAAAGGCTGAACATCTAATTAATATCTCCCATTACAGTACAATCTTTAAATCAAGCAATCCCACTTGACTAATATTTCACACACCCCAACTGGGAATGAACTCTGGCTCAATTAATCCACACACGACCTTGCTAACCACTATCACGCTGGCTTAGGGTTGGCAGTTGGTGACCCAGATGCCCCTGAGCAGCAGTCGTCGGGCAAGTTGTAATTTTTCTGTTTTCCAAACCAATGTGGTATAGTTGTTAGCACGTTCGGTTGTTGATTACTTGATCCAGGGTCCAACCCAAAGCCGTGTGTGTGGGACCTCCTATTATTTTATCTGTGCATGCATCTTTCACTTTAATATATATGTCTACTTCCTTTGCAACCCCAAATATCCTTTGTGTGAGCTCTGCAGACTTCAAATCGCTGGTCAAAGTCAATGGATTGACTCAGAAGCATCTCCTAAACAATGTTCATGGAGACGGCATTGAGAAAACCTCCAAGCCTCTAGAGAGGCAGTACCATACCATACCTTCAGTGGGTCCCAAGCATATATTACCACCTTCCAACTCAACATACTCAAGATGTTCACTCTACTTCACCTGCACCAAGTACACCAGGTTTTGTGTATAACTGATAAGTGACGACTGTATTAGGTCCAAGTGAAAGTAAGAAAGAAGGAGTGAGGCCATTTTGAATATTCTTGAGCAGCAGAACATTTTGGGTCTAATTACTATATTATAATAGTTCCTTAAGTTGCACTAGATGTTGTTCTGATTGACGATGTAGTAGATGTAGCAGCATCAAAAGACGTAACAGCCGCAACAGCCATCTCCAGAAAGAACAACAGCAGCACACTGGCACCAATACCCACAGCCATCACCATAAAGGCTCCCTGTAAGAAAAGCACTTCATAAGGGGGGTCACTGGCTTTTTTTATCTTTTTCTCTTTCCCTGGCTTGTATCTATTCGGCCCCATTCAGCCAAATCTTTTAAGACGTTTACCCCCATCCAGGTGTCAATATTTTTACATATTTTGGTAGAAAAATGTCCCGGCCGAAAAACAAAATCTCGGTTTTTCTCAGTTTCTTTGCTAGCCAATTTTTTAGTGGTTCGCTCCGCTCACCACCCCAAAATTGCCCAAAAACCTTGGGATAAAAAAGGAAAATGCCCCGGCCGAAGGAAAAAAATCTGTTTTTCACAGTTTTTTGGGCTCGCTTTGCTCGCCACACAAATTTTGGGTGGTTCGCTCCGCTCACCACCAATATTGCTTGAAAACCTTTGAAAACAAAAAAAATATCCCGGCCGAAGGACAACATCTCAGTTTTTCTTAAAATATAAAAAACGCCTCCATCGCAATCGCCTCGCTTCGCTCGCTCGCAGGATCTAGACCTTCATCCCGTTCGCTTCGCTCACGGGATGTGGTTTTGTCTCGCGAATGGCTAGAAAACCATAAAATCCGTCTCCATCCTCGATCGCCTCGCTCACGCGATGTCGACCCCATCCCGTTTGCTTTGCTCACGGGATGTCTTTTTGCTCGCTTCGCTTGCAAAAAATTGGCTAGAAAACCATAAAAAGTCAAAATCTCAAAAATCCTACAAAACACACTCAACGGATGCAGACAAAAATATGAAGAAACCTAAAAAAAATTGTGCCAAAAAGAAGTAAAGAATAAGGCAGTAATGGCTTAGTAAAGATCTCTCTCTCTCTCATAAGGCCTTCAGTAATACTGGTGGTGGTTATGATGGACCACATCTCTCTCTCACTCACACACTCTCTCTATCCTCGGTCACTCACTCTCTTATAAAAAAAAAAAATAAAAAATAAAATTGTCTCACACACACACACACACACACACACAGTGGACCAGAGGGAAGGATGGGTAGACTGTGCCTACCTAGACTTTATCTCCTTCAGACATATTATGTTCCAGTAAGTCCAAGGAGGCGGGAGCCCCGGTATCATTGCCACTGCCTCGCACTACACTCACAACAACACTGCGGCCGTTAGAATTATCGGAGGTGGCTGAGGTTGCCACCAACGGTTTTATCGTAAGCTAACTTATCGGACTTACTGAGCTCCATATGACGCTAGTGCGTCATATAACTTATTAGAGAGCCATGGAGATAAGTCCATATGACGCGATCGCGTCATATGAGTTTTTGGTTCACTCTGCCATATGACGCGATCGCGTCATATATGTCTGGAAGAGTTAAAAAGGCATTTGACAAAGTTCCACACAAGAGATTGCTGTGGAAATTAAAACATGAGGGAAAAGTAGGAGACAAACTGCTGAAATGGATGGAGAGCTACCTTAGCGAAAGACAGATGAGAACAACAATAAGGGGGAAATCGTCAAACTGGACTCAAATTACGAGTGGAGTACCACAAGGATCTGTCCTAGCCCCAATCATGTTTTTAATATTTGTAAATGACTTACCTGAGGGACTAACAAGCTACATGAGCATGTTTGCGGACGATGCTAAGCTGCTTAAAACGATCAGAACCCAGGAGGATTGCCTTGAACTCCAATCAGATTTGCAAAAGATCCATGAATGGAGCATCAAATGGAATATGGAGTTCAATGCAGGAAAATGTAAGACTCTAGAAATGGGTAAAAGCAAGTACAGACCTAGAAAAGATTATAAACTAGGAAATGAAGTGATTCCCAAAGCAGAAAAAGAAAAAGACTTGGGGATAGAATTTAAGGATAACATGTCTCCGGAAAGCCACGTTTTTTTTTTTTTTTTTTTTTTCTATGTGATTGAGGGAGGCAAAAGGCATAACTGCCTATAGCGAGTGCCTCCCCCATAGTTGAAAGAGTGACAGGGCCAAAATCAAGGGACGTTCGAGTCAAAATGTAAATAAGATAGTGAGAGAATCACTAGCACTATTGGCAAATATCAGGATGTCTTTCAATTATCTTAATGAAAACACCATGAAACAAATAATAACGGCACTAATAAGACCCAGGATGGAATATGCATCTGTAGTGTGGTCCCCTCACATGAAGAAACATATCCACAAAATTGAGAGGGTACAGAGAGCAGCTACGAGGATGATCCCAGGTTTGGAAAATTTGGAGTACCAAGAGAGACTCGAGAGATTGAATCTACCTACACTGGAACAAAGAAGGAAACGAGGACAGCAAATTCAGATATACAAATGTGTTAGAGGTATTGACAAAATCGACCAAGAAAACTTCATAGAGAGGGATGGAGGTGAGAGAACAAGAGGTTACAGCTACAAACTGAAAGTGCCTAATAGTAAATCCGATCTGAAAAGTAAAAGATTTCCTACCAACTCGATTAGTGGGTGGAACAAATTGCCAGCCGAAGTAGTGTCTGCACCATACTGTAGTTTCAAAGCACGGTATGACAAACATATCTTAGGAGGCGGGAATTAACGAGCATGCTCACTCCCGCAAATACAACTAGTGTAAGTACACATGTATACAGTTTGGTTTCCCTAACATGCCTTATCCATGTATTAGATTGATAATTACAACCAATATACAGTACCTTTAACCCCTTCAGCACGATGACGTACGGTCGCGTTAATAAGTCATGTCTCAGTTGTCATTACATTTGGCTCGCTCTGTGCTATATTAATGTCTGTCAGATGTTGAATAGGGTGGGTAAGTGTAGGAACATGTTGGTATATCTCGCTCAATAAAAAGAAAGCATGTGTAAATATTGCTGATACCAATTATTGATCAAAACATAATCAGTGCCGAGATATCACTTATTAGCGCGACTGTACTTTTCATCATATGCTGGTGACCATGAGACGATTTTCTTTACCCTATAATCTACCTCTAGAACTCAAGGGGTAAATACGATTTCAATAAACCCTCCTTCTTAAGGGGGTTCACCTGCTATTTTTCTCTTTCTCTCCTTTTCTCTCTTTCTCTGGCTTGTATACATTCGGCCCCATTCAACCAACTATTTTAAGATGTTTATCCCCATCCAAGTTTCGATTTCTTCCTGGCGAGCGATAGAGAGCCAGCATTGTATGGAGAAATCCGGCTTTGCCGCAGACATTTTTCTATCGAAAAATTTATTAATTTAGCTTGCTGTAAAAATAAAAATATATATACCGGTCTATATATAGGCTATGCTGGCTCGCTACCGCTGGGCAAGAAAATATTGACACCTGGATGGGGGGTAAGCGTCTTAAAACAGTATACTGAATAGGGCCGAATGGATACAAGCCATAGCGAGAGAGGGAGAGAAAGAGAAAAAAGTGAGGTGGGCCCCCTTAAATTGTATAAAATCCTTTAAGTTTAGCCTTAATTTCTGACCGTGTAGTGAAAACCAGAGATCCTAAAGGGTCACTAGTGAGAGAGAGAGACCCTTCCTAATATTTAACACAATAGCTCACAAATACTGTTAAAAAAAAAAAAAAAATATATATATATATATATATATCATACATAAGAAAACATTAAAATTTAGCAATAATTATTGTAAGCAAATCGAGGATCCCAAATAACCAATAATGGGAATAGAATGCGTTGAACAATACCAAGGGCGGACACAGTATTGATTGAGGGAACCTTGGTCTTCGGTGACTCCCTATATAATAAATTGGCTGTAGGTTCTACAGATTCTTGCTCGGCTTCATTATCCCCAACATGTTCTGGCGTAACGTTGTTATCCGTTGGTGAAGATTGTTTCGGGGCATGGAGATGGAGTTTGCTGTTAGAGGAAAGAATGATACGCGTCCCCTCGGGCAATGTTATAATGGTATGGCCCGGTAAAGTAATAGTCGCACTGGTATGGAGGACTATGGTATTTACATAAATAGTTTGATGAGGTTTGGGTGGTACCATGGTGGATACGGGTTGTACCATGGTAACTGCGGATGATGATGGTACTGATAGTACCGAGACAGGAGACGGGGCCATAAATGGCTGGGGTTGGGTTGAAGGAATGGTAACCCGTGAGCTATATAATTTGATTAGGTTATTTAAAGAATAAACAATTTCTTCTATAGACGGCCGCTCCTGCATGTCAAGGTGCATCATATCCTCATATAAACTTTTAACCTCCTCTACATCCTTTAGACAGGTTTCTGAAGCAGTTACTTTTATGATCCAACCAAATGAGTGAATATCACTAGCCGAACAGCATACATGATCCCCAAATAACTCCGGTGCGTAGTGACGTAAACCAAACTGCCTATTGTTTGATGAAGATTGAAAACCGGGTAGTGAGGCCATACCAACATCGAGAAGGCTAACTTTGGGCTCTAGAGGGTTATCAGCAACATTAAGAATAACATTACCAAAATGTAAGTCATTATGCACCCAGAATGCCTGGTGGAAATCCCTTAGAGCTTTACCTAGGGATCTAAGGATTAACAAAACTTTGAGAATATTTTCAGTATTATAATTCTTCAAATGGCACAGATTGATATCCTTAAAAGTTTCACCCCGACAAAAAGACATTACAATTATATCTGCTTCCTCAAAAACAGCTAATAGTTTTGGTACACCTCCCAGCACCATCCAAACTAAACAAAATGCTAGCCTCTTTTCCCATAGATTTCAATGTAATATCACTAGTATATGTCTCGCCAGAGTCACCACTAGTATTTATAGCATCACTGTGACTGTAATCATCACAGGTACTTTTAGGACCATCACTAGGCCCAGTACTTTTAGTAACATCACTAGTACTTCTAGTACCATCACTAGTACTTGTATCAACTTTTACAGTTTTCATAACAGATTCCTGGCCATAGTATTTAATTAACCAGGCATCCCCATTAGCCCCTGAACCAATGTGTTTTATAAACTGTATACCCCGACGCAATTCATCCAGTGGCATAACTAGAGCAATCTCATTATTTACAATCCGAACAGTCTTATCACCAAGACTTTGTATATCCTCATCAATAAACGTGCCATTAAAAAATCTAAATGTTATGCCCTGTTTTTCTACAGGTTTAACTTGGGTAATGTGAGTTCTAATTGACTGGGTATATAAGGCTGCATGCACAATACAAGACATGAGGAATAGAGAACACAAAGAAACACATGGTAGCAAGTTACACGATCACGTTTATTTATATACCACTGCAGAATACTCGTGTAAGACAATATAATAGAATCGAACAACACTAGCATAAGTGGATCTGGATGGAGCCTAGTCTCCCACTTCCAACGTTCAGGTATTAATCTTCTGATCACTGGCTTTAATTTAACAGGTTTATATACCGAAGACCATCAATGTTACTTATAGAATCATATTCACTGTTAGATTTCTTACTGGTAGCTCTGGTGCACAAGTCGTAGTTCACAGACTAGATTAGACACGCGTATTTTAGAGCACGGGAATTCTAGTAACCTCAGGGGGTACTGATCTAAGTTTTATATTCTTGTCTCAGAAATACATACAGTAGAACGCAAATCAGTGGGCGAACATTCAGATATCACTAGGGTTTCCTTCTAGGTAATAATATCTGGATATATGGTTGATTACGAGAGTTAGTATCGCCTGTTAATTATTGAACACTGATACGCTTAGCACTTCCTAATTGAATGGTTATATGAATTATACTGGGGCAAAGAGATAGCCACTTCGTAGAAATATTAATTAGTGAATCTCTAAACAGCACAGTAATATGTAGTACTGCTAAAGGGAATCTTGGGTAGTATCTGATGGGTCTGGTCCTGGTTATCTTGCGTCCATGATGTTGGGGGCTAACGACTGGTTCCGCGGCCGTCCAGGGGGTCCATATGTGTGAAGTTCTCAAATACGTGGGCAGGTCCTTCTATCCAAATCTGCCACGGAGTCTGCCGCTCTGGAATCTCACTCCGGAACAACACAAGGGCAGAGCTAGAAGTTAACTGCAGGGTAGTGACCCCTGGTTGGTGTCTAGCTTTCAACTGATTTGACTGGGGGCGGGAGCTAGATTTATAGGCTCGGTTCTGGACCCTGTAGACAGTAGGGATCTCGAGTCTTATGGACTTATTTGAGCTCTCAATAGATATGGGGACTAGGTAAGATGGTATTTACTGTTGTGGCACATGGCTATAGGAAGCCTTTATATTTTCATATAACTGAGCCTTAGTAAGAGGTACTATTTTGGCGATACTGGAAGTATTTAGGGGAGAGAGACTGGATCTACTTTGCGAGGAGGATGGGGACAGCTGTGATAGGAGCGTCTCTCTTAGATTGTTCAATCTTCATTCTATGGTATAGCTGAGGTGCTAATTTAGTGATCAGAGCATGCAAGAAAGGTAAATGGTTTATTGTGAGTTAATAGAGGTTAGTAAAGGTGTTAGTCATGCATGGTTAGTTCATTGATAGGAAGAATTCCTGTGCTACCTGGCAATGACTCGGAAGTCAAAACAGGGGCCAGGTATACCTCCGCGGGGGTGGGGGTCTCCCTCCTCGGGTGGGCAAAAAGGGGGAGCTGGGCGCCCTCTCTCTGTGATAGTCGTCCGGCGGCTGTGGCTAGGGGCTTGCCATATCACCAGTGTTCGTAATAACCCTCTGTGTATGAGACAGATGTGGGTGTCCTTAATACCAAAACCGAAGGTGCCTTAGCTAGATGGTTTTACTCGGCTGGTTGTTAATTGTAGGGTTTGCTGGATGTGGTGGAGACTGGGTTGCTAACTCTGCCACATTTATCTGGAAGTATGGCAATAGAAGTTAGTTACTGGCGAGGCGGCTAGCCTCGCACCGACGACCATTTGGTGCAGGGTTGTGAATGGGTTGTAAGAGAATAGATGGCATGCAAGGGGCTAGTAAAGTTCTAATGTTGTTCTGGCCTACTAAGTGAAGGTAGGCTGGATAGGAGTATATATATAAAAGGTTGGAGAGCGTTAGCAACGGACAATTCAAGGATCTTCAAGAGGTATGAGAGAGAGGCTAGGTCGGACAAGAGTAGAGAAGTGCGGGGTCTTATAATGAGAGGGGAGGAGTGCAGGGGGGCTATAGGGGAATTTGACCCTAAGGTCTCTGGGCGTGGGGGTGGCATTAGGCTGCAGTTGATATGGAAGTTTGAAAAGGCAGTAATATACGTTAGCCAAATGCTACCGGGGAATGCAACTATGGGGTGGTATATGAGTCTGGAAAAGATAGAGTTATGTGATCAGTCCGAGGGGTTATGGATACTATTAGTTGGCCCTGGGAACTGCGTTTTCTATTAAATATAAATATACCAACAACAGCGGCAGTTCGTAGGGGTACTTAGTTATTGTTTCGGGGTACTTATGACAGATACTGGTAACCAGGTTATCTTATACAATCTCTGGTTGGGGTAAGAGGTGTATGACACGAAGTAAATTGGCGTAGTGTGGACTGTGGATACGAAGGAGGCAAGGGGAAGACGTATGACAATTGTGGAAAAGTAAATGGAAAAAGGTGAACACAATGGCGGATAAAAATACTTAACCTAAGGATTGAATACATAGATTTATGGGGCGATGGGTCTTCAGAAGCTTAGTATGGCAAGACAAGATGTTAGGGAATGTTAATATTAATACTTAAACTAAGGATTGCATACATCGATGAACGATGACATTATAGTCGTCGTCCTAATAAGGTGATGAAACCTGGTTGATCTGTACTTGGCACAATACGACACAAGGACAGTGCCGCTATGTCGTATCAATACTGGTGGCAGTTAATATTAGACACTTAGTTACTAGAGGAACAATGCAAGGGGGCGACTGAGCACGGGTTACATATATCTATACTCGTCATGGGAAATGATATACAAGGTCTAGGGACAGGCGTGGGTGTTTTAACTTCTAAGATTATATAACATCTACTTCTCGGATGTAAGAACATACATAGATATAATTATGGCTGTCTGATGTGTTGGCATTGGCTCAACGTCGGGACAGGGCATGGGTGTTTTTAATATGAATGTATATTCCTGTTCATCATCTTTGTAGTTAGGAGTGTAGGACACGAGGGGGTAGTGTACATGAGGTGTGGAAAAATGGTCAGTTTAGAAGGGGTATCTAGGTGCGGCCTGGAGCTGCTTAGCCCTGCGGGCTTGGGCCTGTCTGAATTGGCTGGCTCGGTCAGCTGGTCCTTTCGTTCTGTAGACCTTTCCTTTGGGTGTTTCTGTGTGGTGTTCGTTCGTGGCTTCTGTGGTGGGCTTCTCGTTCTGGGGCATTTTACTAAAATTAACCAAATATTCGATGATTTCCTCAAAAACTTCCCGAGTTTTCATTTGAACAGTCATATTTAATCCTAGGCTAAGATCTTAGGTTACAATAGGAAATGACTTACGGATGTAATCACTATTGAGTAACTAAGTTAACTAAAAGTGTATTAAGATGGCTACAGTAGCTATGTTCAAGACCAATCCGCTTCCAATAATCACCTTTCAAGTATCAATGTAATGGTTTATGTGAAAGGAATTGTGATCCTTTTAATAAATCACAGTTTAGATACTTACAGTTTCTTACAGTAGATCCTCTGGAAAAGGCAAACTAGGAAAATGAACTACGAATAGACGCTTGGGAGAACAAACTAACAACACGTCTTGTCACCTGTAGATTACCAATGACAATGAGGCCTGAGAGTCAGTGAGCGATGACACAGTGTATCTAAATAATAATAATAATAATAATAATAATAATAATAATAATATTTATTCAGTTAGCAATTTACAGAGTTGGTACCACATAGTATGCTACAAATATGACATGTACCAGCCTTGCATAATTCCAACTAAGGATAGCCCAATAAGGCCGTTAGGCATATTTCCATTGGGGTCCTTGTGGGATTAGGTTAGCTGGGGAAAATGGGGAGGATAAAGAAATAGATACTTTAGAGAAAGTATTTCTAGGGGGTTATTTTAAGATACCTTACATCCTATAGTAAATATCAGTAATCCGTAATCAGTAATAATTTCAGTTTGGTTTGTCTATCTCTTATGACGCATTTAGTAATAGACATAAGCTTGGTGCTCCCTTCTCGCAGCTGTCCGGTTCAGGTGTTCCTTCAGGCTACGTCTGAAGGAATACAGTGTTCTCTTTTCACGGACTGACTGGGGTAGGTCGTTCCAGTCTTTGATGGCAGTGATGAAGAATGTTTGCTTACCCTGTCCTTGGATTATCGGGACCTTAAAATTAAACATCATGTTTCTTGTATTATGTCCACTCCTCTCATTTACTTTAACAAAATCATTCTTTAGATACTCTGGAGCTCTGTCATAGAAAATTTTGAAGGCATTAGTGAGCCTGATTTGTTTGGCCCTGTCAGAGACATTGAGCATACCTAGTGACTGAAGTTGTTCCTGGCCAACATGTGATCTGGGTCCTAGGTTCAGCATGAACCTAACCATTTTATTTTGAGTGACCTGAAGTTTGTGCTGTGCTGATTTAGATGATGCAGAGTACCAGGATGACACAGAATAGTCAAAATGACATTGAACAAGCGCTTGGCAGAGGGTCTTTTTGGTCGCCGCGGGCAAGCATCCCACCTGTCTATACAGGTATTTTATACGTGCTCTACACTTACTCAGGATAGATTCCAAAATTGTTTCACCTGACAAACTCGCGTCCAGTTTTAGTCCGAGATATTTAACTTGTGACACTGTTGTTATAGGAATATCATTACAGTTGACCGAGAAGCCCACAATGTCTTTCAGTTTGCGTTTTGTTCCACATAAGATGGCTTCCGTCTTGCCCAGGTGAAGAGATAGCCTATTGTCCACTAGCCATTCACTACATGATTCTAGTTCTTTGGAAAGTGAAGCGGCAATACTTATTGGGTCTTTTCCTGAAACCAGAAGCACGCTGTCGTCTGCATACAGTAATAATTTACATGAGACGCTCAGTTCCATGTCGTTCACATAACAGAGAAAGAGTAAGGGACCAAGGATGCTTCCCTGCGGGACCCCACAGTTAATTGGCATAGGATCAGATATATTATCATCAATTTTGACTCTTTGGGTTCTATCACTAAGATAAGATTTAAACCAGTTCACAGACCCTATGCCCATTGCTTGTAGTTTATTACATAGGATATCATGGTCTACTGTGTCAAACGCTTTTTGTAGATCAAGAAGAACCATACCGGTGTAGTTACCTTTAGACATTTCTTTACGAATGTGATCCGTTAAGTGGATGAGACAGGAGTCTGTCGAGTACATGCATCTGAAACCTGATTGAAACTTATAGAATAGATAATTTTGTTTGAGGTAGTGTTCAATTTGGGTGTATACCGCTCTTTCAAGGATTTTAGATACAATACATAATATGCTAACTGGTCTGTAGTTGCCAACTTCTAGTTTATTTCCTTTCTTGAATAGAGGGGTTACAATAGCTTCCTTCAGTTCAGCAGGTACAGTGTTGGTGTTAATTGACAAGTTGATGATGTGGGTTAGGGGGCCTGCTATACCAATGGCTCCATCTAAACCGCGCAAAATGTCGAGATACATATATTTTGTTTGTTATTGAATATTGGCATATACATAGCTATTAAATTTGCCTCCAACTATAGTATTATCAATATGAATGATTGGGAAAATATTTTAAATGGCATTTATTAAATATTTAAGAAATATATTGTAATAAAGTCACCGTTATACCCTATATATAATCGTTTTCGTTTATAACACTAAGACAGAAAACCAGCATTATATGGATAACTGAAGTACAATTTGACTAAGCTCGTAAAACACTCCCAACGTACACACGTATAATACAAAAATTCACGTATAGGCCTACACACATACTTACACTACCATTTAAACTCTCAAATACACACTCTTTTAGCGACAACGTTTCTCATAGTGTTGCGGCTTGTACTGAAGGGTGAATCAAGATCAAGTCACCTGCTTGTTTTATCTTTCTCTCCTTTTCTCTCTTTCTCTAGCTTGTATCCATTCGGCCCCATTCAGCCAACTGTTTTAAGACGTTTATCCCCATCAAGGTGTGGATTTCTTCCTGGCGAGCGATAGCGAGCCAGCATTGTATGCAGAAATCCGGCTTCGCCGGAGAAATTTTTCTATCGAAAAATGTAGGCCTACAAATTTAGCTTGCTGTCTAAACAAAAATATATATATGCTGGCTCGCTACCTCTCGCCAGGAAAATGTTGACACCTGGATGAGGGTAAACGTCTTAAAACAGTAGGCTGAATGGGGCCGAATGGATACAAGCCAAAGAGAGAGGGAGAGAAAGATAAAAAAAAAGCGAGGTTGGGCTCCCTTAATTAATATGAACAAGTTAATTAGAGTGCTGCTAACAATATTGTATATTGGTATAGTCTATTCGCTGTAAGTAGGCGAGAAATCATGGCCTCTATCCTCTGTAACTCAAAAAGGGCTAGAGCAAAGGGGCTGTAAATTTCCACATCTATTCCTTGTAGTAGAGTAATTTTCCTGGAATCCGTGACCACTTTTCGGATACCTTTTTTTCTTGATGGATTTGACAAATAGGACCAATTATAAGAAAAAATAGCTCCCATACACCTCCCGAAAGTGATGGCTAACTTTTTTATAGCACATTTTTCAAAATGGCCGCCGACGCCATTCGGAAAAACATTAAAAGTTATATCTCAGGCATCAGATGAGCTATAACAATGAATGAGGTGTCATTTCCCACTATTTCTGGTATAACAAATCTGTTAGAATGGTATTCATAACGTTTTGGGACCACTGTGACCTCAACATACTACATGGCGGCTGGAAGCCATTTTGAAAAATTACAAATTGTTGGATCTCTGGCCCCAAAAGATCTACATAGACAAATAAAGAATAACAATGCACTCATTCTATGGGACTCATATCCAAATTGGGCATATTATATAATAGGCCTTTACCGGCTGACTATCAGCCTCACCGCTGGGACTTCCAAAACAGTGCGTCATCAAGTAGGGTTTTATTTTTACCAGCGATGGGGCTCTCTCCTACCCTCAACATTGTTTATAGTCATAGAGTATGATGGTCAATGCTTATTCTATAATTGTCCAGGTGTTTATTGCTCATTTGTCAGTTTGAGCAATTTGTGTCTCATTAATAATGCATAGTCTTCTAATTGTCCATATTTACTGATCCTCGGTATCACTACAAGATTCAAGGTATGATCCACAGCTGTCGGAATCACTCTCCTCACTATTGCTGTTGTCATCACTGCTGTCATCTGCCTGTATGGTTTTGGTTGTAGGAAGCACTATAGATATGGGAAGTGCGGCTTGGCTGTAACGGACGGGTAGACATAAGCCATTCACAAGGTGCCATCCATGACCAATCGGTGACGGGTGACTCTGAAGCTGTTAATGCTTCTGCAGATATGTGAGATAGTTTGCACGCTCTAAGTGCAGATGCAGACTGTCCGAATCAGGCACAAACCGAATAATCTTCTTGTTCTTCAGAGCTGCCCACTTTTCTGCTCTCACTTCTGCAAGGGTCTTGTTTTTTGTATCACAATAGACATATCTAATGACAAAACGCTTCAAATCATTGATGGTCCATTGTGTTACTAGAAGCTGTGTACCACATGCTGCTAGAAGATTGTGTGTTTCTTCAGACTTCTGCAGACGATCTGCGATGACCTTCTTGCCTACTCCATAGAAGCCAGAATTGTGGTCACATCCAGTGAGAACATGTAGTGCTATGATTGATGTAGCCATTGCGTCGTCGCACATACACCAGGCATTGATCAGGTGACATATGCGTTTCACACACAAGAGCCCTGGTATCCTCTGGGCAACATATGCTGCTTGTACATAGTTGTCAGTGTCCTCGGTGTCAATAATAACAGCGGCTGTGTAACCCTCTGACCGAAGCATGCTATAAATGCTGAACATGGTTGTGTCTGCCTCTGCATTGGAAGCAAGTGAACTCAGAAATAAGCTGACCCGTATTGAGATTTTTTGCAGGGTTGCCCACTATGCAGTAAATTATCTCAGTGCTAGATGATGCTGCTGTTCTCTGGAATGCCGTTAAAAGAAATGCTTGATGATGGATCTTGTTCTCAGACTTACCAAGGAGTGTGTGGAAGTCTTTAGTAGCAGGAAATTTATCTTCTGACTTCATGAACATGTTGCGGATTGACTGGTTGTTCTGGTGTAGTAGTCGTTCACTGTCTTTGATTGAGCAGCTCTGTTCATAAGAATATTTCACTAAAATGATCCATTCAGCATTCTTGTGTCTTTCTTGAACAAAACATACCAGTTTCTCAGCATAATCTCCCTATGTAGGCTATATGTGCTCCTATCTCCTTCTCTCTGTCTTCCGGGGTAGGGACTAGGGGTAGTCAGACACCAGATCAGCCCCATATCAATGATGGATGTGCATACATCAGGCTCTGATATGATAGTCATATTTAGTTTTTGCTGCAACTTACTTTTTTGTGTCATGCACATGTTTCCATTGGCATTGAAGATGGAAAGGCATTCATCTGTGACACGATGCTGCAGTACATGTTCCATTTTTATGGCATCATTTGTTTCAACCAGTCTAAGAACAGAGGCAAAAGCTTTACTTTGCATTTGCTCGGTCTTTTCCTTCAGGTTTTCAGTGTCTTGTTTCTTTAGTTGTTGGGTTGAAAAATTCCCACGCTTGCTACGTGGAACTCGGTCATTGACAGACTTCGTTTTGGCATAGACCCTTTCATTCAGGAACTCCATTACAGTACTTTCCTTTTGCCATCATCTTTTGCGGATTTCAAGTCAGCACTGAGAACCTTGGAGGCCGGGATTCCTGATTGTAGGGATCGTAATGTCTGGTTTGTCAGGTCAAATGGATCACACTTGAATTCATCAAGACATGCACTGATATCCTGTTTAGCTTGTTCGTCTGTCTTCATTCTACTTGTTGTGGAATCAGCATGCTTCTTTTTACCTCTTTTCTTGTGATCAGCATGACGATGCACACGTGCTCTTACCTGGTTAACGTTATTTACATTCCGAGTGTTTGACAAAAGTTGCTTTTCATTTTTAAGAATTGCCAACCAACCAGACTTCAGTTTGGACCCCTTGTTCATTGTTGATTCTATCCATATGTCGAGGGCGATGCATGAGTATGGTTTTCCACTTATTGACTGTGCAAATATACCACTCTCCATAAATTCAGTTTGGTTGGCAGGAAGGGTATCTAGCACAGCAGTGAAATCAGGAAGATGGCGACCATACTTGTCATTATCATAGATTTGCATCCAAGGAAGCATGAGCTTTAGTGAGGACTTGAACTCTCTCCAGTTACTTGTTCTGATGGCAGGGATATTTTGAGTGAGAACCTCCACTATCTCCATGAATGAACCATACAGGCAGATGACAGCAGCAAAAGTGAGGAGTGATTCCGACAGCTGTGGATCATACCTTGAATCTTGTAGTGATACCGAGGATCAGTAAATATGGACAATTAGAAGACTATGCATTATTAATGAGACAAAAATTGCTCAAACTGACAAATGAGCAATACACACCTGGACAATTATAGAATAAAGTATTGACCATCATACTCTATGACTATAAACACTGCTGAGGGTAGGAAAGAGCCCCATCGCTGGTAAAAATAAAACCCTACTTGATGATGCACTATTTTGGAAGTCCCAGCGGTGAGGCTGATAGTCAGCCGGTAAAGGCCTATTATATAATATGCCCAATTTGGATATCAGTTCCACAGAATGAGTGCATTGTTATTCTTTATTTGTCTATTTAGATCTTTTGGGGCCAGAGATCCAACAATTTGTCATTTTTCAGGATGGCTTCCAGCCGCCATGTAGTATGTTGAGGTCACAATGGTCCCAAAACGTTATGAATACCATTCTAACAGATTTGTTATACCAGAAATAGTGGGAAATGACACCTCATTCATTGTTATAGCTCATCTGATGCCAGAGATATAACTTTTAATGTTTTTCCAAATGGCGTCGGCGGCCATTTTGAAGAATGTGCTATAAAAAAGTTAGCCATCACTTTCGGGAGGTGTATGGGAGCTATTTTTTTTCTTATAATTGGTCCTATTTGCCAAATCCATCAAGAAAAAAAGGTATCCGAAAAGTGGTCACGGATTCCAGGAAAATGACTACTTTATTGACTTACTCTTCCTAAATGGTATAAATATTAGGTCGATTACTCTAGTCGTTTTTTAGTTACAGAGGTTAGAGGTAATGATTTATCACCTACTTACAGCGAATATACTATAGTAAGTGGGTAGTGCTTGTTTTATGGTCTATGTGTTTATTTATATATATATATATATATATAATTGTATAGTGTTTAGTTTCCTCGCTAGACCTCCATCAAGCTTAAAATAGCACCCCCTAGACCCCCTTTCAAGATAAGTTTGTAAATTTTTCGGTAGGCTGGCCCCTTCTAAGAATACAGGCTCGCTATCGCTCGCCAGGAAAAAATCAACACCTAAATGGCACGAAAGGTCTTAATATTGACAAAGAAATGGGGTGAAAGGTCTTAAAATCGACAAACTAGTGTAATGAACGTCTAATAAATTCAAAACTAGTATGCTAAACGTGAGTTAGAAGGAGGTCCAGAAAAAGCGCCTACCTTCGCCTTAAGGGGAGATATTTAGTTTGTTCCCTAGACCTCCATCAAGCTTAAAATTACACTCCCTAGAGTCCCTTTCAAAATAAATGTGTAAATTTTTCGGTAGAAAAATTTCCCGGCCGAAGGCCGGTTCCTCTTAAATTACAGGCTCGCTATCGCTCGCCAGGATAAAATCAACACCTGAATTGCACGAAAGGTCTTAATATGGGGTGAAAGTTCTTAAAATCGCTAAACTAATGGGGAAAACGTTTTATAATATCAAAAGCAATGGGGCTAAACATGAGGGAGAAAGGGGTCAAGAAAAAAATCCCTCGAGTGGAGATCTCCCCTTAACCCTATTAAGTGCAGAGTGGGCCAATTGGACCCTCCCTGATTTACTCCATTATCTTGGATATCTTAAGACGTTTCACATCATTAGTTTGGCGATTATATAATGCTTCAACCCAATAAGGTGTCGATTTTTTCTGGGCGAGTGATAGCGAGCCTGCAATTTGGGAGAATCGACCTTTGGCCGGGACATTTTTCTACCGAAAAATTTACATATTTAGCTTGAAGGGGGTCTGGGGAACGTTTTTTTAGTTTGAAGGGGGTTTGGAGAGGCATTTTTCCAAGTCTAGGGGTTAACTAAATACACATTGTTCGAAAATGGCTAAAACAATTAAAACCCTCAATAATAATTAAACAAAATACCATAATAACCCCCGAGACGTTGCACCAGATAGTGTTAACAAACCCATGCAATATATAGATAAAAAGACCAATTCCTCTTCAAACACCCAATTATATTACACATCTTTTTCATACCCTTCCATTTGTACAAAGTAGTGCAAGTGTAAAAACTGTGGCACACTATGAACAATTATTGTTTACTGTTTAAGGGGGTCGTGCTCGGTTTTTCTGGACCCCCTTCTCCCTCATGTTTAGCATAATAGTTTTAGGATTTTAAGACGTTCGTTCCGTTAGTTTGGCAATTTTGAGACCTTTCGCCTCATTTCTTTGTCAATATTAAGACATTTTGTGCCATTTAGGTGTCAATCTTTTCCTGGCGAGCGATATATACCCAATTCAACAACTCGCAAACACCACCAAACCTCCCAAATCTGCCTACAAAGTGCTCCACCCCTGCTCTCTCAATACCCCACCTATAAACCTTCAACACCTCCATCCCTACCAAATCAACCACAAACCTCTGCCTCCATCTCTCCCCCCAACTCACCTACAAACCACACTCTGTCTACACCAACTCCCCAGACCCAAAACCAACATAACGCTCCGCCCGTCTCGCTCTCCCTACATGTCAACAAAATCCCAAGGTCAAAGTCCCCCCCACCAACACACCCCCTCCCAATAACCCAGACAGTCTCCAGACAGAAAGGGAAACCCTACCCTTACGACAGACGTAACGGTCCGCTCGTCAACCCCCACCAGGCTGTAAACGCGACACCCAGTTTAAAGCCTCCACCACCACCACCACCACTACCAACCTACCAAAATCAAGGGAAAATTCCAAGGTCAACGCGCCAGGCACCTATCTTCCCCCTCAAGGTTGCTGGTTGAGCATAATCTAGAAGCTCCTAAAATATGTCCTTAATTTGAATCGTCTATAATTATTTATATCTGTTTTTAGTCAATTCTATTCCTCTTATTTTTGTACGTTAAAATTCAATATTCTATTTTTATTATTTGTTATACGGATCCGCACCTATATTAATTAATTTGCTTAATCCTACCTCAGCTTCTTCAATTGGTGTGTGCCACTAATATTCCGTCGTCTGCATTTCACTAGAACTTTTATTTTCCAATATTTATATATATCCTCCTTCACCTTCCAGGGTATATTTAATTTCACATGTTACTAATTTGAAGAAAGTGGTCGATCCCGTGCATTCCTGCCTTATTCCACTTGTGACCCTTAATTATATTTCGTTTATTTCCTTGATTTATTATGTTTCTATCACCTGTGTATACATTACGAATTGTGTCTATTATATTGTTATGAACTTTATAATCCTTAAGTATTTTAATGTTGTTTTATCTCTCTTTATAGAGTCAAAGACTTTCATAAAAGCAATTGAAAATAAGTGATTCCTTACATTCAAATGTTTTAGTATACCATATATTAAAATATATAGGTACAGTTTTCAATTCCTCCTTTATTTAAATTCAAGCCACTTTGTGTTTTCCTTTACTTCAGCATTTACTCTGTTTTCGTTTTTATTGCAGTTGTCATGAACATTTAATCACTTAAAGCTAGAAGTCTCTATTCAATGGGTTTAGTTTTTTTTTTCGCTTTTGGTATCATTAGTCTTTGACTTCTTCCATCCTTCAGGTATTTTTCCAGTCCTAACATAATATTATTAAAACATTTCTTGTATTATTTCAAGGCATTTATTACTTTTTATCAAACCATAAAAAAAAAAAAAAATCCCTTCCACCCTTGAGGTACGAGGTCGTACCTCATATGAAGGAGACAGAAGTAAAATGCCACAGGAACGAAAGGACCGGCGTCACAGGCCAGGATAGCTATAAGGATCACAACACCAACTTCGTTGTCTCCCTTTCACATAACTACACATATGTATACGTCTCTCCAATCACAGCCTTCTCGTATACAACCCACATTACTTTATTCCTTAACATTTGTATGTACCAACTAAGTATGTATTTAATTAAGGTACCAACCATGCATGCAGACTATAATATTTTCATTGTGTAGGTACGACGGCGATCTGAAGACACCTCAGTAAACCTATGCCCCTCCCCCTGTTTTGGAGTCCACCACGACTGTCCGGTAATACGAACCTCAGCCGTGTGACTCGCCTAGTCATTCTGGGCAATTATTTGTTTCAATACTCCCCAGGTCTCTCAACTTGAGATATTAATTGTTTCTTTGTTGTTAATCCGTCACTTAAGACACTCGACTCATATCGATTGTTATTAGTACTGGCGATTAATACTATGTTCATGTTTCACCTTTGTTGCCAGTAATTCACGGAGATTCTTAACCACATTTGTGTAGGATTTATCCTCAACCTATTATGTACCCTATCCCTTGTGTGTTACTATTACTATTGCTTCAGATGAGAAAACATCCCCGACTACGAATCTATATTCGAGAGTTGGAGATCGAAATGATTATGTTGAGACGATTCTCTAACTCCTCAAGAGAGACGTTACCTGAATTAATATACCATCTACATGTCTATCTGATTACGTCAGCCCTGTACTTAGTTATGTAACAATTATATGTTCCCAACCTTCCTAATGCAACCTCCATTTCACTAGACAAGATACCTAGGAGTAGTTCCGAGATTTAATTAGGCAATTACTCATTGATTTGGAAAGCCCCCCAATTTAGTATGCGGGTCTGTGCTTAGGAAATTGTCGTGCCGGACAATATCGGCGTATTAATTTCGCGTGAGTTTGGCTACGGGTCAAACTCGGTACAACTGCCTCAAAATTGTTACCCCATGAAAACCCGTTTTCTATGTATGCCCCCGATCCACAGAAAACTAACCTAACCCTGTGCTTGTACTAATCCATATCTGTTGATTTCTATAATTAATAATATCCAATTTGCATACGATCATCTCCAGAGAAGTGCAGGAAAACTACCTAGTCTCTCTCTCTCCATTATGAGATAGATCGATGTCACTCATGCATGTACCCATTCCTAAGTTAAAGAAAAAGTTTTATTCACACTACTCTGCTTAGTGACCGCGTGCCCAGTGGTAAACTTTTGAGCCACCCTGTCATTTTGTCCTCTCCCCGTAGGACTACTAACCCAACTTCACAAACCTTCCCCTCGCATGACGCCCATCAGGATGTTTTTATATTCCGTGCCGAGTCAGTTCCGACTCGAACCCCAGTATACCGAGAGTGCAAACCTATTCTAGTATCTCGTTCACGATCCTCTAACCTAAGTAAACCACACTCCCCACCTGAACCGTAGGGGTAGAACGCGCGAGGCTATGCCCCCCTCCCACCCCCTTGACAGAGGGTATAGGCCATAAAAAAGTCGCATCCACCGACCCCAAGCTCAGCTGTTTCGTTTTAGTGCCTAGGATATTATATGAACCAGAAATTGCCCGATCGATATTGATCTGACACAGAGGCACTGCCCATGTCGAATCGTATTCCGTGCATTTCAACCAGGGTTCATTCGCTTTATATTAACGACTAATACCGTCACTTTATGCACGCATTTCGTTTTCGTAAGTTAATCTTTCTTTTTCCTTCACCCTTGTGTTCCTCCTTTTCCGTCTCTTTCCACACCTATTATACATCTAATCAGTCATCCCTTCTAATTCACAATCCACACTACTCTGTTTTCGTATCTCTGTTGTTTTATATAAGATTAATTATGACAAATCTGAATACAATCCTCTCCAGAGAGCTCTAGGGAAGCCACCTAGTTTTTCTCTCCATTTAAGAAGATAAACGTATATTACCCCATGCTCCGGGATTCGTTCTAGCACATAAGTAGTTATACAATTGAACTTGAGTTATTCAACCAGGTTCTATACTTTTATATTAACGACGGCAAAATACCGTCCAATTCATGCATGTCATTTTTTCCTAAGTTAACTCTCATTAATCCACCAATACTTTGCGTAGTAACAAGCATGCTTAGGTAACCTTTTATCCACCCTGTCGTTTTTCCATACCAACCCGAGCTTAATAACTCCCTCTAAAAAGGATGCCATCAGGATGTTAAATTGTGCCGAGCAAGTCATTTTCTAAAGCTTCCGTAAGCAGAGAGTACAAACCTATTTGGTACCTCCTTTAACTATCCCCTAATATAACTAACCACCCCTACAACCTGGGGCAATGAATTAATGCGCGCGAGGCTAACTCCCCCTTTCCTCCCCTCAAAGAGGCCCAGCATCTCCCCCTCGCGTAGGACTACTGACATCCTTATGCCCGCCAAATGCTTGCTAGAAACTCCGGGTAATTACAACCCATACGCAACCTCCAAGCTTTCGATTCCAGCCTAAATCCTATTCCTATCCCGTTCCTATCTAACCCCCAAGTCCCCCTTAAACCATATTAGACTCCTAATAGCATTTCAGCTAACTCAGAGGAGGATCCTAAGGATAATATTAACGTAGGCTGCCTTACTGTTTGAGTCCAAAGGCGCGGGATAAACTAGTTTTTTGTTTCCCTAACATCCTACCCTCAACTCCTATTAATAATTTGTCTTAGGGTAAATGTCAGAAAATGGTCATTCCTATTGCGGCCTACATGCTAACTTTATAATAGACCTTTAATGCTACCCTCTTCAACCAAGGGATTAAATTAACTTGTATTCCCCTCCGACATCCAAAAGTTAGACAAAGGAACCCCCTCCCCATATATAGAGTTCCGCGCCAAAAACACCAGTTCGAGAGGATATAAGCCATGTAACGGAAGCGCCGCGCTCGTGGATATATTACCCAGCTCCACCCTCAGGATATACAGTGGTTTGCGGTGTTCGCGATCTAAGTGACTCTGTGGGGGAATGAATCAATCCTTGACAAATATATTGTTGCAACTGAGAAACCAGGGGCAAGATTATATCTTTCAACAACCGATTCATAAATTCTTTTTGATTGTCTCATAGGCGTATTGTCAGCCGGCTCGCCACTACTCTGGGCTTAAGAGCAATCATAACTCATAACCAGTCCCAGGTAGAAAGATCTGGTTATGTTAAAAGGGATTACGCGAGTTTAGGAGAAAACTCGACGAGAAGATTCCTGGGCAAACAATTGTCTGTTTGACCGAAAGGCGAAAAGCCGTTTGCACCTCTGAACCTCCTCATAAGGCCAGAATTAGTAAGAAAAGTCGTTCTCCCGATTGTCTTACGTATTTCGATCCACTGTTTCTCTGGCTGTGCCGATGACAGAGGCATTTCAGTAGGAGTCCCATAACGACGTGTCATCAACGGCTAGACAAATTAGCCCAACTGTACATTTCTCTACACTCCCGGACAACTTGAACGGCCAAAGAGTTGCTGTTAGCCCCCAACACACCAACTCAAGATAACGAGATACCTAGCCTTGTGATTTAAGTAATCTACGTATCGTTGAGTAATGTGATTAGAAGAATAATTCCTGAATGTTGGAAGTGGGAAGCGAAAGAACTCTTATTCAAATCCGCGAGCAGTGCTAAGAGACTATACAAAGGCCGCTACCTTAACCGAGTGCTCCAACATCTATTGTTCGTGCGAATCCTATTGCGTACTCTATACCCGAGTGTTTAGCAGTTTAAATAAAGCTGTATTACAAACCATTTATCCACGATTATTTTTGTCCTCTGTTGATTTCCTTTATGTACTTTGCAATATATCCAATAGCCTAGTCTTGCAAAACTCACCTATACCAAGTTAAACCTGTATATAATCAGGGCATAACACAAACCACTCCAAATACTCTGGTCACTCTCATTAGAAGCTGGTACTGTACCGGTATCTCTTAAGACAGCCATCATAACCCCTATTCACAAGGGAGGAAGCAAAGGTCTAGCCAACAAGTACAGACCGGTAGCACTTACATCCCACCTTGTCAAGATTTGTGAGAGTCATCCGAACAAAGATGGTAGAATTTCTGGAAAAAGAGGGAGCCTTCAATAATGGGCTTTAGGCAGGGACGTTCGTGTCTGTCCCAGCTCCTACTTCATCATGAGAGAGTCCTCGAAAATATCCAAGATGGCCATAGCACGGACGTCATCTACCTAGACTTCGCTAAGGCCTTTGATAAAGTGGACCATGGGATTCTCCTAAACAAACTCCGAAACCATGGCATCAAGGGCCCACTTGGAAGATGGCTTCACAGTTTCTTGACAGGGAGAACTCAGCAAGTGTCAGTCCAAGGAGAGTTGTCCGACCCTAGCCAGGTTTTGAGCGGAGTTCCGCAGGGATCCGTACTTGGCCCACTTCTCTTCATAATACACATAAATGACATAGACACGAACCTGGAGCACTCCGAAGCAACCTCATTTGCAGATGACACCAGGATAAAGAAGCAAATTACACAAATTGAAGATTCAAACAATCTCCAAGACGACCTAAATAAAGTACTAAACTGGGCAACAACAAATAATATGGTCCTTAATGGGGACAAATTTGAACTAATACAGTACGGAACAAACGAAGCCCTGAAACAACAAAGCACCTACTTCTACAACGACCAGCCAATCATAGCCGAAGACCACGTAAAAGATCTGGGAGTCCAAATGAGTAGCGACGCAACCTTCACACACCATGTCACCAAAACAGTCGAAACAGCCAGAATAATGAGTGGATGGATACTAAGAACCTTCACAACACGGGAAGAACTTTGTATGAAGACCCTGTGGAAGTCCCTTGTGCTCCCAAGACTGGAGTACTGCTGCCAGCTATGGTCTCCACACAAATTACAGGAAATAGCTGCCCTAGAAGCCCCTCAAAGATCATTCACCAACAAAATCCAGGGAGTACAGCACCTCAACTATTGGGAAAGACTAACCCAGCTAAAACTGTACTCTCTGCAGAGGAGGAGGGAGCGCTACGGTACATAGTCATATATGTGTGGAAGATCCTAGAGGGCATAGTACCAAACGCATGGATCACAGTTAACCACCATCCAAGAATAATAATAATAATAATAATAGTTCTTAAAGCTAGCGCATGCTAAGCTAGCTAAGGATAGCTCAATAAGGCTGATTAGGCGTATTTCCATTGGGGTCCTGTACTACTACCCCATCCCTTTGCTCATGAGGGATGGTAACGACTCAGTGCTTGTGAAAAATCTTTAATGCGCCGAGCGTGGGCGCGAACCCGGGCCTTCTGGGTGGCTCTGCTACATCAGAGGGACCCAAGGCAACATACAGTGTGTGAAGACTCAAATCCACAACTCCTTCACTCGCAATGGACCTCGATTGTTCAACTGCCTCCCCAGTGAACTCCGGGACCTCAGTGGAACCAACCCTGAGAATTTCAAGACAAAATTGGACAGGTGGCTGGGTGGATTACCTGACCACCCACCAATACTAGGTTACCCCAGCCATCACCACAACACCCTGTCTGAAGTCATCCAGGAGGGGGAGTCGGATCAAGGACAACCCGGTATGAGCGGAAGTCTACTTCAGCTTCACCGGTAACAGGCGGAATCAACGAAAGTATATGTTTTGGTGACCTGATGGCCACTATGCTGCACAATCCCCTGCAGCGTCCCTGTTAAGGCCCCAAGACCCTGAGAGACTGAAACCCTCTAAGGATCAAGGGCCAGGGCTGAGTTTGTGTACAGTACGTTTTACAATAAGCAAGGCAGCGAATTGCTTGGTAAAAATTGTCAGCGCCCGCACCAGGCCAGAAGAACTTCTGGTACACCTTCCCAGCAGTTTTCCGGTGAGAAAAGTGTCCAGCCAGCAAACCATCATGGGCTAGATGTAAGACTTTATTTCTGTACACCTTTGGAACAACAAGTTGTTTATTCCCTTTTTCTTCAGGACTTTTACTCTCCAAGCAGACTCTGTAAAGCAATTTATCTATTACCTCATACCTGACTGCCCTACCTCTGTGGCTAATCTTCTTCTTAGCTTCCGCGTTCTGCCACAGCGGTTTCAGTGTCTTACATTCTGCCTGGGCTTTCAGAAAAGATCCTGGATCAACATTGAAGTCTATGTTAGTTGCTAAAGGTCTATGTGACTTACCTACCTCTCTCTTGGCTCCAGCCCTGGTAGTAACTGCAGCAACCTCTGCACCACCATCGGCTTCCTTATCCCCTACTATGAAGGGAGGTACTGATACACCAGGAACTGTACCAAGGAGTACATCTGTGAATCTGATCGGAGCAATTACAGCTTTAACTTTTGCTGAAAAGAATTTACTTTTAATAGTTACATCCGTTGTAGGAAATTTATGAGGCTTACCAAGGAAGTCATACACTGTACACTTTGTCTCCGAAGGCACCTTTCCTGAAATAAACTTAGGATGCACAATTACTGTGGAGCAACACGTATAAGAGTGACCTCGACCTTCCTATCGCCAACCATACCACAAGGATCAATTATGGTACCAGGAAGTTTCAATCTGGAATCAAACACAAAGTTAACCTTGGCAACTTTCCCTGAATCACCAACTTGTCTATGAGGGCACTGTGCCTTTACATGATCGCCGCCACAGATAAAAAATTTAATCCTGGGCCTGCGTGAGTATGTCTTAGATTCCCCAGTATCAGAGGATTTCTCAACTTTGTCGTAGTACTTACTACCCTTCCTATCCTCTGTTCTAGTTAATGAAGACTTTGGGTTGCCCTTTCGTGTATAATGAGCATTCTTATGCAAGTCTACCGCTTTGGCAACATCGGTATTAGTCTTAGCTCCTCGTTCGTTCAAGAATACTCGCAAATCAGGAGTACAGCTAGCTAAAAACTGATCCTTGATTACAAAGTCATGTAACTGCTCATAGGTTTTCTCTACGTCAGACAAAACTAGCCACCTACCAAATACCTGTTCCAGTCTGGCAAGGAATTGGACATATGGCTAGTCTCCCTGCGCCTTCATGGACCTCAACAACTTCTAGTAGGTATGAGCATCAACCTGGAACGCTTGAAGTAGGGCTTTCTTGAGCGCCTCGTAGTCATCTGCGACATCAGGAGGTAAACTTACATATACCTTCAGTGCCTTACCCCGCAGAAGGGTTCCGAGGTGAAGTGGATAGTCTGTGGATAGTGGATAGCGGCTCGCTTGGTGTAGTGACTAGCGTCTCGGACTTCCACCCAGAAGGCCCGGGTTCGCGCCCACGCTCGGCGCATTAAAGATTTTTCACAAGCACTGAGTCGTTACCATCCCTCATGAGCAAAGGGATGGGGTAGTAGTACAGGACCCCAATGGAAATACGCCTAATCGGCCTTATTGAGCTATCCTTAGCTAGCTTAGCATGCGCTAGCTTTAAGAACTATTATTATTATTATTATTACTCTCGCCAACCATAGAACTTGGCTACCTTCTCAAATCTAAGGAGGTAAGAATCAATGTCATCACCATCCGAAAATGGAGGAATGCGGGCCTTACCTGAATCACCTACAGTCCTAGAGGGGTTAGTGTCAGGAACTATGCCAGCCCTATTCTGATCTGGGATTTTAAGCTTAGCTAGAGATAATTCATGAGCACGAGCTTTCTCTCTCTCCTCACTCTCTCGCTCCTCCTTCTCTCAGTCTCTCTTAGCTGCTCTCTCATCCCTCTCATCTGCTAGAGTTATAAGTTTAAAAATAGCATCCTCTCCAGTCACACCCAATGATTTAGCCTCCTTAAGTATATCCGATATTCCACTCATGGCTAGAAAGGATAATATTAATCACAAAGAAACTCAAACTCATTCAGCAGGACACCCCCATCACATCGATAGGACAACAGCTCCTAAAAAAGAAGAAGACATAGTTAAACACCAACCAGAGCTCTTAACATACAATATACTAATCCCAGGATAAGAGAATGAGTATCCTACACACTGCGCCACTGTAAAGGAAATCACTTTTGATATTCTAGGTAGGTTCCGTGATTTCAGAGTAACTTGATATACACTCGATAAATTAACAACTCATTCTCTTAGCCTACATAAGATAAGGATTAGTGATAGAAAATACATAACCTCAAAAGTATATCATAAAATATATATATTACAAGTAATGAAAAAAGAAACCCATAACATTTACACACATTAATAATAATAATAATAATAATAATAATATTTATTCAGTCAGCAATTTACAGAGTTGATACCACATAGTTTGTTACAAATATGACATGTACCAGCCTTGCATAATTCCAACTAAGGATAGCCCAATATGGCCGTTAGGCGTATTTCCATTGGGGTCCTTGTGGGATTAGGTTAGCTGGGGAAAAGGGGAGGATAAAGAAATAGATACTTTAGAGAAAGTATTTCTAGGGGGTTATTTTAAGATACCTTACATCCTATAGTAAATATCCGTAATCCGTAATCAGTAATAATTTCAGTTTGGTTTGTCTATCTCTTATGTCGTATTTAGTAGTAGACATAAGCTTGGTGCTCCCTTCTCGCAGCTGTCCGGTTCAGGTGTTCCTTCAGGCTACGTCTGAAGGAATACAGTGTTCTCTTTTCACAGACTGACTGGGGTAGGTCGTTCCAGTCTTTGATGGCAGTGAAGAAGAATGTTTGCTTACCCTGTCCTTGGATTCTCGGGACCTTAAAATTAAACATCATGTTTCTTGTATTATGTCCACTCCTCTCATTTGCTTTAACAAAATCATTCTTTAGATACTCTGGAGCTCTGTCATAGAAAATTTTGAAGGCATTAGTTAGCCTGATTTGTTTGGCCCTGTCAGAGACATTGAGCATACCTAGTGACTGAAGTTGTTCCTGGCCAACATGTGATCTGGATCCTAGGTTCAGCATGAACCTAACCATTTTATTTTGAGTGACCTGAAGTTTGTGCTGTGCTGATTTAGATGATGCAGAGTACCAGGATGACACAGAATAGTCAAAATGACATTGAACAAGCGCTTGGCAGAGGGTCTTTTTGGTCGCCGCGGGCAAGCATCCCACCTGTCTATACAGGTATTTTATACGTGCTCTACACTTACTCAGGATAGATTCCAAAATTGTTTCACCTGACAAACTCGCGTCCAGTTTCAGTCCGAGATATTTAACTTGTGACACTATTGTTATAGGAATATCATTACAGTTAACCGAGAAGCCCACAGTGTCTTTCAGTTTGCGTTTTGTTCCACATAAGATGGCTTCCGTCTTGCCCAGGTGAAGAGATAGTCTATTGTCCACTAGCCATTCACTACATGATGCTAGTTCTTTGGAAAGTGAAGCGGCAATACTTATTGGGTCTTTTCCTGAAACCAGAAGCACACTGTCGTCTGCATACAGTAATAATTTACATGAGACGCTCAGTTCCATGTCGTTCACATAACAGAGAAAGAGTAAGGGACCAAGGATGCTTCCCTGCGGGACCCCACAGTTAATTGGCATAGGATCAGATATATTATCATAAATTTTGACTCTTTGGGTTCTACCACTAAGATAAGATTTAAACCAGTTCACAGACCCTATGCCCATTGCTTGTAGTTTATTACATATGATATCATGGTCTACTGTGTCAAACGCTTTTTGTAGATCAAGAAGAACCATACCGGTGTAGTTACCTTTAGACATTTCTTTACGAATGTGATCCGTTAAGTGGATGAGACAGGAGTCTGTCGAGTACATGCATCTGAAACCTGATTGAAACTTATAGAATAGATAATTTTGTTTGAGGTAGTGTTCAATTTGGGTGTATACCGCTCTTTCAAGGATTTTAGATACAATACATAATATGCTAACTGGTCTGTAGTTGCCAACTTCTAGTTTATTTCCTTTCTTGAATAGAGGGGTTACAATAGCTTCCTTCAGTTCAGCAGGTACTGTGTTGGTGTTAATTGATAAGTTGATGATGTGGGTTAGGGGGCCTGCTATACCAATGGCTCCATCTCGTAGAAATTTGGCAGGAATTTTGTCTGGTCCTGTGCTCTTATGTACATTTAGGTTAGACAGCTCATCAAAAGTGTATTTTGGTGTAACATTTTGCAATCTAAATGTGTTCGGGTGTATGTCTTTATCTCTGTAGAAATTACGAAAGGTGGCCGTTGTTGTCGTGTATTTATTGAGAGGTTGAGGTAGGTTCTGTGCAAGTGTGTTTGCTATGGAAGTGAAGAAGGACTTGAAGTAGGTTGAAATTTGTCGTTTATCGTGGCAAACCTGATCATTAATGGTGAGAGCAATATTAGTGTTAGACGAATCCCTTGTCTTGTTGCTGTAGCCTGTTGTTTTTAGGTGCCTCCATAGTTTCTTTGGGTTATTCTGATATTCCTCTGCCTTATTGTGAAAATAATTATTTTTCGCTGATTTCATTTTCCTACTTAGTTTATTCCTGGCCCTGTTGAACTCATGTTTCAGACCTTGATCCTGTCTATGTTTCGCTAGCCTTTTTAACAGAATGTCTCTGTGTTCCAGATGGTGTAGTATGTCATTGTTGATCCATGGGTCTGACCTTGCTTTAATTCGTATGTCTTTCAGAGGAGCTATTTCGTCTAGGATGTTTGTGATGATGGTTCTGAAGCCAACCCATGCGTCATTAACGTTTGTACTTCCAAACACTGGAGACCAGTCTGTATTCCATAAAATGTCCAGAAATGTTTCCTTATTGTAGTTTCTGAGTGACCTTGTTTTGATAATCTTGTGATTCTCTAGGGTAATTTTTGTGGTTTTCCGTGTGCAATATGTGACGAAGTGATCACTTATCCCAGTCTGTATAACCCCTGATTGGGATATTTTGTCCTCTCTGTTACAGTTTATGTGGTCTAATATTGTGGCAGTGTTCTCAGAGATACGTGTGGGGGTTGTGATGAGTTGTTTGTGATTGTGCATTGTCAGTATATGCCTATATTCTCGTACAAGCCTATCATTTCGTGTGTTTGTAACACACCATTCATCCAAATTCACACTACAAGACATTCGCATTATAAAGAAGGGTGCAGTGGTGAATATCTTAGGGTTAATTAGTTTGTGGTCAATTAATTAACTTTCAAATAAGAATGACAACATGAATGACAACTTGAATGATAACATGAATGACAAATTGAATGACAACTTTAAGTAGACTACGAGAGGGTCCTAAAGTAGGCCATTACTGCTAAGGTCTCCAGAGGGAATGCAAGGTAATTATGAATATAGAAGACCCCCCCCCCCTATCTTCACTGGTTGACTTGAACTCCTGGCTGTCCTAAGGTAGGCTAATACGGCTTAGGTCTCCAGAGGGAATGCAAGGGAATGATGATTATAGAAGTCCCCCTCCTCTTCACTGGTTGACTTGAACTCCTGGCTGTCCGGGCACACACAGGCTGAGAAACTGCAGTACAGCCCCGAGAACTATACGTGAGGGCTCACACAAGGCAACCTGGCGTCACCACACTGTACTTGTATGCCGATCCTGGACCAGTCAACAGCTGCAGGGCTCGAAGTGTAACCCAACGCTCTCCCTCATCCAAGTCCTACACTCGCCTCAGGCCAAACAGAACCAGACCAAACTCGCACACGGATGGGTCCACTCGGTTAAAGCACCAGGTAGATGAAACGGCCACATCAGGACCGGACTAAGGTTAAATTCTTGGTATATATCATGGGCAAGATCCTGGTCAAAATTCATAAGTAAGAGCTCTGGTGGCAGACCCCCAGCACACACACGCTACACCGCTAGGAAGCAAAGAAAGAAAACACTTAGGATTTTACACCGTAAAGACGTAAAGTATTATGATACTGACAAATACAATCACAGAAGAAAATCATCACTGTCAGACACCATCACTAATACTTCACTCCTAAGCAATTCACTATATGTAGCACCAACACTCACTAGTAGCTGAAGAGATTGTAATCCTCGTGTGCTGTGAATGTACTGACTGACTGAATTAAGTCCTCTACCAATTCACCTCTCAATAATTCATAAAAGTCAAAACACATACTGAATCAACATTCGATACCCCGAACACCCACCTCAAAGAAAATAAGAAATGAATTATACAACTATCACTTACACTAACAAGCCATCTGAAACTCAAATGAATCAATCTACACTAGCGCGCATACCTGTACAGTATCACATAGTCTCGTAAAGCATCGAATCCAAAATTGAAACTCACCAACGCATACACATAACACTCGCTCTCATGAACGACGCCATCTATGATCAGACAGCCTAACCAGATTATTCACACCTATCAAAGCAATATGACACAATATTCCTGACACACATAATAAATTTGACTGGTAAATTAGAAAAACAGAAAACACGACAAAAGGGAGGCGCTTTGCAAAGGCATAGCTTCCCGACCAGCAACTGAACTGAACTAATTATTTAACCTATTTCTGTCCCTCAATACATTCACCTTCACGTATTCGATGAGTCTGCTTTATGTAACTTTCTTTAGTATTATTTGTGATAATATGACTTCATATCTAGTAGTAGTATTTGTAGGTCGGAAAGATTTTGCCTTTACAACGGCACTTTCCTAGGTTTTATGATTTTATAACTACTGTATCTCAAGAACTCAAGAACTTGAGTAAGAAGGTTGCGTGACGTGCTCTAAACTTTCTGATAAAAAAAATATCCATAAACAGTGACCAAATAGACAAATAATGACAAGAAAATCAAATAGAATAGCAAGCGAACGCGAGAAGTGTGGGGCTTGCGGATATTTCGCTGTAGTTGACAAAGATAAGAGATGTGACGACTGCAAGGACATCGAGAACGGCGGTGGCGCTGCGGGGACCGGGACGCCATCGAGGAGTGACAACAACAACAATGGAGGAATGACCAGACGAGATTCGTGCGGCAAGTGTAACAACAATGTCAAGGGTTCTGATAAGGCTGTGTGGAATGCGAAAAATGTAAAGTATGGTATCATCTAGGGTGCACAAAAATAAGTGACAAGTTGTATGATGAGATTAACAGTGGGAGTGGAGAATGTTCGTGGTTCTGTGACGGATGTAAGAGGGTGGTGAAAGACATGATAGCCGAGATGGATAGGCTAAAGGATGAAAATAATAAAATGAGAACGGAGATGAGTAGGATAAAGGAACAGAATGTAATGTTAGGAAGGAGGATGATGGACATGGAGAAAAAGTGGGATGAGAAGGAAGATGTTGTAGAAGCTACTGTAGAGAAGGTCATGAAGAAAATAGAAGAAAAACAAGAGGGAGAGCGGCGTAGAAATAATTTAGTGGTGTATAACATATCTGAGTCAGAAAAAACAGATGGGAAGGAGAGGGAAACTGATGACAAAAAGAGCTGTGATGTACTGTTTAAGGAATATTTAGAAGTGAAGGAATATAAAATGATGAAAGTAATTAGGTTAGGCAAGAAATTTGACGGTAGGGTTAGGCCAGTGTTGGTAACATTTGAGAAAGAGGGGATGAAGTGGGCTATGCTCAGTAATGCCAAAAGACTTAGAAATAGGGAAGAACTTGGAGCAAAGAAGATAGGAATATCACCAGATCTAACAAAGGAAGAAAGGTTGAAAAACAAGGAATTAGTGGTAGAACTTAAAGCCAAACGGCAGATGGGAGGAAGGTGGATAATTCGAAGGAACGAGGTGATAAGAGTTACAGAAGATGGCAGACCCAGATTTGAATACAATATCGGTAACCCTAGTCCTAGGCCAAGGCAGGAGGTCCCTAAGAGGAAGGAGGAGGAGGAACCTATGCCAGAACTTGAATCGGAGGATGAGGAAGAGCAAGATAACAAAGACTGAAAAAAGACGAAGGGAAGTGAGTATTTAGTATTTAAATTAATAAATGTACAAGGATTGACTAAAGCAAAATATGAAGAATTAAAGGGTTTAGTTACCTATAATAATATGAATAAACATATTTTTCTTTGTCTAACTGAGACACAATTTAAAATACGAAACATTTTGGTGGATGGATTTGAAGTAATTGAAAGTATGAGGAATATTAATGATAGGAAGGGTGGTGGTTTAATGTTACTCTTTGAAACAACAGATAAAGTAAGTTTAAGCAAGGTAGAGTGTAAAAATAAAGATTTACTTTATGTAAAAGGATCTATACATGGGAAATTTGTACACTTGTTCTTGTTATACTTTTCTGTAAATGATAAGGTAAGGAATGATGAAATGAAGGAGATAGAGAGACATTTAGACCAAATGGAAGATGAAAGAGTTATAATATTAGGTGACATGAATGCCCATGTAGGGTTCAAAGGTAAACAAAAACTAAATTATAATGGACACATTATACTAGATTTGATGGATAAATTTAAATTAAATATGTTAAATGATGACCAGGAGTGTAATGGGGAGATAACATGGCGAAGAAACGAGCAATCTAGCGTAATAGATTATGTTTTAATTTCAGATAAAATGTATGAAGATTTTAAAAATATGAAAATAGATGAAAAGCAAGACGTTTATGATCTGTCAGACCACAACCTTATTGAGGTATATTTTGAGTGGAATAATTCAAATAGTAAATCCTTTAAAGGGAAGAAATGGGAAACAAAAGAATACTATAAAATAAACGAGGAGACCATAGTCAAATTTATTAGGGAACTAGAAAATAGAATAACGAGAGAAGAGAGTAACGACATAAGAGTCTTCAATAGAGTAATGAAGGAGACAGCTGATGATATACTTAAAACTACCTATAGGAGGAGATTAGGAAGAGACAAAATAAAACAAGAGGCACCATGGATGAATGACAGTATTAGAAAAGGTATAAAAAAGAGGAGATATTATAATAGATTAAGAAGAAATGCTAAAAATAGAGAGGAAGAGGAGAGAAGTAACATACTTTTCTTGGAACAAAAAAGTAAAGTACAGAAAGAGATCAGGGAAGCCATTTATATACATGAGAGGAAAAAGACTAGAGAGATAATAGAGGGAGGAGATGCGAGTAAAAAGATGTGGAAATATATAAATAAACTAAGAAACAAAAGTCAAAACGAAATAAAAGAATTAAAACTTTATAACGATGAAGGAGAAGTATTGTCAGATAAAAGGGCTGTAGAAGAATTAAATATGTTTTGGAGTGTATATATAAAATGCATGACAATAACATCGATGAAGTTTGGAATGAGGATATAAATAGGGAATATAGAGAATTAAAAGAGAAAGAAATGGAGGACAGGCAAGAAGGTAAATTATTTAAAATAGGGATGAATGTAAATGATGAACACAATTATAACATACAATCAGTCACAGTTAAAGAGGAGTTACGGGAACACATGGAAATGGCTTTAAGAGTTAATAAAAACATAAACTACATGGAGAAACCAAACATTACAGTGGGAGAATTAAAGGAAAATATAAAGAAATTAAAAATAGAAAAGCAGCAGGCCTTGATGCAATGAAACCTGAGTTATATAAAGCATTGTCACAAAGTGATAAGTGCTTAGAAAAACTTGCAATGTGCTTTAATAATATTATGGACACAAATGTAATTCCAGAAGAGTGGAAGAAGTCAAAAACTGTTATGTTACCAAAAGTAAATAAACCAAAGGTAAATGAATTGAGGCCAATCGCTCTGACAGACATATCATATAAACTTTTCATGACGACAGTAATTAAAAATAAAATAGAAGAACACATTAGGGAGAATGGAGAGGTAAGGGAGACACAGAGTGGGTTTACAAATAAGGGTAGAATCGAAAATAATCTTTTATATTGAAATACTGTATAGATAAAATATTTAAACAAAAGAGGTCACTCATAGTAATCTCAATAGACTTTAAAAAGGCCTATGACTCAATCAGAAGGGAGAAACTGATAAAAGTATTAAAAGATTACAATATAAATTCAAATGTTATAGACATAGTAAGTAACATATATAAAGAAGATAGTACAATTATAAATAAGGGGCAAGTAAATGAGACAGAGATTAAGGTAACAAGCGGCATCAGACAAGGCTGTACGGGGTCCACAACATTATTTAAATTAATAACTTATGAGATAATTAAACAGTTAGAAAATAAAAGAGGGTTTGTAGATGAGTGTTTCAAAATAAATTCATTGTTTTATGCCGATGACGGGCTACTCTTGGCTCATACAATCCAGGAAGCAGAAAGAGTAATAGATAAATTAATAGAGATAGGGGGAGAGTGTGGCTTAAGTATAAATAAAGACAAAAGTAAAATCCTAATATTTAATATGAAAAACAAACCAAACAACATACGAGAAATAGAAGTGGTAAAACAAATTAAATATCTAGGAATACAAATTAATGATAATAAAAAATGTTTTAAAACCCAGAAAATAGAAGCTTTGGATAAAGCAAATAGAATGGCTAACCTTACATACCCGGTAATATCACAAAGTTGTAATAAGATACTTATTGGAAAAACATATTGGAAAAGTATTGTGATACCAGCAGCCCTGTATGGCTCGAATGTTATAGGTTTTTCAAAAACAGAAATAAATAAATTACAAAATATAGAGAATAGGGTTTTTAGACACATATTAGGGGCACCCAGATATGCCCAAAAGGTAACCTTAACCCGGGAGCTGCGAGGAGACTCTTAAGAGTTCCCCCGGCGCACTGCGGGGAGACTCTTAAGAGTCAGAGAAAAAAAAAATCAACTTTTGACATCGAAAAAAAAGATTTTTTTTATTTTTTATTTTTTTTATTTATTTATTTTTTTTGGCCCCTGGGCCATGCAAAATCTCAGTCCTCTACCTCCCCTCCTTCCCCACTTTCCTCCTCTCCTTCAGTTATCACCTATTTTCCCTGTTATTCCCTTATTCTGAGGTATATTTTCGTGCTAACATTAGAAATCCGATTGGAGGGTGTGGTCATCACTGATAGCAAGCGAGTGCAAGAGAGAGAGAGAGAGTATCGATCGACTGTGTCTCAGTGGCCTTGGGGGAAATTGGCGGGAAAGCAGATTGCCTCACCCATACATTATACAACTCGCGGGCTATATCTCCGATTTTGACCATCCAAACGCTGTTTTCACTCGTTTTATTGTTGTTTCAGGTTAATACCTTTATAATCAACCCATAATAGGCGCATATGGATAAGTATTAATGCTATTAATGGCACAATGAATATTTTAGTGACGGAAACACCTCAAATACGTCAGCACAGGGGGACGTTTCCAATTACCCCCATGCGCACTTCAGAGGTTAAGGGGTGAAATAGGAGCCTCATCAATGGAGGCAAGAATTATGGAAGGTAACATAAAATATCTTAAATATTTAGTAGGAGAGGAAAGTAATGACTTGCTAAGAAGAATCACAGAGGAAAAACTTAGAAATAGTAAAGATCCCTGGACTGCAGAAATTAGAAAGTATGTAGGGAATTTGAAGTTAGGAGAAACAAATTTAGCAAATATTAAGAAGGACGACATTAGAAAAAGAGTTCTGGACTGGGATTCGGGAAGATGGCGAGAGGAGTTGGCAGAGAAGAGTAGCCTAGAAGTGTATAGGAGTTATAAAAAGGAGATTAAGAGTGAGGAAGATATTTATGACAACACACAGGCATCTATAATATTTTACAGATGTAGGACAAATAACTTAAATCTAAAAGATAGAAATAGGCATGTGGGAGGAGAGACACAATGCGATATGTGTAAGGAAGGAACAGAAGACCTAAAACATTTTCTACTACACTGTTCATTTTATAAAGCATGCAGAATAAAAGATCCAGGGTTCCAACAGCCTTATATTGAAAATGAAAATCAAGTCATCGGACATCTTTTATTTAACAAAGAAATAAGCGATAGAGTGAAACAGACAATCTATCAAATGTGGAGAGTACGAGAGAAAAAATTGAAAGAACTGAAATAAGAAGACTGAAGAGAGAAGAAACAAGAATGAAGGAAGACGAGAGAAGAAACAAGACTGAAGAGAGAAGAAAGAAGATTTCAGAAAAAGGGATGAAAAATGAGATATATTTATTTTTAAACAAATGAGCACGTCACAAAGTCACAAAAAGAAAAATAACAAAACCTCTTAGGGAAGTGCCGACGTTAAGGCTAAACTTCCCGAATTCCAACTGAACTGAACTTGCAATTACAATTTCAATTTGTGTCTATTTGTGTCGTGCTCATATTTCCTTTAATATATCACTGATTTTCTTTACGCTTCTATACATACTGTATTATTTAAATGTTATAAGAACTTGATTTGGCATCCTGCGTTTTCTGGATGGATCTGGCAACACTGTCGAGTCTTGACAGGCGCGAAGAAGAAGAAGCGGCTCTTTAATCCCACACAAAACTTGAAGACATTGACGAGAGTAGTTGACTGAAAACGACCGGCCTAGTGCATACTGTGCATTGCATGTGAAGACTGTACTGCCACACAAGAGACAGGGCAATTAACGGACGGGATTCTTATTCTGATCGCCCTTAAAAGCCACCAAGAAGAGTAGTTGAGAGTGTGTTAGTTTTACTTAGACCATAGGCTATAGGCTATTGTGGTTCTTTTGAGTCATTTAAAGCTAGGCCTACTCGTGAGTATTGTATCGTGTTTACTGTAGGTAAAATTATATTAGGCTAAACAAATATAGACCTAGACCTATTAAAATGTCTAGGCTATGCCTAAAGTGTTGAAAACACTACGCCTTCATTGGAGGGAGGATGGCCTGTTATTATTTGTTATATGTACGCGCAAATCTATTTGGTCATAAAATAACCTTGTTGCTTGATTCGCAGTGCCCATCTACGATGCTTTCCGTCAGGTGCGTTAGAAAATGTAACCTGCAGAATAAATTTAAAAAGTTAAAATGTTGGGTTATGCCTACCTTGATTGGTGTTTTGGGAAATTTACCAGTTGACTTTAGTGATTTAACATTAAATTGCTTTGTTGGAGTCTCCAAAAAACTCTCGTCTTTTGGTTTTGAGGATGATCTGGATTATGGTATACTAGGATGTGATATACTGTTAGGTCATCATTGTAGTATAGTCATGAATCCCGTAAACCCTAAATTAATAGTACGGGACTCCAAAACACAACCTGTCCCACGCTGTGCCTCGGTTCTTCCCATTTATATTAATGATATATCGTTTGATGCAACTTTAGATACAGGAAGTACTAGGTGTGTTCTTGGTGAATCAGATGTTAAAAATATCGGTTTAAAAAGCATTGCATACTCTGAGGCTATTATACCACATAGTTTTCTTGGTTACACATTTGGTGCATATATACCCCGAATGTTAATTTCCATTGGGTCATTTAAGAAACATGTCGCTGCTGTGACTGCCAAGGTTAATCCCAAAAAACAATCCGGCAGAGCAGTAATTGGCATGTCATTTCTCAAACACTTGAGTGAAATAAACTTCAATCTGCATGGTCATGGGCTGGGGGAAGAAAAGGACCAAAAACAAATTCGGCTCCAAGGTGAAAAGGAATTCGTGGTTCGCAAAGTAATGGGGGTAGATGTAAGTAATAGTATTTACACCAGTAGGCCTAGTAAATTACCTAGTTATTGTCATCAAATAATTAATGAGACTTTTATAAATAATAAAAATTACTATCATAAACTTTGTATCGAAAATACCCCCCAAAAAATGTATTTGCCAATACCGCTCCCTTATAAATTTGACGAACTTTATAATAAAGCAATTAGGCCTAACATAAAAAGAAAAAAAAGAAAATCTGAAGGATGTATTGGCAATGCAAGTAAAAAACCTTGTATAGATAAGCATAAGCTCCATCAATCTTCCAGCAAAAAACGAAAAGCTGAAGAGGATATTGGAAACTTAAGTAAAAAATGTTTGTTTACCTTACCAGTAGGCTAGGCCTACATGAAGTTATATATTGTTAGCAGAAAACTTAGGAGTAGAATTACTTGACAGGTCATTCCCATGTTACTTACTTACTTGGTCATACAACTACTCATACTTGGTAGAATTCCGTCCTCTGTGGATGCAGCTAAAGTGGACCTCCGCTGCAGCCAGGCAGCTCCGCAACTCCCTCGTTCCGTCTATTTACTAACGAGTTGGATGCGGTGCTGGGATATCATAGCTGGATATCATGGTATTGGGGGCTCGTCTGGTACTGTAGCCAGCCATCGGTCTAGCTGACGCTTGAAGGAGTCTGTCGTGACTCCCGTCAGTTCCCGGACGGCCTTTGGTACAGTATGGAAGAGGCGAGCCCCATTTTTGCTGAAGTTGTTGTGGGCGACTGTTGCTATTTTCTGAGAGGTAGCCTCAGTCCTCTTGATGTAGCACAGTCGCCCTTTTCTAACGTGATTGTTGATGACTAGTCCCACGTCAGGTACCAGCCCTTCTAGGGTCTTCCACACATAAATCACTAGGTAACATTCTCGTCGTCTCTGAAGGGAGTAGAGTCGCAACTCCTTCAGGCGTTCCCAGTAGTTCATGTGTTGGAGACCCCAGATCCTGCTGGTGAAGGTCCTCTGTAGAGACTCCAGTTTGCCGATGTCACCTATCTTGTGGGGAGTCCATAGCTGGCAGCAGTATTCCACCTTTGGGAGGACCAGAGCCTTCCAGAGTGTCAGCATACAGGCCCTCTCTCTAGTTTGGAAGGTCCTGAGTATCCATCCTGATTCCTGCGAGTCTCCTAGCTGTCTCGGTGGTTTGGTTGATGTGGCGAGAAAAAGTTCCATCTGTACTCATTGTTACTCCCAGATCCCGCACATGTTCTTTTGGAGTGATGGTTTCTTGATTGGCCTGGTAGCTGGTGCTCTCTTTGATGGTTTGTAGAGGGCCGTACCTTAGCAATTCGAATTTCTTGCCGTTCATCCTCATGTTGTTGGAATCTGCCCAGTCCAGTAGGCGATTCAGATCTTCTTGTAGCAGGGCCACATCGTCAGCTGTCTCTACCCTCCTCATTACTCTTGTGTCATCTGCAAATGAGGTGGCCGTGGAGTGCTGGAGATCATGATCAATATCCCCTATCATGATAAGAACAGAAGTGGTCCCAGTACAGACCCCTGCGGAACGCCACTTATTACCTCTCTTGGGTCTGAAAGGTGTCCTTGGACCGATACTCTCTGTTCCCTATGTGTTAGGAAGCTGTGCAGCCACTTGCCGAGATTTCCTCCTATACCTAGCTTTTTCAGCTTGTGAAGAACGAGGCCGTGATCTACTTTATCAAATGCCTCGAAATCCAGGTATATCACGTCGACGTTCTTGCCTTTACTGATGTCTTCTAGTAGAGCCTCATGGTGGGCAAGTAGCTGTGACAGACAGGACCGGCCCTTTCTAAACCCGTGCTGTCCCCCGTTGAAAGCGTCGAGGTCCTACATGTGTTTCGTTATTCTCTTTCTGACGACCCGCTCAATTATCTTTGTTATGTGCGAGGTTAGCACTACGGGCCGATAGTTTTTGGCCAGTCCTTTGCTACCCCCTTTGTGGATAGGTTTCACTACCCCTTCCTTCAGGGATGAGGGAACTGTACCGGTAGCTAGGGACTTGGCAGCTATTAGTTGCAGTGGTAGCGCCAGTTCAGCTTTGCAGGTTTTTAGGAGCTGTGCACTGAACCCGTCTGAACCTGTTGCTGAGTCGGCTGCAATGGCTTGAATTATATCATTAATTTCTGGGATTATGTCGGTCAGTATTGGTGAGGGAGAAGGCTCTTGCATTGTGAATATTGCATATGGATATGGGTAAATGTTTATCACCAACCAGTGACGAGTTTTTCAGGTTATTTTTTGGATAATATTCAAGGACACTAGTGCGACATTATGAGAAACTATTTATTAGGGAAAATAGGCACCAATAGATTCGCCATATTTTTCTCCATATAGTCCGCATGGAGGATTTTCGTTATCAACAAATTTAAAAATACCCACTTCACAGACAAATACACCAAAAATCTAAGTCAAAGCGGGGGTGTGGGGGCGGCAGCCCCCACCTATAATACTAGGTTAGGTTAGGCTAATGTCCTTTCAAAGGGGCATAGGGTAGTAAACACTAGGATAGCCTATACCTGGTCAGAGGTAAGAAGAAGAAGAAGAGTCCTGCAGTAGTCTCCTTGAATGCTACCATTTTTTTTTTTTTTTTTTTTATTTGAAATACATTTTTGTTTAATACCAAGGACTGTCGCATTTTACTATTTTCCCATTATCCATCAATCTTAAGACACGGCCCCCGATAGTGGGGAGGGCTATGAAGATCAGGGGGGGGGGGGGGGCTTGTTGACCCCCCTCAACATATTTCGTATCCCACGGCAAACGGTTATGGCCAAATAGTTATTTTTCGCGAGTGGAGGGGCGTGTTTTTAGATTGTTGTTTAATGGGTAAATATGTATTTCCTAGTATTATCACACATCAAAACACAACTCTAAACTACTGTAGATAAAAACAATATTTTTGTTTTTTAGCAATTTAATTAGCCTACAAGATCTTTATATTGACCTCATCTAGGTTTCTAGTAGCCTAGGGGGGACAAAACCTAATTTTCCTTAAGCAAACCTATTGTTGAATAATGGTAAATACTCACTTCCGACCATCCTCGGTATATAAATCGACTGTATATAAACAATAATCACACAGAAGAGTAGAAAACATACAAAATCGTTGCCAAAATCAATTGATACCCTCGTGACGGACACCGCAACCTCGAACAGATGGCATTTAACCCGCAGAACGCGAAATTGAGGTACTGTAGTGAAAAGTGGCCAGGACGGGTAATTTCTACCCTTCAATTCTGACAGAATTTGTAATATTTCCCATATAAAGTATTATTTCTTCTCAATGTGCATAGATTTTACTTAGGGTAAGGTAACCAAGGGTGCTGGACAATTCGTACCTAGCGGAACGAGTCAACTCTTACAGTACCTAGCGGAACGAGTCAACTCGTACTCACTTGCCTAGTCAACTCGTACCAATAACCTTGAAAACGGCCCCTGCTCTTTTCTTTATTATATATACTGTACTAATACTATATATTATTTTAGTTATTGCTTTGATATAATTTGGTTTGATTAGTCTTGTTTATAAGACGATACTCTATCTCTAGTTGCCATTTTATAATGGAAGTACGGTAGTACCGTACATAAAGACCTGTCAAATTGAAATATGTTCCTAAGGCAGCCTTGGCTTGCAACATAGGATACAGTTATATCATGGAATTAGTGCTATAATAATAGTGTAGCCCACTACTCGTCATAAGTTTTGTCAAATTCAAAATGGTACCATACAAATACAAAAACTGTTGTTGGCTGTTGTAATAGCTTTTTCTTCATATAGCTGCCACCACTCATGTATTCGCCATTGTTTGTCCCTGCTGGCTTTTTTTTAGACGAAGATAGTGCATGTTCTGAAACTAATTGCAGTTGTAAGGTCACGAATTGTGACTCTTTCAACAAATGGGAGATGAGGATGTACTGTTGTCCGTACTAAGCGCTTATAGCTCGACCAGTTTTCTAGTCACAAGTATACGTTGACCTCAGCCATGCTGAATCTATATACCTGTACTGTACTGTATTTAAAAAGGGAAACAAATTTTTTGCAGTTATTTGCCTGGGACCTAAGGCACTCAAAGGCATCGGGGATATGACGTCTTGCTAGTTAATGCAGGACCAGTAATTGTTTTATTAGTTTATATACTGGTCCCTTTTAGTGGTACCAGTATGTAGTCTGAAGTCCGAGGATTCCAACCTGTCTGTAAACTGCCCGACACCATGAAAGGAACAGCCGTGAATATGAGTACCTGGTAGTATCGAGCGGATAGATTGCCAAATTGCTGCCTCAAAGTCACACCCAATTTCATCAACATCTGGGGACAGCGGACTTAATAGCAGCAGGAGAAAAATAACCAAAAAATCACTGTCAAAATAGGCACAAACTTAACCGCGGCGATCGACCTATGTAAACATGTCGGCGTCGGACGCTTGCGATCATGTTCCCGTCTATTTTGACTGCCATTGGATACAATAATATGTTAAGGGGGGGCTTTGACCCACCCTCACCCCACCATGACATATTGTCATCATCATATGTAGAGTATTGCCAGCAGGGTGCAAATAACCAATTAAAATCGCCGTCAAGATAGACGCAAACTTAACTGCGGCGATCGACCTATGTAAACATGACGACCGTACGCCCGGACACACTACATCCATCCCTACTGTAGAAGACTTTTGGTGTGGTCTGAAACATAAGATATAACCTTGTTACATATGATTACATAACAAAATCAGCATAGGAAGGCTTGTAAACCTCAACAAAACATGCCTCCTAGTATGGCAATTTTATTATTATTATATACAGTATAGTACACTATACAGTATACAGTACTGTATATATATATATATATATATATATTTTTTTTTTTTTTTTTTTTTTAGAAAAACAGTTACATTAGCCAGGATCTCTTTCTCAATATAACAATTTGTATATACGTGTTTCCCATGTATTACCTACTCTCTCACACCCAAACACACACTCACTCACTCTCTCTCTCACTTTCTCAACAATTTATGAGGTTACTGTAGGCTACAATTACAAGTTATGAGGCCTAAATCAGGATTTTACGTGCCTCTGAACTGTGCATTTGTGCATGAAAATTGTATATACTTTACCAGCATAATAAACCTACAGTATCTAGCTATCTATCCTCAACCCCTTCTGTACGAGCGACTTCTTTATAATTTTATTCTAGCTATATTTAGACGATTTTATGCAGTTTGAGAAGGATATGTGTTAGTAAAAAGGGTTAATCTAAGTGAAAGCTTGAGTTTATATGAAAAACACATCAGGACTGCTCAGAAACACAAGATATAACCAGGGCTGGGTGCTTACCTATTAGACAGAGCCCACATACCAAACACCAAAAGGTACGCACTTTATCAAATTAAATTTTATTTTAGGAAGTGGATGAGTTACACCAGAAATGTTGTATTTTTTAATTCGAAAAAGATAAAAGACGTACATAATCCGTGGAGGGAAATTTTGTTGTGAAAACCAATAGGTACGCAGTGCGTGGTGCCCAATAGGAACACACGTACATGTACATTCATGGCACCACGCACTGCGTACCTTCTGGACCACTCTTGGAGTTTACAAAATTGAATTGGATGGTGCTTGGACAGTTTCAGCGAAAAGTGATTCTTATTCATCCTTGTAGTAGAGGTGTCCTTAGAATGTCATGTAATGTGGCTTAGGACTCTCTGGCAGCCAGTTGAAAAAATGCGTACCTATTGGTTTTTGGTATGTGTGCTCTCTCCAATAGGTACGCACCCAGCCTTGGCTTTATCTTGTGTTTCTGAGCAGTCCTGATGCGTTTTTCTTATACACTACATCACAGAATGTACTGTACTTGCAAATAGAAAAAAAATTGTAATTTTCATTTTGAAAATGGGTCATTAACCCCTAAAGAGCGGCGCCTGGCTATAGTCGGACAAGAGCACCAAGAACTATGTGACGGGGCCCGGCTATAGTCGCATGCAATTTTGAGCACATTATCGGCTCTGAGAGAGAGACGAGCGGTGGGAGGAGCGTAGGTCGGCTCTGACCGTTCGGCACGGGTCCCGCGCGGCAACTGACGTCGCCTCCACACACATCCACACTCACTAACTCGCTACACAGCGAGCCTGTAATTTAAGAATGAACCGGCCTTCGGCCGGTAACCATTTGTTATAACCTCATCCAGAGGAGAGATCTTTACAAACCCATAACTGCCTGTTTAACAGAGATAGATCATCAAAAAAAAAAAAAAAGTTTCTTTATATTATTTTATCTATCCATTGAGATATTTTTGGTTTTATTTTTATGATTTTGACTTTTGTGAGTTTTGTGAAGCTGGAATTTCTTGCCAGCCCAGCCCGGCCCAGCCCCGCCCATTGCAGCCTGCGGCCGCCCTCGGGCCCCCCCCCGTGCCCATTCCACACCCGTAACGGGACATTTGCTCGCCAAGGGAAAAAATACAGCCAAATCCCGTGAACAAATCGAACGGGTTGGGGTCGACATCGCGTGAGCGAGCGAAGTGAGGCGATCGACGATGGAGGCGCATTTGGGAGCCACTTTTTTCCGATTTAGGGTTTCCCAGCAATTTTGGGGTGGTGAGCGGAGCGAACATCCCCAAAATTGCGTGGCGAGCGAAGCGAGCCCCGAAAAATGTTAAAAACAGATTTTTTCCTTTTTTTGTTCCAAGGATTTGGGGCAATTTTAGGGTGGTGAGCGGATCGAACGACCTCATAATTGCCTAGCGAGCAAAGCGAGCCCAGAAAATGAAAAAAAAAAACAAAATTGTCCTGCGACCGTGACATTGTTCTACCAAAAAAATTAAAAATATTGACACCTGGATGGGGATAAACGCCTTAAAACAGTTGGCTGAATGGGGCCGAATGGATACAAACCAGGGAAAGAGAGAAAAGGAGAGAAAGATAAAAAAATGCCGGTGAACCCCCTTAAGGTAACAACAGAACATTGTGGGTCTATTTACTATATTTTAATAGTTCCTTAAGCTGCACTAGATGTTCTGGATGACGATGTAGTAGACGTAACAGCCGCAACAGCCATCTCCAGAAAGAACAACAGCACACTGGCACCAATACCCACAGCCATCACCATAAAGGCTCCCTGTAAGACAAACACTTCTTAAGCCAGTGTCACACAATCACTTTAGCGGTCGATGTATCTGACCACAGTATCCGAGTCAAAATGTAGATAACATCGATTTTACTAGCTGAAAATGTTCTCATTTATTATGACTATGTTGTATTATATACAGTAGCTCATAATCATGTACAGTCTAATTTTGTATAAGAATAAATAACAAAAGCAGTCTAAATAGTTTGATAACTTGGTGAAATGACTAGGATAAGATCAGAAGTGTTGTATGCTGTGCCCGATCATATAATAGTATTTCGTGCCATAGAAAACGGTATAAGTCTTCCCACAGTTTTAGTAGTGCAAGCCTACTACCTAGACACCCAACCATGAGTGACATCTCCCACCGCACGGTCCATGAGCAAACACACTGAGATTATCTCTGTGGCAAAACTCCCTTTACAATACACCCCCTCCTTCTGTATTTTACCTGTAGGTGCGTGAGAGCGAGGGGTTGTACAGCATCTCCTTGGCTGCCTTCTGTGTCAGGGTGGAGGAGGAGGTCAGTAGTGGTGGTGAATGCTCCTCGTCCCTCCTGCAGCACCTCCCAGAAAAATCGATCAACCAGCCCGCCTTCACGCATACGTTGGATCACCTGTAGGAACAATTAACCCTCTCGATAGCATGGCATTCTTCTCCTATTATTTTCCCTAGTATTACTCAATTATACTTAACTAATGGGAACAGTAGGTAAGATTAAGCCTTTACTATTATGGCGTATCATTCTTTAATTCTGTCTAACATTTCATATTGCCCAAGAAAACAATATTAGGACATTAGGCTGAAACCAAACTTTGTATGGATTACTACAGTAATTTTCTATGTCTTTAAAATATATGGATTATATATAACTCACTATTACAAAGATACCAGTTAGAGAAGTTACGCATGAAGTACCACATCAAAGGAGGGCTTGAGTGGTGAGTGAGGCCTGAGCATGGCACCAACACCGAAGGGGTTAATGCACTCCTCCGTCATGACTCTGACGGGTGACCCTCCGGAGCGGTCTGTCAAGAGGCTCTTCTGCAGGTACTCCAGGTGTTGTGTGTTCTCCACCACCACCCCGAACCCCGACACCACTTGTCTGAAGACACCAAGTAGGCTACAGAAAGGACACTATAGTGCAGTGGCAGTCACAAACTCAGATACTGTAGATATATTTTTAGCCCTTGAACAGACTAAGCAGTGTTCTGAAATGTAATCATCAGTAAAAGCTTATTCATTTTGAAATAGCTTCAAAAGTTATTGACAGCATTAAGTCATGTGGGGTTAACCTCAGGGATGGGGTATTGAGCGAGGAATTAATAAGGCTCCTTGGCATTATGAGTGTCAGTGAAGTGATGCGCACGAGCCAACTTGGTTGGTTTGGACACTTGGAGAGAATGGATGATCACAACTGGGTGAAGAGATGCCGGACTGTGAACGTGGGGGGAGCTGCGCGTAGGGGTAGACATAGAATGACGTAGGATCATGTACTCAGGTCCGATCTCAAAATATAGAACTTGACAACAGAGGCAGCCCTTGACAGGGCTGCCTGGAAAGCCACCAATTAGGATGCGAGTCTGTAACCACATTCTCTGTGGACAAAACGGTCTTTAAACTTGTATGTATAAATGTATGTGATGACTGCAACTACACATATTTAGAGACCTGACTAAACATTACAGGTCTTCTTCAATATGCAATTGGGATACTTTCCTGGAACCCGATCATAACTAGAAATATTGTATAGCTACAACAGGCATGGAAGAAAATAGTACAAAGTATTATAATAGGTATTAACTTTCTAATTTTCTCACTCCCTGAATTAATTACTTTAGGAATGTTGTGACGTCGGAGAAGAGATGGAACTTGTACGACAGGCCGCGAACGTCCTTATTGGCTGAACCTTTGAAGATGGGCACCCAGAAGCCGCTGTATCCCCCCACCTCCAGGTCACTCTGTAATGGAACCGGGAATGAGGACTTTCAAAACTCTTACACCACCAGATGTCAACTCTGTCACTTTGTCATGCTAACAGGTCTGGCATTGTGAGTCCATAAGCCTAAATGTAGTAGTCGTTCACTAGGCTGCCTGATCTAACAGCCCCGAGCCTAAATGTTGTTGCATATGGTGTTTAATGGTTTCCAAAAGACGATCATTCCCCTGCAGCGATTGAACCTTCATTGACATGTGGCTCAAAGTAGCCACATGGCCAATAGTTGTTTTCCAAATAATTTGATTGATGGCTAGATATTGGCCATAGTGACCAGCCAAAATCTTGCCAGGGCCTATCAATGTGATTTAAGATCCTTACAGACCTCACTGTTTCTAGCAATTGATCTTGGCTGGACTCGTTGAGGAAGTGTAAGCTTTTGAATGGGCTCAATAAGTACAGTACCTGTGCCTTGGATGGCCTCATTTAACAAATACAACCTTTTGAATGGGCTCGATGAGCACCTGAGATTTCAAGCCATTATAACATTACTCGGACACAAGGACCGCACTTCAGAGCACACCTATTGGACAGAGGTAAGGTTAAAGCAGTGAGCATAGTCGTAAGATTATAAGGTTACACCAATTTGAATATTGGGACCTTTAAGCCCAAGCTCTTAAGCATTTGGACTATAAAAAAGCATTGTATTATCTCGGTTTGCGCTCGATACTGATTCAAATGGGTGCATCGTTATTTTTGCCATTGACTATACCAATCTGTGTGTTGTTACCTGGACAATTTGTGAGATGGATGTGATGGGCTGGTGAAGGGATCGCACGGTGAGGAAAGCTGTCAGGTTACTGGAGTAGAACACGGACACCACGAACCCTCCCAACATCACTGCACCACACACCACCTGACCAGATAGTTAAGGTCATACTTACCTCATGGACAGATATCGCTTCTGAACAATTCATGTAAAACACATATACAGTATTTGTATTTGGTAAGATGATGATGATGATGCAGTTTTTACCACCATACACTCCCTGCTGAATAGCAAGGCTAGGGTGGGTGCCCTGATGAATCAGGGACTTAGTGAATAGTTGCCACAGATTGCTAGACCACGCCGTTCACCAACAGCACTGACATCTGCCAATAACTCACTGGCTGGCCCGAGGCTCGAACCGTCAACCTCACAGTTAGCAGGCGAACGCTCTACCAATCGAGCTACGGCCCTTAAGGCTTATTAGGCTTTAAAGAATTTAAGTCTGATTACCAAAATGAAACCTTAGGTCCAAATTACCAACCATATATATCCAACCATACCACAAGTGGTTTTACAAAACAGGTCCCCTTTTCAATATTCCATGGGAAATTCTAGTGGCTAATCAGTTTGGACACCATCACTGTGTATATTTTGGCAACAATTACAGGCCTTCCTCGAAGGGTTCTGGAACTTCTGGGTCCCACCTGGTCTCGCATAGGGCCTACAGCTACGAACCTAATACTAGTGTTATGATCGTCTATAAGTATAATTACACGCTAAGGTTGCCGATCTAATTAGTTTTTATTATAACAAGCATTGCAAATCACCAAAGGCCTCTGGCGAACGCTGAAAAGCATCCCCTTCCTTCTCCCTGTGTATTCTCTCTCTCTCTCTTTCTTTCTCTTTCTCTCTCTTTCTTTCTCTTTCTCTCTCTCTCTCTCTCTCTCTCTCTCTCTCTCTCTCTCTCTCTCTCTGAGACAACTCTTTCGGCCGATCCAGATCAATATGCAAAAGAAGAACAACAGAAGAACTAAACGAGTAGTAATTAGCCTCATGTCATGTTCCTGATAGTGGCAGCCGCAAAAAAGTTTTCAATTATTTATGACCACGACTGTACAATACCTGGAGTGGCGTGCGTGATGGGTGTGGGCGGGACTGGTTGGTGAAGGTGGCCATGACGTAGAGAAGGGCAGTGGTCGGGTGGTTCAACTGCTGGGGGTCCCTCTGTATAGTCAACACACCCACCCCAGCCACCACTAGGGTCAGTACCAACACACTGCCTGGAGGGACGTCAGGAAGAGAGACGATAGAGCAGGTAGAAGTGAAGCACGGGATAGAGCTTGAGATTTTATATTTCTTTGACATTTTGGGCTATGCAGAACACATCTTCAGAGAGACTGTGCCTCCTCAAATTCTGCAAGAGTTAACCCATACAGTTCCAGGGACGTCCTTTTTATCATATTCTGGCAACTATTAGACGAATGTATTCAGCTTAGGAAGGACCTCTAGCAACAATAAGGCTTCAAACTATCTCAACTCACCCATTTAACTACCACAGATCATTCCTAAGCTGCATAATATCACCTAAATATAGCTAGAATATAATATAACATACATCGCTGGTACTCAAAGGGTTAAAGTAACATTATATTTTTTTTTAATAGCTTACCCATGAGGAGACCCCAGACTTCCATGGTAAAGGGGAAGGAGACAGCCATCCAGGGGGGCAGGGGGCGGGGGGCACGGGTGAGAAAGCAGGCCCGTTCAAAGTCGTAAGCGGCCGTAAAGGTAACATGTCCCGCCCGTCCTTCTGTCACGAACACATTACCCACACCCACTTCGGCCTCACCACGACTCACCTGACCTGACACCGCAGAGGCAGAAATATCAATAACAATATCTAATAATGATAATGTCGGACAGGTTGGGAGAGAGGGATCCTGACCAGGATTCGAACCCACTCACTCCAAAGAAGTCCTTCATGAGACTATAACCTGGTTTTTCAAATAAGATTAAGGTTGCTTCCCTTATACCTGCTCATGGTCGAGTGGATGCACTGCCGGGCTCTCCCACATCTACCTGGAGTGAGTGGGTTCGAATCCTGACTATTTCCTGGCTGACTTCTCAAATGATATAAGTAGTAGCCCAAATATTCTAGCCCTTTTCTAGCTATAGTAGATAGTGATTAAGATTGTTGGCCTTACTATAATGAATGTATGTATGTACTATGTATGTATGTATATACTCATGTACATACCCCATTGCTGGGGGTGGCTGACTCGAGACAGAGCCCAAACAGAAACCTTTAAAGTTCCAATTCCTAGGGTCCGGGACCACTTTCGCGCTCCCTCGCCCCTTTCGTTGAGTAGGAGAATTTTACAAGGGGAGGAAGATTGATAGCAGTCGAGGCAGTGAAAGCAGCATAATGAATCCTGATCCTCAAGTAAAAGGGATATCACAAAAGGTTTCATTGTTAATTTGCTATGGCCAACACTTTCCAACAATATTTCTGGGGCATTTTGTATTGGTGTCAGAAACTAGACTGAAGAAAGAGTAACTTATGTGACAATATTATTTATACAGTTAGCCCTATAAGCTACCAGGCCAACTTTTAGGATAAAAATTGAAGGACAAAATGCTTGTGTGATATCGGCGTCACTCCTTCAATGTCTTGCCTTCTCTGTTTTTTTTTGTTTTTTTTGTTTTTTTTTGTTTTTTTTTTAACCCGTCCAGCCCCAGCGACGCGTCTGACGCGTCGGCGATGTATGTAACGCACAGCCCCAGAGACGCGCCTGACGCGTCACCCTAATTGCGCCGACCGTAACCTCAGGTATAGCCACTCAAGAGGGCTCAGATTTGTATGGGAACTGTGTACGTATCCCACGCAACCGTGCCGATGGTTGAAAACTCTCAAAGTCCACGTGCGTGCGCGCAAGCGCGCAATAACCTGTTTTTTTGGGGATAATTGCCTTCAATTTTTTACTCTTGTAAAATCCGTTTTCGGGGGCTCTGTAAGACCATTTTTTAAGCTTTTTGAGCGGTTTTTCGTGGTTTTTCCTTCATTCCTCACCCATTTGCTATTGTTTCTGGAATAAAACAAGTTTTTGAAAACCGGCCGGGTTCTGGTGCGCAAACATTACAAAACTAGCCGGGGCTCCACGGGTTAAAGAGACAATGAACGGAGGAAGGAAAAACACAGATAAAACACAAAGGTCCATGAATTTGCTATTCACCAAGCAAAAGAGTGATGCACACACAAAGACTGCGGTAGTAAAAATGTCACCTGAAATACGCTCTTCCATTGTGGATGATGGCAATTCTGTGTATGTTGGACTTGTGAGATGTCGTGCATACGATCGCTTCTGGGTAACACAATGTTACCATTGCCAGGGCTTTGGTCATACCAGTGACAGGTGTTATCGGAAAAATGAGGATCCAAAATGCAACTTCTGTGCCGGTACTCATAACTCAAAAGACTGCACCAACAAGACTTCCCCCAAATGTATAAATTGTATGAGCTCCACATCAGTTACGGAGCCGCCAAATCATTTCGCCTCAAGTAGAAATTGTCCTCTAATGACAGCTCAGAGAAATAAAGTTATTGAGAACACCAATTTTGTAGGTTCAAAAAACTGAAAAATGCACATGGGAGCCGGTTGAAACTGGTGTTGAATGTTCGTTCCTTGCGTAACAAAATGGATCATATTTGCGAGATCTTGGATGAACGTAACCTTGATGTATTATGTCTCACTGAGACCTGGTTGTTCGAGTCAGATCTGAATATTATCCAGGCGGCATTGCCTAAAACCCATTCCATAATAAATGTTCCTAGGCCTATCATCCGGGTGGTGGAGTGGCAGTTGTCTACTCCACATCTCTGGTGAATATCTTGCAAATAAGCCATAACCCAGCCCCTCTTTACTATGAACTGTTGGAAGTGGAAATAAAACTCCATCAACAAATTCTAAGAATGGCAGTTGTCTATAGGCCTGGCCATCGTGGCACAGATAGGGGTTTTATGGAGGAGTTTGGGCAGTTTCTCGAGGAATTTTCTGCTAAAACCGGAAGACTTTTGATATGTGGAGATTTTAATTACTGGGTTGACAGCCCTCATCTGAAGCCATTCTCTCCTGAGTTCCTTGAGTTGACTGATCAGAACAATTTTGTAAACCATGTGTCCCACCCAACTCATATCTTAGGACACACCCTTGACTTGGTTTTCTCTCCTGTGGGTTGTGGTGGTGTTCTGGATGTTGATGTTGAGAATGCTGACCCTAATACCTCTGATCATGCTTTGATTACTTTCAGCTTTGATTTCCCTAAGCCACTCACACATGAAAAAGTAATCAGATTTATAAATTATAAAAATGCAGACCAAAATTTGGCTAGCAGTGAAGTAAAACAGTACTTGGGAAGTATTGATACTTCCAACCTTACTTCAGATGAGCTGGTGGAGGTACATGGAAATGCACTTAAATTAGTGTTCGATCATCACTGTCCAGAAGTAGAGAAGAAAATCATAGTACGAGATGATTCACCCTGGTATAGCACTCGAGTTAAATTTCTTAGAAGAGCGCGTAGAAGAGCTGAACGTGAATGGCGGAAAAATAAAACAGACTCTACATGGTTGCAATATCTGTCAGCCAGAAGAGCTGTGGTCCACACAATCAAAGATGAAAAGAAAGTGTATTATCAGGGAAAAGTTGACTCGTGTGGTAATGACCAGAGGAGGTTGGCTTCAATTGTAAACAGTTTACTTGGAAAAACAAGAGTCAGCTTAAGACCTTCTGTGCCCGATGCCGAGTTGGCTGCCAACTTTGTGGCATTTTTTGCTGGCAAGATAACTCGCATAAGACAGGAACTGGATGATGCTTCTGTTGGTGAAGAACTTTCAGTTGTACTCCAACCCCGACACATTCCTAATAATGTCCTCTCATCCTTTCACTCAGTAGAGGTGGACATGATCTCGTCCTACATAAGAAACCTCAATAAAATATTTTGCCCGTTGGATCCCATAAATGTTTCCAAGCTACCAAGAGTCTATGATCACACAGTTGAGTTTATTTCCAAAATAATTAATAAGTGCTTCTCTGAAGGTAGCTTCCCACATTCTGAAAAGCATGCACTACTCCGACCTAGTCTAAAGAAACCTGGACTTGATGTTGAGAACATGTTGAACTATCGTCCTGTCTCCAACCTGTCCTTCATATCAAAGATATTAGAGCGTGCAATACTTGACCAATTACAACCACTACTTCAGCAGAATGAAACTATCCCAATTTTTCAGTCTGCTTACCGACAGCATCATTCAACTGAAACAGCATTGATTAGAGTACATAATGATCTAGTTGAGAACATTTGCAATGGTGTGGCCTCACTATTGGTCTTGCTTGATCTCTCTGCGGCCTTTGACACAGTGGATCACGAGTTGTTATTGAGTGATCTTTATGATTGTGGTGTGCGTGACTCCGCTCTCTTGCTTCTTGGGTCGTACTTGTCAGGTAGATCCCAGAGTGTGATGGTAAATCAAGTGGTCTCGGACTCGACACCCCTGCAGTATGGTGTTCCGCAGGGATCAGTTTTTAGGTCCTATCCTATTTATAATTTATATTAGCAGTTTGTCTCTTCTGCTTCGTGCACATAATGTCACCTTTCACTTTTATGCAGATGACACCCAGATTTATGTGAGAATCACAAATATAGTTGATAGACGGAGTAAGATGGAACTGTTGATGTCTGATATCAAGAAGTGGATGAGAGCGAGAAAACTTAAACTAAATGATGGTAAAACTGATATTCTCATCATCCGAGGAAATAGAAGAGCTGATGATATAGTGGGTGCCCTCTCCATCAATGTGGGTGGATCTCAGCTGCGACCGGCCAACTCTGTTCGAAATCTGGGTGTATATGTGAACTCCCGATTAGATTTCAAAGAGCATGTAAACCAGATAGTTAAAAGTTGTTACTTGCACATCAGAAATCTCTATTTGGTGAAGCCGTTTTTAACCAGACGTTGCCTCCTGACGTTGGTTCACTCATTGGTCTTCTCTCGTGTTGATTATTGCAATGCCCTGTTGGTGGGTCTTCCAATTATATTTTGAGGAAAGTTCAGTCTGTTCTTAACAGGGCCGCAAGACTAATTTTTGGTGTTCTACCTAGAACTCCTACTACATCTCTTCACATAGAACTGCACTGGCTGCCAGTAAGAGCAAGAATAGAATTTAAGTTGTGTTTGGTGACTTTTAAGGTTCTCAAATTTGGTGAGCCTAGGTACCTTGCGGAGCTTCTCAGGCGCCCACCGGCACACCATGGTGTAGTTGTGCGTCATGACAATGACCCTTTTCGTCTTGATGAACCAAGGGCTTTCCAGCAGTCTTCTTTCTTTGAGAGGTCATTCTCCTACATGGCTCCGAGGTTGTATAACAGGTTGCCGCTGTCCATGAGACAACTGAGTTCTGTTGAATGCTTCAAGAGACAACTTAAGACTTTTCTCTTTGAGAGAAGCTATGATCTTGAGAGAGGTGTCATGACAGATGGCTATAGAGTTTAGGCTATTTTGCCACTGCTAGTGATTGTTAAATGTGTGTTGTATATAAGCCTTCTTTTGATGCATTGATTTTTGTTCTTTTTTCTTTCTCTTTTCGAGCGCTAGTGAATTCTTCGGAAAAATTGGCGCTTATGAGAAATAAGTAACATGCTTATTATTATTATTATTATTTAAAGGCATCCTCCATTCATAAAATGTTTGTAACAACTGGATTTAAACATTTTTAGATTGTAAGTTTGTGGAAAGCAATTCGAGGGAGAATTCCAAAGAGTAGTAGTTCTGGGGATAAATTAATTTTGATAAGCAGAAGTTCTGCATTGTGGAGGAGAAAGTGTAAATTCATGGGCGCTCTCAGCTGCCCTAGTTCTAAGGGAAAGATGTGGAGAGGCGCACAATTGAAGCAAGTTCCTCGGAACAATTGCTGTGAAAATATCTGTAGAATAATGCAAGGGATGCAACGTTTCTTCGTATGGATAATGTAGGAAGCTCCTGTGTGATTGCAGGGTTATTGATTAATCTAATAGCTTTATTTTGAATTTTGTCCAACTGCCTCAATGCAACCACTCTACTTCCACCCCACAGAGGTGAACAGTAATCCATCTGAGAACGCACATGACTTTTATATATTACGGCCAACTGCTCGCCAGTGAAGAATTCTCGAACTCTGTACAGGAGTCCCAGTTTTTTAGAGGCATTCTTAGCAATGCTTCTAACATGTGTCCAGCTCAAGTTAGTAGTTAATGTTACACCGAGAATGTCAATACTAGGGGAAGTGGGAATGTTTACATCATTAAAAAATATATGGGAGTCAGTGAAATTCTGTCGGTTAGAAAATTGAATGTACTTGGTTTTCTGTGCATTAAAGGAAACTAATTCTTTTGTCCCCATTCATTAATTCTAGAAAGGTCCTAGTTCAGAGAAATTGCAGTGTTTATTTTTGAATTTATAAGATCGGGTTGGGTGAAAGAATTGGTAAATGTGAAGGAACTGTGGAGTGTTGAGTCATCTGCGTAGGAATGTATTGGATTATGAGTGGTAGATATGAGATCATTGATATGAATGAGGAACAGAGTTGGGGCCAAAACTGATCCCTGGGGAACACCAGCATTTATTGAGTTAAATTGAGAATAAAGGCCATCTACCATTACACATATTTTTCTGTTATGAAGATAAGAAGAAATTAGTGGAACTAATGATGCAAGGCCGTAGTGTGACATCTTCGACAATAAGGATTGATGCCAGACTCTATCAAATGCCTTTGATATATCCAGTGCTATTGTATGTGTTTCACCATGTTGGTCTGTAGCTTGGTTGATTTGATGCGTAAGAAGGCAAAGATTGTCTGCAGTTGATCGACATCGTCTAAAACCATATTGCCTATTATATCACTGATTAATTTATTATTCTCCAGATGCTTAATTATGTGATTATTTAATATAATTTCAAAGACTTTACCAAGAGTGGAAGTTATAGCTATTGGTCTGTAGTTTGATGGATCTGAAGAGGCACCTTTTTTAGGAACTGGATGGATGTTTGCTTCTTTCCAGGGTACTGGGAAGCATGAGGTATGAGTACACAGACGGAAAAAAATTGCCAATACAGGAGCGAGCACCAAGGAGCAATTCCTAAGTACTATTGGAGGAATTTCATCTGGACCAGGAGCCTTATCTACTGAGAGATTCTGCAAAATAGTTTTGACATGTCTGGTGTGGATCTTAACCCGGGAACTGCGGGAAGACTCTTAAGAGTTCCCCCGGCGGACTGCGGGAAGACTCTTAACCTCTTCGCGGCGCACAGGGGGTTTTCTACAGGGTAAGACTGTGCGCACCTATGATGATTTTGGGACCTATTGCCAATTTCGATAAAAAGTACATCATCGTGTAGGGAATGTTTGCGTGCATCGGCCCATATATATTTGACCCCCCAAAAATGTCTGGGGGGGGTAGGGGAACGGTCCGTAGTTGAAAAATGTGGAGCGAATGGCACCGCGCGGCTAGATTGTCATCGAGCGGCGAGATTTCCCTGCCGAATTTTCACGCGCCCAGGGGATAGGAGGAGGGGGTGGGTTACCGCGTATTATCACGTATATCTCCTTTTTTGAGCCCTTTTAGGCTATTTAGAGTATGTATACGTGTGTAGGCCACCCATATAACAATGAATATGCCTCATAGTGACCAAAAATTGCAATATATAAGGGAATTATAAGAGAATTTTTAGGCGGGAATGAAGATGTGTTGGAGGTTTGGCGGCAATTTATGAGCTGAGAGTGTGGTTTACGCCATACATATCACGTATATCTTGTACGTAGAGCACTGTCATGCTATAATACAGACTTGTACGTATGTATACGTGCCATATATCAAAATATATACCGCATATAGACCAATTCATGCGATATTTATGCACATTATCAATGAGTTTCTATGCGTGAACCAAGGTGTGAGTGAGTTGTGCTGGGAATGAAAGGGGGAGAGGGTGTGTTACGCCATAAATATCACATAAATCTTGTATTTAGAGCACTGTCATGCTATAATACAGACTTGTACGTATGTATACGTGCCATATATCAAAATATATACTGCATATAGACCAATTCATGCGATATTTACGCACATTATCAATGAGTTTCTATGCGTGAACCAAGGTGTGAGTGAGTTGTGCTGGGAATGAAAGGGGGAGAGGGTGTGTTACGCCATAAATATCACGTAAATCTTGTATTTAGAGCACTGTCATGCTATAATAAAGACGTGTACATATGTAGGCGTCCCATATAACAAGGAATATACCGCATATAGCCCAATTGATGCGATATTTACGCAAATTGTGAATGTGTTTCTAGCAGACGGAAGCCTGAAAGGGTGGGTTGGGGGTGGGTGGGTGGGAGGGAGGCATGCAGGGGTGCAGTGAGTGAGTGAGTGAGTCGTGGAGAGATGGAAGTCAGGCAGATCTCTAGATAGATAACCAGCTTTGTGATAATTGTGGAGGCGCCCGAGGCGTATTGATGTCTTGGTATTTTGAACCTTATGTCTACCAGATGGCTGGTGTTCGTTGCCACCAACAGGTCTACAATAACATGAGTCAGGAATGGAGAGAGAGAGAGAGAAACTGAGACATGCGTATATCGTACGTATAAATGGACTTCAGAATTGCATTTTTATGCAAGCAGACATTGCATTTTAGACACATGTGAAGTACCACAGAAACATGTAGGCCATTGACTGTAAATAAAGTACTATATTATAGACCACCAGCGACGGTGGTGAGTAAACACAGGCAGATTGCCTTTTGTGATAAAGGGCTAAATATAGAATGGTGTCTCCTTACACTTGCGAAAGGGTAGATTGCCACCAGAGAAACGTTTACTTATTTATTTCCAAGTAATATGCAATCTAAATGTATATTCGAGACCTACTGCAATTATTTGTATGACAGTCATGACTGTATAATCCAATATACGCGCGTAGGCGAGACATAAGAAAGCTGGTTGAGCAATTTTCGACACCCACACAGTTATTATTCTTTTTTATTTACAATATTATACAATACAAATGTATTTGTGAAGAGTATTTTATCCATTATTGTATTTATACAAATTTTGTTCCCAGACAGAGCTGCTGTTGCTGGTGTAGCTGGGGCATAAAGGAGCGGCAAGGGTCACCGCTTGACCGTGTGAAAATGAGTGGAGTCGCACTGAGAGGGGCAATTTTGCTGAGTGTTTGGGCAATTTTTGACAGAATAAAGTTATATAATTACTAATTCTTGACAGAGACAAACTTTTATAAACCTTGGCATGATATAATTGATAATCCCATCAATTTACAAACGTAAATTGGTGGGATAATTCATTTTGTTTTTATATTGTCATTTCGATTGTAGACACAAAGTTTTGAGTGATATTTGGTATGAGCTCCTGTGGCATGGTTGGTAAGGTCGTGGACTGGAAAACTCAGTGTCGTAGGGTAGTGGGATCGAATCCAGGAGGGGGTTATGGGGAAGGTTTTATATTGTCTAGAAAATTTTTGATAAATTTTTTTTTTACAAGATCATGCCATTGTATTCAAACAATATGAAATATTCATAGAATATATCATATTGTAAGAATACAATGACATGACCTTGTTTTGTTTTTTGTTTTTTTTATGATCTTAGTAGGTTTGACAGGATTTATTGAAACATATTTATTTGTGTACAATTCATTTGAGGTAAGAAAATAATTATATACACATTACTTTGGCTAATAACAAATATATATATTGATATACTAAAAAAATAAGGCATATTACATGTAAATCTTTGAAACTTATAAACTAAATAATGAAACATACAATTATATAATGTAAAAGCTATATCACAGGGACATCTTTGGAACTTATACATTACATAATATATGTTACATTATGAGGTAGCGTGATCAATTAGGTCAGGTCAGGTAAGGTAGGGCGCGAGTCCAGGACAGGGCGGGGCAGGGGGCGAGTCCAGGGCAGGGCACGGGGCGAGTCCAGGGCAGGGCAGGGCAGGGCGACACTCAATAATTCTTGAAGGTGTGGTAGTCCCTGAAGCAGTCACCCAGGCAGAGTGGAACTTTGCACTCGGCGCACATTGAGGTGACTCTTTTCGTGACATGGGGTTTCCTGACACTGGAGCTGCAGACGGTGCACTGCGCCTGCCTGTGACGAGTGCCAAGCATCTCAGTGTTGATGGGGTAGTGTCTTTCGACACCCAGCTGGATGCGGTCAGGAACGTGATCCCCACGCCATGCAGTACGTCTGTGAGTGGTGGTGCCATACTTCTCCAGGAGTTGGTATGAGACGTTGTAGACGAACTCCCGGAATTTCAGCTTCTGGTTTGGGGCCATATCCTTTTTCACCAACCACAAGTTGTAGGCGTTCAGCATCGTTATATCAACTAGCTGGAGGAAGAGCTTGTGATACCACTTCACAGTCTTCCTCAGACACTCAACGCCTGACAGCTGACAGTCAGACTTGTCCACCAGGCGCATGTTTTTAGTGTAGTCCACTACCATGTCGGGCTTGTAGATTGTCTTCCTGGTTCGGTAGTGGATTTTGCCAGAATCCACCTGGGCACCTGTGTGGACGGTGGAAAGCAGGTGGACGTCTCGCTTATCCTTCCACTTCAGGGCTATCAGTTTCCCACACTTCTCGAGCTGCTTGAATTTCTGCCCCTTTCGTCGCCTTCTTCGCACATGCCTCTCGCGGTGTTCCTGGGCCAGGTCGTCTTCTGAAGGTGTGTCACTGGAGGAGGCATCTGTGAGAGGAATGACATCACCTGTGAACTTTGGCATAAACTTTCTTGTCTTTCTGACAGTCCCACATGACCCCGTTTGATTGTCATGAAGAAACTGGCAGAGAGCAGGAGAAGTATACCAGTTGTCAGTGTAGATGATGTGACCTTTGCCCAGGTAAGGTGCCAACATTTTCCTGACGATGGCACCTCACATGCCCATGGGGTCATTGGCAGCGGCTTTCGGTATGTCAATGTCAGTGCCTGTGTACACGATCATGTCAAGCACTATTCCAGTTTCGCAGTCACACAAAACGAAGAGCTTGATTCCGAACCTATGCCTTTTCAAGGGGATATACTGCTTGAAAACAAGACGTCCTTTGAAGAGCACGAGCGACTCATCAATCACCAAATTGAGGAAGGGGTAAAAGTATTTCCTATACCTCTCCAACAACATGGTGAACACATCCCGAACTTTCCATATCCTGTCAATCCTGTTAGGATTTTCGTTGTCTGCAAAGTGCATAAATCTTAGCAGCAACAAAAATCTGTCACGAGTCATGAACTTATTGAAAGTTGGGGTGGCGATGAGAGGGTCGTGCTTCCAATAGTGTTGCAACACATGCTTCTTGATCAGAGGCATGAGGAACAACAAGGCAAAGAACGTCATAAATTCTTCCACAGTCGTATCCACCCAGCCTCGTATTCTCGCTTTTGGAGAAAGGACGTCCAATCTGCCAAACACCCACCTGTAGTAGGCGTTTGTTTGGGCAACGATGTACGTCATTACCTCCATGTCGAAAAAAGCGAGGAAGAAGTCGCTTTCGTTCGCTTGATCGTCACAGGGCCAGTCGTCAGTTGTTCCTGACGTCCCAGGATTGAACTGGGGCACGTCAGGTACAAAATTGACCCCGTCAGACCAATCGAACGAAGGCAGCTCAGGGATCGGAATGTCGTCTGCGTCTGCTTCATCGTCTGAAATATCGCTTCCATGGTCGCGATACAGCACTTCATCATCATCACCCTCCTTTTCACTTGACAGACGATGCCCTTCCTCATTTTCGTCACCGACGTCGGACTCACTCCCACTGTCCACTCCCAAATCCCCCCACCCTTGGTCCCGTGCTAGGGCTTCGTCGTCGAAACCCGGGCTGCCAATGTCCTGTGAATCACCATCAAACAGCAGGGCGGCATACTTTGATGGTGTCAGAGTTTTCCGGGTCACCTTTGCACGTGCGGGAGTCTTATGGACAGGGACAGCAGAGGCGGTGGCAGGGGCGGCGGCAGGGGCGGCGGCAGGGGCAGCAGTGGTGCGTGGCCTTGATGGCAAGATGATGGTGGTGCCTGTCGCCCTTCTCTCTGTTCCTTGGGCAGGGGCGGCAGGGACACCAGGGCCAGCAGGGCCAGCAGTCGCTTTCCCAGTCGCTTTCCCTCTCCCTTTCCCCTTCCCTGTTCCTTGGGCAGGGGCAGCAGGGGCAGCTGGTGGTGGTGGTGGTGGTGGTAGGGGCACTGTGGCTGGCGTACGGGTTCTCTTCCCTACGCCCGTGCCTTTAATTTTTCCTGCCCCCGCAGGTTCTGCAGCCCTAGGGCGGCCTCCTGCATCGCTGGTACCGGTGGCAGGGGCGGCAGGGGCAGCCGGGACAGGGGCGGCTGGTGGTGGTGGTGGTGGTAGGGGCACTGTGGCTGGCGTACGGGTTCTCTTCCCTACGCCCGTGCCTTTAATTTTTCCTGCCCCCGCAGGTTCTGCAGCCCTAGGGCGGCCTCCTGCGTCGCTGGTACCGGTGGCAGTGGTGGCAGTGGTGGTGGTAGTGGTTGTTGTAGTGGCCTGGGTCGTGGTGGCAGTGTCCCGAAACACCAATGACCTCTGTACCTTTCTTGTGCTTGCACGTGTTTTTCGTGCTTTGGGTGCAGGTGTTTCGTCCTCCGAGCTGTAGGGCGTGTCGTACTGGTAGCTAGGGTCTTTAGCAGCCACCCTCTGCCTTCCACGGCGGCTAACACCACCAGAAGGAGGGCTGGTTGTGTCATCAGGGAGCGAGCGTGAGGGACGTGTAGGCTCCATGACTAGTGCGTGGTTACTGGCGCAGTGGTGCTTGCACGAGTGCGGGGCGAGCGTTTGGCGGGGTGGTGTCGAGAGTTGACATGTAGTACTATACCCACACCAATTTTCAGCCGCCTGGCTATAAACGCGCGGTTTTGGTACGCGTTCAAAAGCTCTGCTCTTAAGAGTCTCCCCGCAGTGCGCCGGGGGAACTCTTATGAGTCTCCCCGCAGCTCCCGGGTTAAGAGTCAGAGAAAAAAAAAATCAGCTTTAAACATCGATTTTTTTTTTTTTTTTTTTTGTCCCTGGGCCATGCAAAATATCACTCCTCTACCTCCCCTCCTTCCCCACTTTCCTCCCCTCCTTCAGTTATCACCTATTTTCCCTGTTATTCCCTTATTTTGAGGTATATTTTCGTGCTAACATTAGCGAGTTGCAAGCAGGGCATTGTCATCTCTGTTAGCAAGCGAGTGCAAGAGAGAGAGAGAGAGAGAGTATCGATCGACTGTGTCTCAGTGGCCTTGGGGGAAATTGGCGGGAAAATAGGTTGCCTCACCCATACATTATATAACTCGCGGCCTGTATCTCCGATTTTTACCATCCAAACGCTGTTTTCACTCGTTTTATTGTTGTTTCAGGTTAATACCTTTATAATCAACCCATAATAGGCATGTATGGATAAGTATTAATGCTATTTATGGTAAAATTAATATTTTAGTGATGGAAACAGCTCAAATACGTCAGCACAGGCGGACGTTTCTAATTACCCCCATGCGCACTTCTTAGGTTAAGTGAGGGAATTTCAGGCGAATTAAAATTAAGGACAGGGACATCTTGATTTATTTCATCTACTGTAAGGTTGAGTTGGTGGAGAAAATATCCGCAAGAAGGTTAACTTTACCTTGTGGGTCACTTACAAGATTGCCAGTCGGAGATTTTAATGGTGGAATGGATGAAGCAGTAGTGAAGTTGGATTTGAATGAGTTAAGAGTAGACCAAAATATTTTGTTATCATTTGGATTATTTAGAAGTTTATTTGCCTGCTTGTGGAGAAAGTTTGTTTTAGATAGGTTTAATACAGTTTTGGCATGATTTCTGATGTTTCTAAAGTAATTAAAGGCTTCATGTGTTTTTTTATCTTGTGTATGCATTGTACGCTATTGCTTTTTGTTCAGTTACTCTAGCACAATTATGGTCAAACCATTTAGGTGAATTAGATCTTTTACTGTACTTTTGATGAGGAATAAAAGTTTCCATTCCAATTTTTACAAAATCTTGTATGTGGCTCAAGGTGGAGTGTGCATCATTAGAAAAGAAAGAGGTCCAGGGAATATCAATAAAGAAACCTTGAAGACCCTCCCAGTCTGCCCTATCGTAATGCCATTTAGTCACCAAAACAGGTTCAGAGTGGGAAGGTGTGGTAGGTGATAGACAGGTGGCCTGTATCAGACAGTGATCAGAAGATCCAAGTGGGGACCTCACTGTAACATCATAATTTTCTGAATTGGTTGTTAAAAATAAGTCCAGTAGGTGGGAATTATGATTAGGATTATCTGGTACACGGGTGGGTTGGTTGACTAGTTGAGTGAGATTAAATGAGTCTGCAAATAGCTCACATTCAAGACCAGCATCATCAGTCCTGGCTGAATGAGTGAGCCATTCAACATTAACAAATTTACCATGGTGTACAGGTATAGAAATAGAAGATATCCAACGGAAAGTAGTTATTCTTAGTGTGTACTTGCCCTACCAATGTAATGAAAATGAAGAACAATACCTGGAATGCCTTGGAGAGCTAAGTGCTCTTTTACAAGAACTAAATACCACCTGCTACTCTGTAATAGGGGACTGGAATGCTAATCTGAAGGACATGAGTAACTCGGTTTGCTAGTCATATGACTAACTTCTGTGGTGAGCATGATCTAATTATCTCTTCTCAGCTCATGCTCCCTCATAGTAGTTCCACATGTGTCAGTGCAGCATGGGGCTCAACGTCTTGGCTAGATAATACCGTAGCTAGTGCTGATTTCCATGATATGATAACAAATATGGAAATTCAGTATACATATACAGATGAAGATCATATCCCATTGACCTTAACAGCTAGTTTGGAAAGAGCGCCAGAATTAACCCAGTCAAACAATAGTGTAAATCCAAAACTGCCATGGGGCGGGCTTGACGAGGAGGAGTGTGAGCAATTTTGCACTTTAACACACTCTCCTTTCTGAGCTTGATCCTGGCAGTGAGGATGCCATTACCTGTGAAGACCCCAATTGTGTTAATGCTAGTCATCGAGAAGAGGTCAGCAAGCTGTACAATAATATTATATCTTGTCTTACTAAGGCTAGTGACATAGTATTTCACAAGCATAATTTTTTTTTTTTTTTTTTTTTTTTTTAAACAAACCTGGGTGGAATGACCATGTTTCAGAACTATACCAGGCATCCCGAGATGCTCGTAGTGTATGGCTGGATCATAACAAACCGAGACAGGGACCCATTTTTGACATGTTCACCAGGCTAAAGGCTAGATGCAAGTATGCAATCAGATATATAAAAAACAATGAAAATGTATTAATAAGAGAAGCATTGGCCAAAAACTTTGCTAGCAAAGACACATTGGCCTTCTGGAAGGATATTAAAAAAATGCATAATAGCTGCACACCTCTACCCGTTAGTGTAGATGGGATCTCTGGTACTAATAACATAGCCAATCTTTGGAAAACACATTACCAAACTTTGTTTAACTCTGTTGGGCACCAAGGAAATACCATTGCTGCTACAACAGAGTGTAACAAAGAAGAAAAATATGACACAATTAAAGTTACAAGTGAACAAATCAAGGCTGCAATAAGTAGGCTAGATGCTAACAAATCCTGTGGTTTTGATGGTATATATGCTGAACATTTGAAGTACTCCTCCACTCTCCTCTTGGAGAAACTCAGCAGTTGCTTTACCAGCTTTCTAATCCATGGTTTCCTACCAGAATCTATGATGTCCGTTACCTTGATACCAGTAATTAAAGACAAGGTTGGCAAAATTACATCAAAAGACAACTATAGACCTATTGCCCTTGCCAGTATTGTAAGTAAGATACTAGAGTTAATCATTTTAGACAGAATCTCAGTGTATATCTCAACTAATAGTAATCAATTTGGTTTTAAAAAGAATCATGGTACGGACCAGTGCATCTACACTCTGAAGGAGCTAGTGGATGGGTACATCAAAATGAACAGCTCTATTTTTGCATGCTTTCTTGATGCTAGTAAGGCATTTGACAGAGTCTGCCACAATATCCTGTTTGATAAATTAGCAACAAGGGGAGTGCCATCCTATATACTGAGAATCTTGAAGTACTGGTACGCCAATCAAACATTTAATGTAAGATGGGGTAACATTATTTCAGATTCCTTTACAGTAACCAATGGAGTGAGACAGGGTAGTATTCTCTCACCTTACTTATTCAATGTATATATGGATGAATTAAGTGATAAATTGAATAAAGAGCAGATTGGATGTTATGGTGGGAATAAAATCATCAACCATCTCACGTATGCTGATGATCTGGTCATTATTGCACCGTCTTCTGCGGGTCTGAGCAAACTTCTTGATATATGTGAATCTTTTGGTAGTAAACATTGTGTTAAATTCAACCCACTGAAAAGTGCTGTTCTTATATTTAGATCAAAATTACTGTATAAAAGTAAACTGCCAAATTTCTCACTCAATAATCAAATTATTCAAGAAGTAAACAAAATAAAATACCTGGGACACATTATCTCAAACGATTGCTCAGATGATGCAGATATCGGCCGTCAGCGCAGACAGCTATATTTACGTGGTAACACCATCTTGAGAAAATTCCACATGTGTAATTGGGAAACTAAAGTCACTTTGTTCCGGACATATTGTTCCTCTATGTACACGGCCCATTTGTGATGGAAGTATAAGAGAGCCACCATAAATGGTCTGTGTACATCCTATCATAATATACTCAAGATGTTCATTGGTCTCTCTAAATATGAAAGCACTAGTATGGTGTGCACACTGTTGGATGTGCAGTGCTGTCGGGCTGTCATCAGGAGACTGGTGTACAGCTTTTCGCAGCGACTGCAATCCTCCAGTAACACGCTGATTGTAGCTCTTTGGTCTAGTGATCATATCTAGGAATCCCGTATTATATCTCACTGGCAGAAGCTGCTGCACACATAGTATGTAATGTAATATATAGGTCTAATTGAACTATGAGCAATGATCTGTGCAATAGGTGTTAACCAACATTGAGCATTAGCCTTAGTTAGCCTATCTGTGTTATATTGTGACAAAATGTGATATGTGCTCTATTCTGTAAATAGGCCTACTGTATATTTTATTTTATTGTTTCTTTATTAATATATCTTTTTGTATAATTATTATCTGTGCTCTAACGAGAAGTGTATGTGATATGGACCATTAGGTCGTACTGTATTTTTATACTGTATCTATCTTATGTGTCTGGAATAAAGAATTATTATTATTATTATTATTATTATTATTATTATTATTATTATTATTATGGACATTAAAATCACCCAACACAGTGATTTCAGAAGAAGCATTTAAGTTGAGGACACTGAGTTGTGAGGACAGAGAATCAAAAAGACTTTGCTGAGTATTTGGGGAACGGTAGATACAACATATGTATTTAAATTTACCAGCCGAAATTAATTTGTATATAGAATAATCAAAATAGGGACAATTGAAACTAGTAACCTCCTCCAGGGCAATTTCAGATTTTGCGAAGCAACATACACCTCCTTTAGGTCTGAAATTTTGGAGCAGTTGATAACCTGGAAAATTAAATCAAGACGTGTCCGATGTGGATGTTACTTGAGTCTCTGTCAAAAAAAGGAGAGTAGGGGATTCTGCTTGAAGAAATTGGTGTACAGAATTGATGTTAGAGTGAAGTCCCCTTATATTGCTAAAGAAAAAGCTGCACCGACGAGCAGCTTTGGGACGTTGCAATGCTCTTGACACAGTCGCATGATGACGACCGGGAGGGCCCTGTGTCAATGACCCAACCCTGCCGGGGGTGGATATCCGAGGGACCACCAGGTTTGCTCTTAACAATTGTACTGCCATATTTGTTAGGTAAAGGTGTATGGTGTTACATGTATGATATGTAGTGGGAAGAGTAGTGTTTTATGGATAGAGGATAGCGATGTAGGGCAATGTCGTGAAGTTGGATGTGTATGTTATATAAAGAGGGTTTTCCTGATACCCCTGATGTGTGAGGCAGAAAGATATGTATCCAGCTACCAAGGCCTGGGAGAGAAAATGGAATTCAGGCTATTCCCCGAGTCTCCCGAAACCTTGGCAGTAGTACTTCCCTGGGTGGGGCTGCCTACCCCTACTACTACTAAGAGTAGGTTGACTCAAGACAAGGACTGTCGTAGTCAATGGTTTACAAAGTGTCGAATTAGACAAACCCCATCATTATCGGTGGTAATTACTGTATTATAGTCTTGCCGTGTTCTTAGCCAGTCAATATGTTATGCTAGTTGTAAGAATTGCAATGAGAGTGATGTAATATATATTCAGTATGTATGTATGTTTGTACTGTACATACTTAGGCACATACCCCACATGGGGGTGGCCGACACGAGACAGCCCGAACAGAAACGACATTTAAAGTTCCTATTCTCAAGGTCCGGGACCACTTTCGCGTTCTCTCGCTCATTTCTCTGTCTCGTCAAGTAGGAGAATTATACAAGGGGAGGAGGATTCCTAGCCCCCTGCCCCCAATATAGATTCCGTACATATAAACAATACAACAACTTGCTATATTGACTGACTAGGGATACGGCAAAACGATAGTAGGCTAATTACCACGGACCATGATGAAGTTAGCTTAAGAATACGTGCCAGAATGTTGAACTTACCGACCATGCCAGAGAAGGTGATGTTGGGCAGTAGGGAGCCCCACATTTCAGGACCAGGAGTGTAGAATTCGGGGGTGAAATCTAACGCCTCACTCAAACCCAGCACCACCTGAGCAATTTTCCTGAATTATCAAAAGTGCGTATATAATTGACACGTTTCATATAATTGTGAAGATAAGAATGAGGAGCAAGGATTAGTTGATTATTATTCTAAGACAGACAAATATCAAACACATAAGACGTCAATAACACGTCGCCATAGTATTGAAGTATAACGATCTGTCTTAAAAATAAAAATAATAATCAACATAGCCAACTATACTTTTGTAATATTACTGAAAACATGAAATCTAATACAAACATCTTTAGTAGTGTCACTTTTTAAAAGAGACTGGAGATTTTTATGTAGGTGTCTATATTAATGAGATAGCGACTCTAGTGTTGTTAATGCTGATAACTAAAGTATATTCTGGTGATGGGCTGGTCTATCAGAATGAGAGTTGAGCATTCTCTGCCATACCCATAGCTTACTCTGGCTTTCTTTCACTTATATATTTTCTAGATCTTAAGTGGCGGCATCTCTTCCATGAATTGACCTCTCTACTGTCTGTCAACCTAGGTTGGCAGACTGGGAGCCAAATCGTGACATTTTTCTCTTGCCCCTCAACTTTCTCTTCATAACTGTCAAGGGGCACAGGGCCCTGGGAGGTTTCCGCATTCTCTTCAGCCCCTCGCCTGGGAGCGGCTTCAGTCACCTGGGCATTCTTTAGTGGTAAAGCTGGGGTTCTGTGGGGGGCGCTCGGTTTTGGCCTTGGCCTTGCTCGGGACCTTGGGGCTGCTCGGCCAGACAGCCTGAGGATCAACAACAACAACAACTACAGTATACACATTCGGTCTTACCTTAATATCAAGCCCCGATAATTCATGAAGACGTCCCTGACTGTCTGTGCTGGAGAACACTGAAGGGGCATGGTTAACAGCCAACACACGTACAGACATCCCGCCCCAGCTGCTCCTCTGTTTAACAACATTAAGAACTTATACATTATTAGTCTTTTTATACCGTTGATTCTTTACAGTGTGGTATACGGCATTACATAGCATATGGCGCATTTTAGTACGTCGCGAACAACATTTTTTGTTTGGTTTTGTTCCCTGTTTGTAGGCCAGAAGTCTTGACCTCTGTCCTCTGTAATTCAAAAGGGCTAGAGCAAATGAGCTGTAAATTTCTACACCTATGCCCTGGCTGACTTTCCCCAAATTGTAGAAGTAATACCCGATTACTCTAGTCGTTATTTAGTTCTAGAGGTTAGTGGTCAACATTTCTGGCCTAATAAATTATAATTGATATATTATACCGTTTTCCTTTGTATTCCTTTGTATTTACTGCATAGATGCTGTGAGCGTTTGAAGTAATAATCTTTTAAATCAAGTAAAGCCAATTTGTTATATACTAGCTATACTGCTTGACAATTTTAAAACGGCTAAGGAAGGACATGATGGTTAGGGTTAGAGGGTAAGTTTGATAATTTGACCTATATTCTTTAACCCTTTGATCCCAAGAGTTGCTTCCTAAGACGACTAAATTTGTGTGCAGGTAGATAGAATAGTCCCAGTCTTTGTAAAAGGGTAAATAATTTCATAATCTCCAATTATTATAGGCAATGTAAATTTAGGCAAAAATGCTCCACTTATAGAGCTATTTAAGCTTTTAAAACATCTCGTATACCAACTACCTACATTCTGCTCGGGTATTCACTGACGAAGCATTAAAAGAAAATTACTATAAACAGATGATTTATGGAGTGATGTACATGACATGACGCTGCCACAATTTCAATTAGCAGATACAGGGTCATGTCAAGGTTTTCCTGATTACACTTTTTGGAGCTTGCTTGGTGGAGGAGTAGCGTGCATACCTCGCATATGCAGGAGGCCCCCAATTAAGTTTGATCCCCACTGGGCGCTGGTCGAATGTCTACTGTATATAGACATAGACATTCTTCTGCTCGAATCGAAGTGTGTATGAAGTGCATTTTGAATGTTGTAATGTACTGTTGGAGTGTCGGCTGTGGTTGTGAGTGTTGTTTATAACCACTGTAAGCAGCTTGCTTATCAGTTGCTAACATTCATATCGTAAATTCTATGCTTGTCTACTGCACCTTTGATACTCACCATTGCAGAGAGGGGGAGGCCATGGCAATGAGTGTTACAAAGACATAAATGGAATTCGCAGCCTCCTACATTCGAGGTATGCCTAATTAAGGCCTTCTTCCATCATTTTTATGTTATTCTACGTGTTAAGATTATCCACCCTTCACGCAGCTCATCCCCACAGCCTCCCAACCTCTCTGCAATCGCGGACATCAGAGGTGCTGTAAACTTTTGCAGACAACACTCACAACCAAAGCTGCTCCTAAAGTAGGTTAGGCCTACATCAAAATTCAACAAGCTTTTCATACACTACAGAATACACACAACAAGCTATCTAGAAATTGAGTTACAGACTGAATAAGCATCTTTCAAGGATCTTCCGTGAGATCTTTGAGAATCCGTCTCGGTCTCAGATTCGAACATAAAGAATGACTGCATGCATGTATGATAAACCGGTAAATCCGCCTTTCACAAGACCAGCAATGTTTTTCACAAAGTGATTGGCATCTGGAACTCCTTGCAGGACCTTGCCGGAAGAAGTGGTTGCAAGTGAGACCATCAATCAGTTTAAGTCACACCTGGAAAAACACTGGAAGACCGATCCAGTCAAGTATAGCGAGACGTAGTGAGTTGGGGATGGAGCGTACACTTTTTTTTTTTTTTAAATCAGGAAAAAAAAGATTGAGTGAAAACTGAAAAACTTAAGTATACATCAGAAAATATAACCTTTTTACTACATTGTGTGTAAGGCACAATTCTGGCAACATGAAATAATTGAGTGAAAAATAGGCCTAAAAAAAATATCTCAAATCGTACGGACCATCCATAGGTGAGGACGGTCCATACAGAGATATCTATCAAAATGTAAAAAATATATCTAAAAACATAAAAGCAAGCAAAGTTTAATTATGGCAGCATATTTTATTAAATGAACCCTAATGATGATTTCAAATTAATTTTGATTAACAATATACCTTTGCAAGATAATGTAATCAATTAAAAGATGAACATAAAAAATATGCAAATTAATTTAGACTTAGCCTGGAAAAAAAAATTAGAATCAATATTTGCAATCAAATTAATAGTTTCATTATCTTACACAATGTATATAGTCATGGAAGTGCTCCTGTAACTCTTCCAGGAGATACATTCTTTTAATAATCATTAATTAATTTATAATAATTTTAATGCAATATCAGGAATCTTTTTATTTGATTTAACTTACAATTGCTTGGAATAATATTGTGGCTGCATCTTGCTTGCCATTTTTCGTAAACAAGTACACTGAATTTCAACCTCACGAAACATTCAGTATGATTGTTTACATTTAAAGGGCGTCATATGGATACTCCGTATATAGGCTATGGTATAGTTAGGCATACTTATGATTGGGTAAGTACCCATACCATAAGTAAACATTGTTTGTTTACACTGGATACTATAGCTGCATTTTGTGTCACCCCCAAAGTCTGATAACCCACTCTCATTAAAGTGTGGTGGCTCAAAATGACAAGGGGCGATCCAGACTTTTAAATATATACATTATATGGACAACCTTTCCTGACTATTTTTAAGAATGAAAGTAAATATGCATTGCAGAATAATTATTACAAAGCAAATAAAGACAAAATAAAAGCGAAATAGCGTAATATACCAAATATCATTAGGTATGTCAGGGACTGGAATATTCGACAACAGAACATATCGGCAATAAATTTGAATATATACAATTTAAGATGTGTTGTGACATTACATATTAGGTGAAATTATAAAACATATTTATTTGTTTAATAGTAGAGCAAGAAATATTCGCATACATAGACATTTCAATAATTCTGAGGAGTGACGGATTAATTACCGTGACGAAAACTGATTTTCTGAACTTGACTCTTGGTCAAGGTTAAGGTCAAGGTCACGAGGCTAGATACCCCACCCACCCCTCGATATATCTACGTTCCTACTGGCCCTCACGCAGCCGTGGTGCTTAGCGCGGTCGAACCTATATTTCACAAATGTTATGATATTTATATATATGCGTGTACTGTTACTTAGTAATATTGTATTGTGTAACCTAATCAACCCGAATGATATACATTTAAGTAAGAATACACCGAAATATAATCGTGATAGGCTCGAATGGAGTGGCACCGCGGCTGCGGCCAATGTTTATAAACAACACGCTTTAGGCCTACATATCAAGATCAATAATTAATGATCCATCATTTCGATATTATTTTGATCTAGTTGAATTTGTAAAAAATTGTGATGACTATTCCTATAATATAATCGCTTACTTTGAGGTATTATATAATAACTCCGGTAGGTTATCGGCCTTCTATAGGATTATGACGCTTCTTTCGGATATTCTGAGGATATAGCTAGGTACATTTATAATTATCACATCCAAATCGATTATTTGTATATGGATATATATACACAAAGTCTTAAAACTGTTATCAAGTTCCGAAAGTCTGAATCGGGTTGAGTTTAGACCCTGTGGAAGAGCAGGGTTGAGTTGGCTTGATATTGGACACCCTTTTATGGCATTTGGGTGTGAAATACGACACCATTTCCAGTCTATCGGAGATAGTGATGGTAAAGGAAAATGCGGTATAGGTACGGAGTATCCATATGCTGCCATTTAAATGTAAAACATTCTGAATGTTTCGTGAGGTTGAAATTCAGTTTTACCATTTCGGTACATCACAACTGAACATATTTCGATACTCAATACCTTGCCACCACACTCCTGGCATATTCATGAACACAAGAGACTGGTAATTAAAGGCCTAATATTATATCGAACATAAGAAAAACAAACAAAGTCACCCATAAAATCAGCCAAGCGTCGTCCATAGAAAACTCGTTCGTGCATCTGAGCTAACCCATTTTCTTTTGTTACTATTAGAGGGTAACTATTCTAAACCTATAAATATGGCCAAGAGAGCATTTGTACGTTTCGTCCACTAGTACGGTTCCTCCCTAACTCACCCTACAACCCCCAAGAGCCTGATATCCTGAGAAGGACGACAGAGAGGCACATAAGCTGCGCTTCATACGCCTTACAACTCAAATAAACAAGAAGGACCATGAGACCCTCAAATGTTAGTTTAGTTTGCTATAGAATATAAATGAACGTTTTTTTTTACCCAGATGTAAGAAAACGGATAATTGTTTTGGTAAACTAATTTATATCACTCATTTTTTGCGGCTTATTTATTTCTATTTAGTAACCTTACATATTTGCATGATTTTAGTTGTCTTTGATATCAGGATGTATCAAGACGTATTATCTACTTGTTGCTGATATTTAAACGCATCATAATCCTCAAAGGGGTTAAAGGATAGGAACTATGAAATATCTTACCTTCGGAGTGAGAGCAGAGATGGGAGGTACAGGAGTGCCCTCTATCCAGGTGCCGTGGAGGATGAGACTACGTATGGATTGAGGCTTGGAGTACAATAAGTGGGTGTAAGAAGTGACCAGGCCTCTCTCGTCATCGAACCTACAACACCGGATATACACTCCCCATAGTATACAGTATATAATTTATATATTATAGTATGTAATTAGCCCTATCAAGATACAAATATGCGTTTCTTCCTTTTATTCAGGCAATTATTTGACAATTCTATTCAGCTTAAGAAGAAACTGTTGGAATCAAGAGAGATAATTGAGAGAGATTTTACCCATTCAATTGATTTGTAGAGGCTTAGAAAATTAATAAGAAAGGTGTCGTAGTAAACTGAAAGGGATAATATGTTGTGGGTGTGAATTAATATGTGCCAATGTGCCACAAGCACTGCCGGCTGAGATGATCGGATGGCCGTACTTGAGAGATAGGACAGGTAACAGAGATAAGGCTATGATCGGAGGAGCCCAACAGAGATAAAGTTTACAGCGTAAGCAGAACTAAAATAAGAGAGTATAAATAAGTCAAGGATGTAGGGTCGATCTCCAATTACGATCAGGGATATGAGTAATGCTAGACTTACTGCTCTAGGTCATTTAGGATAGAAAAGATGTAGGCTTGTTTTCCAGGTTGATCAGTGAAATGAGAGGAGAGCCATTGGCGTGGTGAACACTGAATCTCCTAAGATGGAGGTTTCAGAGTAAGGGGAGATTGATAGGATGTGTTCCAGTTTAGAGTTTAGACAGTCAAAGAATTTAGAAAAGTCAGTAGAGATAGGAGATAGACACACACCATCCACCTTTGGCTTGAATACTAGGATAGAAAAAAGTAGGAGGATGCAGAGAAGGGGATGCTGGCAGTCATTTCAGACACCGGAGTCTCAGTGAGGAAAAGATTAGGTTTGTTGGAGGAGAGGTGGTGTTCAACAGAGGGAAAGTTACATACATTTATAGTAAGAGTAACAAACCATGGTCCAGATCGAGCATTTTGATGAGTTATCTGGCAAAGGACAGTTGATTTAGGAAGCACGCTCCCCTCCCCTGAGGACTTCGCGGAAGGTTTTGTAGTCGCCATATAATTATAAAGAATAAAAATTTTTGTATTGGAAAGAAATGTGGTGTGCTTGTTAAGTGTAGTGAAATTAATGGAAGGATGTGGTGTTAGTGAGAGCTACCTGGATTATTCTCTGTGGTAGGTGAGACACAAACAGAAACAATGAAGCAGGAGTTCCAACAACTGCTTGTCACATGCCTATTAGGCCTTCCCTGGGTATTGCCCTGTTCGATTGGTGTGTACAATCTCCCCATTTAAAATGGTACTGTTCTAAGTCTCACGTGAAGAAGATGACGTGTGGAGTGTCCTGAAGGGTGGCTGTGGTGGCAAGGGTGTGGAGGTGGTGGAGAGGGGAGGTGGAGAACACAAAGTAGTGACCATTGTAGTTCCATCCAGCATCACCATCACCACTTTCATTAGTCACCAGGTCCAGCCATACTGAAACGTTCTGGAGGGAAGGAGGAGAGACAGAAAATATGTACAAGGATAGATAACATATCGAAGCTTTTTGTCCTCTCTAATATACTGTATATATTGTTATGCCCTGTTTTTCTACAGGATTAACTTGGGTAATGTGGGTTCTATCTGACTGGGTATATAAGGCTGCATGCACAATACAAGGTATGAGGAATAGAGAACACAAAATAAACACACGGTAACACGACACACGATCACTTTTATTTAAGTAGATGAATAAAGAGCATAGACAAATAGTAATTCTCGTACAAAACAAATAATAGAAGGGAACTGCTAGCATTAGCGGATCTGGATGGAGCCTAGTCTCCCACTTCCAACGTTCAGGTATACTCTTCTGATCACGGGTTTAGTAAGCAAGTTTTATTATACTGGAAGACCTCAATATATTCATGTAATTCAATTTCACTGATTTGATCTCTTACTGGCTGGTCGCGTGCCCAAGTAGCAGCTCACAGTTAGGATTAGACACGCGTATATTGTAGAACACGGAATCTCTAGTAACCTCATGGGGGTACTGATCTAAGGTTTATATTCTTATGGCAGAAATACGTAGAACACAAATCAGTGGGCGAACGTTAGATATCACTAGGGTTTTAATATCTGAATAAGGTAATTACGAGAGTCAATGTCGCCTGTTAATTAATGAACACTGATACGCTTAGTACGTCCCAAATGGAATGGTTAAATATGAGTTACACTGGGCAAGGTTATAGCCACTTCATAGAAAGTTAATAAGTGAGTGTCAAACTGGTACTATAACACTTAGTACTAGTAACATGAATCTTGAATAGTATTTGTAGGTCTGGTCCTGGTTATCTTGCTTCCGGTGATGTTGGGGGCTAACGACTGGTTCCTCGGCCGTCCAGGTGGTCCAAAATGTAGGAAGTTCTCAAGTCGGATCTCTTGACGATCGGTGCTGGCTACACACTTATATACCCACGAATTTGTGTGAAGGTTATAAGGTGCACGTTAGGACTTGTACATGGACAGATCTTCTATTTAACTTCTGCCATGGAGTCTGCCGGCTCGGGAATCTCTCAACTCAGGAACAACACAAGGGCAGAGCTAGAGGTTAACTTCAGGGTAGTGACCACTGGTTGGTGTCTAACTTTCAACTGATTTGACTGGGGGCGGGAGCTAGGTTTATAGGCTCGGTTCTGGACCCTGTAGACAATAGGGATCTCGAGTCTTATGGACTTATTTGAGCTCTCAATAGATATGGGGACTAGGTAAGATGGTGATTACTGTTGTGGCACATGGCTATAGGAAGCCTTCAATTTGTGATATAACTGAGCCTTAGTAAAAGGTACTATTTTGGCTATACTGGAAGTATTTATGGACGGGAGACTGGATCTACTTTGCGGGGAGGACTGGGACAGCTGTGATAGGGGCGTCTCTCTTATATTGCTCAGTCTTTGTTCTATTGCATAGCTGAGGTGCTAATTTGACTATCCGAGTATGCAAAACAGGTGGATGGGTTATTGTGGGTATAGAGAAGTGAGTAAGGGGGGTTAGACATGCATGGTTAGTTCATTGATAGGAAGAATTCCTAGGCTACCTGGCAATGACCCGGAAGTCAAAACAGGGGTCAGGTATACCTCCGCGGGGGTGGGGGTCTCCCTCCTCGGGTGGGTAAAAAGGGGTAGCCGGGCGCTCTTCCTCTGGGATGGTCGTCCGGCGGTTGTGGCTAGGGGCTTGCCATATCACCAGTGTTTGTAATAACCCTCTGTTTATGAGACAGATGTGGGTGTTCTTAATATCAAAACCGAAGGTGCCTTGGCTAGCTGGGTGTAATCGGTTGGCTGTTAATTGCATGGCTTGCTGGATGTGGTGGAGACTGGTTGCTAACTCTGCCACATTTATCTGGAAGTATGGCAATAGAAATTAATTACTGGCGAGGCGGCGAACCTCGCACCGACGACCATGGGGTGCAGGGTTGTGAATGGGTGGTAAGAGAATAGATGGCATGCAAGGGGTTAGTAAAGTTCTAATGTTGTTCTGGCCTACTAAGAGAAGGTAGGCTGGATAGGAGTATATATATAAAAGGTTGGAGAGCGTTAGCAACGGAAAAATCAAGGATCTTCAAGAGGTATGAGAGAGAGGCTAGGTCGGACAAGAGTCGAGAAGTGCGGGTATCTTAATGAGAGGGGGGGAAGCTCAGGGGGCTACAGGGAAATTTGACCCTAAGGTCTCTGGGCATGGGGGTGGCATTAGGCTACAATTGATATTGGAGTTTGAAAGGACAGTGAAAGTACGTTAGCCAAATGCTACCGGGGGATGCAAATACGGGGTGGTATATGAGTCTGGAAAAGATAGAATCATGTGGACTGTGGGGCGGTGGGGGAGAAGGAGGTTAACTTCAGGTGTGTGCTTGACTGTGGATAAAGTAGGGAAAAACATGGTGTATTATTATTCGTCAATACGAGGGGTTATGGACCTATTATTTGACACGATTTCTGGTATGTCTAGGTGTCTCTGGGAACTGCGTTTTCTATGAAATATAGACCAAAGAAAAACGGCAGTTCGTAGGGGTACTTCGTTATTGTTTAGGAATACTATGATAGATACTGGTAACAAAGGTTATCCATACAATCTCTGGTTGGGGTAAGAGGTGTAGGACACGAAGCAAATTGGCGTAGTGTGGACTGTGGATACGAAGGAGGTAAGTGGAAGACGTATGACAATTGTGAAAAAGTAAATGGAAAACGGTGAACACAATGGCGGATAAAGATACTTAACCTAAGGATTGAATACATAGATTTTATGGGCGATGAGTCTTCAGAAACTTAGTCTGGCAAGACAAGATATGTTAGGGAATGTTAACATTAATGCTTAAACTAAGGATTACAGTAAATACATAGATTTTATGGGGCGATGGGTCTTCAGAAACTTAGTCTGGCAAGACAAGATATGTTAGGGAATGTTCATATTAATACTTAACCTAAGGATTGAATACATAGATTTTATGGGGGCGATGGGTCTTCAGAAACTTAGTCTGGCAAGACAAGGTATGTTAGGGTATGTTAATATGAATATCTTAAACCTAGGGACAGCATGGGTGTATTAACTTCTAAGGTATATAACATCTACTTCTCGGATGTAAGAACATACATAGATATAATTATGGCTGTCTGATGTGTTGGCATTGGCTCAACGTAGGGACAGGGCATGGGTGTTTTTAATATGAATGTATATTCCTGTTCATCATCTTTGTAGTTAGAAGTGTAGGACACGAGGGGGTAGTGTACGTGAGGTGTGGAAAATTGTCAATTTAGAAGGGGTATGTAGGTGCAGCCTGGAGCGGCTTAGCCCTGCGGGCTTGGGCCTGTCTGAATTGGCTGGCTCGGTCAGCTGGTCCTTTCGTTCTGTGGACCTTTCTTTCGGGTGTTTCTGTGTGGTGTTCGCTCGTGGCTTCTGTGGTGGGCTTCTTGTTCTGGGGCATTTTACTTCCCTCTCCTTCATTATAGGCTCGTCCCCGAGCCTCAAGGGTGAAGTAAAAAGAAGCATAGTCATGGTGGGTCATTTTAAGGGTATTTAGAAGGTTCCACCAAGCAAAAGAGCGACGGAGAGGTTTCTTTTGCAGGTCAATGTATACCTGTAAGAATGTGTCCTCTGTGTTGTGGCGGGCGGTTTCCCGGGCTTGATGTGGGCGTTGTATACGGGCTAAGTGTCCAGTGGGGGTTTTTACTTTAACCTTCCGTATGAATGGTTTGTAGCTTTCCCCCGTGGGGGTCGGAGTGAGGTGTGTGTAACTGACAGGAGGTCTGTTTAATGTGGTGAACGGGTTACTAACCGAAGGGGGATTCACGCGTGACTACAGAGCTGGGGATGAAGGGGGAATATGAGTCTGGGTTTTTGGGGGTTTTCTTGAGCGGTGTTGTAGGTTGGGAAAATATAGTGAGGCAATGCGCAAGATCGGTTTAGGTAAGGTGGTTGAAGGAGGTGTGTGGGAAGGAGGGGGTGTGTGTGTTGTGTGGCTTGGGTCCTTAGTGTCAGAACGGGGTGTTATTTTTGTATCGCTGTCTTTAAATCTGATGGGTCTGTTGTTTATTCTACCTCTGGCGGTCCTGGTGGGAAGGTAGATGTTAGTCGTGGGACTTGAGTCGCTCGACGATGTTTTATATTGAGGGGAAGAACGTTTTACAGGTGAAGGGCATCTACTGGGGGCGAGGTCGGGGTTTATTTGAGAGGTAGATGCGTGTGGGGGATTATGTTGGGTGAGGGTGGTAGGCGAAATGGAAGAGGGTTTGGTGGGGGTATTTGTGGGGGTTCTCTCAGGGGTGACCTGGTGGGGGGATTTTTTAGGGGTTGGTTGGTTGGGGGTTCGATGAGATGAGGAGGTTGGTTGACGTGTGGGGGGGGTTCCGGGGATAGTGGAGGGGAAAAGGGCGGATGCGGGGGGGGCTAGACGGGTGGGTAGGGAGTGGGGATTTAAGTTGGAGGGATGGGGGTAGGGACGTGTGTGGGATGTGTTCTGTGGTGAGATCGGTCATTTGTTGGTGATTATTCGTCTTCTTTCCCTTTGTGGGGGAGAATTCGACGAAGAAGAAGAAGAGGAGGAGGAGTAGGAGGGTAGTGGTCTGGCAGCCCTACGGAACTTGGTTAGCAGGGTGTGTTTTCTGGAGGTTTTAAATGATTTTTGTCGTGGGCGTAAGTTGTAGCGTGAGGTTACTGAGGTAGATTGTGTGGTGCGGTTGGGGGTGTACTTGGTTTGGGGTGGTGGGGGGGGTTTCTCACTGTGGTGCCTGGTGGAGGTATGTCAGGGCTAGACGGGAGGGTTTCCGTTGTGGTCGGGGTTGTGGGTGGGGTTTTTCGTACTTGGATAAGTTGGGAAGGTACTTGACTATCAGAAGTGAAGGAAGGTGTCATGGTGGAAGAGGGTGTGATAGTGGGGGCTTGGGGTTTGTGGAGGTTAGTTTGGGGGGTATGTTGAGGAATGATTTGTCGGTTCGGTGCTGGAGGGCTTAGGCCCTTAGGGGTTTGTATGGGAATATTCATAGCCTGAGTGGAAGGGTGAGTAGGGGTGTTTAATTCGGGGTTGGACGTGTGGGGTGGGGTAATGTCTTGTGGCTTTAGAGGTTTAAACGCTCGGACGAATCTAGTTCGGAACGTGCGAGTCACGCCGTGATAATCGATGGTGACTTGAAAGGCATTTGGGACTTGTATGATGGTGTATGGCCCGACATAGCGAGGGCCTAATTTGTTGGTGACAGGGAGGTTGGCTACCATTACGGTGTCATGGATGGCGAAAGGGTTTTTATCATCGGGGTTATCCGTTTTGGTGTCTTGACAGGTTTGGGCGGTATGGAGGGTGTTTTGCAGATGTTGCAATGGGTCAATTGTGGAGGTGTTGGAGGGGAGGTGAGCGTGATGATGGAACGGCAGTAACAGGGGGGGTACGCCGTAAACACGTTCATGAGGGGAAATACCGTCTTCTCGGGGACAGGTGTTCATGCCCCATTGTATCATCTTTAGTTGTGATGGCCAGTCTGAGGTGTTAAGAGCAATCATTCTTGTACGTAGCTGGTTGTTGATGGTGCGATGGCTGCGTTCGCATATAGCATTTCCTTGAGGCCAGTACGGGGATGAGTGTTTAATCTTAATACCGCATTGTTGGGTGAATTGTTGCCAAACGTGTCCACTAAACTCGGGGGCATTGTCCGATAGAAGAGCAAGGGGAAGGCCGAATATAGGGAACACTTCTGTGGCAAGCAGTGTGGCGATTGTGGTGGCTGTGTGGTCTTTAACTGGGCAGGCTATTAAAAAATTTGAATATACGTCAACAAATGTGACGATATAACGGTTGCCAGCGTAAGAAGGAAACGGGCCCATGATGTCAAGGGGTAGGACTTGGAACGGTTGGTTGGCAGAAATGGTACCAGCTGGGCCTGGGGTGCGTGATCTATCCTTCCCCAATAAACAAGGTTTGCAGGATTCTGTCACTCGTTGTGCAATTTTGGAGGGGTTGGGGGTCCAGTAATGGTCTGCGAAGATTTTTAACATCTTCTTTTGTCCAAGGTGTATGCCGTTTCCCTCGTGGATGGCAATCATGTAGTCGTGGGCAATGGTGGGGTCTAAGACTATGTGACCGGAGTCTGTGGCAAGTTGATCTCCCCAACGAGTCAGTTTCCTGAAGACATTTAACGGTATCCAGGGTGGTCTGATTCTCGTTTCCCAAGATTGAATTAGGGAGGGGGCTGAGGGGGACTGACTGGCGAGCAGGTGTTTGGTAAGCATAACGGGGGAAAGGTCACTTTGGTGGGGGTCACGTGTGAGGGGGGGATTAACGGTGCGTGTGGGAGGATCAGTGGGGCGCGGTGTGAGGGGGTTAGAAAACGGGATTTGTTGGAGGGACTGCGGAGGGTTGGTGGGGGAAGCGTGAGGTATAGAAGATGGGTTATTGGTGGAGGACTGATGTAAGGATTTGTGGTTGTTAGAAGGACGAACTTGGGGAGCGTTGTCGGTGGCAGTGACGGTTTGTTTGGAGTTTATATGGATTTGGTGGTTTTGTTTGTCATGAGAGGGCGAGTCAAGTGTGGGGTTGTGAAGTTTTCTAGGGGTGTGAATTGTGTGGGGGTGGAAGGGAGCTACTGACGGAAAACTGTCACAAGGGGGATTGGGGTGGGTGTGGACTAGCTGGGCATTTCTGGGGGCATTGTGGGAACATGGTTGTGTCCCTCGGTCGGCACGCGTGAGGGGGGGATTAACGGCGCCTGCGGGCGGTTCAGAGTGGTGAGAGGTGAGCGAGTTAGAAAACGGAATTTGTTGGGGGGACTGCGGAGGGTTGGTGGGAAAAAGGTTAGGTGTCGAACATGGGTTATTGGTGGAGGACGGGTGTATTGATGTGGTGTTGTTAATAGGACGAACGTGGGGAACTTTCTTGGTGGCAGTCAAGGTCTGGTTAAAAGTGAAGTGGGGCGGGTGGGTTTGTTTGTCATGAGAGGGTAAGTCAAGTGTGGGGTTTTGATTTTTTTTAGGGGTGTGAATTGTGTGGGGGGGCAAGGAAGCTACTGACGGAAAATTGTCACAAGGGAATTGTTGTGGGTTGTGGGATAGCTGAACATTTCTGGGGGCATGGGGGAAACATTGTTGGGTACATTGATCGGCATTTTCCCTGAAAACATGTGTACATAAACATTGGATGGAATTATGGTTACATATATCAGAGTTTGTCCCGAAAACATGGGAGGATTTATCCGGGACAGAATTACGAGAATGGAGGGGATTACCGAGAGGGAGTTGCTTGGACTTGTCTTCTTTCGTTGGTTGAGGCATTTGGTTACTGAATTGGGTGAGATTTTGAGGGGACTCAGGGCAAGGGGAGGATTTAGGAGTCACCTTAGTGCTAGCTGCAACTTGGTAACCCTGACTCAGGGTTTGTTGAGGGGAAAGGTGTTTTTTTTTTTTTATGAATGGGTTTCTGCATGATGGGTTTGTCAGAGGCTTTGGGTTGGAATTTTTTGAATTATATCAGCCTTTGGCCGCAGTCGACCTGGGCCTGGAGTTTTTGAAGGAGGTCAAGTCCAAGGAAACCATCATAATGTTTACAGTTGGAGGAAAATACTGTGAATGTGTGATAACAACGAGCATGGGGGGCAGGAGTGGTTACTGATAGGGGCAAAGTGTCTCCTAGGAGATTTAAGTAAGCATCAGCAGCTGAGATTAGTTCTGCTTTGGTGGTTAACAAAGGGCCAAATAGTTGGTGATGTTGATCATAGTAAGATTTGAACAAACATGACTTGGCAGCTCCCGTGTCGATTAACAAGCGGACAGGAATGTCCTTGATTTTGGCCATGTAATAAATGGGGGCAGTGCGATCAGTTATGGCGTCCCCCACCGAGCCCATCGTGGGCGGGGGATACTTTAAAAATCCTGGGGGTCGGTATCTACCTCCTCCAGGGTTTCCTCGGTATCGTCTGAGGTCATGATATGGGGGGCTATGGCTTCGGTGTACATTGCCTCCATTTCTTCCTCTTGTCCCCACTCCTCTTCATTTACAGAAATGCGAGGAGTACAGGGGCGAGGTTTGGCAGAGTCACGAATTTGATGGAGGGCGCACTGAGCATTACAGGCAGGGAAATCATAGGGGTTGATGCTTACTAAGGTAGGGTTTTTACTTTGGTAGGTGTTGTAGGTTTTGCTCCGGTTGAAGATTCTGCATGGCTGGGTAGGTTGGAACCGGGGTCTACTGGGTTGGGGCTTGCCGGAAGGGTAGGTAGGTTTGTTGTGGAAGGATGAGGATGGGTAGGCATTCTTGGAGTTGAAGGTTTGAGCCTTGGGGTTTTGGTTGTCGAGGTGCTGCGGGTGTGTGGGGAACCTCTTGATTACAGCGATTTGGGTGGGTGTTTCTGTGTGCACGGCCAAAATACGTCGGATCGTGATGAGATCTTTTTGATATCTGACGAAATCGTGCACACGGAAATGATCCTTTACTGTTGAGGGCAATTTTGATACAAGGTTGACCAGAATCTGCTGTTCTTGCTGGATTCTGGTCAATGTGGGGAAAGACACTTTGATGTGTTGGGCGATCTTATTCACTGTGGCATCTAGATCGCCTTCGAATTTAGTGTCTTGGATACGGGTGTGGGCCACGAAAACGCCCAACGAAGGCTTAATGGCTTCTATCACTATTGGGCGAAATTCGTTCCAGGTGAGAGCAGGGTGCACTTGATAGGCAACCAGGGAAACGGCTTTTCCCAGGTGCGTTAATGTTACGGCTATTTTTTCTGCGTCCGTGGTATAAACTAGGTCAAGTACGGGTTTCACTATGTCCATGAATGTTTCGATCTCATAAGTTTCTCCATCATAATGTGGGATGGGAATGTGAGAACGGTGCGCCATGATGTTCTCGTGTTCTGGCTGTTCCAAACTTGCAAGGTAATGCAACCTTTTATCCGAATCAAGAACCACCGCTGCCGCCAATGTTATGCCCTGTTTTTCTACAGGATTAACTTGGGTAATGTGGGTTCTATCTGACTGGGTATATAAGGCTGCATGCACAATACAAGGTATGAGGAATAGAGAACACAAAATAAACACACGGTAACACGACACACGATCACTTTTATTTAAGTAGATGAATAAAGAGCATGGACAAATAGTAATTCTCGTACAAAACAAATAATAGAAGGGAACTGCTAGCATTAGCGGATCTGGATGGAGCATAGTCTCCCACTTCCAACGTTCAGGTATACTCTTCTGATCACGGGTTTAGTTAGCAAGTTTTATTATACTGGAAAACCTCAATATATTCATGTAATTCAATTTCACTAATTTGATCTCTTACTGGCTGGTCGCGTGCCCAAGTAGCAGCTCACAGTTAGGATTAGACACGCGAATATTGTAGAACACGGAATCTCTAGTAACCTCATGGGGGTACTGATCTAAGGTTTATATTCATTATGGCAGATATACGTAGAACACAAATCAGTGGGCGAACGTTAGATATCACTAGGGTTTTAATATCTGAATAAGGTAATTACGAGAGTCAATGTCGCCTGTTAATTAATGAACACTGATACGCTTAGTACGTCCCAAATGGAATGGTTAAATATGAGTTACACTGTGCAAGGTTATAGCCACTTCATAGAAAGTTAATAAGTGAGTGTCAAACTGGTACTATAACACTTAGTACTAGTAACATGAATCTTGAATAGTATTTGTAGGTCTGGTCCTGGTTATCTTGCTTCCGGTGATGTTAGGGGCTAACAACTGGTTCCTCGGCCGTCCAGGTGGTCCAAAATGTAGGAAGTTCTCAAGTCGGATCTCTTGACGATCGGTGCTGGCTACACACTTATATACCCACGAATTTGTGTGAAGGTTATAAGGTGCACGTTAGGACTTGTACATGGACAGCTCTTCTATTGAACTTCTGCCATGGAGTCTGCCGGCTCGGGAATCTCTCAACTCAGGAACAACACAAGGGCAGAGCCAAAGGTTAACTTCAGGGTAGTGACCACTGGTTGGTGTCTAACTTTCAACTGATTTGACTGGGGGCGGGAGCTAGGTTTATAGGCTCGGTTCTGGACCCTGTAGACAATAGGGATCTCGAGTCTTATGGACTTATTTGAGCTCTCAATAGATATGGGGACTAGGTAAGATGGTGATTACTGTTGTGGCACATGTCTATAGGAAGCCTTCAATTTGTGATATAACTGAGCCTTAGTAAAAGGTACTATTTTGGCTATACTGGAAGTATTTATGGACGGGAGACTGGATCTACTTTGCGGGGAGGACTGGGACAGCTGTGATAGGGGCGTCTCTCTTATATTGCTCAGTCTTCGTTCTATTGCATAGCTGAGGTGCTAATTTGACTATCCGAGTATGCAAAACAGGTGGATGGGTTATTGTGGGTATAGAGAAGTGAGTAAGGGGGTTAGACATGCATGGTTAGTTCATTGATAGGAAGAATTCCTAGGCTACCTGGCAATGACACGGAAGTCAAAACAGGGGTCAGGTATACCTCCGCGGGGGTGGGGGTCTCCCTCCTCGGGTGGGTAAAAAGGGGTAGCCGGGCGCTCTCCCTCTGGGATGGTCGTCCGGCGGCTGTGGCTAGGGGCTTGCCATATCACCAGTGTTTGTAATAACCCTCTGTTTATGAGACAGATGTGGGTGTTCTTAATATCAAAACCGAAGGTGCCTTGGCTAGCTGGGTGTAATCGGTTGGCTGTTAATTGCATGGCTTGCTGGATGTGGTGGAGACTGGTTGCTAACTCTGCCACATTTATCTGGAAGTATGGCAATAGAAATTAATTACTGGCGAGGCGGCGAGCCTCGCACCGACGACCATGGGGTGCAGGGTTGTGAATGGGTGGTAAGAGAATAGATGGCATGCAAGGGGTTAGTAAAGTTCTAATGTTGTTCTGGCCTACTAAGTGAAGGTAGGCTGGATAGGAGTATATATATAAAAGGTTGGAGAGCGTTAGCAACGGAAAAATCAAGGATCTTCAAGAGGTATGAGAGAGAGGCTGGGTCGGACAAGAGTCGAGAAGTGCGGGTATCTTAATGAGAGGGGGGGAAGCTCAGGGGGCTACAGGGAAATTTGACCCTAAGGTCTCTGGGCGTGGGGGTGGCATTAGGCTACAATTGATATTGGAGTTTGAAAGGACAGTGAAAGTACGTTAGCCAAATGCTACCGGGGGATGCAAATACGGGGTGGTATATGAGTCTGGAAAAGATAGAATTATGTGGACTGTGGGGCGGGGGGAGAAGAAGGTTAACTTCAGGTGTGTGCTTGACTGTGGATAAAGTAGGGAAAAACATGGTGTATTATTATTCGTCAATACGAGGGGTTATGGACCTATTATTTGACACGATTTCTGGTATGTTTAGGTGTCCCTGGGAACTGCGTTTTCTATGAAATATAGACCAAAGAAAAACGGCAGTTCGTAAGGGTACTTCGTTATTGTTTAGGAATACTATGATAGATACCGGTAACAAAGGTTATCCATACAATCTCTGGTTGGGGTAAGAGGTGTAGGACACGAAGCAAATTGGCGTAGTGTGGACTGTGGATACGAAGGAGGTAAGTGGAAGACGTATGACAATTGTGGAAAAGTAAATGGAAAACGGTGAACACAATGGCGGATAAAGATACTTAACCTAAGGATTGAATACATAGATTTTATGGGCGATGAGTTTTCAGAAACTTAGTCTGGCAAGACAAGATATGTTAGGGAATGTTAACATTAATACTTAAACTAAGGATTAAATACATAGATTTTATGGGCGATGGGTCTTCAGAAACTTAGTCTGGCAAGACAAGATATGTTAGGGAATGTTCATATTAATACTTAACCTAAGGATTGAATACATAGATTTTATGGGGGCGATGGGTCTTCAGAAACTTAGTCTGGCAAGACAAGGTATGTTAGGGTATGTTAATATGAATATCTTAAACCTAGGGACAGCATGGGTGTATTAACTTCTAAGGTATATAACATCTACTTCTCGGATGTAAGAACATACATAGATATAATTATGGCTGTCTGATGTGTTGGCATTGGCTCAACGTAGGGACAGGGCATGGGTGTTTTTAATATGAATGTATATTCCTGTTCATCATCTTTGTAGTTAGAAGTGTAGGACACGAGGGGGTAGTGTACGTGAGGTGTGGAAAATGGTCAATTTAGAAGGGGTATATAGGTGCAGCCTGGAGCTGCTTAGCCCTGCGGGCTTGGGCCTGTCTGAATTGGCTGACTCAGTCAGCTGGTCCTTTCGTTCTGTGGACCTTTCTTTCGGGTGTTTCTGTGTGGTGTTCGCTCGTGGCTTCTGTGGTGGGCTTCTTGTTCTGGGGCATTTTATATATATTTTTTTTAGCTTGAAAAAAAATGCATATATTTTCCTTTAATCCAAGTTGTAGAAGCAATGTAATGTTTAAGATATCGATGCTAGTAGTTCGATCAGTCTTCTAAATAATGGAATATATCTCATAGACTTACGTTTGGCACCTTTTATATATGTTTCTATACTTATAAACAGAGCAGATCATTATTGTACAATTTAAAAGTGGCTAAATTAGAGCTTTTATAGACGTAGATCATAAGAACTATATTTGTTTATTCCTATTTTGAAACTGATTTACTTCAGTTGTTTTCTAAGCTTATAAACATTCGGCAAGTTTTAAGCTGCATTTACACGAGCAGTTTCTCCAGGAATTGTTGATCCACAATTTTTCTTTCTAGAAACATTTTAAGACTATTTTGCACTGGTATCGTCAACTAGATTGAAATTATATTATTATATATAAGTAGCAAATTGTTGATAAAATTGTAATGCCCTGTACCCGCAAAATCCCGCAACCACAAAAACTACCCGAGTTTACGTCTGGGATAACGTAAAATAGTCGTTGGTGGCGAAGTCTAATAAACCCACTATGTGAATTAACATGAGACTATCACCTGGTTCTTTCAAGAAGAAATAAGGTTGCTATCCTATTGTACATCCGTGGTAGTACAGTGGTTAGCGCACGAGTTTGGTAAGTCTACTGAACCAGGGTTCGAAACCGCGCCAGGCCCAGAGATTTTCAGGAGAAGTAAATTCCCTTCTCACTCAGCATTCAAAAAGTATATTGTAGAAGCTTCCAGAAATAAGTTGCGGATAAAAGAGGTTGTGCAAATCCGCTTTTCCACTGACCTGAGCTATTAGTATGAAGGTTTCACAGTTGGTGGCGTGTTTACTTGAGTCTGCCTTCATCCCTGCAAAGTATTCCACCACCTAGAGAAAAACAAATATACACCTTTGGAAATATAAAGACAGTTATTATATATATGTACAGTTCCTATATACTTTACATATCTGCCTATCTAATTTCATGTAGGCTACTTATATGGGAGAGAGTATGTGAATTAATCTGTGTGTGTGTGAGAGAGAGAGAGTGAGTGATAGCGACTGTGTGTGTGTGGGGGGGGGGGGGGGGGTGCATGTGCATCTGGGTATAGGTATGTGAGTGTATGCATGCACGAAATATACTGTTTAGATCACATTATACATCTCAACCCGAAACACCTGACTCACTCTATAGGTAGTCCCGGCCCTTGAGAGTATGTGAGATAACCCCTGGAGCAAGATGGGCGTGAGGTTATCTCCGCCTGCACCCACTAGAGTAAATCCACACCCACCACCACCACCCATCTCCCGTATCACCCACTCGCCCACATCCATGTACACGCCAACCTGTGCACGAAGATATAGAAAGGTTAAAAATTAATGTGTATGTATATATGTATTGTACAGTATATACTCAGGCGCATACCCCATAGCTGGGGGTGGCTGACTTGAGAAAGAGCCCGAACAGAAACAACAGTTAAACTTCCAATTCTTAGGGTCCGGGATCACTTTCGTGTTCCCTCGCCCCTTGCTCTTGTGGGGATCGGTTTTTACACCATACCTGAAAGAGGATTTATGGAGCTCCGATCTTACTCTCAACCATCTGAACAATTTTACCAGCACACCTAAACTACGTTAGATGCGGGAATAGCCTCACGAAAATATCATGCCCTGGTGGGGGCACGAACTCTCGACCCTTGGGTGTGAGGAAGACACCTTACCAGTTAGACCAATAGAGATATCCCACTTGGCCTGTTCGGCTCAGGGTATTTCCGCATCAGAGGTCTGTTTAGGTTAGCCTATTTTCACTGACTTTACACTACTTCACCTTCCGGGAAGCGAAAGCTCCGAACAGAGAGGAACAAGCTTGAGCCGAATCGACCGAGAGTCCGTCAGAGAGATGAACGGGAATGGTGAGTCAACTTCACTGAGCGGTGCATACACGCACCTACAAACTGCCCAGTTGGCAACTCGCTCGGGCGGCTGGCAACTTCCACAACCCAACCCAAGCACGTCTCACATACACTCTCTGGTCTCTCCTCTCCCCTTCCTTGCCCTGTGGGGATCGGTTTTTACACCATACCCGAAAGAGGATTTATGGAGCTCCGATCTTACTCTCAACCATCTGAACAATTTTACCAGCACACCTAAACTACGTTAGATGCAGGAATAGCCTCACGAAAATATCATGCCCTGGTGGGGGCACGAACTCTCGACCCTTGGGTGTGAGGCAGACACCTTACCAGTTAGACCAATAGAGATATCCCACTTGGCCTGTTCGGCTCAGGGTATTTCCGCATCAGAGGTCTGTTTAGGTTAGCCTATTTTCACTGACTTTACTCTCTGTCTCGTCTAGTAGGTGAATTTTACAAGGGGAGGAGGATTCCTAGCCCCTTCCCCTATGAATATATCAAATAAAATACGTGTTAACCCCTTCAATCTCTGTATTTTGCCATTTCTGATTAAATTAACCAATTTTGGTCGATATGGGACTTCTTGGATCTCCTCTGGTTCGCTCCATGTTTTTGGAATTTCTTAGGCATTTCACCCCATTAGTTTGGCGATAGTAAGACGTTTCAGCCCATTTAGGTGTCGATTTTTTCTGCGTGAGCGATAGCGAGCCTGTAAATAAAAAGAAATCAATCTTCGGCCGGGACATTTTTCTATCGAAATATGTACAAATTTAGCTTGAAGGGGATCTGGATGGGTATGTATTATTTTGAAGGAAGTCAGAGAAGGTGATTTTATTACCCTTGGTGCCAAACTAAAGTACATTACTCGAAAATTGCAAAACCAAGCAAAATCCCCAATGATAATCAAACAAAATATCCTAATAGCCTCACCCACAAGACGTCGGCCCAGATAGTGTTAATACCGTCAGTATACGATGTCACTATTTATATTGTATTCTGGCTAACAATAGACGAGTTTATTCAGCTTACGAAGGATCTCCAGGCATTGAATGGGTTACAGATTCCTTCAATTGACCCACCTACTTGTGAGTTTGAGGCTATAAGTAAGTTGGAGCCATAAAAATCGAAATATTACAAATATGCAATAATATTGTAGGTTTCTGATGGAAGAACATTCATGTTGAATGTATATATATAAATGTATTACACCCGTATCTGGTAATTCTGCTAAATATAGATGTCTACAGCTCCAACTTCCTTATAGAACGGAACTCGCAAGTGGTCAATTAAAATCGTATAACGTTAGCCAGTACGTCAACAGAAATATACCTGGGTTTGTACAATTATGTATGTAAGCTCATCAATATTTCTAAATAATAATGGAAACGATTGAGTATTGTTCAGTGTTGTGGGCAGGAATTTCTGAACAGTTTCTAGAGGCACAATAATATTACTATGCCGATATATTTTGATAATCTGCTTAAGGGGAGATTTGTATTTATGTTTTCATTTATTTATTTATAATTTATTTAGTTTCCTCCCAAGCTCTATATCAAGCTTAAGAAATACCCCCAAGACCCCTCATCGAGATAAATGTGTAGCCTAAATTTTTTGGGCACAAAAATTGACGGACAAAGACCGGTTCTTCCTAATCTACATGCAGTCTCGCTATCGCTTGCCAGGAAAAAAAACGACACCTAAATGGCACAAATGGTCCTATATCACCAAACTAATGGAGCGAACGTGGTGAAATCTCAAAACTAATGGGGCTAAACAGGGCTTTTGGCGAACGTGACACCAATTTTCAAATCCGGAGACAGAACCCTCCCTGTCAACTATAGACCCGTTTCAATTACCTCAGTTCCCTGCAAAATTTTAGAACATATCCTCCACCGACATATTATGGACCATTTGGATAGGTTAAATATACTTACTGACGCACAGCACGGCTTTCGACCTAAGAGGTCGTGCGAAACTTAGCTACTGGTGACCACACACAGCATTTCCCGATCCCTTGATGACCCCAAAATTAGACAAGTAGACGCCATAGTACGTGACTTCGCCAAAGCCTTTGACATAGTCCCGCACCAGAGACTTCTAGCAAAATTAGATTATTATGGCATCCGAGGACCACTTCTTCACTGGCTTAAGACTTTTCTAACTAATCGTGAGCAACGTGTTGTTATCGAGGGCTGTCATTCTTCTTCTGTATCTGTAACTTCTGGGGTCCCACAGGGCACCGTCTTGGGCCCCCTACTTTTCCTTTCATATATTAATGACCTTCCACTATCTCTTACTTCTACTACTAGACTTTTTGCAGACAATAGCTTACTTTACCGACCAATTATCAATAGGGACGATTGCCTCCGACTACAAGACGACTTAACTGCGCTTGAACAGTGGGAAGCCAAGTGGCAGATGACATTCAGACCTGACAAGTGCCACCATATTTGCTTCACCCGTTCCAGTAAAACCATCCCATTCCCTTACAAACTTCACAATGCCCCTTTAGATACCTTTCCCTCCCACAAATATTCGAGGGTCCACATCTCAGCGGACATGAGGTGGACCACACACACGAGCAGCGTCAGAGCAAAAGCTAATAGGGCCCTAGGCTTCCTTCACAGGAATCTCACAAAGTGTAACGCAAACATAAAAATTCAAGCTTTCAAAATCACTAGTTCGGCCACACTTAGAATACTGCGACACCGTCTGGGATCCACACACTCACAATAATATCAATAAATTAGAGGCCATACACAACAAAGCTGCAAGATGGATCAGACGTGATTACAGACATACTACATCAGTCACTTTGCTCAAACAAGACATTAAACTAGACCCCCTTGTAACAAGAAGACAAATACACAGACAACAAATGTTATACAAAATCACAAACAATCTAGCGGTCATAGATAAAAATACATATTTACAACCTACAAACATACGATTTACGAGACGCAGCCACAACTTAAAATACCACACATATCAGGCAAGCACGGACATATTCAGACATTCATTTTTTCCCCGCAGCATCCAGGAGTGGAATCACCTCCCATCTCACATAGTTAATAGCCCCACTCTCCATTCCTTTAGAATAAGATCACTACTTGTTATGCCCTGTTTTTCTACAGGATTAACTTGGTCAATGTGGGCTCTATCTGACTGGGTATATAAGGCTGCATGCACAATACAAGGTATGAGGAATAGAGAACACAAAATAAACACACGGTAACACGACACACGTTCACGTTTATTGTAGTAAGTGAATAAAGAGCATGGAAAGATAGTAATTCTCGTACAAAACAAATAATAGAAGGGAACTGCTAGCATTAGCAGATCTGGATGGAGCCTAGTCTCCCACTTCCAACGTTCAGGTATACTCTTCTGATCACGGGTTTAGTTAGCAAGTTTTATTATACTGGAAGACCTCAATATATTTATGTATTCAATTTCACTGATTAGATCTCTTACTGGCTGGTCGCGTGCCCAAGTAGCAGCTCACAGTTAGAATTTGACACGCGTATATTTTAGAACACGGAATCTCTAGTAACCTCATAGGGGTACTGATCTAAGGTTTATATTCTTATGGCAGAAATACGTAGAACACAAATCAGTGGGCGAACGTTAGATATCACTAGGGTTTTAATATCTGAATGAGGTAATTACGAGAGTCAATGTCGCCTGTTAATTAATGAACACTGATACGCTTAGTACGTCCCAAATGGAATGGTTAAATATGAGTTACACTGGGCAAGGTTATAGCCACTTCATAGAAAAGTTAATAAGTGAATGTCGAACTGGTACTATAACACTTAGTACTAGTAACATGAATCTTGGATAGTATTGGTGGGTCTGGTCCTGTTTATCTTGCTTCCGGTGATGTTGGGGGCTAACGACTAGTTCCTCGGCCGTCCAGGTGGTCCAAAATGTAGGAAGTTCTCAAGTCGGATCTCTTGACGATCGGTGCTGGCTACACACTTATATACCCACTAATTTGTGTGAAGGTTATAAGGTGCACGTTGGGACTTGTACATGGACAGCTCTTCTATTTAACTTCTGCCATGGAGTCTGCCGGCTCGGGAATCTCTCAACTCAGGAACAACACAAGGGCAGAGCTAGAGGTTTACTTCAGGGTAGTGACCACTGTTTGGTGTCTAACTTTCAACTGATTTGACTGGGGGCGGGAGCTAGGTTTATAGGCTCGGTTCTGGACCCTGTAGACAATAGGGATCTCGAGTCTTATGGACTTATTTGAGCTCTCAATAGATATGGGGACTAGGTAAGATGGTGATTACTGTTGTGGCACATGGCTATAGGAAGCCTTCAATTTGTGATATAACTGAGCCTTAGTAAAAGGTACTATTTTGGCTATACTGGAAGTATTTATGGAAGGGAGACTGGATCTACTTTGCGGGGAGGACTGGGATAGCTGTGATAGGGGCGTCTCTCTTATATTGCTCAGTCTTCGTTCTATTGCATAGCTGAGGTGCTAATTTGACTACCCGAGTATGCAAAACAGGTGAATGGGTTATTGTGGGTACAGAGAAGTGAGTAAGGGGGTTAGACATGCATGGTTAGTTCATTTATAGGAAGAATTCCTAGGCTACCTGGCAATGACCCGGAAGTCAAAACAGGGGTCAGGTATACCTCCGCGGGGGTGGGGCTCTCCCTCCTCGGGTGGGTAAAAAGGGGTAGCCGGGCGCTCTCCCTCTGGGATGGTCGTCCGGCGGCTGTGGCTAGGGGCTTGCCATATCACCAGTGTTTGTAATAACCCTCTGTTTATGAGACAGATGTGGGTGTTCTTAATATCAAAACCGAAGGTGCCTTGGCTAGCTGGGTGTAATCGGTTGGCTGTCAATTGCATGGCTTGCTGGATGTGGTGGAGACTGGTTGCTAACTCTGCCACATTTATCTGGAAGTATGGCAATAGAAATTAATTACTGGCGAGGCGGCGAGCCTCGCACCGACGACCATGGGGTGCAGGGTTGTGAATGGGTTGTAAGAGAATAGATGGCATGCAAGGGGTTAGTAAAGTTCTAATGTTGTTCTGGCCTACTAAGTGAAGGTAGGCTGGATAGGAGTATATATATAAAAGGTTGGAGATCGTTAGTAACGGAAAAATCAAGGATCTTCAAGAGGTATGAGAGAGAGGCTAGGTCGGACAAGAGTCGAGAAGCGCGGGTATCTTAATGAGAGGGGGGAAGCTCAGGGGGCTACAGGGAAATTTGACCCTAAGGTCTCTGGGCGTGGGGGTGGCATTAGGCTACAATTGATATTGGAGTTTGAAAGGACAGTGAAAGTACGTTAGCCAAATGCTACCGGGGGATGCAAATACAGGGTGGTATATGAGTCTGGAAAAGATAGAATCATGTGGACTGTGGGGCGGTGGGGGAGAAGGAGGTTAACTGTAGGTGTGTGCTTGACTGTGGATAAAGTAGAGAAAAACATGGTGTATTATTACTCGTCAATACGAGGGGTTATGGACCTATTATTTGACACGATTTCTTGTACGTCTAGGTGTCCCTGGGAACTGCGTTTTCTATGAAATATAGAACCAAGGAAAGCGGCAGTTCGTAGGGGTACTGCATTATTGTTTCGAGGTACTATGATAGATACTGGTAACAAAGGTTATCTATACACTCTCTGGTTGGGGTAAGAATTACGTTACAGCATGGTGGCTAGCATCTGTAGTCATGGCTTGTCTAAGTCTTATGGGGGCAATGGTTCTATATCTTGGTGTACCCGTGGGTATCTTAATTTCTTATGAGTTTGGACATGTGGTTTCTTTTTAACATCTACTTCTCGGATGTAAGAACATACATAGATATATGGCTGTCGGATTTGTTGGCGTTGGCTCAACTTAGGGACAGGGCATGGGTGTTTTTAATTTGAATGTATATTCTTGTTCATCATCGTGTAGATAGAATCGGGCGGGTAAGAGGTGTAGGACACGAAGTAATATGGCGTAGTGTGGACTGTGGATACGAAGGAGGTAAGTGGAAGACGTATGACAATTGTGGAAAAGTAAATGGAAAAAGGTGAACACAATGGCGGATAAAAATACTTAACCTAAGGATTGGATACATAGATTTTATGGGCGATGAGTCTTCAGAAACTTAGTCTGGAAAGACAAGATATGTTAGGGAATGTTAATATTAATACGTAACCTAAGGATTGAATACATCGATGAACGACGACATTATAGTCGTCGTCCTAATAAGGTGATGAAAACTGGTTGATCTGCACTTGGCACAATACGACATTAGGACAGTGCCGCTATGTCATATCAATACTGGTGGCAGTTAATATTATAGAGACACTTAGTTACTAGACGAACAATGCAAGGGGGCGACTGAGCACGGGTTACATATATCTATACTCGTCATGGAAATTGATATACGAGGTCTAGGGACAGGCGTGGGTGTTTTAACTTCTAAGATATATAACATCTACTTCTCGGATGTAAGAACATACATAGATATATGGCTGTCTGCTTTGTTGGCATTGGCTCAACCTGGGGACAGGGCATGGGTGTTTTTAATATGAATGTATATTCCTGTTCATCATCATTGTAGTTAGAAGTGTAGGACACGAGGAGGTAGTGTACATGAGGTGTGGAAAAATGGTCAGTTTAGAAGGGGTAGGTAGGTGCGGCCTGGAGCTGCTTAGCCCTGCGGGCTTGGGCCTGTCTGAATTGGCTGGCTCGGTCAGCGGGTCCTTTCGTTCTGTGGACCTTTCTTTCGGGTGTTTCTGTGTGGTGTTCGTTCGTGGCTTCTGTGGTGGGCTTCTCGTTCTGGGGCATTTTACTTCCCTCTCCTTCATTATAGGCTCGTCCCCGAGCCTCAAGGGTGAAGTAAAAAGAAGCATAGTTATGGTGGGTCATTTTGAGGGTATTTAGAAGTTTCCACCAAGCAAGAGAGCGACGGTCAGGTTTCTTTTGTAGGTCAATGTATACCTGTATGAATGTGTCCTTTGTGTTGTGACGGGCGGTTGCCCGGGCTTGATGTGGGCGTTGTAGACGTAAGTGTCCAGTGTTTTTTTTTACTTTAACCTTTCGTATGAATGGTTTGTAGCTTTCCCCCGCGGGGGTTGGAGTGAGGTGTGTGGGATTGACAGGAGGTCTGTTTAGTGTGGTGAATGGGTTACTAATCGACGGGGGATTAACGTCTGACAACAGAGCTGGGGATGAAGGGGGAACATGAGTCTGGATTTTTTTTTGTGTTCTTGGGCGGTGTTGTAGGCTGGCAAAATCTAGTGAGGCAATGCGCAAGATAGGTTTAGGTAAGTTGTGTGACGGAGGTGTGTGAGAAGGAAGGGGTGTGTGTGTTGTGTGGCTTGGGTCTTTAGTGTCGGAACGGGGTGTTATTTTTATCTCACCGTCTTTAAATCTGATGGGTCTGTTGATTATTCTACCTCGGGAAGTTCTGGTGGGAAGGTAGAAGTTTGTCGTGGGACTTGAGTCGCTCGACGATGTTTTATATTGAGGGGAGGAACGTTTTACAGGTAAAGGACATGTGGGGGTTCTCTCAGGGGTGACTTTGTGGGGGGGGGGGGTTCGGTGAGATGAGGAGGTTGGTCGATGTGTGGGTGGGGTGGTGGGGATCGTGGAGGGGAAAGGGGCGGATGCGGGGGGGGGGCTAGACGGGTGGGTAGGGAGCGTAGATTTAAGTTGGAGGGTTGGGGGTAGGGACGTGTGTGGGGTGTGTCGTTTGGTGAGGTTGGTGATTTGCTGGTGGTGGGCGGTTTTATGGGTGTTTGGTGGGGGTTAAGAGGGGATGAGGTTGAAGAGGAAGGTATGTGTTTTCTTGCGGGGGTGGGGGTTGTTACTTCTGGGCCATAGTTAGAGGGTTTATGGTGTTTAGGGGTGATTATTCGTCTTCTTTCCCTTTGTGGAGGAGAAGTCGACGAAGAAGAAGAGGAGGAGGTTAGTGGTCTGGCAGCCCTACGGAATTTGGTTAGCAGGGTGTGTTTCCTGGAGGTTTTAAAAAGTTTTTGTCGTGGGCGTAGGTTGTAGCGTGAGGTTACTGAGGTAGATTGTGTGGTGTGTTTGGGTGTGTACTTGGTTTTGGGTAGGGTGTGTGGTTTTCTTAGTGTGGTGCCTGGGGAAGGTATGTCAGGGCTAGACGGCAGAGTTTCTGTTGTGGTCGGGGTTGTGGGGGGAGGCTTTCGTATTTGGATAAGCGGGGGAGGTACTTGATTATCAGAAGTGAACAAAGGTGTCATGGTGGAAGAGGGTGTGATAGTGGGGGCTTGGGGTTTGTGGAGGTTAGTTCGGGGGGTATGTTGAGGAATGATCTGTCTGTTCGGTGTCGGAGGGCTTAGGTCCTTAGGGGTTTGTGTGGGGATTTTCATAGCTGGAGTGTATGGCGTAATAGGGGTGTTTAATTCTGGTTCAGCCGTGTGGGGTGGGGTATTGTCTTGTGGTTGGAGTGGTTTAAACGCTCGGACGAATCTAGTTCGGAACGTGCGAGTCACGCTGTGATAGTCGATGGTGACTTGATAGGCATTTGGGACTTGTGTGATGGTGTAGGGCCCGACATAGCGAGGGCCTAACTTGTTGGTGATAGGGAGGTTGGCTACCATTATGGTGTCATGGATGGCGAAAGGGTTTTTGTCATTGGTGTTATCAGTTTTGGTGTCCTGACAGGTTTGGGCGGTATGGAGGGTGTTTTGCAGATGTTGCAATGGGTCAATTGTGGAGGTGGTGGAGGGAAGGTGAGTGTGGTGGTGGAACGGCAGTAACAGGGGGGGTACGCCGTAAACACGTTCATGAGGGGAAATACCGTCTTCTCGGGGACAGGTGTTCATGCCCCATTGTATCATTTTTAGTTGTGATGGCCAGTCTGTGGTGTTAAAAGCAATCATTTTTGTTCGCAACTGATTGTTGATGGTGCGATGGCTGCGTTCGCATATCGCATTTCCTTGAGGCCAGATGGGGATGAGTGTTTAATCTTAATGCCACATTGTTGGGTGAACTGTTGCCAAACGTGTCCACTAAACTCGGGGGCATTGTCGGATAGAAGAGCAAGGGGCAGACCGAATATAGGGAATACTTCTGTGGCAAGCAGTGTGGCGACTGTGGTGGCTGTGTGGTCTTTAGCTGGGCAGGCTATTAAAAATTTTGAATAGACGTCCACAAATGTGACGATATAGCGCTTGCCAGCGTAAGGAGGAAACGGGCCCATGATGTCGAGGGATAGGACTTGGAACGGTTTGATAGCCGACAAGGTACCAGCTGGGCCTGGGATGCGTGATCTATCCTTTCCCAATAAACACGGTTTGCAGGATTCTGTCACTCGTTGTGCAATTTTGGAGGGGTTGGGGGTCCAGTATTGGTCTGTGAAGATTTTTAACATCTTCTTTTGTCCAAGGTGTATGCCGTTTCCCTCGTGGATGGCAATCATGTAGTCATGGGCAATGGTGGGGTCCAAGATTATGTGACCAGTGTCTGTGGCAAGTTGATCTCCCCAGCGAGTCAGTCCCCTGAAGACATTTAACGGTATCCAGGGGGGTCTGATTCTTGCTTCCCAAGATTGAATTAGGGAGTACAAAGGAATACAAAGGAAATCAAGCAACAACAGATCTAGTGACCCTTCTAGGCTGCTTGTCCTCCAAAACACTGAGGATCAAGTGTCCAAACAGTGGTTTAGAGTGGGTAAGGGAACATTGGAAAGGGAACTACTGCCCTGCCACTAACGTGGCAGGACTAGGAAGTTAGTAGGGGACATATGGGTTAGGTACTGAGGGGAGGATAAAATAAAGTTATTCATTTACAAACGCAGTCAGTCGCGGGTTTGATGCGAGATATTTGTCTAGGCGGAATTTAAATTAATCAACGGTGCTGCAGTCTATAACGTCTCGGGGAAGCCCATTCCACAAGTTGACAACTCGATTGAAGAAGAAATTCTTAGATTCGTGTGAGTTAAAAGATTTACCAATAATTTTGCAACCGTTTCCCCGCGTGTAATTAGATTGGTCGATAATGAAGTACTTACTACAGTTCATATTGTCGATGCCTTTGATGATTTGAACACTTGAATTAAGTCACCTCTTAATCTGCGCTGGGTTAAAGGAAATAGATTTAATTCTCTAAGATGCTCTTCGTATGGTTTGTTCTTTAGGCTAGGTATCATTTTGGTAACTCTACGTTGAACTCGTTCTAGCTTGTTTATGTCTTTTTGGTAATAAGGGCACCAGCATTGAACGCAGTATTCCAGAAGAGGGCGGACTAAGGAATTGTAAAGGGTTAGGATTACGTCTTTGGATTTATGCTCATATGATCTGCCTATAAAGCCAATTATTTTGTTTGCCTTCTTAACAACTTCTGAACATTGTTGACTCGGTTTTAGGTTACTCGATATTGTTACTCCCAGATCGGTTTCTCTGTTTACATTCTTAAGCTGAGTGCCATTCATCGAATAGTTTGCTTTCTCATTTAGGTATCCGATATGTAGTACTTTACATTTATCCGCATTGAAACTCATTTGCCAAATTTGGGCCCAATGTGACAATTTATCTAGATTGTGTTGCATATCGTCAACTTGATCTTTTGAGAGTACGCTATTTGCAATTTTTGTATCGTCAGCAAATTTTGAGATTGTACAGGTGAGACCCTCATCTATGTCGTTGATGTAAATTAGAAAGAGAATTGGTCCTAGTACCGATCCCTGGGGTACCCCGCTACTTACATTGGTCCATTTAGATGCCTTACCGTTTATGACTACTCTTTGCTTTCTGTCGCTGAGCCAATTTTCTATCCATTTCAACACACCGTCTTGTATTCCATGCGCTTTTAGTTTTAGCAGTAAACGTTTGTGGGGAACTTTGTCAAAGGCCTTTTGAAAATCAAGGTATATAATATCTACAGCTTTACTCTCATCGTAGAGGTTGAGGATATCGTGGAAGAAGTCTAAGAGGTTTGTTAAACAGGAACGTTTTTTACGAAAGCCGTGTTGAGTATCTTTAATTATGTTATTTTCCTCTAAGTGATTTACGAGTCTGTCTCTTATGACCGTTTCTAGCATTTTACATACAACTGAGGTTAAGCTAATTGGACGATAGTTACTGGGTAGGGATTTGCTGCCTTTTTTGAATATCGGTGTTACGTTGGCTATCTTCCACTGATCAGGCATAGTTCCAGACTGCAAGGATTTATTGAATAGTAATGTCAGTGGTTTGGAGAGCTCATCCTTAGCTTCCTTTAGAACTCTAGGCGAGATTGTATCAGGTCCAGGCGTTTTATTTACCTTGAGTTTATCTAAACAATTCAATACCTCTCTCTCTGTAACGGTGATATTGCTTAGAACATCTGAAATATCAATCTGAATCGGCGATGGTGTAGGGATATCACTGAAGTCTTCTGTTGTAAAAATTGATGCAAAGAAGGTATTGAGGGCATTACTCATTTGTACTTCGTCTTTGGTGTATTCTCCATTTTCATCGACTAAACGGTCCAACAGTTGAAGTAACTACTTTTTTCTTTCTGATATAACTATAGAATTCTTTCGGGTTTGTTTTACTTTGATTCGCAATATGTAACTCTAGGGTCTTTTTACTTTGCTTAATTAACTTTTTGGCTTTGCGTCGTAGCTCTACAAATTTCACCCGTTCTTCGTCATTTTGTGAGGATTTTAATCTATCATTAGCAAATTTTTTAGCAAACAGGCAGTTGGAAATATCTTTATTCCACCATTTGGGCTTATTATTATGGCCTGGACGCCGTATTTTCGATGGTATGCAGTCTTGCACTGCTTTTAGGTAAGTGGTTTCGAATAACTTCCAAGATGTATTTATGTCGTTATTGTTAATTAAAAAGCTCCAGTCAGTTTCTTTAAACATAGCTCTAAGTTTATGAAAGTTTGCTTTCTTGAAATTAGGGACTTTTTCTATGCTACTATTTGGTTCGTTACTAGTAAAGTTTAAAGTGAAAGTTATCGTACGATGGTCGCTGTTACTGAATTCATCACCAACATTCAAATTCTCTATTAATTCTTCTTTTGTTGCAAGTACAATGTCAAGAACGTTATTACCACGGGTCGGTGTTCGAACAAATTGATAAAGCGAACTCTCTTGCAAGTTCGTATACAAGTCATGTCCGGAGTGTGAAGTAAGAGTATCGCCCCACTTGGTCACAGGTAAATTAAAGTCGCCAAAAAATACGGTATCTTGTGAGTTACTTACATCTGCAATTTGTTCATAAATTTCTCGGTCAGTTTGCACTGATTGAGCTGGAGGTCTGTATATTAATGCAAGTATTATTTTTGTACCTTTATTATTCTTTATTAGCACAAAAGATGTGTCGACGTTCACAATTTGAGGTTTTGACAAGAGGGTCGGGTTAAGACTTTCTTTGATATAAAATAAAACGCCACCTCCATTTTTATTTATTCGGCTTTTCTCAAACATTACATAACCGGGAAGTGAATACTCTGCTAAAAAGTCTCTATCTACTGTATTGAGCCAAGATTCTGTTATACCAATCATATCATAATTTTCAGTAAACACTAGTTCCTCTAAATCTGAAAATTTATTGCGTATGCTACGAGCGTTTGCATAGAAAACCTTTAAAGTTGCGGTTTTAGAACTCACAGAACGTTCTTTAATCAAATTTTTGGTTCTGATCGGATCTACATTTACATTCATGGCTGACATCGGTCCTCGGTCGTTATCCCAGGCGGTTTTGAATTTGGGTCGTGTTGGTGGAGCTTTATCCAAATTCGCGGTTCTTGACAGATTAGCATTTAATTCCTTCGCAGGTTGCCGCCCTCGCTGTCTTCGGTCCTCCTTCCTGGTTGTCCTGTGCTGAGTCAATTTCTTCTCCGAAAATCCTTCACCGCATCGTTGAGAAGACGCCCAAAACGTGCTGCTCCCACCTGGTTCAGATGAACTCCATCGTCCGAAAACAAATAGTCATCGTAGTAGAAATTGTCCCAGGTGTCGACGAATCCCACGTTTTCCTTCCTGCAGAGGTTTGCTAGACAACGATTTGTGCTGGTGGCTATGTTGTAAAATCGGCTCTCTACACCAAGCCGGGGGACGATTCCTGAGACGATGATCCTTGATGACTTCTTAAACGACTTGATCAGCTGCTGGTACTTTAAAAGCAAATCTTCCGACCGGGTTCGCTGTACATCGTTGGATCCAACGTGGATGACGTACATTGTATTAGCAGGGGCCAGCTTAGATACTTCGTCAACTGCAGCAACTACGTCGTCCACACCACCACCAGGGATACAAAAACGCTTCCTGGTCTTAGGTGCTCTGGCGCAAAACTCTGTGAGCTGACCACGTATCATCGAGTCTCCCACGAGCCGGACTTCTTCTATTTCCGCTTCGTCATCTGAGTCTGCAAGTATCTGGAAGCGGTTTTGACACTCGGTAATCGGTATGGGTTTCCTGGTCTTGGGGCAAACGTTGTTCCTCACGACACGGAAGTTGTCTTGAGGGGGAAGAGAGTTACTATTTGTTTCTTGAGTATCGGAACCATCAGATGAAATGGCTACTGCAGGCGTTGAATTGTTGGCAGTTGACGTTGGGGCGTTGGTGGCTGCTGGAGTTGCGGTGACAATTGAAGTTTGTGGTACTCCAACGTTGAGTGTTACAAACTCTTGGAGTTATTCCAGCTTCATGGTGAGGACGTTGATCTTGTTGTAGGCTTCATCTAATTTCACTGTCAAATTCTCTTGTTGCTGGCAGAGACGGCAGACTTGAAGATTGACAGTAACAAACATGGACTCACCAAACCTACCGGCGCAGTTCGTACAAGTGCGAGGCATGGTAACAGTCAGTTTCTTCAGATCACTTCACTCACTTTAAAACACTTAACTCACTTTAAAACACTTAACTCACTTTAAAACACTTCACTCACTTTAGAAACACTTCAATCACTTCAACCGAAAACAAATATGTTGAAATACACAACAATAGGTTATCAGGGGTGATAGCCTAACCGAAAACAAAAAAATTGAGATACGCAGAATTAGGCTTCCAGGGGCGATAGCCTAACCAAAAGTGTTTAAAAAATTGAAATACGCACCAATAGGCTACCAGCGTTGAATAGCCTAACCGAAAATAATAAAATTAAAATACGCAGAAATAGGCTACCAGGTGTGATAACCAGTGAAGCAGTGAAGAGCATGTATGAGGGTGCAAAGGCGGCAGTACGTGTGGAGAGTGAGCAGAGCGAGTTCTTTGACCTGAATGTTGGTTTGAAACAGGGGTGTGTGATGTCCCCGTGGTTGTTTACTGTATATATGGATGGAGTTATGAAAGAAATACTATCAAGAGCAGTGGATGTTGGTGTATCGCTGAAAAGGGAGGGAATTGAGTGGAAGCTACCTATACTGCTGTTTGTGGATGATACAGTTCTGATGAGTGATAATGAATGGGAGTTGCAGGGTCTGGTAAATGAGTTTGGAACAGTGTGCGAAAAACGGAATTGAAGGTAAATACGGGGAAGAGCAAGGTTATGGTCTTCGAAAGGGGTGAAGTCACAGAGTGTGAGGTGAAGCTGAACGGTCAGGCTATGGAGATCGTCAACTTTTTTAAGTATCTGGGCAGTGTGTTGAGTAAAGATGGGACTATGGATGAAGAGGTGCGGGAGAGGGTACACAGGGGAAGAGGTTGTAGGAACGCTAAAAGCAGTAACAAGAAATAGGGTGGTCAGTATGGAAGTGAGAAGTCCTTGCATGACAGTGTGGTAATCCCGACACTGACTTACGGAAGCGAAGCATGGACGTTGGTTGAGAGACTCAGACCAAGAGTGAGAGCAGTGGAAATGAATTACTTAAGGAGTGCGTGCGGAGTTACATGGAGGGATAGCCAGACTAATGAGGAAGTAAGAAGGAGGTGTGGTGTGGAGGTAGATGTGCTGGAAAGTGTGAAAAGGAACAACTTGAGATGGTTCGGCCATATGGAACGTATGGAAAGCGAGAGAATGACTAGAATCGGGTATGAGAGCGAGGTGGAGGGACAGAGGGGGAGAGGTAGACCGAATATGAGGTGGAAGGATGGAGTGAGGAAGTACATGAACGAAGGTGGTGCTGGTTGGGGGGAGGGGCGTCGACTGACTGGGGACAGAGGTGCATGGGGGCGGTTCGTTCGTGGCCACCCCTTCGGGGATCACGGCGTCAGGCAATAGATAGATAGATAGATAGTGTGATAACCTAACCTTAAACAAATATATATATATAACAGAATATGTAACTAAATATACAATTCACCAAATAGAGATTATATAAAAATAAAGTGTGACCGCACACAAGGGGTTATTATACTGTATCAACAGATGGCCCTGGTGTCACTGTAGCCTAGTAAAGCAGTAGCCTACTCTTTTTAGATAAAACAAAACAAAATGTATCAGTCAAAGGTTACTACAAGATCGTGCAAGCAACAACTAAAATTACAGATATATATAGCTACAGTAGGATACTAAATACAATATCTACTAGAGTTAATAAGAACAACAGATTGGCTGGCTATAGGCTAGGCTAGGTTTGGATTAGGTTAAAAGTTTGGCAGGTTGGGTTAGGCTAGGTTAGTTTGTACAAATACCACACAAATACAGGGGGCTGAGGGGGCATTATGTCGGGGGGTGGGGGTAGATACCAACTCAGTGTTTTGTAAGGCGGCTAGGTTGGTGGGGGGGGTCTTTTGGTACTGGCAAACGTGACAGGGCGTCTGCATTGGTATGGAGTTTACCTGGACGATATTGTATGGTAAAGTCGTAGTCCTCTAGTGTCTCCCTCCAACGTACAAAAATGGCTGAGTTGGTTTCGCACCTACGCAGCCATTGTAAAGATTGATGGTCGGTAATTATGTCGAGTTTTGCGCCCAACACAAATGACCGGAAGTGGCTGAGTGCCCAAATGATCCCTAAGCACTCTCTCTTGGTGGCTGCGTAGTTCTGTTGTGTTTGGGTGAGGGTGGAGCTGGCATACGCTATCACATGTTCCTCTCCATCTCTGACTTGAGCTAAGACTGCACCCATGGTGTACAGAGATACGTCGGTATAAAGACGGAAAGGTTTTTGGTAGTCAGGGAAAGCGACAATCGGGGCTTGGATTAGCTTTTGCTTCAAAGTGTTAAACGCGAGGTCTCTTTCAGGTGTCCAGGTGAAGTTGTGAGTTGGTGGAGGGGTCTGGCTATGGTGGCAAAGTTGGGGACGAAACGTCTGTAGTATGTGGCTAAACCTAGAAACGAACGTACTCCTTTAACAGTGGTGGGTGGGGGTTGGTTTTGTATGGCTTGAAGTTTCTTTGGGTCTGGCGCAATACCATGTTCAGATATCACGTGTCCGAGGAAATCTACCTTATTCCGGGCAATCTCGCACTTTGAGGGTTTTAATTTCAACCCGGCGGCTCGGATTCTTTGAAGGACTTGTCTCAACCTGAGGAGGTGTTCTTCCCAGGTTGGTGAGTAGTGAGTACACAATAATATCGTCCAGATAGGCTAGGCAGGTTTCCCAGGTTAGGCCATGTAATACCGCTTCCATCAAACGGGAGAAAGTGGCGGGTCCGTTACAGAGGCCAAAAGGTAGGATGTTAAATTCATAGTGATGGCCACCACTAGTGGAAAATGCTGTTTTCTTTTGGGCACTTGCCAATACCCTGCTTGCAAGTCGAGGGTAGTGAACCATTTGGATCCGTGTAGGGAGTCGAGGGAATCGTCTATTCGGGGTAAGGGCATAGCGTCTTTAATGGTTACGTCATTTAACCTCCTGTAATCGACGCAAAAACGGGTTGTCCCATCTTTCTTTTTGACTAAGACAACAGGGGAAGACCAGGGGCTAATGGACGGGGTGGCAATCCCGGCCTCTAACATTTCCTGGACTTGGCGTTCCTCTTCCTGACGTTGTATGGGGTTCTTTCTACGGGATGGTTGTCGTATGGGGGGGCCTGTGGTGTTAATGATGTGTTGTTCTACATCAGTCTGTCCGATTTCGGTGGGTTGTTGGGCAAAAGACGTCACTGAATTCCAGCAGTAGGTCGTACATGCCGTTCTTTTGGTGGTCAGATAATGTCTCAGGGAGAGGGGGCAATTGGAGGCTGGTAGGGGTGTCGTTAAAATCTATGGGGAGGTCATCGAAAGTTTCGAAGTCTCCTATAATGAGACCTTTTGGTAGTGTCAGGGATTCTTCTGAGATATTTGCCACGAGAATGTGGTTGATGCGAGCGGAAATGATGGCGGGTTGTAAGAGGCAATGATGGGGGTTGGGGGACGTGGTAGTGGGGGAAAATATCATGTGCGTTTGGGGTATGGGCCGCAGGTTCACCCATTTTTGATGGTGGGGGGGAATTTGGCATTTATCCTGAACTACAGCTGGGCTAATGATGGTGGGGGATTGACCGGCGAGCAGGTGCTTGCTACTTATAAGGGGGGCAAGGTCGCTTTGGTGGGGGTCACGCGTGAGGGGGGGATTAACGGCGCGTGTGAGAGGATCAGTGGGGCGTGGTGTGAGGGGGTTAGAAAACGGAAGTTGTTGGAGGGACTGCGGAGGGTTGGTGGGGGAAGCGTGAGATATAGAAGATGGGTTATTGTTGGAGGACTGATGTAAGGATATGTGGTGGTTAGAAGGAATTTGGGGAGCGTTGTCGGTGGCAGTGACGGTTTGTTTGGAGTTTATATGGATTTGGTGGTTTTGTTTGTCATGAGAGGGCGAGTCAAGTGTGGGGTTGTGAAGTTTTCTAGGGGTGTGAATTGTGTGGGGGTGGAAGGGAGCTACTGACGGAAAACTGTCACAAGGGGAATTGGGGTGGGTGTGGACTAGCTGGGCATTTCTGGGGGCATGGTGGGAACATGGTTGTGTCCCTCGGTCGGCACGTGTGAGGGGGGATTAACGGCGCGTGCGGGCAGTTCAGAGTGGTGGGAGGTGAGCGAATTAGAAAACGGAATTTGTTGGGGGGACTGCGGAGGGTTGGTGGGGAAAAAGTTAGGTGTAGAACATAGGTTATTGGTGGAGGACGGGTGTATTAATGTGGTGTTGTTAACAGGACGAACGTGGGGAACTTTCTTGGTGGCAGTCAAGGTCTGGTTAAAAGTGATTTGGGGCGGGTGGGTTTGTTTGTCATGAGAGGGTGAGTCAAGTGTGGGGTTGTGAATTTTTTAGGGGTGTGAATTGTGTGTGGGGGGGGGGGGGGGGGGCAAGGGAGCTATTGACGGAAAATTGTCACAAGGGAATTGTTGTGGGTTGTGGGATAGCTGAACATTTCTGGGGGCATGGGAGAAATTTTGTTGGGTACATTGATCGGCATTTTCCCTGGAAACAGGTGTACATAAACATTGGCTGGAATTATGGTTACATATATCAGAGTCTGTCTTGAAAACATGGGAGGATTTATCCGGGACAGAACGAAGAGAATGGAGGGGATTACCGAGAGGGAGTTGCTTGGACTTGTCTTCTTTCGTTTGTTGAGGCATTTGTTTAGGAGTCACCTTAGTGCTAGCTGCAACTTGGTAACCCTGACTCAGGGTTTGTTGAGGGGAAAGGTGTTTTTTTTTTTTTATGAATGGGTTTCTGCGTGATGGGTTTGTCAGAGGCTTTGGGTTGGAATTTTTTGAATGATATCAGCCTTTGGCTGCAGTCGACCTGGGCCTGGAGTTTTTGAAGGAGGTCAAGTCCAAGGAAACCATCATAATGTTTACAGTTGGAGGAAAATACTGTGAATGTGTGATAACAACGAGCATGGGGGGCAGGAGTTGTTACTGATAGGGGCAAAGTGTCTCCTAGGAGATTTAAGTAAGTATCAGCAGCTGAGATTAGTTCTGCTTTGGTGGTTAACAACGGGCCAAATAGTTGGTGGTGTAGATCATAGTAATTTTTGAACAAACATGACTTGGCAGCTCCCGTGTCGATTAACAAGCGGACAGGAATGTAATTGATTTTGGCCATGTAATAAATGGGGGCAGTGCGGTCAGTTATGGTGTTGGAGGGGAGGTGAGCGTGATGGTGGAATGGCAGTAACAGGGAGGGTACGCCGTAAACACGTTCATGAGGGGAAATACCGTCTTCTCGGGGACAGGTGTTCATGCCCCATTGTATCATCTTTAGTTGTGATGGCCAGTCTGAGGTGTTAAGAGCAATTATTTTTGTACGTAACTGGTTGTTGATGGTGCGATGGCTGCGTTCGCATATAGCATTTCCTTGAGGCCAGTACGGGGATGAGTGTTTGATCTTAATACCGCATTGTTGGGTGAACTGTTGCCAAACGTGTCCACTAAACTCGGGGGCATTGTCGGATAGAAGAGCAAGGGGAAGGCCGAATATGGGGAATACTTCTGTGGCAAGCAGTGTGGCGACTGTGGTGGCTGTGTGGTCTTTAACTGGGCAGGCTATTAAAAAAATTGAATATACGTCAACAAATGTTACGATATAGCGGTTGCCAGCGTAAGAAGGAAACGGGCCCATGATGTCGAGGGATAGGACTTGGAACGGTTTGTTGGCAGAAATGGTACCAGCTGGGCCTGGGGTGCGGGATCTATCCTTCCCCAATAAGCAAGATTTGCAGGATTCTGTCACTCGTTGTGCAATTTTGGAGGGGTTGGGGGTCCAGTATTGATCTGTGAAGATTTTTAACATCTTCTTTTGTCCAAGGTGTATGCCGTTTCCCTCGTGGATGGCAATCATGTAGTCGTGGGCAATGGTGGGGTCTAAGACTATGTGACTGGAGTCTGTGGCAAGTTGATCTCCCCAGCGAGTCAGTTTCCTGAAGACATTTAACGGTATCCAGGGTGGTCTGATTCTTGTTTCCCAAGATTGAATTAGTGAGGGGGCTGAGGGGGAATTATGTTGGTGGATGGGGGTAGATAAAAGCTCAGTGTTTTGTAAGGCGGCTAGGTTGGTGGGGGGGTCTTTTGGTACTGGCAAACGTGACAGGGCGTCTGCATTGGTGTGAAGTTTGCCTGGACAATACTGTATTGTAAAATCGTAGTCCTCTAGTGTCTCCCTCCAACGTACCAAAATGGCCGAGTTGGTTTCGCACTTACGCAACCATTGCAAAGATTGATGGTCGGTTATTATATCGAGTTTCGCGCCCAACACAAATGACCAGAAGTGGCTGAGTGCCCAAATGATCCCTAAGCACTCTCTCTTGGTGGCTGCATAATTCTGTTGTGCTTGGTTGAGGGTGGAGCTGGCATACGCTATCACATGTTCCTCTCCGTCTCTGACTTGAGCTAAAACTGCACCAATGGCGTACAGAGATAAGTCGGTATAAAGACGGAAAGGTTTATGGTAATCAGGGAAAGCGACAATAGGGGCTTGGATTAGCTTTTGTTTCAAATTATTGAAAGCGAGGTCTCTTTCAGGTGTCCAGGTGAATGGGGTGTCTTTGTGGGTGAGTTGGTGGAGGGGTCTGGCTATGGTGGCAAAGTGGGGGACGAAACGTCTGTAATATGTGGCTAAACCTAGAAAAGAACGTACTCCTTTAACGGTGGTGGGTGGGGGTTGGTTTTGTATGGCTTGAAGTTTCTTTGGGTTTGGTGCAATACCATGTTCAGATATTACATGGCCGAGGAAATCTACCTTATTTCGGGCAATCTCGCACTTTGAGGGTTTTAATTTCAACCCGGCGGCTCGGATTCTTTGAAGGACTTGTCTCAACCTGAGGAGGTGTTCTTCCCAGGTTGGTGAGTACACAATAATATCGTCTAGATAGGCTAGGCAGGTTTCCCAGGTTAGGCCATGTAATACCGCTTCCATCAAACGGGAGAAAGTGGCGGGTCCGTTACAGAGGCCAAAAGGTAGGACGTTAAATTCGTAGTGGTGGCCACCACTAGTGGAAAATGCTGTTTTCTCTTGGTCCTCGGCCTTGATAGGCACTTGCCAATACCCTGCTTGCAAGTCGAGGGTAGTGAACCATCTGGATCCGTATAGGGAGTCAAGGGAATCGTCTATTCTGGGTAATGGCATAGTGTCCTTAATGGTTACGTCATTCAACCTCCTGTAATCGACGCAAAAACGGGTTGACCCATCTTTCTTTTTTACTAGGACAACAGGGGAAGACCAGGGACTATCGGACGGGGTGGCAATACCGGCCTCTAACATCTCTTGGACTTGGCGTTCCTCTTCCTGGCGTTGTATGGGATTTTTTCTACGGGATGGTTGTCTTATGGGGGGGCCTGTGGTGTTAATTATGTGTTGTTCCACATCGGTCTGTCCGATTTCAGTGGGTTGTTGGGCAAACACGTCACTGAACTCTAGCAATAGGTCGTACATGCTGTGTTTTTGGTGGTCGGATAATGTGTCCGGGAGAGGGGGCAATTGGAGGCTGGTAGGGGTGTCATTAAAATCTATGGGGAGGTCATCAAAAGTTTCGAGGTCTCCTATAATGAGACCTTTTGGTAATGTCAGGGATTCCTCAGAGATATTTGCCACGAGAATGTGGTTGATGCGAGCGGAAATGATGGCGGGTTGTCAGAGGCAACGATTGGGGTTGGTGGACGTGGTAGTGAGGGAAAATATCATGTGAGTTTGGGGTATGGGTCGAAGGTTAACCCATTTTTGATGGCGGGGGGGAATTTGGCATTTATCTTGAACTACAGCTGGGCTAATGATGGTTGGGGATCGACTGGCGAGCAGGTGCTCGGTACGCATAAGGGGGGAAAGGTCACTTTGGTGGGGGTCACGCGTGAGGGGGGGATTAACGGCGCGTGTGGGAGGATCAGCGGGGCGAGGTGTGAGGAATTTAGAAAACGGAATTTGTTGGAGGGACTGGAGGGTTGGTGGGGGAAGAGTGAGGTATAGAAGATGGGTTATTGGTGGAGGACTGATGTACTGATTGGTGGTTGTTAGAAGGACGAATTTGGGGAGTTTTGTCGGTGGCAGTGACGGTTTGTTTGGAGTTTATATGGGATTGGTGGGTTTGTCTGTCATGAGAGGGCGAGTCAAGTGTGAGGTTTTGAAGTTTTCTAGGGGTGTGAATTGTGTGGGGGTGGAAGGGAGCTACTGACGGAAAACTGTCACCAGGGGGATTTGGTTGGTTGTGGAATAGCTGGACATTTCTGGGGGCATGGTGGGAACATGGTTGGGTCCCTCGGTCGTCACGCGTGAGGGGAGGATTAATGGCGCGTGCGGGAGGGTCAGGGTGGTGAGAGGTGAGCGAGTTAGAAAACGGGATTTGTTGGTGGGACTGCGGAGGGTTGGTGGGGGAAGAGTTAGGTGAAGAACATGGGTTATTGGTGGAGGACTGATGTATTGATTTGGGGTTGTTAACAGGACGAATTTGGGGAATTTTTTTGGTGGCAGTCACGGTCTGGTTAGAGGTTATCTGGGACTGGTGAATTTGTTTATCATGAGAGGGCGAGTCAAGTGTGGGGTTGTGAAGTTTTCTAGGGGTGTGAATTGTGTGGGGGTGGAAGGGAGCTACCGACGGAAAACTGTCACAAGGGGAATTTTGTTGGTTGTGAAATAGCTGAACATTTCTGGGGGCATGGGGAAAACATTGTTGGGTACATAGGTCGGCATTTTCCCTGGAAACACGTGTACATAAATATTTGATAGAATTGTGGTTACATACATCAGAGCCTGTCCTGGAAACATGGGAAGATTTATCCTGGACAGAGTTACGAGAATTGAGGGGATTACCGAGAGGGAGTTGCTTGGACTTGTCTTCTTTCGTTTGTTGAGGCATTTTTTCAACGAATTGAGTGATATTTTGAGAGAACTCGGGCCAAGGGGAGGGGTTAGAAGTTACCTTAGTGCTAGCTGCAACTTGGTAACCCTGACTAGAGTTTGTTGAGGGGGAAGGTGTTTGTTCTTTTTGTGAATAGGTTTCTGCGTGATTGGTTTGTCAGAGGCTTTGGGTTGGATTTTTTTTTTTTTTAAGAGATCAGCCTCTGGCCGCAGTCAACCTGGGCCTGGAGTTTTTGAAGGAGGTCAAGTCCAAGGAAACCATCGTAATGTTTACAGTGGGAGGAAAATACTGTGAACGTGTGATAACAATGAGCATGGGGGGCAGGAGTAGTTACTGACAGGGGCAAAGTGTCTCCTAGGAGATTTAAGTAGGTATAAGCAGCTGAGATTAGTTCTGCTTTGGTGGTTAACAAGGGGCCAAATAGTCGGTGGTGTTGATCATAATAAGACTTGAACAAACATGACTTGGCAGCTCCCGTGTCGATTAACAAGCGGACAGGAATGTCCTTGATTTTGGCCATGTAATAAATGGGGGCAGTGCGGTCAGTTATGGCGTCCCCCGCCGAGGCCATCTTGGGCGGGGGGTACTTTAAAAATCCTGGGAGTCGGTATCTACCTCCTCCAGGGTTTCCTCGGTATCATCTGAGGTCTTGATAGGGGCTATTTCTCCGGTGTGCATTTCCTCCATTTCTTCCTCTTGTCCCAACTCCTCTTCATTTACAGAAATGCGAGGAGTAAAGGGGCGAGGTTTGGCAGAGTCACGAATTTGATGGAGGGCACACTGAGCACTACAGGCAGGGAAATCATAGGGGTTGATAATTACTAATGTAGGATTTTTACTTTGGTAGGTGTTGTAGGTTTTGTTCCGGTTGAAGATTCTGCGTGGCTGGGTAGGTTGGAACCTGGGCCTACTGGGTTGGGGCTTGCCGGAAGGGTAGGTGGGTCTGTTGTGGAAGGATGAGGAGGGGTAGGCATTCTTGGAGTTTTGGTGGTCGGGGTGCTGCGGGTGCGTGGGAAACCTCTTTATTACAGCGATTTGGGTGCACCTTCTGTGCGCACGGCCAAAATACGTCGGATCGTGATGAGATCTTTTTGATATCCGACGAAATCGTACTCACGGAAATGATCTTTTACTGCTGAGGGCAATATTGATACAAGGTTGACCAGAATCTGCTGCTCTTGTTGGATTCTGGTCAATGTGGGGAAAGAAACTTTGATATGTTGGGCGATCTTATTCACTGAGGCATCTAGATCGCCTTCGAATTTAGTGTCTTGGATACGGGTGTGGGCCACGAAAATGCCCAACGAAGGCTTAATGGCTTCTATCACTATTGGGCGAAATTCGTCCCATGTGAGAGCAGGGTGCACTTGGTAGGCAACCAGGGAAACGGCTTTTCCCAGGTGCGTTAATGTCACGGCTATCTTTTCTGCGTCCGTGGTATAAACTAGGTCAAGTACGGGTTTCACTATGTCCATGAACGTTTCGATCTCGTAAGTTTCTCCATCATAATGTGGGATGGGAATGTGAGAACGGTGCGCCATGATGTTATCGTGTTCTGGCTGTTCCAAACTTGCAATGTAATACAACCTTTTATCCGAATCAAGAACCACCGCTGCCGCCAATGTTATGCCCTGTTTTTCTACAGGATTAACTTGGGTAATGTGAGTTCTAACTGACTGGGTATATAAGGCTGCATGCACAATACAAGGTATGAGGAATAGAGAACACAAAATAAACACACGGTAACAAGACACACGATCACGTTTATTGAAGATGATGAATAGGAAGCATAAGAAGGTATGAATACTCGTACAAGACAAATGATACAAATGAACAACTAGCATTAGTGGATCTGGATGGAGCCTAGTCTCCCACTTCCAACGTTCAGGTATACTCTTCTGATCACTGGCTTGGTTCGCAAGTTTATATACTGGAAGACATCAATGTTACTTATAGATTCAATTTCACTAATTAGATTTATTACTGGCAGTTCTGGTGCACAAGTAGTAGTTCACAGACTAGAATTAGACACGCGTATTTTTAGAGCACGGGAATTCTAGTAACCTCAGGGGGGTACTGATCTAAGTTTTATATTCTTATAGCAGAAATACGTAGAACACAAATCAGTGGGCGAACGTTAGATATCACTAGGGTTTTACTTCTATGTAATAATATCTGAATAGGGGTAATTACGAGAGTTAATGTCGCCTGTTAATTAATGAACACTGACACGCTTAGCACTTCCCAATAGAATGGTTATATATGAATTATACTGGGGCAAAGATATAGCCACTTTATAGAAAGATTATTAAGTGAGTCTCTAATTAGTACTGTAACACAGTAGTACTAATAAAGTGAATCTTGGGTAGTATTTGGTTGGTCTGGTCCTGGTTATCTTGCGTCCGTGATGTTGGGGGCTAACGACTGGTTCCGCGGCCGTCCAGGGGGTCCATATGTAGGAAGTTCTCAAGACGGATCTCTTGGCGATCGTTGCTGGCTACACGCTTATATACCCACTGGTGTGTGAAGGTTATAAGGTGCACATAGATTTCTTGTACGTGGACAGATGCTTCTATCTCAAATCTGCCACGGAGTCTGCCGGCTCTGGAACTCAAATCTCAGGAACAACACAAGGGCAGAGCTAGAGGTCAACTTAAGGGGGCCACCCACTGGTTGGTGTCTATCTTTCAACTGATTTTACTGGGGGCTGGAGCTGGGTTTATAGGCTCGGTTTTGGACGCTGTAGGCTATAGGGATCTCGAGTCTTATGGAATTATTTGAGCTCTCAATAGATACGGGGACTAGGTAAGGTGGTGATTACTGTTGTGGCACATGGCTTTAGGGAGCCTTCATAATGTGATGTAACTGAGCCTTAGTAAGAGGTACTATTTTGGCTATACTGGAAGTATTGAGGGGAGGGAGACTGGATCTACTTTGCGAGGAGGACTGGGACAGCTGTGATAGGAGCGTCTCTCTTATATTGCTCAGTCTTCATTCTATGGTATAGCTGAGGTGCTAATTTGATTATCCGAGTATGCAAGAAAGGTGAATGGGTTATTGTGGGTTAATAGAGGTTAGTAAAGGGGTTAGTCATGCATGGTTAGTTCATTGATAGGAAGAATTCCTGTGCTACCTGGCAATGACCCGGAAGTCAAAACAGGGGCCAGGTATACCTCCGCAGGGGTGGGGGTCTCCCTCCTCGGGTGGGTAAAAAAGGGGAGGTGCGCGCCCTTTCTCTGTGATGGTCGTCCGGCGGCTGTGGCTAGGGGCTTGCCATATCACAAGTGTTTGTAATAACCCTCTGTTTATGAGACAGATGTGGGTGTTCGTAATACCAAAACCGAAGGTGCCTTGACTAGCTGGTTTAATCGGTTGGGTTGTTAATTGCATGGTTTGCTGGATGTGGTGGAGACTGGGTTGCTAACTCTGCCACATTTATCTGGAAGTATGGCAATAGAAGTTAGTCACTGGCGAGGCGGCTAGCCTCGCACTGACGATCATTTGGTACAGGGTTGTGAATGGGTTGTGAGGGAATAGATGGCATGCAAAGGGTTAGTAAAGTTCTAATGTTGTTCCGTCCTACTAAGGGAAGGTAGGCTGGATAGGAGTATATATATAAAAGGTTGGAGAATGTTAACAACGGAAAAATCAAGGATATTCAGGAGGTATGGTGGAGAGGCTAGGTCGGAAAGGAGTCGAGGAGCGTGGGGGGTTAATGAGAGGGAGAGGGTTCAGGGGGCTACGTGGAAGTTTGACCCTAAGGTCTCCGGGCGTAGGGGTGGCATTAGACTACAGTTGATATTGGAGTTTGGGGGTTAATGACAGGGAAAGTATGTTAGCCAAATGCTACCGGGGGATGAACAATACGGGGTGGTATATGAGTCTGGAAAGGATAGAATCATGTGGACTGTGGGGCTGGGGGAAGAGGAGGTTAACTGTAGGTGTGTGCTTGACTGTGGATCAAAGTAGGGAAAAACATGGTGTATTATTACTCGTCAATACGATGGTTATGGATACTGTTAATCTGACACTATTTCTTGCTGATCTAGTTGTTCCTGGGAACTGCGTTTTCTATGATATATACACCAAAGAAAACGACAGTTCGTAGGGTTAACTTCGGTATTGTTTCGTGGTGAAAATGCGTCGAGACAATGGTAACAGAGGGTGGTATATACAATCTCTGGTTGGGGTAAGAATTAAAGTTACTGCATGGTGACTAACATCTTCAGTCATTGCTGGCTAGGTCTTACAGGAACAATGGTTCTATATACACTGGTGTACCCGTGGGTATCATAGTTTCTTATCAATTAGGACATGGGGTTTTAACATACTACTTCTCGGATGGAAGAACATACATAGATTTATGGGGGCGGTTGGTCTTCAGAAACTTAGTCTGGCAAGACAAGGTATTTTAAGGGGGTGAACATATTACTTCTCGGATGGAAGAACATACATAGACTTATGGCTGTCTGAACTGGTTGGCATTGGCTCAACCTAGGGACAGGGCATGGGTGTATTAAATGAATGTGTATTCATGTTCATCATCATGTAGGTAGAGTCTGGCGGGTAAGAGGTGTAGGACACGAAGCAAAATAGAGTAGTGTGGACTGTGGATACGAAGGAGGTGATTGGAAGACGTATAACAATTGTGGAAAAGTAAATGGAAGAGATGAACACAATGGCGGATAAAGATTACTAACCTAAGGATTGAATACATGCATGAATGACGACATTATAGCCGTCGTCCTAATAAGGTGATGAAACCTGGTTGGTCTGCACGTGGCACAATACGACACAAGGACAGTGCCGCTATGTCGTATCAATACTGGTGGCATACTCCAGTTAATATTATATATACACTTAGTTACTAGAGGAACAATGCAAGGGGGCGACTGAGCATGGGGTTACATATATCTATATTCGTCATGGAAAAATGATATACGAGGTCTAGGGACAGGCATGGGTGTTTTAACCTGGGAGGAACATACATAGATTTATGGGGCGATTGGTCTTCAGAAACTTAGTCTGGCAAGACAAGGTATTTTAGGGTATGTTGATATTGACATCCTAATTTAGGAACAGGGCATGGGTGTATTAACTTTAAGGTGTATTTATGTTCGTCATCATGTAGGTAGAGGTGTAGGACACGAGGGGTAGTGTATATGCGAGGTGTGGGAAAGGTCACTGTTTAGAAGGGGTAGGCAGGTGTGGTTTGGAGCTGCTTAGCCCTGCGGGCCTTGGCCTGTCTGAACTGGTTGGCTCGGTCACCTGGTCCTTTCGTTCTGTGGGCCTTTCTTTCGGGTGTTTCTGTGTGGTGTTCGCTCGTGGCTTCTGTGGTGGGCTTCTCGTTCTGGGGCATTTTAGTAACTGCGGATGATGATGGTACCGATAGTACCGAGACAGGAGATGGGGCAATAAATGGCTGGGGTTGGGTTGAAGGAATGGTAACCTGTGAGTTATATAATTTGATTAGGTTATCTAAAGAATAAACAATTTCTTCTATAGACGGCCGCTGCTGCATGTCAAGGTGCATCATATCCTCATATAAACTTTAAACCTCCTCTACATCCTTTAGACAGGTTTCTGAAGCAGTTACTTTTATGATCCAACCAAATGAGTGAATATCACTAGCCAAACAGCATACATGATCCCCAAATAACTCCGGTGCGTAGTGACGTGAACCAAACTGCCTATTGTTTGATGAAGATTGAAAACGTCTAAAATAACCGGGTAGTGAGGCCATACCAACATCCAGAAGTCTAACTTTGGGCTCTAGAGGGTTATCATCAACATTAAGAATAACATTACCAAAATGTAAGTCATTATGCACCCAGCCAGCCTGGTGGAAATCCCTTAGAGCTTTACCTAGGGATCTAAGGATTAACAAAACTTTGAGAATAATTTCAGTATTATAATTCTTCAAATGGCACAGATTGATATCCTTAAAAGTTTCACCCAGACAAAAAGACATTACAATTATATCTGCTTCCTCAAAAACAGCTAATAGTTTGGTACACCTCCAGCACCATCCAAACTAAACAAAATGCTAGCCTCTTTTCCCATAGATTTCAATGTAATATCACTAGTATATGTCTCGCCAGAGTCACCACTAGTATTTATAGCATCACTGTGACTGTAATCATCACAGGTACTTTTAGGACCATCACTAGGCCCAGTACTTTTAGTAACATCACTAGTACTTCTAGTACCATCACTAGTACTTGTATTAACTTTTACAGTTTTCATAACAGATTCCTGGCCATAGTATTTAATTAACCAGGCATCCCCATTAGCCCCTGAACCAATGTGTTTTATAAACTTAATTTTATACCCCGACGCAATTCATCCAGTGGCATAACTAGAGCAATCTCATTATTTACAATCCGAACAGTCTTATCACCAAGACTTTGTATATCCTCATCAATAAACGTGCCATTAAAAAATCTAAAATTAACAAAATATTCGATAATTTCCTCAAAAACTTCCCGAGTTTTCATTTGAACAGTCATATTTAATCCTAGGCTAAGATCTTAGGTTACAATAATAAATGACTTACGGATGTAATCACTATTGAGTAACTAAGTTGACTAAAAGTGTATTAAGATAGCTACAGTAGCTATGTTCAAGACCAATCCGCTTCCAATAATCACCTTTCAAGTATCAATGTAATGGTTTATGTGAAAGGAATTGTGATCCTTTTAATAAATCACAGTTTAGATACTTACAGTTTCTTACAGTAGATCCTCTGGAAAAGGCAAACTAGGAAAATGAACTACGAATAGACGCTTGGGAGAACAAACTAACAACACATCTTGTCACCTGTAGATTACCAATGACAATGAGGCCTGAGAGTCAGTGAGCGATGACACAGTGTATCTAAACCGCGCAAAATGTCGAGATAATAATAATAATAATAATAATAATACTTTATTTCAGACTCACACAGTACAGAGGGGACCATACTGGGGTCCATATATACCTTACAGTAACATAAATATATATAAATATATATAAGCTACTGTACATAGGCTACATAAAATAAAAAGAAATTAAATAATACCCAGCTTGCTATCATGTAGTTCACAGCACTGCCTCAACCAAAAACAGTGGTCATCAAACTACTGTGTTACCAAAACCACTGTCCTAATTGTGTACAGTACCATGCCTCACATCATTTAGCTTCCGGTACAGTATGTTGCTACAGTACAGTATAGGAATATCGGTACTGTACTGCACTATGAGGATCAGTACCGGTATGCTAATTCTGTAGAGTAGCAGACCTGAAATCATTACTTAAGGTTAAATATAGAGCAACTTCCTCCAGTGTGCCTGGATCCTGGAGGTGTACACTATGCTTGGAGTTTGTAGCATTTTAATGATCCTGTTCTCAGAAGTGTTAAGGCGCTGAATGAATTTATATGTTAGCTTTCTAATGAGTGATTTGTAACAGTGTAAGTTCATATAGGCACACAGCGTACTTGTACTCTCATATTTTGAGAGCCCCAGAAACATTTTCATGATATTGTGATATGAGATACTTAGTTTATTCACTGTAATTTTCTTATAGTTCCACCATAGTTGTGCTGTATACATTGGTGAGCAGTAGGAGTTGAACAATATTATTTTTGTATCCCATGTGCACATATGAAATTTTCTTAATATTGAATTTCCCTGCATGTAAAGTTGCCTTCGCTGACGACCCATATCCTCATCATCTGAGCGATCACATGAAATATAGTGTCCTAGATACTTTACTTTACTTACTTCTTCTATAATTTCTTCATACAAATGGAATTTAGGTAGCTTTGATTTCAATAGAAGGTTAGATTTAAATATTATGATATTGCTCTTTATAGGATTAAATTTGACTGAATGTTCGATTCCAAATTTTTCACATACTCTTAATAATTTATCCAGTCCAGCTCCAAAGGGCGCGATTAAGGCTAGGTCATCAGCATACATGAGATGATTTACAATGGTGCTGCCAATACAGCACCCAGTGCGAGTCTTGTTCAGCTCCAGACTAAGATCATCCATGTAGACGTTGAAAAGATACGGAGACAATATCCCCCCCTGCCTAACACCATTGGTTACGGCGAAAGAGCCTGACAGGATGTTGCCCCATCTTACACACATTTTTTGATTAGCATACCAGAAAATAAGTATCCTAATATCCTAACATACATATATTTTGTTTGTTATTGTGTATTGGCATATACATAGCTATTAAATTTGCCTCTAATTATAATATTATCAATATGAATGGTTGGCAAAATATTTAAATGGCATTTATTAAATATTTAAGAAAAATAATATTCTTGTAATAAACTTACCGTTATATATTTAATCGTTTTCTTTTACAGTACTTAGACAGAAAACCAGCATTATATGGATAACTGAAGTACAATTTGAATAAGCTTGCAAAACACTCCCAACGTACACACGTATAATTAAAAACTCACGTATACTCACATATTTACACTACCATTTAAACTCTCAAATACACACTCTTTTAGCGACAACGTGTCTCATAGTGTTGCGGCTTGTACTGAAGGGTGAATCAAGATCAAGTCACCTGCTTTTTTTTATCTTTCTCTCCTTTTCTCTCTTTCTCTGGCTTGTATCCATTCGGCCCCAGTCAACCAACTGTTTTAAGACGTTTATCGCCATCCAGGTGTCAATTTCTTCCTGGCGAGCGGTAGCAAGCCAGCATTGTATGGAGAAATCCGGCTTCGCCGGAGAAATTTTTCTATCGAAAAATTTACAAATTTAGCTTGCTGTCAAAACAAAAATATATATATGCTGGCTCGCTACTGCTCGCCAGGAATATATTGACACCTGGATGGGGGTAAACGTCTTAAAACAGTAGGCTGAATGGGGCCGAATGGATACAAGCCAAAGAGAGAGGGAGAGAAATAGAAAAAAAAAGTGAGGTGGGCTCCCTTAATGTTCCTCGTCTTGTTTTTATAATTTACGAAAGGTGTTCAAGCATTTATGATCACAACTGTACTTGCAATTAAATTATAATGGTCAGTAAATACAATATCTTATCAAGTAGCAGCCAACTTTTTCATTCGCCTCTACACCCAAAGTATATTTAGTATACACACTATATATACTCGGTTTCATTTCATCTGACGGTAAATTGCAAAGTTCCCATCAAGATTTGTCAGTTATTTTGCAGATTTTGTGGTGAAATGTGGTGCTAATTATATAAACTTGGTATTAACCCCTTCCTTACCGAGGATGTATTATGTCTTACTCCAGCTATGTTTAGACGATTTTATGCAGTTTAGGAGGAAACGGTGGTAGTAAAAATGGATACTCGAGATAGTTTGAAGCCTTTTAATTGGTACACGTCCGCCCTAAGCTGGATAAAAATCGTCTAATATTATCCTGATTATAATGACAAGGACAACTCGGTACTAAATGGTTAACATGATGCAGACATAGTGGTTTCATATTTTTCCATTAAATATAACGAGACATTTTCTGGTAAGGGATTCAACTTTCCGTCAGATGAAATTAAGGGGGGGTCACCGGCTTTTTTTTTAATCTTTCTCTCCTTTTCTCTCTTTCCCTGGCTTGTATCCATTCGGCCCCATTCAGCCAACTGTTTTAAGACGTTTATCCCCATACAGGTGTTGATTTCTTCCTGGCGAGCGATAGCGAGCCAGCATTGTATGGAGAAATCCGGCTTCGCCGGAGACATTTTTCTATCGAAAACATTTACAAATTTAGCTTGCTGGCAAAACAAAAATATATATATGCTGGCTCGCTACTGCTCGCCATGAAAATATTGACACCTGAATGGGGGTAAGCATCTTAAAACAGTAGGCTGAATGGGGCCGAATGGACACAAGCCAAAGAGAGAGGGAGAGAAAAAGAAAAAAAAAACGAGGTGGGCCCCCTTAAACAGAGTATAGTTAATATAAACATTGACTACACCTACGATATCTGCAAGAGGCGAAGGGGCAGGCGAGAGTGAGATATGACGATGATGATGATGGTTCGAGCCCAGACTGAGATGAACTACTCCAGACAAAATCACCACCACCACCAGTACCATCACAAGAAGGAGATCCACACTACCATTCCGACGGCTACCCCCCATGGTGTTTTGGTGAGAGACACTGGAGGTTGTTCAGTTTATATCACATAGTTTAGAGTGTGTGTGTGTGTGTGTGTGTGTGTGTGTGAGGGAGTAAAGAAAAAAAAAATTGTGAAAAACTAAAGTATAATGTCACTGCTAATCACCACATGCACACGCGCAAAATTATATCAGGCCCATTTTATTATAGTCCTTCAAACCACATTCTGGCACCACGTAAAATTATGCATATATATATAAAGCATTTGTATTAAACATTCAATTATAAAATAACCCTACTTGAACCTTATTGAATAATCAACATAATTCCGACTATCTACAAATTGCATATTCCAATCCCTCCCACAAAAAGTCCTTGACATACAGATTTCCAAGTATCAAACGAACAATTAGATTGATGAAAAATACCTCGAAGTCTTCAGTGTCACCGTTTTTTCCCATCCAGTGACATCCTCTCATCCTCTCCAACTGAGCTCTGGCCAATCTGTCTTTACCGTAATTATGCAAACCTGACTGACATACCGCTAATTGACCACTTGCGAGTTTCAGGCTATAAGGAAGTCCGAAGTTGGAGCCGTAAACATCGACATACAACAGAAATGCAATAATAATGTAGGTTTCTGATGGATAAAAAGGATGTTTAATTTGATTTTCAGTAGGCCCCTATTTATAAATGTGATGCAACCTTATTTTAGCTGGTATTTCTACTTAATATCGATGTCTACCGCTCCAACTTCCTTATAGCCTGAAACTCACAAGTAGACAATTGACCGCTTGTGAGTTTCGGGCTATATAGAGTTTCAAGCTGTAGACAATTATAATTATTTAGCCAGAATACAAGCTAAAATACGTTGTTATACCCTGTTTCTTGTTAACCCTTTTTACTGCCATTGATCCTTCCTAAGCTACATAAAATCGCTCAAATATAGATAGAATACAATTAAAAATACGTCGCCGGTACAGAATGGGTTAAGCAATCAGTATGGGTCGTAATCAATATTGGCAGTAACAAAGACTATCATATACCTGTTCTCTCTCTCTCTCTCTCTCTCTCTCTCTCTCTCTCTCTCTCTCTCACTTGTTGCTAAATTCTATATATACACAATTTCCAAGCGTAACAAAATTATCCTATTCGTGGTGACATTATGGCAAAAGTAAAAATATACATGATTTTTATGGCTTTGAAAATGTCGCATGTCCATCAATAGGAGTTGCCATTTTTTTTTTTTTTTTTTTTATAAGTCGATTGAGCTCTTAGTCTTAAGTCGACTTAAGGGGAGACGGACCTTTTTTTTCTATTAATTAATTTATTCCTTTTTTCTTAGTTTTCTCGCTAGACCTCCATCAAGCTTAGAAAAGCACCCCCTAGACCCCCCTTAAAGATAAATGTGTACATTTTTCGGTAGAAAAATATCCCAGCCAAAGGCCGGTTCCTCTTAACATTTCAGGCTCGCTATCGCTCGCCAGGAAATAATCGACACCTATATGGCATGAAAGGTCTTAACATTAACAATGAAATGGGGTGAAAGGTGTTAAAATGGCCAAACTAATGAGCCGAACGTCTTATAATCTCAAAACAAATGGGGTTTAACACGAGGGAGAAAGGGGACCAATAAGACGACCCATCGCCCCTTAACCTCAACAGTCCATCAGCCTCCCCTTAATTAAATTGTCAGTCACGGCTTCACACCCTAAAAATATTGGTATGAAAAGGTTAATTAAAGTGTCCATAATCATCGATATACTCACTTTAGGGTGATAGGTCGTTTTTCTGGCCCCCCTTCTCCCTCTATCATGTTTAGCCCCATTAGTTTTCAGATTTTTAAGATGTTTGCCCCATTAGTTTTTAATTTAAGACCTTCCGCCCCATTTACTTAATTGTCAATATTAAGATCTTTCGTACTATTTAGGTGTCCATTTTTTCCTGGCAAACGATAGTGAGCTTATAATTTTGAAAGATCCGGCCATCGGCCGGAAAATTTTTCTGCCGAAAAATTTACAAATTAATCTAGAAGGGGGATCTAATGGATGTGTTATTAAGTTTGATGGAGGTCTAGGGAGGAAACTATAAAAATGATTAATTCATGAGAAAAAAAATCGACAAGGTGAATCAATCCCGCTTTTAAAGCATATTGGTGGTAATAAATAAACCCATATTATGCATGGATTTAGAAAGGTAAATCCTCAACAAAATACCCCATTGGTTTATATACCTTTTGCTTGTCATTTGTATATCCTTATTGTTTTGTTTACAAATTATGTCAGCTCCTATGTCTAAAAAAATCAGGTGTATAAAAAGGGTTTGGGAGAGATATATAAAATCATTGAGTATATTGATAGTAATTTACTTTTCGACCATTATATTAAATGGGTATAATACCACTAATATACCTTTATACGGATATACTTTTAGGGACACTTTAATTACCCTTTTCATACCGATATTATGTAATGTACATTTCATGTACAAGGACGTTGGAGCAGATAGGCCCTGATATATTGAATTGTGTATTAAACTAACATTTTAACACATCCAAGTTACTCTAATTAGACATTACTTTACTTAATTCCTGTTAAAAACAACAAAATGCCACTACTATAGTCCTTTCATTCTAGGTTGGGCAGAAATCGTAATCCTTAACCTCTCATAAATGATAACTCAAAAAGGACTAGAGTAATGGCGCGGTTACACATGCCCGAGTTGCCCGAATCGGTGACAAAAGTTGCTCCATGGAGCAACTTTTGCGCCCCAAGCAACTTTTTCGGGACCCATTTGTCACCCGAATAGGGCAACTTTTGCGTCCCGAACGTACGGGACGCATCGCCTGTTGCGGCAACTATAAATATGGGTTGCATGCAATAGTAGTAATATGATAACTATATATATGATGTGCAAGCATTAATATACTATAATAATGCTCAATCCTTAAATATATATTATGTCATCACAGTATAATATTCAATAGATTGGGATGAGAAAACGGTTTAATCAAGAAGTAGGCTACGGTATGAATGCGAAATTTCAAGTTTGTACAAATAGCCTACAATATCTTTAGGCAAGAATGGGAAGAATATTCTCTCAAGGGATTAAATGTGTCATATACCCGTTATCATAATCAACTTACAATTATAATTTGCAACAGTAAACGATTTGTTATAACTAAATATGAATAATAGCTTCGTTACTGCAATGGTTAGCCTAATACTTCCTTCAGTATTACAAATTATGTATTCTGTATGCTTTGTAATCTTGATTAACCCGGCAAGCGCGATAGGCCTCACGGAAGGCTTCCTATAGGGAACGCGATAGGCCTCACGGAAGCAGGACCATAAAAAAAGCCTTCCATAAAAAAAAAGGGCCTATCAAAACAAAGGAATTTGTCTCTAGGTGAGATAATTCCCCTCCAGTACTCATCCATGTAAATCTCACCCACCCCCCTCCCCTCCTTCCCCACCTTATTCCCCCCTCCCTCCCCTCCTCAATTATCACCTATTTTTCCTCTTATTATCATCATTTATCGGTTATTTTTCTCTCCCGCGATAATGTAGCACAAGTGGGTTGCATAAAAGATCGTTATGCAACACCCAGACACCGGCACACACCGCCCCGCTCTCCTCAGTTGACTCCCAGACAGCGAGAGGGGAAGGCTGCCTGTCTCTCTCTCTCGCCTGAGATTATGACCGGGTGGCCAATATCTTCGTTTTTCACCACCCAAATGCTTTTCCCACTTATTTTAGCACTCTTGAAGGTTCATATATACATCATATATGTAAAATAAAAGCATACCGAAAACAAATAATGGTTTATATTGTAAATATAACGAATTCTGTCAGAATCCAGGGCTAGAAATGCACAAATAACTACCCTAGCACCTACGTCTATATCGCGCTTGTCAGGTTAAATACCGTATTTATGCATTATAGGTTCGGTTAATGCGACGTGCTAAATAGACGTAGGCTACTCTTTACATAACTTAGTAGCCTACATGTACAGTATACGGTTGTTGTTGTTGTTGTTCCCCAAGCTGCCTGGCCGAACAGCCCCAAGGCCCCGAGCAATTCCAAGGCCATAACCGAGTGCCCCCACAGAACCCTCCCCGCCGACCACAATAAAGCCTGAGTGACCGAAGCCACTCCATGGCGGGGAGCTGAGGAGGGTGCGGAAACGCCCGGGAAACCAAAGCCCCACCCAGGGCCCTGTGCCCCTTAGCAATTATGAAGAGAAAGTTGAGGGGCAAGGGAAAAATGTGATGCTTTGGCTTCCAATCTTGATAGATTGGTAGAGAAGATTGAAGAGACGCCGTCACTTGAGATCTAGAAAATATATAAGTTAAAGGAACAGTCAGAGTAAGCTATGGGTATGGCAGAGATTCCTCAGCTCTCACTCTGATAGACCAGCCCATCACCACATGACTAGAACCCAATCCTCTCAGCATCAGCTAGGAAAGGCCCTAGAAAGCCACCTTTGGCGGGGGGGATAGCTCCCCTATTTCAACCCCTTTCGGGGTTGGGCACCCGCCCACAGTATACGGTAATAGTGTTTGGCGTGAATTAATAGGCTATGTCGTGGACATATATTCCATATGTAGCCTATAGCCTAAATAGGCCCATATATATATATATATATATATATATATATATATATATATATATATATATATATATATATAATCCATATACAGTAGGCTAGGCCTATATTAATATAAATAAGTTTTAATACTTCTAATGATAATGTGACAGGTGATATCCGAACCTTAAGAGCTATAAAATACCACATGGAACACATAAAATCGTACATATAATACAGTAAACACAAGCAAGGAAAGAAATACTGTCACTGCCTATTTTAAATGTGTAATACGTAAAGCAAGGCGTGATTGGCTAAACCGGGTGAGCCCAGGCCAGCCAGTCTTCTCTCTCGCTTACTTCTTTGGTTTATCATATCTTTATCTTGTTTGTGTTTACTTTATGATATAGCCTATGTTATTATTGTGTTTCCTGTGTTCTTTAAGAGCTCTTTAGATTCGGATAGTACTGTAATTTATTAAGTAGGCCTAATCATTAAAACTACTTAAAACATATCTAGTTAATGAATAAATAAGGAACCATACAGATGATAAATAAATGATCAGGGTAATAATAAGATAGCCAATCATGAGCGTGCTGCTGTTTCAACTGAATTGCACTTTTACCGACAGACGTGGATTCATGTCGCTTGTTTTATGTAATGGCGAGCAATATAGTCATACATGCCTTGGTTTTTATATATGCTCAGCTTTATCATAGGGATTGTGATGTATTAATAGCGTGACGGGAAGCTAAAACGGCCGAATTAAGACCAATTAATTTCGAAGTGAAAACGAAAGAGTGTAGGCTACGGAAAATAGTGCTACGAGCAATTCTCTTCCTGCATGTGTAACCACTTGTTTTTGGGTCCCAGAAAAGTTGCCCGTAGCGGTGACAAAAGTTGCTTGGGTGGCAAAAATTCGGGCATGTGTAACCGCGTCTAAGAACATAAGAACATAAGAAAATGGGAGTCTGCAGAAAGCCGATTGGCCTAAGCAAGGCAGATCCCTGTCCCACACAACCCCAAATCAATTACAAAGCCCAATTATAGGCTCAACACTCTAATACCCTGAGGATCATCTTACCAAAACGGTTAGAGATTAATGGTGGGTTCACACATTCACGTATATTGCTCCCGTCAGCTCCCGTCTGTTGTAAACGAAGGTATATTGGTAGTTGGCAACCGATTACGTAAAACGTAATGGCATAATACGCAAAACTTTAATGAAATTACGGCCAGTCGGGGGGGTACTCTCGCATGGCGCGAGTAGAAACGAGTAGCCCACGTGGGTCGGGAATGTTGTGGGTGCGGCCAAGGCCGCGCGGTTGCTGATTCGAGTCGAATCAGGAACGTGGCTCGCCCTCACGTATGTCAAAAGACGGGGAAACTTACGACCGACCAGGCCACCACGGTCGTCTGACCAGAGCATCCTCGTCGGACGTAGCAGCGACCACGTGAGACGAGAGCTGCTCTCGTCAAATCGTAGAAAGTTCCAGTCGAACGTGGAAGTATACGTTAGTTAGGACGCATCTGGCAGAACCGCCGCACTGCGGGTTGGCGGGAAGACGCGGCATCGTTGTACGAGGGGACAACGGGACCAGCGAGGGACCCTCCAGTCACACCTCACCACACCGGAGCAGCAACCAACAAGCCAACCCTGCCACCCTCTGCACCCTGCCGAAAACAAATCGTAGCAGCGAAACGACTGCACCTATGGCTTTCATATTTTTACCACATGTACCTTACCCTTTAGGCTACCCACCACAAAAATCCCAAATCCCTCCTCCCACCCACTCGCTGACTGTCGGGCCCGTCAGAAGGAAAAAAAAGGAAAATCTGTGGCGGCGAAACGACTGCACCAATCGGTTCCATATTTGTGTGACAAGTCTCTTACCCTTCTGCCTTCCCCCCACCACACCCCCAACCTCCTTCCACCACCCACTTCTAGCGTATCCGTACGAAGAAAAGGAAAAAAAAGGAAAATCCGTGGTGGCGAAACTACCTCACCAATCGCCTTCATATGTGTAACACAAGTCAATTACCCTTCTACCTTCCCCCAACCAACCCCAAAACCACCCTCCCACCCATACATTCCGATACCATAAAAGTCTCTGTAGTCTATAGTGTCTTTTCAGCTACTTTCGGGACCATCGGGGACCTGATTTCTGGCGAGGGGAGTGTTTTTTTTACCATTTCTCTCCCAACTTAATAGATTTAGCCAAAAAAAAAAAAAAAAATATGGCACTGGCAGAAGCACACCGTCAAAATTGGCTGGCACTCAGCGGGTTACTCCTCCAAGATGAATTCCTCGATGTTACTCCTCCAGGATGAATTCCTCGATGTTGTTCATGGTGCCGATGAAGGACTGGGAATGGGAATGGTGTGGCCATTCCTGCCCTTTTGTAGTTCCCAGATTCCAACCCAGACCTACGTGGTTGACAAAGACTGTCTTTGTCTGTGTTTGGTCAGACGGGGTGTGCCTACGATTGGCCAGAACCGGTCCAGGTACGACCTAACAAATCCCAAGACATGCGGCCTCATCTACGCCGGTCTTGAGGGGGCGTGGCATGGGCGTGGCCTGTGTTCCCGCAAATCGTGCAGCCCATGAGGTCGAACGGGGCTATGCTTACGCACGTCGCAAACACGTACGTAGTTCAATACGACTCCATTACGTCTGACATAACACTGGCCCCGTTACGCTACGTCTGTCGGTAAGTGCAATAGACGTGGAAGAACGGGCGTTCAACGGCAGAAACTACTCGCGTCTTTACATAAATTGGCGATACGCCGGACGGGAGCAATATACTTGAATGTGTGAACCCACCATAACTCAGGATTATGGGGGTCTGCAGAGCGCTGATTGGCCCAACCCGGCTGATCCCCCTTCACACCCAACCCTTCTCGTCCATATGCTTATCCAATTTTATCTTAAAGCTCCCTACAGTTTTAGATCCCACTATAGCACTTGGTAGTCCATTCCACCCATCTACAACTCTGTTACCAAACCAATATTTGCCTATATCTTTTCTGAAACGAAATTTATCAAATTTGAAACCATTGGTACGAGTTCTTTCGCTATCACTGAACTTTAGTACATTTGTCATGTCCCCTTTGTTAATCCCACTAACCCACTTGAACACCTCTATCATATCCCCTCTAACTCTGCGTCTCTCTAACGAATGTAAACCTAATTTCTTCAACCTTTCTTCATACGGAAGATTTCTAATATTATGGATCATTTTTGTCATTCTACGCTGTACTCTCTCCAATGAATCTATGTCCATTCTGTAATAAGGACACCAAAATTGGACAGCATAATCCATATGGGGTCTCACTAATGACAAGTAAAGTTTTAAGATAACATCAGCAGTTCTGTTACTCACACTCCTAGAGATGAACCCGAGAATCCTGTTTGCCTTATTACGAACGCCTATACACTGTTTTCTAGGCTTCAAATCATTGCTAACAAACACACCTAGATCTTTCTCGCAGTCTGAATTTTCTAATTCTAAATTAGCTAGTTTATATTTAACATTTGTTTGCATCTTCCCTATCTTTAATACCTTGCATTTGTCAATGTTAAACTTCATCTGCCAATTTACTGACCATTCATGTAAGGTATCTAGATCCCTTTGGAGGCACTCTATATCGCTATCTGAATCAATTGATCTCCCCATTTTAGTATCGTCTGCGAATTTACTTATCCTACTAGTTATACCTAAATCTAGGTCATTTATGTATATAAGAAATAACAGGGGACCTAATACCGATCCCTGGGGGACACCACTTTTGACTGCTCCCCACTCTGACTTGGTACCATTTATGCTGACTCTCTGTTTCCTACCAATTAGCCATGACCTAATCCATCCCAACAACGCCCCACCTATTCCATGTGCCTCAACCTTTCTCATCAATCTCTCATGAGGGACTCTGTCGAAAGCTTTACTGAAATCTAAATATATAATATCGTATGCCTTGTCATTATCTACTGCTTCATATACCTCTGAGAAAAAACTAAGCAAATTAGTAAGGCAAGAACGTCCCTGTGTGAATCCATGCTGAGAAGAATTGATTAAGTTAAATGTTTCTAAGTGGTTTCTCATTTTCCTAGCAATAATTGACTCTAGTAGCTTTCCTATGATTGAAGTGAGACTAATGGGACGGTAATTGGATGCTATTGATTTATCACCTTTTTTGAAAATCGGAACTACATTTGCAAGCTTCCAAGCTTCTGGAACTATACCTGTTTCTAATGAATTGTTAAAAAGAAATGTTAATGGGTAACTTAACTCATCTCTGCATTCTTTTAATACTCTGGCATATACCTCATCGGGACCAGGCGATTTCTGAGGTTTCAGTCTGTCAATTTCCTTAAGCACATCATTTCTACTTATAGTAACCGTACTTAACCTATTTTCTATACTATCTCTATATATACCTTACGGACTTCTGGAATCTGTGCCAAATTTTCATTAGTGAAAACGGATAGAAACTGACTATTTAATGTACTGCACATTTCTAAATCATTTTCTGTCATTTCTCCTATCGAAGTTTTAAGGGGGTCTATTTTATCTCTAACTTTAGATTTATATAGCTGGTAAAAAGCCTTAGGGTTATTTTTTGAGTCATTGGCTATCCTGATTTCATAATTTCTTTTGTCTGTCCTTATACATTTTTTAACCTCTCTTGATAGATTCTGATAGTAAGCAAGTAGGTGAATTTCGCCTTTCTTAATTTTTCGATATATTCCTCTCTTTTTTCCTAGAAGGTCTAATAGTCTATTATTCATCCATTTGGGTTGGTTCTGTGTTGATCTAAATTTTCTTTTGGGGATATATTTATTTTGCGCATTGTGGAGTGAAGAAATAAAATTATTATATGTAGCTGTCAAATTATCCTGAGTTAAGACAGGTATCTGAGAGAGAGTATGTTCATTAGCGCACCTGGGTCCACTTAATAGTTTAACCATAGGATCGACTCTTAAGGCTCGTCTTAATCCACCATAATTGGCTTTTCTGAAACCTGGGATAAGTGTCGTATTCTCTTTAGTTTTTCCTGTCCATTGTATGTTAAAATAAATTGATTTATGATCACTATTTCCTAGTTGGTCTCCTATCTCTACATTATTTATCATTTGTTCATTATTACTGAGAACTAAATCGAGGATATTATTACCTCTAGTAGGCGAGTCTATGAATTGAAATAAAAAACTATCCTGTACCGCCTCAATAAACTCTTTTGAATCTGAGTCGCCGATTTGATGCTGCCAATCAATATTCGGAAAATTAAAATCCCCTATAATACACACATTGCTAAACCTTGATGCTATTTTCACTTCCTGCCATAAAGCTGTACCTTCGTTTCTACTCATATTTGGTGGTCTATAAATAACTCCAATAATTATGGTCTCACTACCTTCGCTAACTTCAACCCAAACACTTTCGTTATCAGTATTTAGTCTAATACCTGATTTAATACAGCTTTTTAAAGAACTCCTGACAAACACTGCTATTCCGCCGCCCCTCGTACTTGTTCGGTCGCGTTTAAACAAACTATATCCTGGTATATGGAATTCTGCTAAAAAATGTCTTGATTCTGTATTAATCCATGTTTCAGTCAGTGCTATAATGTCTATATTTTCGTTGCTAACAAGTGCTCTAAGTTCATCCATTTTGTTACATAAACTCCTACAGTTTGTATAATATAATCGCAATGAATTTATTTTACTGGTATCGGATTTAGCTTTATTTCTAACTGAATTCCCATCTTCTGTTACACCTTCAATATTTCTACTAGCAGTACAATTAAAATCCTGTGACTGATATTTTCTATTCCTATCTGATGTACCAGTACGGCAATTTACCCTATCTAGACAATTATTATTACTCATATTCTCAGGCTTTATTTTCAGCGAAACCCCGCGACAATCCTATCTATTGACCTAGCTAAATTTGCCACCCCTAACCGAGAAAGATGAACCCCGTCCTGTGCGTACAACTGATTTTTACCATAGAAACGGGTCCAGTTATCAAGGAATGGTATTGCATTTGCATTACAGTATTTTTCCAGCCGACAATTGATACCAATTGCCCTAGATGACCATTCCTTGCTGACCCCTCTCCGTGGCAAGATACTGTGTACTACAGGTATGCCTCCCTTCCTCCTAACTTTATCTAACACCTCCCTGTACTGCCGAAGCAGTACTTCCGTCCTACCTTTACCAACATCATTGCTCCCTGTACTGAGACAGATAATGGGGCTATCTCCAATATCTTTCATGATGTAATCAATGTCCTCTAACACCTTCCCAACCCCGGCACCAGGCAGACAGACAAGCTTCCTAATATCAGTACAGGTGGCGAGCCAATATTTCGACCAAACAGGAAGATTTTGCTTGGGAATACGTGTACAAATTTACAGCTCATTTGCTCTAGCCCCTTTTGAGTTACAGAGGTTAGAGGTTACGATTTCTGCCCAACCTAGAATGAACGGACTTTTATATTATAGGTATATATAGGCCTATCATGCGTTATTTTTATTTTATTACTGAGATAACTATTGCATATAAGGTGTATATCTTGCAAAATATATAGAATTAGATTATGCATGCTTTTCCTATCCTGTACATAGTGTACCTAATCGATTTATGGAAGAAAACCAGCTGGCCTTTAAATAGCCTCTTGCGTTGGCTTTTTAATCGTCAAGACCTTTAAGTCATTTAAATTGCGCGCCACATGTCTCGGTGAAGCTAACAATATTTATATGTGAGGCTTGTCGTAAAAGACTTAATAGGAAGATATAGGTACATTATTACATTATGTGTTATTATTTTCGTTTAATTTGCTATGTATTGGAGTGAAATAAGTGTGTATATGAACAAAATGCTATAAAGAATGATGCGGTGAAGGTAACATCAGCTGTAAACATCGATCCTCTCTCTGTCGGGCAGTGCTGGAGTGATTTATTGTTTAATGATGACATTCCTAATAGTAGAATGGTAAGTTTGTGTCATGGGTTGCTTGGCCATGTGTAAGATACAATACACTAGTAGAAAGAGTGATAATATTGTCTGGACAGCCCCAAATAAGACCGCTGTGATTGGCGACATTGACATTCCACCACGCCAAGACAGCTCCACCTTTTTAGAGAGGGTGCCGCTTCGTGCTTTAGTTAGCCTACAGACTTAGGTACGATTTATTTTAGTTACTGAACACCTATTTAACAGGTACCACCGGGGATTTAATACATATTTGTTTTCGGTTTTCACGCATCCAACACCAAGCTAGCCTACACCTTTTTCAGTATAACTAAATAAGGACAATAGCCTAGGTCTAGCCTATAAAGATGATGTAATTAAATTCATAGGCCTACATCGATTTTATCGTGGCCTACAGGTTTCAGTATAGCCTAACTAAATAAGTTGGTCACCAATTATTTTGCAATATTTGAACACGCATATGGATTTTATATGCTCTAAACATAGGCCTAATATGAAAATGTGTTTTAAGCCTCGGCAAAACCTAATAAAAATATATGGTACTAAAATGGAATTTTGTCGAAACATGGTTGTCAATCCCTTCCTATAGACGGCACCGATTCGTACACACGCTATTTTCACCTGTCTCCTGAGGTCTGTCCACCCCCTTTTGGTCAATATTTACGAGTCACACCACAGCTGGAATCTCATTTCTAATGGTAGTTTTAGGTTCCTATCATTCTATGTTTCATTAGCCTACTAGGCTATATACTTTTTATCCACCGGAAAATATATTTTTTTTTTTTTTTTTTTTTTTTTTTTTTTTTTTTTAGCATTAACCTAACCTAAAAACCTAACCTAACCTAAATGTATTTGGGGGCTATTAGGTTAGGTTAGGTTAGGTTTTTTGGTTAGGTTAATGCTACCCAAGGTTAAAAAAAAAAAAAAAGCCAAGGAAAAAAAAAAAATTCCGGTGGATAAAAAGTATATAGCAATGAAGCATAGAATGATAGGAACCCAAAACTACCGTTAAAAATGAGATCCCAGCTGTGGTGTGACTCGTAAATATTGACCCAGCTTTTTAGTCCACTCCACGTCTCCACCTGCCCATCTCTGTCGATAGGTTGGGTTGTTTGGTTAGGTTAGTATACTAGGTTTCAGAAACAAGGTTCGTAGCTGCGGTAGCAGTGTGCCAAAATTCGCCCATTTTCTTCGTGATCCCGAACCTAACATTGAAAAAATATTGATACTGAAATAGGCTAAGAGCCTGTGACTGTCCCGGGGCGGCCGGGAGCCCCGCTAAACCTGCCATTCTATTTCTACATTACACTCATCAAACGATAGTTGCTCTGCTCTACACTGTACTCTACATTGGCTATGATCTTACAACTATTATATATCACCTGTATTGAAGTCCAAATGCAGCTACTAATGTAAATATAGACGGATAAATCCAGAGCTCGAGTCATGAGAGCGATTTGTTTACACTGTGAAAACACAACTTGTTCGGTTCGGATGAGGTGACTGACTTTAGCACTAATATAACAAATATATATTACAATAAGGAAACAGCCATCGTTCATAGAACGAACTCCTGGATGGGAGAGTCCGCTAAAACAAACAAACAAACAAACAACCAATGTACCCCTACACTCCGATGTTATATTGCGCCGAAGGCTGAGTCAAGACGAACACAACTACCGTAATTTTATTGGCACTCGAATGCTCAATAATATGTAGATTAAAGGATAATAATAGGTATTTATCTAAAACTATGTATATATTAACTAAACTACTCCATGTGTTTAATATATTGACTAAATTTCACTGAAATGAATAATGTAAAATATTAATTTAAGTTTGAATGTTAATTTTCTGATCAGATTTCATCTTAATTAAACTCTTACAAAATACAGATATTGTTTCGTATGTGCTAATTTTATGGGGTCTCTAATTTCTTAAAAATAGTGAATGAATATAAATTGTATGTGTTTGACAAAGAGCGCAAGACCTTGAGGCATAAGGTAAGCTATAAATTAGTACGATTTTATGATGAATTATTGGTTTTCAGGGGTATATATTTGGTTGGATTAATGGAAAACAACGAACGAATATCAGCACTGTTTTCCATTGTGGTGTTTCCGAGAATAATCCAATGATGACGTCAAATTAGCTTGCCGCCAATCAACTGTGGAACACTTGGAAATGTGTTAGCTGTTATTTACCGATATATTTGTGGAAAAATAGAGTGAATTAAGGGGCTGGAATATAACATTGACTTCATGTGAAGTGCGAGTGCCCTACACATTCTAAAATTGTGCATATTAATCTTGGGGAACTCATTATAAAAGGTATAAGTTCAAGGTGATACTTTGGATAAACCTGACTTCTAGCAAGCACCAAACAGCGATTTTGTAAGTAGCCAAGCATATTATTTTGTCAGATAAGCCTAGGCCTATGATGATAATGATGATTTGAAGCAGAAATGAGTAGCCTAGGCTGAGGCTAGGCATATTAGGCTTAGGATAACCCATTATCCAACAATCTTAGGACTGCCCCCACTAGTGGGGCTATGTATAATGTATTGATAGGCTAATGAAGATCAAGGAAGATTTGAGGTTAAAGACAGTACAAAATAAGGTTAGCTAGGCAGCTGGGAATCTGGTTCTGGTAGGCTAAGACTCAGAGCCCACTCTTAACCCGGGAATGGCGAAGGTCCTCAATTATGGTAATTATTTAGAAGATGACCTTTTTTCTAGTTATTAAAAACTTACTCTATGGTGTATTATATGATATATAGAAGCAATAGAACTGTTAAAATGACCTGGGGGTAGACCTGTCACTTAAGAATACTTTCGCAGTCTTACCGTTTGTTTTTGTTTTCAAGGTATAGGCTATAGGCAGAATAGGCTACAGTAGTATCTTATCTACTGGTATCTTATTTTATTGTAGTTTATATTATGAGTGGAAGATTTGCAATAACTTACCCTAACCAAAGTCCAAACTTAGTGTCCAAAGTGGGATCTGCACCCTGCCTCTATGTTCTCATTTTGTATACCGGTAACTTTTTAGCCAGATTACCGGTACAATTTAATAAGTGTACAGCCAGCAGCTAGGCCTACCGCCTACAGTGCATTTATAGATTTCCCGGAATCCCGGCCATGACTTGGGTATCACTAAAGAATCTTTCCGCAGCCTTATGTACAATTGTTTGTTTTTATTTCTTCAAGGAATATAGTACAGTAGTTTATTGTTCAATTGTTTATCATGTTATGAGTAGATAATTTGCATTACCTTACCCTAACCTAACTTTACTTAGTCTTAGTGTCCAAAGGGGGGGCTGCCACTACCCCCACAGTCCACACACCCGCTAACTAACATATATTATTGGTATGTCTTGTCATTACTATAACCTGACTTCATGGGGGTAACGGAGACTTGATTGAATATTTTCGGAATTAGCCTCGCAGAATCTTGAGTCTTTTAAAGTTGTGAAAATTAAAGTAAGTTTCTACGTTCCTACTGATTGTACTTAACCCGAGATGGGAATAGCCTACCCAGGTATTTTTTACTCGGCCCAGGGAAAATAATAGACAAACAAATGTTCTAATCAAAGTTTATTCTTGGATGAGATCTGTGCAGCATGTGAGGAGGTGTGTGGAGTGAGGAGAAGAGGGAGGGGAGTGAAAGGTACAGCATGGTGGACAGAAGAGGTAAGAATAGCTGTGGAAGAAAAGAAGAAAGCATATAGAGAATGGTTGGGTAGTAGAGGGAATGAAGATTCCGAGAGACAGAAACGAGCGAGGTACGTGGAGAGTAAGAGGGTGGTGAAGAGAGTAGTGAAGGAAAGTAAGAGAAGAGTAGATGAGGAATTTGGAAGGAATCTGAGTGTAAAATAGAGGGAGAGTAAGAAACTGTTCTGGAAAGAAGTCAAGAAAGTTAGGGAAGGTAGCAAGGGAAACAGTAAGGGTGTGAAAGATAAGAATGGGAGAATGCTAGCCGAGAAGCAAGAGAGAGTCGAAAGATGGAGGGAGTACTTCAGTGAGTTGCTAAATGAAAGGAATGAGAGCCAGCAAACATAGCTGGATATGTATGGGAGGAGAAGAAGAGAAGTAGTGGAGGAGGAGGTGGGGATCAGGAGGTCAGAAGTGTGGGAAGCCATGAAGTTGGGGAAAGCACCAGGAACAGATGGAGTGTGTGGGGAAATGTTGAGGTATGGTGGTGAGATAGTGATAGAATGGGTATGGAAAATGTGCAAACTAGCATGGGAGAAGGGGAGTGCACCCGATGACTGGAAGACTGGCATAATAGTCCCTCTATATAAGAGCAAAGGGAAAGAGGAGTGTGTGGTAACCACCGAGGAATATGTCTTCTAAGCGTAGTAGGGAAGGTATACAGTAGGGTAGTGATTGAGAGAGTGAGAGTGAGAACGGAGAAATGGATAGGCGACGAGCAGGGAGGTTTTAGGAAGGGAAGAGGATGTGTAGATCAGATTTTTACCCTGAATTGTGTTGTGGAGAAGTATCTGGAGAAGAAACAAAAGGTGTATGTTGCCTTTATGGACTTGGAGAAGGCCTATGACAGAGTGGATAGAGAAGGTTTGTGGAAAGTACTTAGAATATACGGAGTAGAGGGCAAGTTGCTGAAAGCAGTGAAGAGCATGTATGAGGGTGCAAAGGCAGCAGTACGTGTGGAGAGTGAGTAGAGCGAGTTCTTTGACCTGAATGTTGGTTTGAAACAGGGGTGTGTGATGTCCCCGTGGTTGTTTACTGTATATATGGATGGAGTTATGAAAGAAATACTATCAAGAGCAGTGATGTTGGTGTATCGCTGAAAAGGGAGGGAATTGAGTGGAAGCTACCTATACTGCTGTTTGCGGATGATACAGTTCTGATGAGTGATAATGAATGGGAGTTGCAGGGTCTGGTAAATGAGTTTGGAACAGTGTGCGAAAAACGGAATTTGAAGGTAAATACGGGGAAGAGCAAGGTTATGGTCTTCGAAGGGTGAAGTCACAGAGTGTGAGGTGAAGCTGAACGGTCAGGCTATGGAGATCGTCAACTCTTTTAAGTATCTGGGCAGTGTGTTGAGTAAAGATGGGACTATGGATGAAGAGGTGCGGGAGAGGGTTGTAGGAACGCTAAAAGCAGTAACAAGAAATAGGGTGGTCAGTATGGAAGTGAAGAAGTCCTTGCATGACAGTGTGGTAATCCCGACACTGACTTACGGAAGCGAAGCATGGACGTTGGTTGAGAGACTCAGACCAAGAGTGAGAGCAGTGGAAATGAATTACTTAAGGAGTGCGTGCGGAGTTACATGGAGGGATAGACTAATGAGGAAGTAAGAAGGAGGTGTGGTGTGGAGGTAGATGTGCTGGAAAGTGTGAAAAGGAACAACTTGAGATGGTTCGGCCATATGGAACGTATGGAAAGCGAGAGAATGACTAAGAGGGTGTACGAGAGCGAGGTGGAGGGACAGAGGGGGAGAGGTAGACCGAATATGAGGTGGAAGGATGGAGTGAGGAACTACATGAACGAAGGCGGTGCTGGTTGGGGAGGGGCGTCGACTGACTGGGGACAGAGGTGCATGGGGGCGGTTCGTTCGTGGCCACCCCTTCGGGGATCACGGCGTCAGGCAATAGATAGATAGATAGATTCTTGAAACTTTGTACCGGTATGTATTTTAACCAGTACTCTATAGTAACTCATGTATCATATGAAAGGATATAAATTAAGTATGTAATAGTTCTTGGAATGCAACAACAAATATACATGAAATCTTTATTGGACAAAAGTTACAAAACTAAAACAGGGGCTGCTAAGAATAATTTAAAAACCTGTTTTCAATGCCTATATTAGTGGACCTGAAGTGCATCTCTTTGAGACTGAAGTACAGGCAGCCAGCTCCCCTAGTATCCTGATTAAACACCAGTAAACATACATAACATCCCTTTTACTTACAATATTATTCATTCCTTTTAATAAATTTTGAGCATGTATTGTGCATATATTTACCTTCACATCTCAAAATTTCTCCGGCGGCCTGGGGGGCTACGCCCCCCGGACCCCCTGTTATGAACCGGGGGGCTGCGCCCCCCGCACCCCCCGCAGACGCCGCGCAAAGTTGATCCTTGTAAGCTTAGAAAAATGATCCAGAACTGGATAATTTCTGTTTTGGCACCCTGTGCGGTAGTATTTACGGTATCTGGACACTTCGAGCGGAGGCGCATTTAGGTTAGGTTAGGTTAAGTTAGGTTAGGTTAGGTTAGGTTAAGTTAGGTTAAGTTAGGTTAGGTTAGGTTAGGTTAGGTTAGGTTAATTAGATTGGATTGTGCATCCGCTCGATCAGGAATTCGCTCGAAGTTCCTTGCATTGGTATTTACAGATACGGCCGAATACCGGTAGGCTACTAAATGGGCGCCGGCCCAACCGCCATGTTGTATCCCACGTAGGCCTACTAGGTACTACGGACACATTGTAGGCGTTAGGTGTGGATTAGGCTTGTATCCAATGTACTAGGTCTATGTTACTGGATATTTATGATTTAAATAAGTGCTACGTTTTCGATAAATCTGGTTATATGACTGCAATTAGGGAAATCATGAGCCGATTTCCGACATGTAGTTAGTCTTTTTCGATTCTCAAAATACGATCCAAGTTTTGCCAAAAATTGGGGTTATACTGATGTTTTGGACCGACAGTTAGCCCATCGATCTGTTTAGGCCTAATAGGTCTGGTAGTGCATATACAACATTGCTATATATGGCATTAAGAGCGGAAATGTATTACAAGGGAGAAAGGGCGGGTGCCCAACCCCGAAAGGAGTTGAAATAGGGGAACTATCCCCCCGCCAAAGGCGGCTTTCTAGGGCCTTTCCTAGCTGATGCTGAGAGGATTGGGTTCTAGTCATGTGGTGATGGGCTGGTCTATCCGAGTGAGAACTGAGCGATCTCTGCCATACCCATAGCTTTTTTTTTTTTTTTTTTTTTTTTTTTAAAAGAGACAATGAACGGAGGAAGGAAAAACACAGATAAAACAAAAAGGTCCATGTGCCTAAAGGCATCCTCCATTCATAAAATGTTTGTAACAACTGGATTTAAACATTTGTAGATTGTAAGTTTGTGGAAAGCAATTCGAGGGAAGTGAATTCCAAAGAGTAGTAGCTCTGGGGATAAATGAATTCTGATAAGCAGAAGTTCTGCATTGTGGAGGAGAAAGTGTAAATTCATGGGCGCTCTCAGCTGCCCTAGTTCTACGGGGAAAGATGTGGAGAGGCGGCACAATTGAAGCAAGTTCCTCGGAACAATTGCTGTGAAAATATCTGTAGAATAATGCAAGGGATGCAACGTTTCTTCGTATGGCTAATGTAGGAAGGTCCTGTGTGATTGCAGGGTTATTGATTAATCTAATAGCTTTATTTTGAATTTTGTCCAACTGCCTCAATGCAACCACTCCACTTCCACCCCACAGAGGTGAACAGTAATCCATCTGAGAGCGCACATGACTTTTATATATTACGGCCAACTGCTCGTCAGTGAAGAATTCTCGAACTCTGTACAGGAGTCCCAGTTTTTTAGAGGCATTCTTAGCAATGCTTCTAACATAATGTGTCCAGCTCAAGTTAGTAGTTAATGTTACACCGAGAATGTCAATACTAGGGGAAGTGGGAATATTTACATCATTAAAAATATATGGGAGTCAGTGAGATTCTGTCGGTTAGAAAATTGAATGTACTTGGTTTTCTGTGCATTAAAGGAAACTAGATTCTCTTGTCCCCATTCATTAATTCTAGAAAGGTCCTGGTTCAGAGAAATTGCAGTGTTTATTTTTGAATTTATAAGATCGGGTTGGGTGAAAAAATTGGTAAATGTGAAGGAACTTTGGAGTGTTGAGTCATCTGCGTAGGAATGTATTGGATTATGAGTGGTAGATATGAGATCATTGATATGAATGAGGAACAGAGTTGGGGCCAAAACTGATCCCTGGGGAACACCAGCATTTATTGAGTGAAATTGAGAATAAAGGCCATCTACCATTACACGTATTTTTCTGTTATGAAGATAAGAAGAAATTAGTGGAACTAATGATGCAAGGCCGTAGTGTGACATCTTCGACAATAAGGATTGATGCCAGACTCTATCAAATGCCTTTGATATATCCAGTGCTATTGTATGTGTTTCACCATGTTGGTCTGTAGCTTGGTTGATTTGATGCGTAAGAAGGCAAAGAATGTCTGCAGTTGATCGACATCGTCTAAAACCATATTGCCTATCACTGATTAATTTATTATTCTCCAGATGCTTAATTATGTGATTATTTAATATAATTTCAAAAACTTTGCCAAGAGTGGAAGTTATAGCTATTGGTCTGTAGTTTGATGGATCTGAAGAGGCACCTTTTTTAGGAACTGGATGGATGTTTGCTTCTTTCCAGGGTACTGGGAAGCATGAGGTATGAGTACACAGACGGAAAATTTTTGCCAATACAGGAGCGAGCACCAAGGAGCAATTCTTAAGTACTATTGGAGGAATTTCATCTGGACCAGGAGCCTTATCTACTGAGAGATTCTGCAAAATAGTTTTGACATGTCTGGTGTGGATCTTAAGTGAGGGAATTTCAGGCGAATTAAAATTAAGTACAGGGACATCTTGATTTATTTCATCTAAGGTTGAGTTGGTGGAGAAAATATCCGCAAGAAGGTTAGCTTTACCTCGTGGGTCACTTACAAGATTGCCAGTCGGAGATTTTAATGGTGGAATGGATGAAGCAGTAGTGAAGTTGGATTTGAATGAGTTAAGAGTAGACCAAAATATTTTGTTATCATTTGGATTATTTAGAAGTTTATTTGCCTGCTTATGGAGAAAGTTTGATTTAGTTAGGTTTAATACAGTTTTGGCATGATTTCTGATGTTTCTAAAGTAATTAAAGGCTTCATGTGTTTTTGATCTCGTGAATGCATTGTAGGCTATTGCTTTTTGTTCAGTTACTCTAGCACAATTATGGTCAAACCATTTAGGTGAATTAGATCTTTTACTGTACTTTTGATGAGGAATAAAAGTTTCCATTCCAATTTTTACAAAATCTTGTATGTGGCTCAAGGTGGAGTGTGCATCATTAGAAAAGAAAGAGGTCCAGGGAATATCAATAAAGAAACCTTGAAGACCCTCCCAGTCTGCCCTATCGTAATGCCATTTAGTCACCAAAACAGGTTCAGAGTGGGAAGGTGTGGTAGGTGATAGACAGGTGGCCTGTATCAGACAGTGATCAGAAGATCCAAGTGGGGACCTCACTGTAACATCATAATTTTCTGAATTGGTTGTTAAAAATAAGTCCAGTAGGTGGGAATTATGATTAGGATTATCTGGTACACGGGTGGGTTGGTTGACTAGTTGAATGAGATTAAATGAGTCTGCAAATAGCTCACATTCAAGACCAGCATCATCAGTCCTGGCTGAATGAGTGAGCCATTCAACATTATGGACATTAAAATCACCCAACACAGTGATTTCAGAAGAAGCATTTAAGTTGAGGACACTGAGTTGTGAGGACAGAGAATCAAAAAGACTTTGCTCTGGAGGAGTATTTGGGGAACGGTAGATGCAACACATGTATTTAAATTTACCAGCAGAAATTAATTTGTATATAGAATAATCAAAATAGGGACAATTGAAACTAGTAACCTCCTCCAGGGCAATTTCAGATTTTGCGAAGCAACACACACCACCTTTAGGTCTGAAATTTTGGAGCAGTTGATAACCTGGAAAATTAAATCTAGATGTGTCAGATGTGGATGTTACTTGAGTCTCTGTCAAAAAAAGGAGAGTAGGGGATTCTGCTTGAAGAAATTGGTGTACAGAATTGATGTTAGAGTGAAGTCCCCTTATATTACTAAAGAAATAGCTGTACTGACAAGCAGCTTTGGGACGTTGCAATGCTCTTGACACAGTCGCATGATGACGACCGGGAGGGCCCTGTGTCAATAACCCAACCCTGCCGGGGGTGGATAGCTTACTCTGACTGTTCCTTTTACAGTACTTATATATCTTCTAGATCTCAAGTGGCGGCGTCTTTTCCGTGGATTGACCTCCCTACTGCCAACCTAGAAGTTGGCAGATTGGGAGCCAAAGCGTCACATTTTTCCCTTACCCCTCAACTTTCCCTTCATAATTGCTGAGGGGCACAGGGCCTTGGGTGGGGCTTTGGTTTCCCGGGCATTTCCGCACCCTCCTCAGCTCCCTGCCTTAGAGTGGCTTCGGTCACCCGGGCTTTGTTAGTGGTAAGCAGGGAGGATTTTGTGGGGGCGCTCGTTTATGGCCTTGCTCGAGACCTTGGGGCTGTTCGGCCAGACAGTCTGGGGAACAACAACAACAACAACAAGGGAGAAAAAAAAGAAACGCTAAAATACATGTATAGGCCTAGGCTACTGTAAAACAATAAGTTTTTCAGCCAGTACCCAACCAGCGGGGGTGTGGGGGCGGCAGCCCCCACCCATATACTAGGTTAGGTTAGGTTAGGTTGTTAAGTTAGGCTAATGGCACAAAAAAAAAAAAAAATATATAAAAAAAGTAACCTAACCAGCGGGGGTGTGGGGGCGGCAGCCCCCACCCATATACTAGGTTAGGTTAGGTAAGGTTGTTAGGTTAGGCTAATAGCCTAGAAAAAAAAACAAAAAAAACAAAAATAGTCTAATAGGGGTGTGTTTTTAGATTGTTGGATAATGGGTAAATACTCATTTCCGCTCCTCTTCAGTATAAAACAACACTATATCTGAAGGAAAAAATACAAAAAACAAAATAAAACTTACTGAAATCGCTGTCGGACCAAAAAGTCAGGTTTACCAAAATTGGCTCGGGTTTTCCAAAATTATGCTTTTTGGGGTTTGCAATTTAGGGAAACATGAGCCAAAATTCTAAATTAGGTTACTGTAATTGGTTTACTGTACTCTTAAAACTCGCAAAATCCGAGCCAAGTTTTGCCAAAACTTGGCTCGGGTTTTCCAAAATTCGGGTTTTATGGCTTTGCAATTTCGGGAAACCTGAGCCAAATTTCTAAATGAGGTTACTGTCATTTTGTTATCTACAATCTCTCAAAATCCGAGCCAGCTTTGGCCAAAACTTGGCTCGGGTTTTCGAAATATTGGGTTTTAGGCCTTTGAAATACCTTAAAACTCGAGCCAAGTTTTGCTAAAATAAGTTTTAATCGCCGTTTTATGCATTTAACCCCTCATTTTCTCTGTACTTCATAGCCCTCCCCACTATCGGGCGGCGTGTCTTAAGATCGTTGTATAATGGGGAAAACGGTTTCGCCGAGGGTTGTAATTATTTCCAAACACTATATATTGATGAAAACTAACAGGGAAAAATACAAAAATCCATGGGAAAATTGGTGACCATCTTATTTAGTTTTTCCCCCTTTTCTGGTCCGGTAATAGGCTAGGCCTAGTATTGAAAACGATATAATAACTTTTTAAATGTGGTTTTCGACGAGAATAAAACGGCGCGTTTGTGCCGAAAATCGGCGGCGGGGGGAGTCCGTCGTCGCTTCGGATCGTCGCGGTTTGTTTACCCAGGACGCTCGAGGTGACAGCCAGCTGTTTTACTTGCCCCCTGCTGGCCACATATATGACGATTAGGTAAATTGATACGGTGTGACAGTCACGAGTTTTAGCATGTTGTTTTTTTTTTTTTTTTGCATTTTTTTCTTTGATATAGCCTAGGGCCTACATACATACATACAACATACAATGGTTTAACGTAATTTTTCCATTACATGCAATGTAACGGCTCAGACGGGGTTGCCTTTCAGAAGTTGGAGTGTACTGTAGTACAATAAAGTCCCGCCAGAGCACTGCCCCACCAAGTCATCACTGTGGCTGATGTTGGTATAGTGCTAACCGTGCCTCAGCAAGACTCAACAGAGTCCCCTACAGCACTTGCACCTGCAGTATCTGCAACCACACCAGCCTTAACAGTGTTACAAAAAGACAGCACCATAACAAGACTCTACTGTATATTAGGCAATTGGACTATACAACAATAAAGTCCTGCCCCAACACTGCTGCAACATGCAAACACTGTTGCTGACACAGGTGTGGTGCCAAACAGCGCTCAGGTAAGACTCAGTCCCCTGTGGCACCTATCCGCACCCCACCAGCCTCGGCAGTGCCATACTAAGACAGTGCTAAGATAAAGACTTTATTGCATAGTAATGGCTGTTGGTCCACAAGTCTATCGCCATCCCCCCTATTAGTCGCCTTGTACGACACGCAGTAGGATGCGTGAGGCATATTCTTTTTTTTCCTCCACCATTAGATGAAGGCCCCCTTACCCCCTGGGGGTACAGTACCCCCTGGGGGTACAGTGTTGTTTTATACCAAGGACTGTCGCAAATGAGTATTTACCCATTATCCAACAATCTAAAAACACGGCCCCCACTAGTGGGGAGGGCTATGAAGATCAGGGAAATTGCGGGGTAGCCTAAAAGGCTTTATATAGCAGGGGGCATTTTTCAAAGTAAAAAAAACGAGTAATTGAATTTTGAAAGTTGGCTCGAGTTTTCATGTCCATTAAACCCCAAAATTTGAAAACCCGAGCCAACATTTGCCAAAACTTGGCTCGGGTTTAGCGAGTTTTTTAAGTAAAAAAACACAGTAACCTAACCTAGAACGTTGGATACAAGAATAACCCTTACCTACCAGCTAGTATGTGTCTCTAGTTTATCCCATACCTACCAGCTGACCCCTTGTCATGAACCTAACTAAGAAACCTAACCTAACCTAACCTAACCTAACCTAAAAGTAATACGTGGATAGCGGGAAAAGTGTAATCCGGCAGAGAGAACATAAACAAAGTGACAGTGGCTTTGTGCAGTGGGGACTCTGAAAATGTTATAGGGGAGGGAAAATAAAATGTACGCAAACACCAAAGCAGCACTGGATCGCGCAACTGTAAGGTCCCCCGAGTAAGGTAGGAGGGAAAAAAAAATCTATAAAGCAGAAATCCCGTAACACAGGACTTGTCATTATGCAGACAAGACTCTGTGTTTTACCCTATATCTCCCTTATAATACATTTGCGAAGGGAAGGACATATATAGGACTGAAGACTATTATATAACATACCTATAGGCTACACAAACATCGATGGGGCTTGTAACTGTCACACCGTAAAATCTTACCGACGATTATTATAATTCACGGGGGGTGAGGGGGGGCAGAGCCCCCCCTCAACCCTGTCCTATATCCCACGGCCTATAACGCAAGTCTTTATCAAAACATGGACCCAACAACTGGTTATAAGCTTAGCCATTTGAAGTCGACCGCCAAGGCGGGACCGGGAAGTCACTCCGAGCGTAAAGTAAACAAAGCGACGCTACTTCCATGAACGCAACCGAGTTGTCTTTATATTTCGTCTCATATTATCATTATTAAAGTGTCCCAATTGCTTTTTTAGTGTTTCGTACACCAGAAAAGGGTGTAGCTTGGTGTTGGATGTGTGGAAACCGAAAACAAATATGTATTAAATCGTTGGCGGTACCTGTCAAATAGGTGTCCAGTAACTAAAATCGTACCCAGACTTAGGCTACAGTCATTGCAATTATGTTCGTGTGTAATATGCCGTAATGGATTCTACATAGCCTATCTCCCAGTAGGGATTAAAATTTAATTTGTTTAATGTTTCGGGCAGCCACATTAGACTGTGTCTACTATTTGCCAGTAGCCTATAACTTACCAGTATAACTAGGCCTAGGCCTAAGTGAGAAGGATTGCACCTATGGCTATGGGCACTTTGATTGCTCGCCTCTAAAACTTGTCTAATATCAATTTAAAAGGTCAATATTTACGAGTCGCACCACAGCTGGGATCTCATTTCTAATGGTAGTTTTGGGTTCCCATCATTCTATGCTTCATTGCTATATACTTTTTATCCACGGGATTTTTTTTTTTTTTTTTTTTTTTTGCATTAACCCTCCAGCCCTGGGCACTCTAGCTCGCGACTGTGCTGCGGTACCGGGTGTTTTGACGATCTTTGGGCTATGTTAACTCCTCTGTAATTCAATGAATATGGCATGTAATGTTATGAATAAAAAAGAAAAATGTTCCACAAACCTTCCTCTGTAGAATGGCGTTGAGTAGAGGTCTCTAGCCCCTCTGGTTGCATAATGGTGAGCGCGGGAAGACGAGTGCTTTTCGGCGGCAAATTCTTCCCGCGTTCGGATGCGTCGTCCCGGCCACGGCTACGACGCACCTAGCCGCTCGTCGCGCCAAAGTATTTATCTCCCTTAGACGATTTTAGTGTTTGATATTGAGAATGTGATGTTTATTTGATATTTTTATAGTTATTTTGAGGCCAATTATATAAAGTATGTTTATTAGGGTATCACTGTCACTAATATTGCTAATTTTCACTCGATACCGTACATTTTATTAGTAATTGAGGTAGGTTATTGTTATACAGTAAAAGTCCGATAATCCGACGACCGATAATTGGAATCTCCCAATAGTCCGAATTTTTGAAAATGAGGCCAAATCCGAATTCACCCGATAGTCTGAATTTCAAAAAGTCACAAAGTCCTCTTTTTGAGGCATTAGGCCACCCAAAACCCACCCAAATGTCACATAATGGTACACACACATTTCATATGTTCATGAAATCACTTTAAAAGTTTACCATTATGTGTCATATTGGATGTATAGCGTTATATTGTGCATATGCATAGCCTATATTGTGTTCAGGTTTTCGTCAGGCCATAATACACAGGTTCATAGGGGTAAATTCCAATAATTAAAAGTTTACCATTATGTGTCATATTGGATGTATAGCGTTATATTGTGCATATGCATAGCCTATATTGTGTTCAGGTTTTCGTCAGGCCATTAATACACAGGTTCATAGGGGTAAATTCCAATAATCCGAAAAATCCGGTAATCGGAACGAGGCCCGGTCCCCTGCTATTCGGATTACAGGACTTTTACTGTATTAGGCACTGATTATTCGTTATTACAGGTTTATTATACTTTGGCCATCAAGTATTGTGTCTTGTGTCACTTTCACTTTGATAAATATGCTTTAGAGAGTGTCACTGTCACTGATAATGTTCATTTTCACTCGATACCGTACATTTTATTAGTAATTGAGGTAGGTTATTGTTATATTAGGCACTGATTACTCGTTATCACAGGTGTTTATTATACTTTGGCCATCAAGTATTGTGCCTTGTGTCACTTTCACTTTGATAAATATGCTTTAGAGAGTGTCACTGTCACTGATAATGCTCATTTTCACTCGATACCGTACATTTTATTAGTAATTGAGGTAGGTTATTTTTACATTAGGCACTGATTATTCGTTATCACAGGTGTTTATTATACTTTGGCCATCAAATATTAGGTCTTGTGTCACTTTCACTTAGTTATATGCTTTGTAAACGTTTTATATACAATTTATTGTGTCTTTTTTCACTGATTTCTATATTTCTATAGGTTCTAATCATATGAATGTCACTTATTATATACATATGTGTCACTTTCACATATTATTATGGTGTAATTGTATTTGTATCAATTTTCTCATAATACATGACTTGTATAACAATAAATTGGTTTACTTCCACTTTTTGCCTACAGTATATACAGTATATACTGTACATATTGTAATTTTCTTTGGCACTTTCACTATGATTATTAGAACTCCTGCTTGGAGTGGTAATCAAAGAAGCACCCTACAGCACAGAGTGCCACCTTGCACTCCACACACTCCACGGTGGACTTTTTACCTGACCTCGCCCTCAGCCTGCTGTTGTAGCAGACATGGCACCTCTTCTGCTGCGTTCTTCCTGATTCATTCTGAGGCAGGGAAACAAGCCTGTGCCTATTCATGTAATATGCACACTGCAAGCTGTCAGTAACGGCAGGCCCAGGATGTGCCACTGCCCTCTGTGGCGTACCATACTTCTCCAGGAGCTCCGTCAACACCTGCTTTTGGAACCTCCGCAGGCTATTGAACTTCATGGGTGTGTTCACATTCCGAAGCTTGTATATATTGTAGGCATTCAGAACTGACATGTCCACCATATGCAGAAAGAACTTTTTGTACCATCTGCACGAGGTACGCAGGCAGTCAATGAAGCCTATCTGCATGTCGGACTTGTCCACCAGCCTCATGTTGATGTTGTAGTCCAGGACAGCATCGGGCTTGGTCACCCTGGCCTGGGTGCGGCGATCCACCTTGCCAGTCTCCACCAATTCCCCCTTGTGGATGGTGGTCAGGAGGTTGACCTTCCGCTGGTCGTGCCAGTGGATAGTCAGAATGGGCCCCGACTTCTTCCTGAACACATCACCTTTTTTGGTCTTTGGAGGGAAAGGTGGCATGCCCTTCCTTTTCCCTCGTACTGTGCCTACAGTCCCCGTCTTGCGCTCATGCAGGTACTGTGAGAGAGTGGGGGACGTGTAGTAATTGTCCGTGTAGAGGACGTGATTCTTGTGAAAGTAGCGGTCCATCATGGCTTGCACCACTGCTCCGCCAAAGCCAATGAGGGGGTCCACAAGCACGTCCCCTTCCTTCCCGCTGTAGACCAGGAAGTCCAGGACATAGCCAGTTTGGCAGTCGCACAGCACAAAGAATTTTATGCCAAAGCGATGTCTTTTTGAGGGGATGTACTGCCGGAAGCTGAGTTTTCCCCGGAACAGCACAAGAGACTCATCAATGACGACCTTGCGGAAGGGCTTGAAGTAGGAGGTGAAGCGTTCTCGCATCATCTCGTACAACGTCCTAATCTTCCACAGCTTGTCTGGGAGGTGGACGTCAAGATGGAGCGCTGCGAGGATATCAAGGTACCGGTCGCGAGACATATATTTCCCGAAGGCAGGGGTGGATATGAGATCATTGGTGATCCAATAGTCAGGGAACCTATGCTTCTTGACATGAGGCATTAGCATGGTGAGTGCCAGGAACACCATGAACTCTTTATGAGTCACTGGGGTCCACTGCCTCATGTGGCCCTTGGTCACCTTGCCCATAAAGTGGACCTGGAATTGGTGCTGCTTATTTGTCTCTTTGATAACATACCCTACCACCTCCTCATCAAAGAAGGCCTCAAATAGTTTGTGTGGTGGAGCATTGGGGCCTGCAGTACCTCATCAAAAGCTGGCACATCAGGGTTGTATCCATCCCCATAAACTACGTCTTGCCACTGAAAAACGTAGAATGGGTCTTGTCTACGCTGACGAGGAGCTCCAGCTGGTGGCCCAGCACGCCCACGGCCAACTCGGGAGGCGCGCGCCCTAGGGCGGCGGCCAGCACGACGCCGGGCCAAGCGGATGGGTCGAGGGATAGTCATCGTCAGAGTGGTCATCTTGCCCTAACGGTGGACCTATGTAATCATGGCCAGAGTCTTCAGAGATGTGCCCTTCATCATCAGTGGCCCCCACATAATCTTGCGGGGAACGAGTGATGCGTGGGCGGCGTGCGGGTGGGCGAGGTGGGGAAGGAGTGGCAGGTGAGGCTATGTCCCCCCGAGGTCCTGGGCTCCTTGGCCTGCGACGAGTGACAGAAAGTAATGCTTCACTGTCACTAGGCCCAGGTATTGGTGATGCGAGCTCAAATACTTCTTCAGGAAGACATGTTGAAGGCAGGAGAGGTGGGGAAAGTTGCGGGGGCGTATGGCTGGGGCGGGCAGGGGTGGACGCCGCGGGAGCCTCGAACAAAACTCGCTTACTTTTCTTTCCTTTTTTGATATATTTGCTGCCTTTCCCCTTTTCGGCAGCAGTATTTCTCCTGTCGGGGGACCTAGGAGGCAAATAGGCCGAAAGTGGGGGGTCCTCAAGCCTTGGCAGTGGTGGGGTGGTGGGGAAGAATGCGGGGCACCCGGGTCATCTTGGGTGGCGTGGGTAGATAAGGGAGACAATGGCGGGCGAGAAGAGTCACCACGCTCACCCTCACTCACAGCCTCATCCTCACCAAGTATTTTGGCTTGTTTCCCAGCTGCCGCGGCCGCCTTTTCAAGTATTTGCTTCTTATATAAGTGTAGCTTGAAAGGCGATTTAGCTGGCGAAGGGCTTGGGGTCGTGTCACTCATGCGAAATTTGGTGAGTGACCTTGAACTCTCCCACTCACTCACTCTCTCAAGTTCACCGTCTGTAGGTAAACCAGCTTCCTCAAAAACTGGTACATCACCTTCATCACTCTCATGTTCTCTCGCAAATCCCAGGAATTGCTCTTCTTTGTCACTCTCATCGCCATAATCACTCGACTTATAATTACTGGAGTCGTCACTGCCTTCATCATCAACATTATGCTTGGCATCAGCACGCTCATAAAGTCTCAATGTCGTCTCAATACCTCCGGGAGATAACACATTTAGGCGATGGCGTCGGGGTAAGGCGCGACGAACTGCGTCGTAGGAAGCACGGTATCGGACACAGCGGAATCACTATTTGGCGTACTATCCATGATGGCGTCGGGGTAGATACTGTTGTTGTGGCGTAGTTTATGCCTGGTGGCGCCACCTACCCTCCCACGATACCAAAAATTTACGCGCGGCATTCGAAAGCACGCACGCAAGCAATGGGCGTTCAAGAGCCCTTCCGGGTTGCGCGGGCCGAGTTTGTTATGGGCGTTAAAGAGCCCTTCCGGGGTGTAGGGGTTAACCTAACCAAAAAACCTAACCTAACCTAAATGTATTTGGGGGCTATTAGGTTAGGTTAGGTTAGGTTTTTTGGTTAGGTTAATGGTAAAAAAAAAAATAATAGGCCTATGCTAAGCCAAGATTTTTTGTTTTTTTCCCGTGGTGGTTAAAAAAAAAGGGACAGCAACTCCACAATAAGAAGAAGAAGAAGGATAAAAAGTATATAGCAATGAAGCATAGAATGATAGGAACCCAAAACTACCATTAGAAATGAGATCCCAGCTGTGGTGCAACTCGTAAATATTGACCATTTAACCCTTGTCTAGCGGGGGGTGTTTTGGGCTCATTTGGGCATATTCAGGCCCTCCTGCATGATAAATCAAGCATCTGCATGAAACAAAAATTATTTAGCAAAAAACTAGGCACTAAAAGCTTCAAAATGAGACCAGAACGAGCTACGTAGCACTCGTGGTTCTCTTGCAGTGGTGCCACGAACATGGAAGTTTAGCATATATCGGTATATTTTTCCCAGCTATGCTCACTAGTGGCTACACTGCCGGCCTCTCGAGAACACAGGGAACATGAGTTAATGGGCGGCGGTAAGCCCTGGGAGTCGGCTGTCTGGCCCGCTGCTCTCCCGGCCATTTGCACTCGATTTTAACCCTTTAACCCTCCAGCCCAGGCTACGCATTACATAAATATTGCCCGAAACCCGGGTGTTTTGGCCGAAAAACGTCTAGGCTAGGCTACCGTATCATTGTTATGCTGACTGCTTCCCGCATTCCCGCGCATCCCCAAGCGTAGCTGTGTTATTTACCTGTAGAATGGCGTTAAGTAGAGCTCTCTAAGTCAACTGGTTGAGTTGTGATGATGATTTCAGTGGATGTAACTTACGGCAACAACAGCCACTTTACAATACTTTTCGATACTTAACAACAACATACAGGCACACACGAACAAGCGACGCTCTCCTTCTTGTGGCCGGAGATGCGGGGCGTCGGTCCAGCCGGCTGTTGTTTACATGCGTCGGACCGACGCCTCGCACACCAAGCTCACAGGCTTTCAACCACTGGTACAATGTTGTACCACCCGGGTTCCTCGGGGCAAAACATAATGGTACACACGTGTACCATCCGAGTTTGAAGTGTTAAAAGCCTTAATAATGCTCCTAAATTGCTGCAAATTGGTGCACGACTTAAGTCGAGAGCCGCTCTTTAAGGGTTAAAAGCCTAGGACTAGGGTAATCGGTAGCTATTACGTAACTTACGTTTATTGACAGAATCGTCGCATCATCACTTTGTTTACAATAACTTTACATGATGTAGTTAGGCGGCTTAGGCCTGTGTCGAAAAATAGGCTATTTCCGAGAAAACCATGAATTAGGCCTATGCCTTTTCTTTGGTTTTAGGTAGGCTAGTTGTAGGCCTAATTAGTTAAAATCCTTGGAAAATAAGTTTTCCCCATTATCCACCCTCGATAGAGGCCAGAGGGAAGGGCTATGAACTTAGTACGAAGATAAGGGAAATTGTGAGGTCTATCTATCTATCTATTGCCTGACGCCGTGATCCCCGAAGGGGTGGCCACGAACGAACCGCCCCCATGCACCTCTGTCCCCAGTCAGTCGACGCCCCTCCCCCCAACCAGCACCGCCTTCGTTCATGTAGTTCCTCACTCCATCCTTCCACCTCATATTCGGTCTACCTCTCCCCCTCTGTCCCTCCACCTCGCTCTCGTACACCCTCTTAGTCATTCTCTCGCTTTCCATACGTTCCATATGGCCGAACCATCTCAAGTTGTTCCTTATCACACTTTCCAGCACATCTACCTCCACACCACACCTCCTTCTTACTTCCTCATTAGTCTGTCTATCCCTCCATGTAACTCCGCACGCACTCCTTAAGTAATTCATTTCCACTGCTCTCACTCTTGGTCTGAGTCTCTCAACCAACGTCCATGCTTCGCTTCCGTAAGTCAGTGTCGGGATTACCACACTGTGAGGTAAAAGGTATAAAATGGCGATAAGGAGGTAGGCCTAGCCTATTTAACCCTCCAGCCCCGGCTATGTATTATATATATATTCCTCGAAACCCGGGTGTTTTGGCCGAAAAACGTCTAGGCTAGGCTACCGTATATTCGTTAATCAGACTGCTTCCCGCATTCCCGCGCATCCCCAAGCGTAGCTGTGTTATTTACCTGTAGAATGGCATTAAGTAGAGCTCTCTAAGTCAACTGGTTGAGCTGTGATGATGATTTCATTGGAGATAACTTTATGGCCAAAACAGCCACTTTACACCACTTTTCGATACTTAACAACAACATACAGGCACACACGAACAAGCGACGCTCTCCTTCTTGTGGCCAGAGATGCGGGGCGACGGTCCAGCCGGCTGTTGTTTACATGCGTCGGACCGACGCCTCGCACACGAAGCTCACAGGCTTTCAACCACTGGGCGTTCAAGAGACCATCCGGGTACCTGTTATATGCTTTTTTATGGGCGTTCAAGAGCCCTTCCGTGGTGAGAGGGTTAAAAGTACTTTGCCTCGAGTTTTGATGTACAGTACAGTAGGCCTATTTGAATTTATGAAATGCATAAAACCCCAAATTTAGTAAACACGAGCTATGTCTAATTGTCTATAATGTCTTGGCAAAAGTTAGCCGGCACAGCCGTACAACTGATCTTAAAGAAGTTAAGTGCTACCAAGTTGGCTCGAGTTTTCTGATTCTGCAGTAAAAAATGGCAAGGATGTAGTGTTCGGGCGTACCGCCCGCCTTGTTTACACTACGCGGCGGCGGTGGCGGACGCTCGCGATCATGTCCCCATCTATTTTGACAGCCGTTGGATACAATAATATGTTGAGGCATCATATATATTGACAGCATGGGCCAAATAACCCCAAAAAATCGCCGACAAAATAGACGGGAACTTAACCGCGGCGATTGACCTTTGTAAACATGACGATCGTACGCCCGGACACTACATCCTTCCCCAAAAAACACATTTACATAATTTTGAAAGCTGGCTCTGGCTCCGGCGAGACGACTCTCATCCTAAAATGAAGAAAACAGATACGCAATTTTTTTTACCTTCTTTTGTTCAAGAATCTATAATAAGATAAGAGTTCTTACGGATAAAGAGTTTGGATGCATTCAGCAGTAATTTAACGACATAACTCTTACAAGTACGATGTGTTATTTTATACTGCCGGTGTATGGACCGTTTTACAAGCTTATCTATAGACATCAGCTTGCTGGGTATCTAGTGGGTTTTTTTCCTATTATTGGTACTTGCAATTGCACGGCTCCAGGCCTAGTGGGAACGGTTCAGGTTCACCCCAAAACACTATGTATAAGTGGCTGATCCCTGCGTCCCGTCGAGGCGGGTTGGCGATCTAGGGTTAGTCTAACCCTTCTGATTTGAGTTGGCAATGGTGTACACGGTATACCTAGTAGACCTTTTCTCACTGATTCCATGGATTAAAGTCTCGGTTTGTTTAACCCCTCCAACCCGGATGGGCTCTTGAACGCCCATAACAACCTCGGCCCGCGCAACCCGGAAGGGCTCTTGAACGCCCATTGCTTGCATGCGTGCTTTCGAATGCCGCGCGTACATTTTCGGTATCGTGGGACGGTAGGTGGCGCCACCAGGCGTAAACTCCGCCACAGCAACAGTATCTACCCCGACGCCATCATGGACAGTACGCCAAATAGTGATTCCGCTGTGTCCGATACCGTGCTTCCTACGACGCCCTTGCTTGTTCGTCGCGCCTTACCCCGACGCCATCGCCTAAATGTGTTATCTCCCGGAGGTATTGAGACGACATTGAGACTTTATGAGCGAGCTGATGCCAAGCATAATGTTGATGATGAAGTCAGTGACGACTCCAGTAATTATAAGTCGAGTGATTATGGCCATGAGAGTGATAAAGAAGAGCAATTCCTGGGATTTGCGAGAGAACATGACAGTGATGAGAGTGATGAAGGTGATGTACCAGTTGTTGAGGAAGCTGGTTTACCTAAAGACAGTGAACTTGAGAGAGTGAGCGAGTGGGAGAGTTCAAGGTCACTCACCAAATTTCGCTTAAGTGACACGACGCCAAGCCCTTCCCCTGGTAAATCGCCTTTCAAGCTACATTTGTATAAGCAGAAAATACTTGAGAAGGCGGCCGCGGCAGCTAGGGAACAAGCAAAACTACTTGGTGAGGATGAGGCTGTGAGTGAGGGTCAGCGTGGTGACCCTTCTCGTCCGCCATTGTCTCCCTTATCTACCCACGCCACCCAAGATGACCCGGATGCCCCGCATTCTTCCCCACCACCCCCACCATTGCCAAGGGTTGAGGACCCCACACTTTCGGCCTATTTGCCTCCTAGGTCCCCCGACAGGAGACATACTGCTGCCGAAAAGGGGAAAGGTAGGAAATATACCAAGAAAATTAAGAAAAGTAAGAGAGTTTTGTTCGAGGCTCCCGCGGCGTCTACCCCGGCCGGCCCCAGCCATACGTCCCCGCAACTTTCCCCACGGTCCTCCCCACCTCTCCCGCCTTCAACATGTCTTCCTGAAGAAGTCTTTGAGCTCGCATCACCAATACCTGGCCCTAGTGACAGTGAAACATTGCTTTCTGTCACTCGTCGCAGGCCAAGGAGCCCGGGACCTCGGGGGGACACAGCCTCACCTGCCACTCCTTCCCCACCTCGCCCACCCGCACGCCGCCCACGCATCACTGGTTCCCCGCCAGATTATGTGGGGGCCACTGATGATGAAGGGCACCTCTCTGAAGACTCTGGCCATGATTACATAGGTCCACCGTCAGGGCAAGATGACCACTCTGACGATGACTATATGGACATCGACGACCCTCGACCCATCCGCTTGGCCCGGCGTCGTGCTGCCCGTCGTGCTGCCCACCGCCCTGGCCGCCGCCCTCGCCGCCCTAGGGCGCGCGCCTCCCGAGTTGGCCGTGGGCGTGCTGGGCCACCAGCTGGAGCTCCTCGTCAGCGTAGACAAGACCCATTCTACGTTTTTCAGTGGCAAGACGTAGTTGATGAGGATGCATACAACCCTGATGTGCCAGCTTTTGATGAGGTACTGGAGGGTTCAGGCGTTACCCCCAATTTTCCTGCAGGCCCCAATGCTCCACCACACGAACTGTTTGAGGCCTTCTTTGATGAGGAGGTGGTAGGCTATGTTGTCAAAGAGACAAATAAGCAGCACCAATTCCAGGTCCACTTTTTGGGAAAGGTGACCAAGGGCCACATGAGGCAGTGGACCCCAGTGACTCATAAAGAGTTCATGGTGTTCCTGGCACTCACCATGCTAATGCCTCATGTCAAGAAGCATAGGTTGCCTGACTATTGGATCACCAATGATCTGATATCCACCCCTGCCTTCGGGAAATATATGTCTCGCGACCGGTACCTTGATATCCTCGCAGCGCTCCATCTTGTCACCAACCTTGACGTCCACCTCCCAGACAAGCTGTGGAAGATTAGGACGTTGTATGAGATGATGCGAGAACGCTTCACCTCCTACTTCAAGCCCTTCCGCAAGGTCGTCATTGACGAGTCTCTTGTGCTGTTCCGGGGAAAACTCAGCTTCCGGCAGTACATCCCCTCAAAAAGACATCGCTTTGGCATAAAATTCTTTGTGCTGTGCGACTGCCAAACTGGCTATGTCCTGGACTTCCTGGTCTACAGCGGGAAGGAAGGGGACTTGCTTGTGGACCCCCTCATTGGCTTTGGCGGAGCAGTGGTGCAAGCCATGATGGACCGCTACTTTCATAAGAATCACGTCCTCTACACGGACAACTATTACACGTCCCCCACTCTCTCACAGTACCTGCATGAGCGCAAGACGGGGACTGTAGGCACAGTACGAGGGAAAAGGAAGGGCATGCCACCTTTCCCTCCAAAGACCAAAAAAGGTGATGTGTTCAAGAAGAAGTCGGGGCCCATTCTGGCTATCCACTGGCACGACCAGCGGAAGGTCAACCTCCTGACCACCATCCACAAGGGGGAAATGGTGGAGACTGGCAAGGTGGATCGCCGCACCCAGGCCAGGGTGACCAAGCCCGATGCTGTCCTGGACTACAACATCAACATGAGGCTGGTGGACAAGTCCGACATGCAGATAGGCTTCATTGACTGCCTGCGTACCTCGTGCAGATGGTACAAAAAGTTCTTTCTGCATATGGTGGACATGTCAGTTCTGAATGCCTACAACATATACAAGCTTCGGAATGTGAACACACCCATGAAGTTCAATAGCCTGCGGAGGTTCCAAAAGCAGGTGTTGACAGAGCTCCTGGAGAAGTATGCTATGCCACAGAGGGCAGTGGCACATCCTGGGCCCGCCGTTATTGACCGCTTGCAGTCTGCTCAATACTTGACTAGGCACAGGCTTGGTTCCCTGCCTCAGAATGAATCCGGAAGAACACAGCAGAAGCGGTGCCATGTCTGCTACAACAGCAGGGTGAAGCCGAGGTCAGGTAAAAAGTCAACCCTGGAGTGTGTGGAGTGCAAGGTGGCACTCTGTGCTGTAGATTGCTTCTTTGATTACCACTCCAAGCTGGAGTTCTAATAATCATACTGAAATTGCCAAATAAAATGACAATATGTACACTATAATTATATATAGGCAAAAAGTGGAAGAAAACCAATGTATTGTAATACAAAAGTCATGTATTATGAGAACATTGATACAAATACAATTACACCATAATAATATGTGAAAGTGACACATATGTATATACCAAGTGACATTCATATGATTAGAACCTATAGAAATATATAAATCAGTGAAAAAAGACACAATAAATTGTATATAAATCGTTTACAAATCATATAACTAAGTGAAAGTGACACAAGACCTAATATTTGATGGCCAAAGTATAATAAACACCTGTGATAACGAATAATCAGTGCCTAATACAACAATAACCTACCTCAATTACTAATAAACTGTACGGTATCGAGTGAAAATGAGCATTATCAGTGACAGTGACACTCTCTAAAGCATATTTGTCAAAGTGAAAGTGACACAAGACCTAATATTTGATGGCCAAAGTATAATAAACACCTGTGATAACGAATAATCAGTGCCTAATACAACAATAACCTACCTCAATTACTAATAAAATGTACGGTATCGAGTGAAAATGAGCATTATCAGTGACAGTGACACTCTCTAAAGCATATTTGTCAAAGTGAAAGTGACACAAGACCTAATATTTGATGGCCAAAGTATAATAAACACCTGTGATAACGAATAATCAGTGCCTAATACAACAATAACCTACCTCAATTACTAATAAAATGTACGGTATCGAGTGAAAATGAGCATTATCAGTGACAGTGACACTCTAAAGCATATTTGTCAAAGTGAAAGTGACACAAGACCTAATATTTGATGGCCAAAGTATAATAAACACCTGTGATAACGAATAATCAGTGCCTAATACAACAATAAGCTACCTCAATTACTAATAAAATGTACGGTATCGAGTGAAAATTAGCAATATCAGTGACAGTGATACCCTAATAAACATATTTTATATAATTGGCCTCAAAATAACTAGAAAATATCAAATAAACATCACATTCTCAATATCAAACACTAAAATCGTCTAAGGGAGATAAATACTTTGGCGCGGCACGGCTAGGTGCGTCGTAGCCATGGCCGAGGCGACGCGTCCGAACGCGGGAAGAATTTGCCGCCGAAAAGCACTCGTCTTCCCGCGCTCACCATTATGCAACCAGAGGGGCTAGAGACCTCTACTCAACGCCATTCGACAGAGGAAGGTTTGTGGAACATTATTCTTTTTTATTCACAACATTACATGACATATTCATTGACTTACAGAGTAGTTAACATAGGCCAAAGATCGTCAAAACACCCGGTACCGGAGCACAGTCGCAAGCTATAGCCCCCGGGGCTGGAGGGTTAATCATACCAGCCCTCCCGGCGCTTCGCCCCGTGTTAGGCATACTTCCGAATAAATCATTACGGACTCGGTAAGGCCAAAGTGGATGTTCAGTCAGAGGCCTAAGTTCATTACTCAATGACCTCTAGCTTTCAATCCCACTTGCATGTTGAAATCGAGGAAGGATCCTCATCTATTTCGCTAAAGTAGGACCGGTGGTGTGAGAGGCAGAATTGCTCTCACTATAAACTCTAGGGACTTAGCCCTGGGGGTTAGGGAATAGAATATGCCCCACGTGCCTTCTGCGTGTCGTAAGAGGCGACTAAAGAGGTTGGGTCGGTGGGCTTGCGACCCCCACCCGGAAAAAATATCTAAGCAAAGAAAAACGAACGAACAGCCTCGGATGCGGACGGAACCAACGTTGACGAACCACGACCGACTAAGGACATGCCTTCGGACATTCTGAGAATGGCTACGTGGAATGTTAGTGGCATGAATGATGGCACAAAAGAGAGAGAGGTTCTGGAAGTGTTAGTGAATGCCAGGCTGGATGTATGTGGAATGACAGAGACCAAATGGAAAGGTTCAGATGTGAGAGAGTGGGAGTGTGGAATGGGTGTGTGTGCTGGAGTGAGTGAAGGAACAGCGAGAGAAGGTGCATGTTTGTTTGTAAGTAGCAAATGGAAGGAATGTGTAAGAGAGTATGGGTCTGTGGGTTCAAGGATTGTGTGGGTGAGAATGAAAGTAGGAATACAAACGTGGGTGATTGTATGCGTGTATGCCCCGACAGAGGATATACTTGAAAGAAAGAAAGAGGAGTTCTGGATGAATGTGGAGGCGTGCCTGGAGAAGTTTGACAAGAACAAAATAATATTTCTGATTGGGGATATGAATGGTAAGGTGGGTGATAGGAAAGTTGAGGGAGTGGTGGGAGGGTGGGGGGTACCATCAGAGATGAATGGGAATGGTAGTGCACTTGTGGACGTATGTGTGGGGAGGAGGCTGTGGATAGCCAACACCTTCTTCCGACACTGAATGATCCACAGGTACACGTGGAAACGGATGTTGACGATGAAGGATAAGACAGTGGTGGAACGAAAGTCATTGATTGATTATGTATGTGTGGATGAACGAATGAAGAAATCTGTGATGGATGCTAGGGTGTATAGGGGTATTGGAGGGGGTCTGTCTGATCATTATGTAGTGGTAGCTAAGGTTAGGATACAAAAGAAGTGGGTGAGGAGAGCGGGAGGGAGGCGAGAGGAGGGTGGAATGGTGAGGAGGGTGGAGAGGTTGCAGGAGGAGGAAGTCAGGGAGGAGTACAGGAGAGCAGTGGAAAGACGACTAGGTGGGTTCGACCTGGAAGTTATGGAGGAAGTGGAGGAGATGAGCAAGGTGTTTAAGGATGAGATCTGTGCAGCATGTGAGGAGGTGTGTGGAGTGAGGAGAAGAGGGAGGGGAGTGAAAGGTACAGCATGGTGGACAGAAGAGGTAAGAATAGCTGTGGAAGAAAAGAAGAAAGCATATAGAGAGTGGTTGGGTAGTAGAGGGAATGAAGATTCCGAGAGACAGAAACGAGCGAGGTACGTGGAGAGTAAGAGGGTGGTGAAGAGAGTAGTGAAGGAAAGTAAGAGAAGAGTAGATGAGGAATTTGGAAGGAATCTGAGTGTAAAATGGAGGGAGAGTAAGAAACTGTTCTGGAAAGAAGTCAAGAAAGTTAGGGAAGGTAGCAAGGGAAACAGTAAGGGTGTGAAAGATAAGAATGGGAGAATGCTAGCCGAGAAGCAAGAGAGAGTCGAAAGATGGAGGGAGTACTTCAGTGAGTTGCTAAATGAAAGGAATGAAGAGCCAGCAAACATAGCTGGATATGGTATGGGAGGGAGAAGAAGAGAAGTAGTGGAGGAGGAGGTGGGGATCAGGAGGTCAGAAGTGTGGGAAGCCATGAAAAGAGTGAAGTTGGGGAAAGCACCAGGAACAGATGGAGTGTGTGGGGAAATGTTGAGGTATGGTGGTGAGATAGTGATAGAATGGGTATGGAAAATGTGCAAACTAGCATGGGAGAAGGGGAGTGCACCCGATGACTGGAAGACTGGCATAATAGTCCCCCTATATAAGGGCAAAGGGGAAAGAGGAGTGTGTGGTAACCACCGAGGAATATGTCTTCTAAGCGTAGTAGGGAAGGTATACAGTAGGGTAGTGATTGAGAGAGTGAGAGTGAGAACGGAGAAATGGATAGGCGACGAGCAGGGAGGTTTTAGGAAGGGAAGAGGATGTGTAGATCAGATTTTTACCCTGAATTGTGTTGTGGAGAAGTATCTGGAGAAGAAACAAAAGGTGTATGTTGCCTTTATGGACTTGGAGAAGGCCTATGACAGAGTGGATAGAGAAGGTTTGTGGAAAGTACTTAGAATATACGGAGTAGAGGGCAAGTTGCTGAAAGCAGTGAAGAGCATGTATGAGGGTGCAAAGGCGGCAGTACGTGTGGAGAGTGAGCAGAGCGAGTTCTTTGACCTGAATGTTGGTTTGAAACAGGGGTGTGTGATGTCCCCGTGGTTGTTTACTGTATATATGGATGGAGTTATGAAAGAAATACTATCAAGAGCAGTGGATGTTGGTGTATCGCTGAAAAGGGAGGGAATTGAGTGGAAGCTACCTATACTGCTGTTTGCGGATGATACAGTTCTGATGAGTGATAATGAATGGGAGTTGCAGGGTCTGGTAAATGAGTTTGGAACAGTTTGCGAAAAACGGAATTTGAAGGTAAATACGGGGAAGAGCAAGGTTATGGTCTTCGAAAGGGGTGAAGTCACAGAGTGTGAGGTGAAGCTGAAAGGTCAGGCTATGGAGATCGTCAACTCTTAAGTATCTGGGCAGTGTGTTGAGTAAAGATGGGACTATGGATGAAGAGGTGCGGGAGAGGGTACAACAGGGGAAGAGGGTTGTAGGAACGCTAAAAGCAGTAACAAGAAATAGGGTGGTCAGTATGGAAGTGAAGAAGTCCTTGCATGACAGTGTGGTAATCCCGACACTGACTTACGGAAGCGAAGCATGGACGTTGGTTGAGAGACTCAGACCAAGAGTGAGAGCAGTGGAAATGAATTACTTAAGGAGTGCGTGCGGAGTTACATGGAGGGATAGACAGACTAATGAGGAAGTAAGAAGGAGGTGTGGTGTGGAGGTAGATGTGCTGGAAAGTGTGAAAAGGAACAACTTGAGATGGTTCGGCCATATGGAACGTATGGAAAGCGAGAGAATAACTAAGAGGGTGTACGAGAGCGAGGTGGAGGGACAGAGGGGGAGAGGTAGACCGAATATGAGGTGGAAGGATGGAGTGAGGAACTATATGAACGAAGGCGGTGCTGGTTGGGGGGAGGGGCGTCGACTGACTGGGGACAGAGGTGCATGGGGGCGGTTCGTTCGTGGCCACCCCTTCGGGGATCACGGCGTCAGGCAATAGATAGATAGATAGATAGACTTAGCCCACCGGAGTTCACTATCTCCCGGTCAACATACCACGAACGGATGGGCGATCTTGGTAGCATCAGTCGCACGGGTTGTTTCTCTGATCGACTCGATAGTAGTACTGTACAATCAATCATCTCAGTTTTTATCGAATGTTGTTTCCTAAGCCTTAAAATACCGGTATCTCCCAAAAAATTCTCGACAAAACATATGCCATGTCCCTATGCCGGGATATAGACATATTTTCGCTTGAACGCTAGTTGTCAGGATCAGGTAACGGTATTGCGGCGGGACAACACTTACCCGGAATACCCGCCGGATAAGCGGTCAAGTACTTGCCTCCGGGCACTTTCCACCTCACCCAATTCTGGGTGGGATGAGCAATGAACCATGGGTAACATGGGATCAGCAACTCCCACAATTTGCGATAGTTTTTCCATCTAACCCTCTGTCCCCAGTTTCCCCTCCATTACCGAGTTTGACTGGCTAATACAACAACCGGGAGGGGTCCCCCTCCCTATTTTGATTTTTTCATCGCCCCTCACTTAACTGCAGAGGTTTTTCCTTTGCCCCTCTTTGCTCCTGAACCTCTTGAACTCCAAAGGTAATTTTCTCGTCAGAGATAAGGCCCACAGGAAGTTTTTTTTTTAGCTTCCTGTTTACTAGGGTTACGCCCCCACGGCGGAAGGAGGAATTAGCTAAGGCTTCTCAATAATATCTCCTCCCTTCCCCGGCGAGATCTTTCACAGAAATTCGGACAGCCTTATTTGAGGCAGTCAGGTCACGACAGCTCCTCAAACTCGGTATGGCTCAGGGGACCTATGAATGCTTATTATAGGATTTGGTTCTCTCTGGTCTCCACCGCGAAGCTCATGATTAGCTAGACAGGGAGATTTGAAGGTAAGGAGGATATCGAATGTAGGGAACCCCCATCAGGTCTTCCCGAAGGCTCCAAGCGGCTAACGGACGGTTTCCCCTCCCACTATCTAGTACATTTAAAATAAAATGCTTTAAGGAATGGGTCGTGTGTCTTCCCTCGGCAGTGCTAGTGCAATGGGGTTCCGAGGTTCGACGAGGTGTTACTTCCTAAGGGTGGCGCAGCTCTTCTGCGCGACCGAACTGCGCCGGTCACCGCAATGTGCTCACCAGAAAGGAAGTCACGCGACTTTGCCTCACCCGGCGTTGCATAACAATGATACAATCCTCTGCATAAGGGATGTGATACCTAGTAATTACACAGAGGGACACACACGATCCCCGGCCCAGGTCTGGTGTACGTACGCAGTTAACCCTGCGGCAGGCCCACACCAGGAAAGGCCGCCTCTCTCACACTAACTTGGGTTATAAACCAGACAACCGTCCGCCGGCAAGCGGCTACCAGGATGTCTTTAGGATGATGTCCTCCTAGTCAGTACATCTAGAGGGGTTGGAGGACGGTATCCTCAGGGGTCTCTATTACAGTTACACTTGTCACTTCCCCAGGATGCCCCTCTGTTTACATTACGTGCGGTACAACGCGAATCAGTATTCACTCTCGATAAGCTCACTTCATGATTAGGCCTACGCATATTTTAAGCCCTCTGCAAGCCTTGTTGGGGTTGTCCCTTTTTGGGAAGAGTCCCGCCGCGGGGGGCTGGAAGTTCGTCCCGGCGGGATGTTAGTCCCATCTCCACTATCTCATCTTTCCATATGCTTATTCGAGCTGTGCGCACGTACCGAGACGTTTTACCGGGGTAAGGGACAGCTTAGCGGCAGGTCCCCACTTTTACGATAGCCACTTAAGCCCTAATCAGTTATTTACTCCACTTTACGATAACCTCTTAAGGCCGAATCAGTTATTTACTTTCCCCCCACTTTTCTTCTTACATGTGATAGATGAAAACCGTTATGGACTCTCTCGCCCTTATTTTGTTCCATATGAAATTACAGCCACGTTCTCCTTACACACGGCCAGTAGAGCGGCTTATATTGATCTGGCAAAAGCGTGCGCTTTTCGTTAATTAGGCTTATACTTTCAGTAAGGCCTAGCGATAACTTAACGCTGTTAGCAGTCCTTACGCACCAGAGATCTCTCTATGTCAGTCTCATCCTTAGCCTTCCAAACATATCAGCTTTCTTAAATTTTCTGTAATTGCCGCAAACAATCACTCTTCAAAAGTGACAGTTTTCCCCTTCAATCCCAGGCTCCTTGTTTTCCCTCCAGCTTAGACTAGAAGCCTGTCCCTCCTTAATATATGGCCAGCCGCGCTGAACCGGAGTTTTCTCTGACCTCTAAATAATCGTGAACTATTTTTTAGTGGTATGAGACAAACACGTTCAGACTGAGGTACATTTACCGCCGGGGGAAGCCGGGGTCGGGGCCATTCAGGTCCTACAGCTCATGTCCCACAGGTATCTTGTTCGATCCTCTTAGACTAGAATTTTTTTGACATCCCCCGGCGGAATAACTGATGTAGCTAGTTGTTTTTTCTAGCTCTCTAAGTTTTTTCCAGGATCCTACGTGTCCTCGCTCCACACCAAGTGAGCCGAGGACGTGGTAGTCACAGGAAGCGCCCTCGGTGCAGACTTTTTTCTTTGCATGTGTTTTTTCCCTTTTTTGGTTACAAACTCTGTTTTCTATTACGGCCCCACCCTTTGTTCTTATCGTCTGCACAAGGGCACACTCCTGTTGTTTTCCTTGTAATTCCAGCCGTTAGTACTGTGATGTGGACGTCCAATAGGGGCTTAAGAAAAAGGGGGGGGGGGTATGCGGATCCCAGTACAAGAGATGAAGCCCCTTCCACAGGATTACAAGTTAATGCAGGGCAAGCTAGGCGTTATTTACGCCGGGCCAAGCCCAAATAGATATGCACGAGCTAAGAAGCTCGAGAAAATTTGTTTAATTATTAAATCTGATGTATTCATTTTAAGTTTGCAAAGCTTAATTAAAAGCTCATGTAGTTTACGAATAATAAACAATTATGTTACACTACTGTTCATTATTGCTATATATCTACATTGCAGGTTCTATGCTAGTTGCACTAGATTACGAAAGATTGGTATTGGTATGCGGATCCCAGTACAAGAGATGAAGCCCCTTCCACAGGATTACAAGTTAATGCAGGGCAAGCTAGGCGTTATTTACGCCGGGCCAAGCCCAAATAGATATGCACGAGCTAAGAAGCTCGAGAAAATTTGTTTAATTATTAAATCTGATGTATTCATTTTAAGTTTGCAAAGCTTAATTAAAAGCTCATGTAGTTTACGAATAATACAAAATTATGTTACACTACTGTTCATTATTGCTATATATCTACATTGCAGGTTCTATGCTAGTTGCACTAGATTACGAAAGATTGGTATTGGTCGAAATGACTCGAACACATGTTCCAGCCTAGTTTGCACTAGATTCACTAAGTTTAGTATTGGTCGAAGCGACTCATTAAATGGACCTAAGGATCAAGCTGAGCTCAGCACTTGTTACAGGTCGAGGTGACGAGTTTTTTTTTGCATTTAACTCTCTGTGTCACACGCTACAACAAATACCTCATGGAAGAGGACTCTGTTGCTGGAGCAGGCTTCTTTGAAGCAATGCACTGCTCCCACTCTTTCCTATTTTATACTGTTGTATGCACAACAATGCAATTACTATTTCTTTTTCCTGTTATAAGGTTTCTTGGCTTAACCATGTGGTTATTGAGAGTTTGATATTCACGAATGTACCCCTCCAGTCTTGGAATTCAGGCAACATCGTCAATGATGAAGGGGCCACTATTAAATTATAGGTTTGATTCCCGAAGGGAAGTAGTGAAAATCTAATATTTAGTAGGGGCCCCGGAATCATTGACGACGACGTCCCTCCCAGCCATCCCCTTCCCATTCGCTGATATTTGGAGTTTATCTTGATATATCATTGAAGGAGGAATTGTTGCGCTTGGCGAGAGGCGGTAAGATGCCACAACGCAAGAAAATCCACCGAATGTGGGAAGCTTGTGAATAACAGTGTTAAAGTGGAAAATTCTTTTTCCTTTTGTGTTCTCTTATTTTTTACGAAGTTTTTTCGTAGTGGGTAGCCTACCCAATCTGTGACGACACCATAAGAGAAGTAGCGTTGCACTTATGAAGATGAATCTCTTTCTTCCTCGCGGCGGTTGATTCAAACGACTGACGTGGGTGTTGAATGGAGACTATTATACTAATAGGCAACATCGTCAATGATTCCGGGGCCCCTACTAAATATTAGGTTTTCACTACTTCCCTTCGGGAATCAAACCTATAATCTCTTCCCCCTCCACCTGTCACTCTCACCATCATCTCTCCCTCCCTGCATTTTTGTTTGTCATGAAAGCTAATTTATATTGATTACAGTACAGAACTCTAATAGTCTTTGGTTAGGTTTAATAATTTTTAACCCTTCCTGTACCAGCGACGTTTGCTATATTTTATTCTAGCTATATTTGAACGATATTATGCAGCTTAGGAAGGATGGGTGGTAGTTAAAACAGTTGGTGGAGATACAGTAGTTTGAAGCCTTATTATTGCCTGAGGTCCTTCCTAAGCTGAGTAAAATTGTCTAATAGGTGCCAGAATACGATTAAATGGAGGTCCCTGGTACTGCACGGGTTAATTATGACATGGACACAATCTATACAACCATTAAACTTTTTACTGACTGATGACTTTAGGATAGATGTAATGAAGTTTATTTGGGCCTCAGAAGACAGCTGCTCTTAGGCAGAATGATGTGTAGGTGTTATGGGTGGAGAGTTGCCACAAATCGCTAGACCGCAGCGTGAGTGTTAAGGGGGGGGGAGGACATTATAGTAATATTTATTTACTGTTGTTTAGATTTATTTGTTCTTTATTGATATATTTATTATTTCCAGATGATACAAGCAGGATGAGTGGTGTAAGCTCCCAACTAATATGGCAGGGATGGATTGGCGGGGTGACGCTGCGCCCCCAGCCACGCTTGGATGTCAAATGGCTCAAATCAGACCTCCAGAGCCTCCTGCAGCCCGACAACCTCCCCTCCTTGTACAACCAGATGGTCAAGGATGGGGAGGTGGCCGGCCCGCATGTAGAAGGCATCTTGAACTCCGCAGGGGTCACCTCCAGAAAAGGTAAAGATCTAACTACTATAGGCCTATGCTTTGTTTTTTAATCTTTTTATTATCCTAAGTAGCCTACAGAATTGTTCAACAGAAGTTATTGTGCTGTACCTGTATTGTACTGTTTTTTTTTTTTGTTTTTTTTTTCTATATTCCAACTATACAGTTATCTTTTGCATTATAAATACTCCATTAATATTTACAAATTTTACACAGTTGTTGCTTGTAAATTAGCTATTTATGAAGCTCCTACTGTATACTTAAATGGGATAAGAGACTAGTACTTGATTGAAAAAAAAAAATATATATAGAAAAAAAGTAATCATTTATACATCCATACAGAGTATGTCTCCCAACAATCAATTGCAGTACTTTCATCCTACATATATCCATAATACATTTTCCACAGCAAGTTTGCTACTCTTACACTTCGTATGAAGGACTGTTACATTGTTGTATTTTTACCACCAGGAGAGAGTGGTCATTACTACTGCAGTATGAGGGTGCTGACGTGCCCGTGTTGTGACGGTATCTGCGGGCCAAACAGCGGATGTAACTGTGGCCCCTGTCAAAAGTTAGATCGAGAGGAGGCGGAGAGGGAGCAAGAGAACGGCCGGAGTGCCTCACCTCCTTCCTCCTCACTTCTGGAGGGGTGGACATGGGGGCCCCAGCCTACTGAAGAGGACCTCAAGAAGTGTCTTGACGCCCTGGTAAAAGAGCAGCGACATTCCTGTCTGGATGCTGCCTTCACTACACTCTCTGCCAGCAGGCTACAACAGCGATTTATGGTCGCTCACAGGTGCTCTCATTGTTATTATTCCCATGATATTCTAACTGTTCGTGAGTCATGTAGTAAAAATAAAGTACAGTCGTGAACATATATAAGGTTACACCTATTTGAGTCTTTGAACCTTTAAGGCCAAATTATGAAACATCTGATCTATAATAGAGCCGCATTTTCTCTGGATGAAGCGGTCTTTAAACTTGTATGTATTTATGTATGTATGTAGGGAATCGAAATATAACATATGGAAATTTAATATAATATTTCATCAGCATACTGAATTGATATTCTGCAAGGGAAAGAAGAAAAATAGTGGTACAATCAATTGCTAAGTGCTTACACAAACAAACCACAACATATATGCTAACATAGATAAGGCCTTCAAAGCCATAAAATATATCTGTAGACTTAATTATGATGTAAAACTTGCAAAATAAACAAACCAAAACGTGTAAGTTAGATTACCACCATTTTCAGATACCTCGTGGCACTCAAACGCGCTCGGCCACCAGACATCAAAACAGGTGGAGATGCCTTGGCCAAGAAGAAGCCCCTGGTGGCCAACGTATGGGGGGAGGGGTCGAGGCTGAGTGGCCGGGGGGGTATGATGGGGGCCGAGCGCACCACACTGGGGCTGGCTAGGGTCGGGTCTCGGGCTGCGCTCAACTTTGCCTTCGCGTTCCTGAGGCGGGCATGGAGGTCGGGCGAAGATGCAGATTTGTGTACAGAACTGTTACAGGTAGGTTGGCTTTAGCTTTATTTTAATTAATGTTTTTCCTTATCTCATTCTCATTTCCTTTCCTATCCTATCCTATCTTATCCTATCCTTTTACTCTTTTTATCTGTCTCTCTCTCTCCTCTCTCTCTCTCTCTCTCTCTCTCTCTCTCTCTCTCTCTCTCTCTCTCTCTCTCTCTCTCTCTCTCTCTCTCTCTCTCTCTCCTCTCTCTCTCTCTCTCTCTCTTTCTCTCTCTCTATCTCTCTCTCTCTCTCTCTCTCTCTCTCTCTCTCTCTCTCTCTCTCTCTCTCTCTCTCTCTCTCTCTCTCTCTCTCTCTCTCTCTCTCTCTCTGTGTCTCTCTTATTATCTCTCTCTCTCTCTCTCTCTCTCTCTCTCTCTCTCTCTCTCTCTCTCTCTCTCTCTCTCTCTCTCTCTCTCTCTCTCTCTCTCTCTCTCTTTTCTTTCTCTTTTATACACAGCACTCTACTCACTCTCATTTATCTACTGTCTTCTCTACACACATTCACACTCTCTGTCTCTCTCTCATACACTCACGCACTATTGTGACTTTCTCTGAATATTAAATCCATCACTAATAATATAAAATATGTTTAATGAACTCATGAATTGCTGATTTTAACGTTTGTACCTTGCAGGAGTCATTGGAGGCACTAGAAACATTACCAGAGGCGACGCTGTTTGACGAAGCTGCCGTGTCGTCTGTTTGGCTGGATGTGGTAGAGCGCTCACAGAAGTTCCTCACCTCGGTTGTACTCAGCCAAGTCCCAGGAGGTAGGGTAGACTAGCCAATTCATAATTATGTGGCGAGCCAACTCTTACGGTTTATGATATCAATTAGGGTACAGGTACTCCTCATTTAATTTTGCCTGATTTTAATTTGTTTCATTACTGTATTATACTGTTCATTAATTCTATCTATCTATCTATTTACTCAGGCCCAATCCCCACTTTTTTCTTTTTTTTTGGCCGCCTCAAGACAGATCAAGAACAGGGACAACACCACAGAAAACAACGAACACACAAAAACATATATTGTTCATTTATTAGGGATCAAAATTCACTTAAAGTTGCCATGCTTCATTATTAAGTTATAAATCAGACCAAAATGGTGCATGATTAACCCTCCAGCCCCGGCTATAACTTTACAATAACTTTACATGATGTAGTTAGGCGGCTTAGGCCTGTGTCGAAAAATAGGCTATTTCCGAGAAAACCATGAATTAGGCCTATGCCTTTTCTTTGGTTTTAGGTAGGCTAGTTGTAGGCCTAATTAGTTAAAATCCTTGGAAAATAAGTTTTCCCCATTATCCACCCTCGATAGAGGCCAGAGGGAAGGGCTATGAACTTAGTACGAAGATAAGGGAAATTGTGAGGTAAAAGGTATAAAATGGCGATAAGGAGGTAGGCCTAGCCTATTTAACCCTCCAGCCCCGGCTATGTATTATATATATATTCCTCGAAACCCGGGTGTTTTGGCCGAAAAACGTCTAGGCTAGGCTACCATATATTCGTTAATCAGACTGCTTCCCGCATTCCCGCGCATTCCCAAGCGTAGCTGTGTTATTTACCTGTAGAATGGCATTAAGTAGAGCTCTCTAAGTCAACTGGTTGAGCTGTGATGATGATTTCATTGGAGATAACTTTATGGCCAAAACAGCCACTTTACACCACTTTTCGATACTTAACAACAACATACAGGCACACACGAACAAGCGACGCTCTCCTTCTTGTGGCCGGAGATGCGTGGCGTCGGTCCAGCCGGCTGTTGTTTACATGCGTCGGACCGACGCCTCGCACACGAAGCTCACAGGCTTTCAACCACTGGGCGTTCAAGAGGCCTTCCGGGTACCTGTTATATGCTTTTTTATGGGCGTTCAAGAGGCCTCCCGTGGTGAGAGGGTTAAAAGAAATAAAAAAAATATGCATCGTTTAACCCACATAGCCTGGATGGCCACCCAGGTAGACACTGCAAGTCTTCACTGTGTAGCCCGGATGGCCGCCTGGGCTCCCTGAGCTATTACAAGGCTATTAATAACTGACACAAGAAAGTTTAGTGTGCCAGGCGGACTGGACCCGGAACTTAAACAAACCTCTCTTCGCTCTACTTGGTGATTTGGAAACATACTTGCTAAAACAGCTTCCCAAAAGTTAGGTGTGCTCAACGGTCTCCGTGGCTTCTACACCCCCACATAGCTTCTTCCTCTGTATCGGGGCAAAGTGTGCCCCTGTATCGAATATTGTTCGCATGTGTGGGGAGGCTCCACCCATCCTGCACTTCTCGAACAATTAGAATCTAAAGCATTTCGCCTCACCAACTCACTTCCTCTTACTAGTTCCCTACAATCTCTTTGTACACACCGCAATGTTGCATCTCTTTCACTCTTCTATCACTGTTACAACAATTAGTGTTCTTCAGAGCTCTTTCAGTGCATACCCCCTCCCTTGCGGCGAGTGCGAGGCACCTACATTTCAACGCAGTCCCACTCCTATTCTATCCAGCTGTCCATCCCAAGAATTGGCAAATTTTCTCAGTCTTTTCTACTTACCCGGTAACAAGTGAACTCTAGAACTCTCTCCCTTGATCAATCTTTCCTTCATTCTATGACTTAAACTGCTTTAAACTTTGTGTGTCCAGGCATTTTGGCCCCAACGTCCCTTGAATTTGTCTCTCTGACACTTTTTTTGGCTTTGGGGCAGACACGCGTATAGGCAACCTGCCTTTTGTCTCCTTCATACACATTTACAAAATATAAAAAGAACTACAAGCACAGACAATCAAACAAGAACCATTTGGTGTAGACTGTAGAGTGTTCCAATCTTCACCATTCTCAAGATAACAGTGAGTGCTGCAATTTTATATATCTAACCTATATTTGGCTATTTAATTACGGAGATATGAATATGTGAAAATCATAAAATTCACAAAAAAAAACTGTATTCGAGTGGCGCGAAGGTTTAACCCGGGAAATGCTAGAGCTATATTATTGAAAGTGCTGCCAAAGCGACCTCTTTACAGGGTAATTCGGACAAAAAATTTTATATTTACTATATAAAGCAATATTACTGCTCCATAGTAGACTGGGATGGTATGGACGTGTGGAGAGAGTGGATGAACAAAATTGGGTGAAAAAATGCAGGTCTGTGATTGTGGAGGGAGCTGCACCAAGGGGTGGACCGAGGAAGACCTGGGATCGGACTATACGCGCCGATCTCAAATCCAAGAACTTGACAAGTGAAGCAGCCCTTAACAGGGTTGCCTGGAACGCCGCCATTAGGACAAGAGACTGAAACTGCACTTATGTGTGGAACACTCAGTCTTAAAATTTTATGTATGTATGTATGTATGTATATGCACATATTTTACTTGTATGATGAACATATGAATGTTGAAGAACCAGATAATAGGTGTAAAATATAAGTTTATCACTGATATGTGTGGTGATCCCAAGTTTGACGTACGAGAGCGAAGCATTGACGCTGTTGGAGAAACAAATTAAGAGTGAGAGGGGTCAAAATGAGTTTCTTCAGAAGTTTGTGTGGAGTTATATGGAGAGATAAACTGACAAATAAGTAAGGACGAGAGTGATGTTGCATGGATGTAGATGGGTGTGAAGAGGAACACCTTGAGGTGGAGCGTATGAAGAGAGAGAATGACTAAATGAGTGCATGAGAGTGAAGTTGATGAGCAGAGAAGGAGTGACAGACTGAGAATGAGATGGAATGGCTGATTTGAGAGGTACCGTAAAATGCGGTAACTTCGGACATTTTTCGATGTTTTTTAACAATTTCTCCTGAGTGTAAACACATTATAGAGATTTAACTAGGTCAAGTGATGTATGGTGATAGTGCTCAGTAATCCAGGAAGCCTCCTAAAATTATCCCCCATAAGAAGAGAGCTATCCTTATCCTAAATGATGTCCGAAGTTTGCTTGAAAAGTTGATAACTTCGGACATGTATGGATAACTTCGTACATACAGTGTTTCTTATGGAAAATGGTTGCCAAGAAAGCTGAGATAACTTCGGACAAACGGAGGAGAACTTCGGACCTACGTTCGTGGCCTTATTTCATTCATTTTTCGGCTCCTACTATTTTATATGAATATTTTATTATTGCTGCTTATTCCTGTCCGATGTTATAGTGGAAAATGCACAGTCAATACTTTTAGGCCTGTATAATCAGTATAGGAGGGGGTTATATACAATGTTTAATATATATTCTGTTTGGATCTGTTCTCGTTAGGCATCGAGCTCACTCCTAGAAAATATTGAGCAGGAAAAATAACCAATGCTGTCAAATCAATAACTCAAAAATTAACTAGGCCTAGTGAAAATATATAGGTATGTATAATATACCACTGCATAATTATACACTTTTATGAATTTGAGCATTTTTATAGGTATAACGTATTTATTGGTGTTTCTTTCGGCAGATAAAAACAAATTTGGACAAGATATATGCCTCTCCTAATTTATATATATTATATATCCAGAATTATCCGAAATACATAAATCGGTTAGCATAGTATCATATTTTTATGGGTTTTTGGACTCAGAGAATGATTATTTGATCTTTTACCACCATGTTAATGATGGACAAGTATTATGAATGATTTTCATAGGGCAAATAATAACAAACGATTGTTTTGTTTCATGTCCGAAGTTACCATGTTTTTTTTTTAAACACAATCGGTTAAATGATAGTGTTCTAGCTAGAGTGTTATACAAGTGTAACAAATTTCCTTTGGTGGATGTTGTCTCTGGTAATGTTACTACAAAATTATATCAGTCACAACATCATTCATACAAACAAATTTCTTCAGGGTGATAGAAGTTTAGCAGGGTAGCGAAAAATGTACATATTTTCGTCACATATATAATATTTTTTTCGTGTACATATACTCATGTCAGTTCCCTAGGACTTTTACATGCTCTTCCTTTGCCATTTCTCTAAACGGACCCCACAAAAAAAACAATAAAAAGCGTTTCCATTATATAATGACAATGTCTAATTACTTATTATCGCCGATGTCTGAAGTTATCACCGCAGTACGAAGTTACCCCACTTTACGGTATATTAGCGAAATTTGTGTGGGTTGGGAGTAGGGGCACCAGCTGATGAATGATGAAGAGCTTGGATGCGATTCATTCGGGGACACCTGCTTGAAGATTAGGGCATCTGGCAATAGATAGATTAGTTTGTTAAGGTATGATTTGTTAACAGTAACCTAATTTCTTGTACAGTATGTCATTGTACACTGCTAACACTACTCTATTTGTAGGGGGTGGTGGAAGCATGACTCGAGTGCCACTGGCTGACCGACACATGGCACTGTCCCTCCTGCTCCACCTGGCACTACAGAGAGGCACTCTCTCAACACTCCTCACCCTCATCACATTGCTACTCCAGCTTTGGGACTCGGGCAGGAATCAGGTATATCTACTATTGACTAATTCCTTGAACGTGACGATAGTGCGTTGTTATACAGTATGTGCGATTAATTTGCTTGGGAAACAGATTAACTTGCTCATGTAGTAATGTACACCCTATGTAGTGGATTGTGTTCTTTTATTTATAAAGAATTATTATTTTGCTTAAGCGTTGTTTCCACATAGCGATTTTGATTAGTTTTGTTTTTTTACTGTGTTCGTCAAAGTTTTGGTTTGTTTATTTTGCAAGTTTTACATTATAAATTCTACAAAATAGCTCTTTATAACTTACTGGCATTTGTTTGGAGTGAGAGTGAGGATGAGGAGGGGAGGGAGAGAAGAGAGGTATGGCTCCCATGCTACAGTATATCTTACCAGTATATTTCAGTACCAGTAATTAACTGTTTGCCCACTCCTGGGTATTTACATCCTAAGTATTGGTTGGAAACCAGCAGAGAATGTAATTCCTGTGCAAACTGTTCCCTGATTATGAGCTGGCATCAGGTAAAGTATTAATATATTATATATATATTTACCTAACACAATGGAAAAAGGATGCAAAACTTAATTTAATGATTTGTCTACATGTATTCATCTTTGGCAGTGAGTTCTTGAAGCAAAGGAACAAATTCTATTATAATGAATGGTGAATGCTTGTGAATAGATGAGTGATAACGCGGTCGTTGGGAGAGGGGGTCGGGCGCCAGTTGGACTAGATAATAGACCGTCAGGCGCCTGGCCCAGGGAGCCGGAGTATATGAAGGTTCATGCCTGGATGTGAGGAGGGCGGGAATTGTGGTATGGTTTCGCTGCGTGTTTGCCTGCTTAGACTGAACCTCTCCGGGAGGTCTGGGACCTGGGGAGTGCTGGAGGCTCTTTGTGATCCTTGATCTCTGAGTCTTCTCCTGGGTGACCTAGATGTGTGTGAACTTTTTATATTGTGTTTTATGTTGTGTTGTGTTGTCCAGTCAATGTCAGGATCAAGAAAACAGTAAAGACGTGATTTTCCGGTCCCGTCGCAAGACCACCGTCTCAACCGAGCCGTCGCAAGATCATCACAAGACGGGAAAAACAACACAGGCTTGCTCTAAGCCAGCGCACCATTTTACAAATATATAGGCTAGGCTATACAACTTCCATTTCAACGGAATAACATTCACCGCCAATTTAATTATCATAAGGATTATATAAATGATATAAAGCTGGTACCAATGTTGAAGAACGCGGGCTATGAGCAGAGGTTGAGGACACTGGGGCTTCCGACACTGGCATATAGGAGAAAGAGAGGGGATATGATAGAGACTTTTAAGATAGTGTCAGGAAAGTACGATGAGGATGTGTGTGAAGGTATCTTCTTGATGCGGGAGGGAACAAGAACGAGAGGACACTCTAAGAAAATTTACAAAGAAAGAAATAGGCTTGAGAAGGCAAAGAACTCATTTTGTGATAGAGTGGTAAATGAGTGGAACACACTGCCCCAGTATGTAGTCGATTCCGAATCAATAAGGGAGTTTGAAAGTAATCTTGATAAAAGCATGGGGAAGACAAGATTTGAAGTTTGATTATAAAACAAAAATACAGAATAGTAAAAATGTTGCGTATGCTACCGCCGCCGCCAACACCGTGAACGACCGCAGCAGTGCAAATACTGGTACCGAGCTGGATACACAGGCCTAGTTTGCCTTTTTCCAGAGGATCTACTGTAAGAAACTGTAAGAAATAAATGCAATTCTGATATGAAAAAACAATCGGTAAATAGCATAGTCACAGCTGGGGTTTGTTGTTGTTTCGTGGATAAAATCTAACCAAGCGTACTGTCCGACATTAATGTATTATCAACAATTGGATATTCGTTACTGTGGGCTCTTATTACTATACTTCCTAATAATAGGCAAGTAAATTATAAGATCATGTTTGGATAAACAAATATACCGAAATAAATTAGAATGAAGAAACAGTAAGTTGAGTGAGATGTTTCAGCTTGCCGTCAACCCAGCTCCTGAGCTCTCTTGCCGTCGCAAGAGAATATTGGTGTCTCGCTTGCTGAAGGTGGGCTTGCGACGGGACCGGAAAAACAGTTTTCGGGGTAGATCTTGCGACGATGGTCTTGCGACGGGACCGGAAAATCACGTCTCAAGTACCGGTAACATGACGTAACTCCGAACGGGGAGATAACTTCGGACACTAGAAAACATATACAATGAACCACAGTTATGGGATAAATACATGATGTTATAGAAAAACAAGTATGTCTGCGTTGTTCTTCCATTATGCAGTAATTTTTCCATAACTGTAGCTTACATACTTTTATCCAGAAATGTCCGAAGTATAGCCCCCGTCCGAAGCTAGGTCATTTCACGGTACTCCATTTTCCCATTAAGCTGATCTTTCTACCTATTACCATTGCTAAACTATTAAGGTCATAAGGCCCTATATGGGCTGATTCTGGGGGTATGGAGCGTAAGAGGACAGCTGAGTTGGAGGGGTTAAGTATCGAGAAATCAGTTGCCAAGGGATTCAATTTGCCGTCAGCTGGAAAGAAACGAACAATAGTCAAACAAATTTTTTTCTTGTGTGTGTACAGGTGGACAACCGTGTGAGCAGCCATGGCACCAGCGCCCCACTACTGCCGCTGCTGCTTAGGTTCGGTGCCATCCCTCAGCTCAAGTGTTCCCCAGCTTCACCTACACCACTCTGGGATGAAAACACTCCTATTGAGGTAAATTCAATCATCGTCGGTTGTTTCTCTGTACTCTACTTTGACCAGTATAATGAAGCTCCAAACCAGTTTTTTATATTATAAAAGACAGTACAGTACAGGTACTGTATTATATTAACAAAGTAGAGCACAATTCCTAAATATAGTAGATTATTTTGTCAGCAACTGTATCATTGGGTACCAGTAGTTATATTATCAAAGTCTGAATTCTGAAACATCATTAATCTAATCCGAGTCATAAAAGGACTTTTATCTCTATATGTTGTATCCAATATTTTCATCATCGTGATATATGAATCTGAGTTTCCATGCTTGGTTCCCTCTTAAGTTGTGGTACCACAAGTAGGAAATACAATGATGTCTGCCTATGGGAGAAAGGGGATTATGAGCTCCCATTCTGATAGAACTGAATATTTCTGGACTTACATAGTGTATTTGACAGGTGAGCCCAACAGAATGTCTGCTGCGATACTTGGAACTTCCTGAGGATGAGAGTGTAAGTGTGGACCTAGAGCAAGCTGCTGTTATACTGTTGTGTCACCTGGACCGTCTGGCAGCACCACACACCCCACCACTACACTCACCACATGGACGACCAACGCAGGGCCAAGAGGTCAGAGTTCGTGTTATGTACAGTATTTGCTTTCTTTAGGGAATCCTCTGGTGGGTTATGATAATATCATCAGTACTGGATGTCAGTGTGTTATAATTATATTCCAATAACACCTACAATCACACTACTTCACAGTCTAGCAATAAATGTTATTGTATTATATTTGCAGGTACTGTCATGGGGTTGGCTGGCGTGGTCGGGCGTGTCGAGTCACTCCCCACGACCTCTCAACTACTGTGACTCCCTAGCCGAGCTGGGCATCAAGTCCTTGGCGTGCTCCGAGCGCTGCCTCCTCATCCTCACGCAGAAGGGGGGCCTCTACACCCTCCACTACAACGCTGAGACCCCCGCTCCACAGCCCATACTGGGACAACCTGAAGATGAGGTAGTCAAGATTGCCACACACCCAGACGGCAAGCACTACCTGGCTCTAACAGCACTTGGACAGGTTAGTTTGTTTACAGGTTAAACTCAGTCCCCCATCTATTCGGCCTACTATCTTAAACTAATATAACTCTTAGGCCCCGGGCCTTTAACCTTTACGCTGCGGGGACCGTACAGGTACGTCCGGGCAATATACTGCAACTTAAAGCCCAATAAAGCCTGTGGAGAAGAATGAAAGTGATCAGGAGCGCGTCAGGCCCCCGTCCGCTCTCCGGCACGTCTGCCGCGGCACTGAGGTTCTAAGGTGGGGTCTTGCGAGATATATTCAGTGTTGCCAAAGGCAAATGTAGCGCGACATTGCTAATTATTAGCGAATATTGCCGATGGCTGTAGTAACGCTGCGGGTGAACTCCGCGTACAGAGCTTATTCTGGTGTCATTTGAAAAAACAAATCTTCTAGTTTTTTGCTGCAAAGCGCAAACACTATCTAAACTCTACAGTGGAACACATTCTATCCATTTCTCCTTTCTCAGAAATCTCCATCTTAGGAGATTTCAACGTTCACCACCGCCATTGGCTCTCCTCTCACACTACTGATCCACCTGGTGAACAAGCCTACGTCTTTTCTATCCTAAATGACCTAGAGCAGTTAGTTCAGCAACCCACCCGTATCCCGGATCGCATCGGAGATCGGCCCAACATTCTTGACCTGTTTCTAACTTCTAACCCTTCTTCTTATACTGTCGATCTTTTCTCTCCTTTGGGCTCCTCCGACCATAAACTTATCTCTGTCACCTGTCCTATCTCTCCAATACAGCCACCCGATCCTCCTAGCCGGCGGCGCTTGTGGCACTTTGGCGCTGCCGACTGGGAGGCTCTTCGGCAGTACTTCTTTGATTTCCCATGGAATGATTTCTGCTTCCATGGCCGAGGACCCTCGGAGAGTGCTGAACGCATTACCGAGGTAATCCTATCGGGCATGGAAGCATACATTCCATTCTCTTTCTCTCAGACTAATGCTAAAAATTTTTGGTTTACTCACGCCTGTTCTACTGCTGTCCGCAATAAGGAGGAAGCATTCAAACGGTACCGACGCCTTAAAACTCAAGACTCTCATTCTTCATATGTTTCTGCCCGGAATCAAGCCAAATCTGTTCTTCGACTTGCCAAACACTCTTTCATCAATAATAAATGCACTGAACTATCCAACTCTAGCTCTTCCCAAGCTTTCTGGCATCTAGCCAAAAACCTCTCCAACAATTTCTCTTCCTCGTCTTTCCCTCCCCTTTCCCACTCTGATGGCACAACCATCACTTCTTCCTCTGACAAAGCTAAACTCTTCGCTCAAACTTTTGCTAGAAACTCCACCTTGGATGATTCCGGTGCTATTCCTCCCTCTCCGCCCTCCTCTCTCTTACTTATGCCTAATATCCTAATCTCTTCTAAAGATGTACTTTCTACCCTCTCTGGGCTTAACACTAATAAGGCGTACGGTCCGGACGGTGTTCCTCCTGTTGTTCTCAAAAACTGTGCTTCCGTGCTGACTCCCTGCCTAGGCAAACTCTTTCGTCTCTGTCTATCCTCTAACGTCTTCCCTTCATGCTGGAAGTTTGCTCACATTCAACCTGTCCCAAAGAAGGGTGACCGCTCTCAGCCCTCCAACTATCGTCCAATTGCTCTTATCTCTTGTCTTTCTAAAGTTTTTGAAACTATTCTTGCTTCCAAATTTCTTAAGCATTTCTCTTCTCATAATCTGCTCTCAGATTGCCAGTATGGCTTCCTTAAGGGTCGCTCTACTGGTGATCTTCTTTCATATCTTACTAACTCTTGGTCATCCTCCTTTCGGGACTTCGGTGAGACTTTTTCTATTGCACTAGACATATCGAAAGCCTTCGATAGAGTCTGGCATAAATCTTTAATTTCTAAACTACCCTCCTTCGGTTTCTATCCCTCCATCTGTGCCTTTGTCTCTAATTTCCTTTCCGGCCGTTCCATAGCCGCGGTTGTGGACGGCCATTGTTCACTTCCTCACCCTATAAACTCCGGTGTTCCTCAGGGCTCTGTCCTATCTCCTATTCTCTTTCTAATTTTTATAAATGATCTCCTTAACTGTACCTCAATTCCCATCCATTCATACGCAGACGACTCAACCTTACACTACTCCATTAGTTTTTCAGAACGCCCCAGCCAGCAATCCCTCAACGACAAACGTAATGAAGCCATAGAACTCTTAAATTCTGATCTAAATACTATTTCCAATTGGGGCAGAAAACCTTGTTAACTTTAATGCTTCCAAAACCCAATTTCTCCATCTATCTACCCGTCAGGATCTCCCAGCGGACTATCCCTTATTCTTCAGCAATGCAAAAATCAACCCTTCATCTTCTCTCAATATTCTTGGTGTCTCTTTTTCTTCTGCTCTCATTTGGAAGTACCATATTACCAGTCTTGCTAAGGCAGCCTCCCAGAAGCTGGGTGTGCTCAACCGCCTTAGGGGGTTCTTTTCCCCTGCACAGCTTCTTGCTCTGTACAGGGGCATAGTGCGCCCTTGTATTGAGTATTGTTCACATGTGTGGGGAGGTTCCTCTCACACCGCTCTCCTAGACAAAGTTGAAAGGAAGGCCTTTCGTATCATTAACTCCCGTCCACTCACCAACTCTCTGCAATCTCTCTCTCTCCGCCGCAATGTTGCATCTCTCTCGCTATTCTATCGCTACTATAATAATCAGTGTTCCTCAGAGCTATCCCAGTGCATACCACCTCCTTTACGTAGGGCACGTGGTACCCGTCTTGCAACTCAATCCCACCCCTACTCTGTGCAACTCTCCAACCCAAGAGTGAAACGTTACTCTCAAACTTTCTTCTACTCAACAGCTGAGCTCTGGAACTCTCTCCCAGAATCAGTCTTTCCCTCTTCCTATGACTTAAATTGCTTCAAACTCTGTGTGTCCAGGCATTTTGGCTCGAACGTCCCTTGATTTTGGCCCTGTCACTCTTTCAACTATGGGGTAGGCACTCGCTATAGGCAGTTATGCCTTTTGCCTCCCTCAATCACATAGAAAAAAAACAAAAAAAAACAGATAATTTCATTCAGGCACTTGCTTAAACTATCAGGAATGCCTGAATGAGTCTTATATGGCAGGAATATGCCCGCACTGATTGGGTTAGGTCATGGGCCAATAGCCTCACCTGGGCATATTTGGCGAAAATAAGCCTTTTTTTAAACCTGCTGTATCTTTATAAATAATACACTTAATATAATCTATCTAATATCATGATCACGTATCTTCTTCATTCAGCTTGAGAATGGTGAAAACCGCAGCTTAGTTTGTAGTCTGGTTGCCGTGTGAGCAACGCGAAAGCAATGGCAATTGTCCAGTCCGAGTACCTGCTTGAACAGCTTGAGTGTGTGTGGTTATGTGTGCGGGCCATAGTGATCAATACACGCACTGTGTCGCACACTGACAAAGGCAAGCGGTGCACTGATGTGGGGGAGATAGTTAGGGTTACTTGTGGGTGGGGGAGTAGGGAGGGGGGCCGGGAGTGGCTGGGGATGGAGCCTACTTCATCACGAGACCGATGGTGCCAGCAAAAAATTGTAATTACATGGCATGAAACATGTTGATGCCAGGCGTCACCCGTTTTTTTAGAGTTAATCAATGTAACCCCTTTCTACTGGACGACTTTAAGGGTATAAGTATCATAGCCATATTATAGATTAACATCAACATGTATCTAGATAGATAGATAGATAGATAGACTAATATATGTGCACTGTATATGTATGTTTTTTTTTGCTAGGAACTGTATATTCCAGGGGGAAATAGTGACAGAGGGTGTTTTTGTTTTTCTGTTATAGGTATACTCGTGGGGAAATGGTGACGGAGGCAGACTGGGCCATGGAGACAGCAGTTCACGTGAAGAACCAAGCCTAATCCAGGAGCTACAGGGCAAGACCATGGTGGGTGTGGCCTGTGGCTCTACCTACAGTGCTGCCATCTCCTCCCAGGGGGAACTGTACACCTGGGGACGTGGCAACTATGGTCGTCTGGGACATGGATCCTCCGATGATCACAATACACCCACAATGGTGGTTGCTTTGAAAGGTAGTGTATTTTCTACAGGTCTCCCTCGATTTTCGATTGGGTTACATTCTTGAAAACCCGATCTTCAATAGGAAAATCAAATTGCAAACCCTAAAATTAATGGGGTAAAAGGGGATGCGTTCTGGGACCGGCGAAAACCCAAACACACACCCCTAAATACCTATAATAATATCGCAAATCGGGGCATCAGATACTGAGGGAGACCTGTATACAGTATAATATTTAAGTTAAAAAGTTCCCATTGTCATTGAAGTATCATGTAGTAGAAAGGGTTAAATGTCATATGAATGAAAGAATTTATCATTAATCATACTGTACTTATCAGGTGAGCGAGTAATCGATGTGGCGTGTGGGAGTGGAGACGCTCAGACCATGGCTGTGACCGACTCTGGTAGTGTATATACCTGGGGTGACGGAGACTACGGCAAGTTGGGGCGAGGAGGATCAGACGGTTCCAAAGTACCAAAGATAGTTGATAAGTTACAGGTTAGTCACAGTGTTTATATGTACAGTATTATTTGTATATATTTGTATGCACACATGCCTGAGTACAGTATAAGTGTGAGAGAGTGATTGAGTATTTTGAGAATAAATAACTAATCAAAACAAAAAGCTAACCATATCCACCACACCTACCACCAGGGCCAAGAGATCTGCCGAGTTTTCTGCGGAGCTCAATTCTCAGTTGGTCTTAGCAAATCTGGCTCAGTGTTCACATGGGGGAAGGGGGACAACCATCGCCTCGGCCACGGCAGCGAAGAACATGTCCGCTACCCCAAACTTGTAAAGGGACTAGCGGGTAAGTGTTGGTCCTAATTTTTGGTGTTATTTCATCTTTATCCATATACTGTATTATCTCTCCAATTTTTCTAGGGCCTTACGTAATCCTGCGTGTATTTATTGTTAATATTTGCCTTTTTTTTTTTTTTTTTTTCCATGTTGGGAATGTTTATTTCAGTTATTAAGAATTCTGGGTTAATGATCATTGAGTTGGCACATTGGCTTCTCAGTGTCTGGCTTCTTGGAAGTGAGATAGAGAAAGCTTTCAGGCTTTACCTGGACTGCGGCTGAGCCTTTGGGCTACACCCCTTTCAAAGATATAGGGAAAGATGAGGATCTTCATCTGGAGGTTATCTTCTGAAGTTGCCACTATAGGACTCCATCTCAAGTGTTGTCAGGACAGAGACCCTCCTCTTCATCAAATGGTGTTTCTGCTAGAGATGTTCCACATGGAAAAGAGAAATGCAAGGAATAGTGAAAGTTTGAGCAAGCTAAAAATATTTATACTGTAATTGATATTGCCTATTGTGTTAACCTGGGAAGAATGTGTGTGAGGTTTGCATGGGGTGTATTCAACAAGCAAGCTATGGGAGGAAATGGAAGTACTGTGCAGAAGAGGAAATTAATGTTACATTTTGTGTTTACAGGGAAGAAAGTGTGCGAAGTAGGGGTGGGTGGCATGCACGTGGTGAGCCTGACAGAAGATGGTGAGGTGTACGTGTGGGGCCGCAACGATCAGGCCCAACTGGGAGACTCACCCCACGTAGCCCTGGCCGACCCCACTCTTATGGGATCACTCCAGGGCAAGAACATCATCGGGATAGCTTGCGGGCCCTCTCAGGTCAGCATGTTATTTTGGAGAAGTAAAGTACTATAGTATATTTTATATAACCTGGCGATTATGCACTTAGTCGCTTTGAATTAGAAAACTCATATTTCGAGCTGATCGGCTGATGGTTCTGCATCCGGATAACATCTTTAATTTGTAAAAATAAACATAAGAATTATATTATGCAGTATCATCAGCCAATCAGTTTGAATATAGTTTTATGTAGCTTGTTACGACCAGGACTCGTATAAAACAAGGGCTCTTAATCATTGGACTAGAAAGGCACACAGCCACAACGGTAACACTAGATCCAACCCTCGAACTTATTATGCCGGCGCACAAAAACACCTATACCCTCCAGAGTTAAATCTGCGATAGCGGGGTATCCTCTAACTCGGTATAAATGCACTACTACTACAGGCTGATGATCTCTGATACAGCCTGATCACAACATAATACAATTACGTTAATAACGTATACAAGGAAAAAGATAGAGAGCTTAATTAAATCACTGGAATGATTTAATGCAAACAAGAAGAAGGTATAATTAAAGTTACTCTAAACAATAATAAACTGTCACTCCTATATTAAAGAAAGTGAATGAAAGTCCTAAAGCATCGAACGGGAATCTTCTGAAGAAAGTCTGCTGCTGCTAAGATGATCGAATCGGATTTTGAACTGTTATATAAAGCAGGAACAAGATATGACAAGTGTATGGACATACAGTGTTAACTGGCACGGGAATAATAATAAATGCGCAATAGTATTATCTCCAACAACAAAAGAAGTACTTCCTCGGGCAACGCAAAAGCCTGCTCAGGTTGTGCAACTCAACAACAACCAAGGCTTGCTATCAACGTGAATAAAAATGCTGCATACATAACATAAGTTAAGAGTTTATAATTCTAATCGGGTGTCTGCTATGCGAATAAAGTCTAGCTGGGATGTCGTAGGCTAGGAAACAATGGCTGAGCAAGCGGCTCGTAGCCTAGCGAGGTCCTTAAGACTGTACGGCCAAATTACGTTAAATGACGGGGTGCTCTCTTGAGAGATCCAGATCGCTAGTATCTGGTTCTCTCCTGGCGACCCTCTCAAAGTCAAAGCAAAACGAGTTAGCACAGTGTTGGGTGGCAGAGGCAAAATCCCTCACTCGCAACACAGTGCTAAACTCACAAGGTACACAGTCAGAAAGACAACCTAGGCTTCCCACGTATCCGTTGCGATTGTACAAGTTCAACAAAACCTGGTACACATCGGAAATCACAACACCAGTAGCCTTACCCCAGTCTAGCATTAAATAGCCCAGCAGACAACCAAGCAAAAGGTAGGGAGAGACCGCGAGTGTGTCGAACCTCTACAGACAAAATGTTAACTCCTCCAAAATGTCTAACTAAACATGGAATATCTGAGAGCTTCCGCATATAATACGATGGCCGATATATGAAATCGTGCAGAACCAAAGGGGAGTTATGATATTAAATAGATTGAAAGAATGAGATATAAGAAGTTGAGAGAGAGAGAGAAAGTGTTCTATAGGTGGAAGTCGGGGACAGGTGGCAAGGGAGGTGTGAAGGGTATGCTGGTCAGGCAAGCTCTGAGCAAGGAAGGCACAAAGGCAACAGGGAGTGCAGGGGGACTACCTCCTGCCGCGGCAGGAGGGCGGTAAGGCGGCCAGCCACTCAGAGGGCCCGGCCGTGGCATGACGTCACCGAGACAACGTGTAACACTACGCATAGAACCCTCTGCCTCCTGCACTTACTCACTCACACTCTCTAGCTGTATCATTCAGTCTTATACATTAATCTTATAACTGATGATATAAAATATAATGCATTGTCACAGGCGAAGATAAAGACTACTTCTGTACTGCCTGTGACATGACGATTCACAAGAAAGAAAGTACAACATTGTAGATAGACTGTAGCCAAATTCATTGCCCTGGCGAGTGTTAGCGAGTGGCCTAGCGAGCGGCTGAGCCCACGTGGCGTTCTGCTAAGCTGCAGGCGTCACAAGCTCAAAACTCTAGTGCAAGCTTGCCATGTTAAAAAAATATATATACTGTAGAAGGCTTTATTAATATATTAAATTTATTCGATAGGCGAGAGAATTGGTTACTTTGCAGTAGGACTTTTTTTTTTAACAAGACCTTATAATTTAATTTGTTTTATATATATATATATATGTGTCTTTTCTTGCCCAGACATTTGCGTGGAGCACCAAAATGTCATGGTGGGTGTGCACACGTCTGCCGTATGTGGTGGAGGTGTGTGAGGATACCTTTGTACGTCTGAGTGACCTACTGGCCAGGGTTGGGGAAGGACTCTCAGAGGACCGCATCCCACCACAGGAGCAGGAGTGTATGGTCGTGGCTGGGCTAAATCTACTCAGGTTACAGGTATGTTCCTTTGCGTTTATCTTGTGTCGTCCCAGTTTTGCTTTGTTTATTTTTCAAGATTTACATTATACTGTAATTGACATTCTGTTTTGGTTTGTTTGTTTTGCAAGTTTTAAATTTTTAATTATTGACTTCTGCGTGTTACAGGGTCAGGGGAGTATACAAGCACGTCATGCTTACTTACCATTATGCCCGGTAATCTCATTGTTAGTATACTGGTACCAGTATTTATTTGGTTGTCACTTAATTTTATTTATTTGTTCAATCATACATTTTGTAATCTTCTGGTATTGTTACTATTATTTGTCTGTTTGTGTATATAGTACTTGTAGAGAGTTCATTTTTTCTTATATTATAATTTTGCTTTGCATTTAACATAATTTAAAATGTAAAACTTGCAAACTAAAATTTGTTTGTTTTGCAAGTTTTAAATTTTTAATTATTGACTTCTGCGTGTTACAGGGTCAGGGGAGTATACAAGCACGTCATGCTTACTTAGGAGGAGATGAAAGGCTTACAAGCAGAATATATGAGTCAGAAACAAGGGGAAATAGATTGAGAGGAAGACCTCGGAAGAAGATGCAGAGATCGCCTTACGTCATAGACGTAGGAACCATTGATATATTATTACTGCTGATTTATGATTATCAGCTGATCACAACTATGAATAATTACTCCTCATAGGTGGCTAGTTAACAAACATACCAAGACACTAAATTTAAAAGCAAATTCCCAATTCAGTTGTTGTTGTTGCTTTTCCCCAGGCTGCCTGGCCGAACAGCCCCAAGGCCCCGAGCAAGGCCAAGGCCATAACCGAGTGCCCCCACAGAACCCTCCCTGCCTACCACAATAAAGCCTGGGTGACCGAAGCCACTCCAAGGCGGGGAGCTGAGGAGGGTGCGGAAACACCCGGGAAACCAAAGCCCCACCCAGGGCCCTGTGCCCCTCAGCAATTATGAAGAGAAAGTTGAGGGGCAAAAGAAAAAATGTGACGCTTTGGCTTCCAATCTGCCAACTTCTAGGTTGGCAGATTGGGAGGTCAATCCACGGAAGAGACGCCGTCACTTGAGATCTAGAAAATATATAAGTAAAAGGAACAGTCAGAGTAAGCTATGGGTATGGCAGAGATCGCTCAGCTCTCACTCTGATAGACCAGCCCATCACCACATGACTAGAACCCAATCCTCTCAGCATCAGCTAGGAAAGGCCCTAGAAAGCCTCCTTTGGCGGGGGGATAGCTCCCCTATTTCAACCCCTTTAGGGGTTGGGCACCCGCCCTCCCAATTCAGTTAGTTGATACTGTTCTGAAATTACTTTAGGTATTCCTTTTATATTACTGTGCCTTCATTACAGCTTCCCTCAGTAGTACAGAACCACTCTTAAGGTTGGGAGCATAAGGCTACAGGTGGAATTGTCACATATTGATTTTGTTTAGGTACGTTAATTAGTAAGGCCCGCTTAATATTTTTCATTACAGCTTCATGCGGCAGTACAGAATCACACCGAAGTTGAGAGCGTCGGGCTACACGTGGGATCATCTCTCTTGGGCAGCTTGAAGCAGCGAGTGGTTAACCTGGCCAGCAGTTCGGGAGTCCTGCCCACCATACAAGTCGCTGCCCAGGCCACTTTACAAACAGGCTGGTCCATACTGTTACCCACTGCTGAGGAACGAGCCAAAGCTCTATCATCACTTTTGCCCAGCACAGGTTGGTTGTAGTGGGTGGCTTGTGTATGAATGAGACACTACAGATATTGCTAGTGTCATGCATTTGGAATTATTCACACAATCATTCTACTTGTTCTTTATCAGTTCTCCACGTTATCCTCATTCACCTTTTCTTAGTTGTACATAAGTGTGTGTGTTTTACCTTTATTGTTATTTGTGTATCTTTCTTTCCTTCTCTGTGTGTCCTTCCTCTTTTTATGTGCGTTCTTATTTTTGGTGGCTTTTGCCTCCTTTTATGGTTTTCTTTTGTCTGTTTTCGTTATTTTTTCGTCCTTTAGTCTCCTCTTAGTTTCTTTTTTCTTTTTCTTTTATTATGTCCATTTTGCAGTGGAATCTTCGTAGTCTTAATGCTCAAAGGATTGACTTACGTTTTCTTCTTTCTCTTCACTCCCCTAAGGTCGTTTGTCTTCAGGAGACTCGTCTTTTCTCTCCTCCTGTTCCCTTTCCTCATTACTCTTTTTATAGTTCTCCCCACTCTCTCCTTGATACTTGTCTTCTTATTCATCGTTCTGTCCCTTTTGAAGAGCTCTCCTTTTCTACTCATTTCCCTTGCACCTTTGCTAGAGTCTATCTTGACCGCTGGTTAACAGTGGTTTCTGTGTATTTGTCCCCTTCTCTTCCCATCGATTTTACCGAATTCTCCGAGATTTTATCTAAGTTGCCCACTCCATTCTTGGTCCTTGGTGATTTTAATGGTCGGCACACCTTGTGGGGTGACAATGTTATTTCACCCCGGGGTCGTCGGCTTGAACCTTTTCTCTCGGACCGTAATCTTTTTATCCTTAATTCTGGTGCTCCTACTAATTTTGATGCTCGGACTCGTACGTTTTCCTGTCTCGATCTTTCCCTGTGTTCCCCTTCAGTTTCCCTTGATTTTCATTGGTCAGTTCTCGAGAATTCTCACAATTCCGACCATTTTCCCATTCTCCTTTCTCTGACTACCTACTCTCCTACTCCTAACTCCCCTCGTTGGTGCTTCCAGCGGGCGGACTGGTCTTCTTTCGCTTCCCTTACTGTTCCTTCTTTGCTTCCTCCTCCTTTCTCATCGGTCCGTGTCATGCTCTCGTTTTTTCTGGATCTGGTTTTCGGTGCTGCTTTGACGTCCATTCCCCGGACGTCTCGCCCTTTCTCGTCTAAATGCGTCCCTTGGTGGTCTCCTGAGTGTTCCAGGGCCCTCCGGGTTAAACGGGCGGCTTGGAAAAGTTTTCGCCGTAAGCGTCTCACCCCTGCTTCTCAAGAGTCATTTTTTCTCTTTCGCCGTGCTTCTGCTCTTTTCCGTCGTACTACCAAAGCCGCTAAACGCCGGAGTTGGGAGTCCTATGTTTCTTCTATTACGTCTCGCACTCCTGTCGCTTCGGTTTGGAAACTTATTCGTAAGATCTCTGGTAAACATCTTCCCTTCCGTGCTCCAGTCCTCCGCATTGATGGTGTTTCTGTGGCAGACTCCGAAACAATTGCTAATCGATTGGGCTCGTACTTTAGCTCAGTTAGCAGTGGTTCTCACCTTTCTGCTGAGTTTCACTCGCTTAAAGTCGTTGCGGAAAGTACTCCAATTACTTTTAGTCTTTCCTCTGACGAATCCTATAATGCTCCTTTTTCCTCAACTGAGTTACGCACCGCTCTCCGTGCCTGTAAGAACACTTCTGAGGGTCCTGATGGTATCCATTATCTCATGCTCAAACATCTTTCCTCGCAAGCTCTGGTCTTCTTGTTAGCTCTCTATAACAAGATTTGGTCTTCTGGTGTTTTCCCTCCCTCTTGGAGTACTGCCCTGACCATACCTTTTCTTAAACCTGGCAAGTCTGGGTTCTCCCCACAGGACTATCGCCCTATTGTCCTTACCAGTTGTCTGTGTAAACTCTTTGAACGTATGATTACGCTCGTCTCATGTGGATTCTTGAGTCGCGCCATTTGTTGTCTTCTTCCCAGTTCGGGTTCAGACGTGCTCGTAGTACGCTTGACCCCCTCCTTCGCATGGAATCTTATATCAGGACAGCTTTTGCTCGTCGTCAAACTGTCATTGCTGTTTTTTTCGATCTCGAAAAAGCCTATGATTCTACCTGGAAGTACCACATTTTGCGTCAGCTCCGTTCTTGTGGCATTTACGGTAATCTAGGAGTCTTTATTCAGAATTTTCTTTCTTCTCGGTCCTTTCGTGTCAGAGTCGCTTCCCACTTATCTCGTCTTTACCCTCAGTTGGAAGGTGTCCCTCAGGGTTGTGTCCTGAGTACCGTCCTTTTTCTCATTGCTATCAACGGTATCGTGTCTTCTCTTCCTGTCGGGGTTCGGTCTTCCTTGTATGTCGATGACTTTGCGATTTACGCAGCCGACTCAGATATTGCTGCTTTACGTCTTCTTATCCAATCCGCTATTCTGGCTGTTTCTTCATGGGCAACCCGCCACGGGTTTCGTTTTTCCACCTCCAAATCCTGCGCGATGTCCTTTACTCGTTGCCATTCTATTCCTCATCCTCCTCTTACTCTTTATGGTACTGCCCTCCCTTATCGTTCCTCTACTACTTTTTTGGGTCTTACTTTTGATTCTCGTCTTAATTGGTCCGCTCATGTTTCTTCTCTCAAGGTTGCTGCCTTACTCCGCCTCCGCCTTCTTCAGTCCTTGTCCCACCTCACTTGGGGTGCTGATTGAGCGCTTCTTCTTCGGCTTCATACGGTTCTTGTCCTCTCTAAGTTGGATTATGGCTGTCAAGTTTACTCTTCAGCCTCTGATTCTGCTCTCCATGCTCTTGATTCTGTTCATCACTCTGGTCTTCGTCTTGCCCTTGGTGCTTTTCGTTCCTCTCCTGTTGAAAGCCTCTATGCTGAGTCTGGTTTCCCTTCTCTTTATCGCCGTCGGGCTCTCCTGTCCCTTCGTTCTTACGCTCGCCTTCAACAATTCCCATCTTCACATCTTTCCCTTCCCCCTTCGGTCGTTGCTACTTTTTCGTCTCACCCCCGTCTTGGTTCTCCGTTTTCTGTCCGCATGCTCTCGCTGCTCGCATCGTGCTCTTTCCCTGTTTCTAACGTCCTCCCTTTCCGCTTTTGCTCTTTTCCCCCCTGGCTTTTCCCTCGTCCTTCGGTTTGCCCTTCCATCCTCCCTTGTTCCAAGTCCTCTACTTCTCCCCTCGTTCTTCGGTCTCGTTTCTTAGATCACCTCTCTCTTCACGCTACAACCACTCCTGTGTTTACTGATGGCTCCAAGACGTCGGTAGGCGTGGGGTTTGCCATCCTTTTTCCCACTTGCTCGTATCAATATTCTTTACCTCCCGTTGCCAGTATTTTAACTGCTGAACTTTATGCTATTTTTATTGCCCTCCATTTAATGTGTTCCTTCCCCTCCTCGTCCTTTACTTTGTTCTCTGATTCTCTCAGTGCTCTCCTTATCTTACAGTCCTCCCCTGCTCTACACCCTTTAGTTCTTTCCATTCAGGAATGGCTTTTCCGCCTTTCCGTCCGCAAAAAGCTTGTACATTTTTGCTGGGTTCCCAGTCACGTTGGCGTTTGCGGTAATGAGCGGGTTGATTGCCTTGCTCGTTCTGCTGCCGTGCGGGGTACCCGCTCCTCGCTTGCTGTCCCGGCCTCTGATTTCTTCCCTGCCTTGTCCAGGTTTCTTTGGTCGAGGTGGCAGACTCAGTGGTCCACTGTCTCCGTTAATAAACTTCGTTCTGTCAAACCGTCCGTTTCTGGGTGGTCTGATCCCTCCCACCGTAATCGCCGATGGGAGACGGCTTTGGCCCGTCTCCGCATTGGCCACACCAGACTTACCCATTCGTTTTTAATGTCCCGTTCTCCTCCGACTCTTTGCTCGCGCTGTACCGTTCAGCTTTCTGTCTCCCATCTTTTCCTCGATTGCCCCTTATTTTCCGTTGCCCGCACGCGTTTCTTCCCTTTTCTGGCTTTCCTCCGCCGGCTGCCATGTCTTGCAGATTTTCTTTCTGAATCTCCCTCGTTTTCTATCTCCCGTATTATGTCCTTCCTTCATCATGTTCGAGTTCTCGATGATATTTAGTTAACTTCCTTCCCGTCTTTAAATATTTCGTGCCATATGGCCTTTGTCGCCTGGTGCGTTGACTTCATTAATGTAATGTAATGTTCTTTATCAGGAAGATCACAATACCGGTACTTTACTGTAACTTAACTTTATTTAACCTAACCAATCATCATCATCATCATCTCCGACGCCTTGCTTCCCCCTGGGAAACCCCCACTAGAGGATGGCCATGACAGAAACGTCTCCAAGCTACTTTGTCAAGACATGCCTCCTTTGCCCGTGCCACAATGCCCCTTCCACTACGTGGAAGTTTTTCTTCAATATATTTTTCCACTTTCTTTTCCCATACCATAGGTGGTCTTCCACTACTAGCGGTTCCACTCACCTGACTCCCATATATCTTTCTTGGCATTCTGTCTTCATCCATTCTCTGAACATGACCATACCACCTCAAAGTACTTCTCTTTATCCACTCAACGACACCACAATCAATGCCCAATGCCTGCTCTTCCATTCCAAAGGACTCGTACACTACCCTATTACTTGGCCCATCTAACCTATTCATGCCAGCTGCCATTCTGAAAAAGCTCATCTCCACAGCTCTCAGTTTGAAGAGGTCCTCGTCACTTGCCGTCCATGTCTCGGCAAATTTAGCCCTATATTACCTAACATAGGATAAATTAAGATAAGAAACTGTGGTTGTTCTGGTGAATAAACAATAGCGCGATGTATGAACTAGTCCAGACTTCGAGATCATAAAGTTGAGATGAACTGGAGTACAGTACACCTGCTTTGGTTCTTGGCCCCTGTAGTTGGCAGCTGAAATGACTTAACACCAACTGCACAGACATCATAGGTTGCTGCCCAGGCCACACTACAGACACACTGTTCAGTCGTCCATACTGCTGCCCACTGCTGAGGAGAGGGCCATGGCTCTTATCATTACTCCTACCAAGCACATTTTGATTCTCAGTTCGGGAAGGAAGTTTGGTTTAGTTTGGGGGTGGATCTGCAGAGGGCAACTTTTGAACAGTATTTCCCACTAGGTGATCTCTGTATCACAGTGGATGAAGAATATTGTCTATGTTTAATATAGACAGTATAAAGTAAATTAAAAATTGAGGGGGTTTGCGCTAGTCTGTGCTTGTCTATGGTTCTTTTCTCCATATCATTGCCTTTAGAGCCTGTGGTGGGTAACTTGGATGAATTATCCGGACTGGTACATAGCAGCTACTGCATATCATTCAGGCTATCACAGTTTATTTACCCGGATGGGGTGGCACAAATGTCCACTAGCTTACGATTCCTGTTTACTACTAGTTGAACAGAGGAAGAAGAATAGACTACCCATCTGTCTTGACCTGTCTGGGAATTGAGCCCAAGTCTAAAGCCTTTAAATTGTGAACCAAACATGCTACCATTGAGCCACAGGTCATCCCTGAGCTGCTTTAATTTTCCCCATACCTCTTCCCAGGTTCGGATATATCCAGCATGAGCTCTGGGCGTCGGTTCATGATCGACCTGTTGGTGTCCAGTTTGATGGCTGATGGAGGACTGGAGATGGCCCTCAGTGCGGCCATTAAGTTCGAGGTGCAGGAGGCAGAGTGGACCGAGAAGAATAAGGTGAGATGTTCGAATGAGGAAGTACGAGAGTGATGTGGTATGGATGTGGATGACATTTTGCTGGAGAGTGTGAAAAGGAACACCTTGGAGGGGGTGATGAATGAAACAAAATATTAAAAGAGTGTATGAGAGTAAGGTGGAAGGGCAGAGAGGGTGAGGAAGACTGAGAATGAGACAAAAGGATGGAGTAGAGAGATATATGAATGAAAGTGGTTTTGGGTCTGAGGTTTGGCACTGGCTGATGGATGATAGAAAAGCAAGGAGGCGATTTATTCGTGGCCATCCTCTTGGGAATTGAGGTGTCTGGCTATAGAAAAATATAACCACTTTAGCCACAGTGATGACATGTTAGGGCAGTGTTATGGCAGGACTTTAGTGCACTACAGTCCAACTGCTGAAGAACATCCCCGTCTGAGACGTTGCTCAACAATGTAGTGTAATGGAAAAGGATATTAAGCCAATACAGTCAGTAGGGTCCCAAATAGCGCGAGATCAAACTATGAGATTGGCGAGTAAAACAAGTTACAAATTAGTCAACCAAAAAATACCTGGTAGTCCGAGCAGGTCTCAAATAGTGCGAGCTGCAGACCACAATGAATATGATCCGACGAGAAACTGATTTACGTCATTGAAAATCAAACAGCACAGCCCATGCTGTGACATTACTACGCGATGCATCGCTTATACAATCTATCTTCCTATAACACGAATTTGTACAACACAATCTTCCGTTTACACGAGGGGGAGACCCCAGTTATATTCTGTTAATTGTGGCCATGATATTGTAGATTCAAGCATTTTTTAACTAATTTCTCTTATTATTTATTGATATTTTGATATATTCTAGGTCTTTCCTAGGACCGATCGATGACTTTTATTTACCGCCGTATTGCCGCCACCGTATTATACATGATCGCATAGTACGAATTTCTTGTAGTGCGAGGGTCGGATCTACCCTTTACAATCTTCTTTTTCTTCATTAGTTTTTAGGCAATTGATATCTTTTAATAATTGTTAATAGTTTAATTATATCTGGTAGGTAATATAGGTACTGTATTTATTTTGCAAGAAATCCGGAAAAAAGGGGCAAAATTGGGCATATAGAAATATCTCCATATATAGTGTTATTCCTATAACACAAATTCCTAGTGCGCGACGGGTTCTGCCGCCCATATAGTCGTGTTATAGGAGGATGGACTGTACATACGTACAATCATGGTATAAAGACAATTAGAAAGGTATGGGCAGTCGTGGATTACTGGAACCACGACAGACTTGCGTGACGTCACACGAAGTTCGACGCTACTGGTCTCCTCACGTCACCTTCATTCGACTCGCCTAAACATGATCTTCAAACAGGATCGGTATATTGTGTTTTCCACCGAAAATGTAGAGTGACATGGATAGACATAGACATATATAGTGTGACAGGACCCTATTCAATATGCTAAAGTTATTATTTTTTGCATTTGAAGATTATATAAGCCACTATGAGGTAGTTTACAGCCAACGTCGCTTTCAAATTTGATTACAGAAATGTTATGATCGCTATGGTGTGAAAAACCTAATATGTAGAGTAACGTCAATTGATATTACGGATTCTCGCTTGTCCCTTGTCCAACTTCCTTTAACCCGTACAGCCCCAGCGACGCGTCTGACGCGTCGGCGATGTATGTAACGCACAGCCCCAGAGACGCGCCTGACGCGTCACCCTAATTGCGCCGACCGTAACCTCAGGTGTAGCCACTCAAGAGGGCTCAGATTTGTATGGGAACTGTGTACGTATCCCACGCAACTGTGCCGATGGTTGAAAACTCTCAAAGTCCACGTGCGTGCGCGCGAGCGCGCAATAACCTGTTTTTTTGGGATAATTGCCTTCAATTTTTTACTCTTGTAAAATCCGTTTTCGGGGGCTCTGTAGGACCACTTTTTAAGCTTTTTGAGCGTTTTTTTGTGGTTTTTCCTTCATTCCCAACCCATTCGCTATTGTTTCTGGAATAAAACCATTTTTTGAAAACCGGCCGGGTTCTGGTGCGCAAACATTACAAAACTAGCCGGGGCTCCACGGGTTAAATTCAAATTTTTTTTTTTTTTTTTTCCATGTGATTGAGGGAGGCAAAAGGCAGAACTGCCTATAGCGAGTGCCTCCCCCATAGTTGAAAGAGTGACAGGGCCAAAATCAAGGGACGTTCGAGCCAAAATGCCTGGACACAGAGTTTGAAGCAATTTAAGTCATAGGAAGAGGGAAAGACTGATTCTGAGAGAGAGTTCCAGAGCTCAGCTGTTGAGTAGAAGAAAGACAGAGTAACGTTTCACTCTCGGGTTGGAGAGTTGCACAGAGTAGGGGTGGGATTGAGTTGCAAGACGGGTACCATGTGCCCTACGTAAAGGAGGTGGTATACACTGGGAAAGCTCTGAGGAACACTGATTATTATAGTAGCGATAGAATAGCGAGAGAGTTAATGATACGAAAGGCCTTCCTTTCAACTTTGTCTAGGAGAGCGGTGTGAGAGGATCCTCCCCACACATGTGAACAATACTCAATACAAGGACGCACTATGCCCCTGTACAGAGCAAGAAGCTGTGCAGGGGAAAAGAACCCCCTAAGGCGGTTGAGCACACCCAGCTTTTGGGAGGCTGCCTTAGCAAGACTGGTAATATGGTCCTTCCAACTGAGAGCAGAAGAAAAAGAGACACCAAGAATATTGAGAGAAGATGAAGGATTGATTTTTGTATTGTTGAAGAATAAGGGATAGTCCGCTGGGAGTTCCTTACGGGTAGATAGATGGAGAAATTGGGTTTTGGAAGCATTAAAGGTAACAAGGTTTTCTCTGCCCCAATTGGAGATAGTATTTAGATCAGAATTTAAGAGTTCTATGGCTTCATTACGTTTGTCGTTGAGGGATTGCTGGCTGGGGCGTTCTGAAAAACGAATGGAGTAGTGTAAGGTTGAGTCGTCTGCGTATGAATGGATGGGAATTGAGGTACATTTGAGGAGATCATTTATAAAAATTAGAAAGAGAATAGGAGATAGGACAGAGCCCTGAGGAACACCGGAGTTTATAGGGTGAGGAAGTGAACAATGGCCGTCCACAAACGCGGCTATGGAACGGCCGGAAAGGAAATTAGAGACAAAGGCACAGATGGAGGGATAGAAACCGAAGGAGGGTAGTTTAGAAATTAAAGATTTGTGCCAGACTCTATCGAAGGCTTTCGATATGTCTAGTGCAATAGAAAAAGTCTCACCGAAGTCCCGAAAGGAGGATGACCAAGAGTTAGTAAGATATGAAAGAAGATCACCAGTAGAGCGACCCTTAAGGAAGCTATACTGGCGATCTGAGAGCAGATTATGAGAAGAGAAATGCTTAAGAAATTTGGAAGCAAGAATAGTCTCAAAAACTTTAGAAAGACATGAGATGAGAGCAATTGGACGATAGTTGGAGGGTTGAGAGCGGTCACCCTTCTTTGGGACAGGTTGACTGTGAGCAAACTTCCAGCATGAAGGGAAGACGTTAGAGGATAGACAGAGACGAAAGCGTTTGCTTAGGCAGGGAGTCAGCACGGAAGCACAGTTTTTGAGAACAACAGGAGGTACACCGTCCGAACCGTACGCCTTATTAGTATTAAGCCCAGAGAGGGTAGAAAGTACATCTTTAGAAGAGATTAGGATATTAGGCATAAGTAAGAGAGAGGAGGGTGGAGAGGGAGGAATAGCACCGGAATCATCCAAGGTGGAGTTTCTAGCAAAAGTTTGAGCGAAGAGTTTAGCTTAGTCAGAGGAAGAAGTGATGGTTGTGCCATCAGAATGGGAAAGGGGAGGGAAAGACGAGGAAGAGAAATTGTTGGAGAGGTTTTTGGCTAGATGCCAGAAAGCTTGGGAAGAGCTAGAGCTGGATAGTTCAGTGCATTTATTATTGATGAAAGAGTGTTTGGCAAGTCGAAGAACAGATTTGGCTTGATTCCAGGCAGAAACATAGGAAGAATGAGAGTCTTGAGTTTTAAGGCGTCGGTACCGTTTGAATGCTGACACTCGTCAACTTTCACCCAGGGATGGCGTGTGAGGGTGTATGAAGGCCCAGGGGATGTGGAGAGATGATATGTATAAGTATATGGCCAGCTAGGAATCTAAGAGTGAACCAGGGATTTCGACAAAGCGAAAATTTTATGGTGGCGGAGCAGTGTGGCGGCGGAAGGAGGGACGGTGCTGCCATCTCGTGGCCAGAGGGGCACAGGGCCTTGGGTGGGGCTTTGGTTTCCCGGGCGTTTCCGCACCCTCCTCAGCTCCCCGCCTTGGAGTGGCTTCGGTCACCTGGGCTTTATTAGTGGTAAGCAGGGAGGGTTCTGTGGGGGCGCTCGGGACATTGGGGCTGCTCGGTCATACAGCTTGGGAAACAACAACAACAACAACAACAACATTAGTCTTACATTTAACACTCAACCCATGAAGCCTGGATGGCCGCCATGGTGGCCACTGCGAGTTTTCACTGCACAGTGTGGATGGCCAACTGGGTGCCTTGAGCTATTACAGGGCTATTAGTACCGACACAACTAAGTTTAGTGTGTCAGGTGGGTCGGACCCAAAACTTAAGCAAACTCCACTCAGCAGTGCTTGGTGATCTGGTAAAACTGTAAGCACAGCCAATTGATACATTCCAAACATTCTAATGGTGTTTGAATCCATGGAGGCTCTCAATGAATGTATATTGTGTTGTTCGGTGCTATGCAGTATTCCATAATGTGTTTAATTAAGAGTATGCAGTGTAGACTGTAGACTACTGCAGACTATAATGGCTTCTTATAACATGCAAGGGTTACATAAGAAGTACAGTAGGGTCTCACATAAAACGAGTTTATGGTCGATAAACGAGGGCGTTTTATGCGAATTCGTTTTATGTGAACACAGCATTTTGGTGGCGCAATATCGTCAATGTTCACTGTAAGCGAAAATTTTCGTACAAAGCGAACGATATTTCGTACGTTTTGTACGATATTTCGGCGTTTTATATGAAAGCGTACGATATTTTGTACGTTTTGTACGATATTTCGGCGCTCTATATGAAAACTCCTTGTATTTGCCCCACTTTGGCGGCGGACTCGTTTTATGTGATCACATTCGTTCTGATCGAAAATTAAATATTAATATTTTAGGTCGGTCGTTTTAATCGAGACTCGTTTTATGCGAACACGTTTTATGCGGGACCCTACTGTATTCTCTTTAATGGGATACAGACACTCATTACCCCCCTAGACCATGCCTTCCTGAGGAACTCGGGGATGTTCAGCCAGTCTGCCTAGGGAACGACTACTACTACCTGTACAGTATTCATTATGACGAGTATAGAATTTCTGACCACCAAATTTTCTTAACTCAATTAGGAGTTGAACAATACATACATACATACATACGGGTTTAAAGACCGCAACTGTCCACAGTGAATGTGGCCTCCATGGTACAATCACAGTATTGCACACAGTGCACAGCAATCATAACACAGTGGCTACAGTCTTTACTGCAGCACAGTACAACAAAGTCTTGCCACAACAATGCCCCATCATGTTATCAACATGATGTTTTTACCATTTGGGAAGAAACAAGCAAAATTATTTTTTATTTGTGTATAAACACTATGCATTATTTTGCTTATATTCTTTCAGAATATTTTCCAGTAGTAGTTTATCGAGAGGCCTTCCCTAGGGTTAAGTGCCCCATTAATTACTATTTCCTTTCACCTATGCATAGCCTCCGATAGTGCAGTTGGGATATTGTACATGCTTAGATTGGTATGCAGGATTCGAAACTGCATAATAAATCGTGGGCTTGTGCAGTATTCTTTAACCCGGCAAGCGCGATAGGCCTCACGGAAGGCTTCCTATAGGGAACGCGATAGGCCTCACGGAAGCAAGACCATAAAAAAAGCCTTCCAAAAAAAAAAGGGCCTATCAAAACAAAGGAATTTGTCTCTAGGTGAGATAATTCCCCTCTAGTACTCATCCATGTGTTTCTCACCCCCCCCCCCCCCCCCCTTCCCCTTATTCCCCCTCCCTCCCCTCCTCAATTATCACCTATTTTTCCTCTTATTATCATCATTTATCGGTTATTTTTCTCTCCCGCGATAATGTAGCACAAGTGGGTTGCATAAAAGATCGTTATGTAAACCCAGACACCGGCACACACCGCCCCGCTCGCCTCAGTTGACTCACAGACAGCGAGAGGGGAGGGTTGCCTGTGGCTCTCTCTCGCCTGAGATTATGACCAGGTGGCCAATATCTTCGTTTTTCACCACCCAAATGCTTTTCCAACTTATTTTAGCACTCCTGAAGGTTCATATATACATCATATATGTAAAATAAAAGCATACCGAAAACAAATAATGCTCTATATTGTAAATATAACGAATTCTGTCAGAATCCAAGGCTAGAAATGCACAAATAACTACCCTAGCCCCTAGGTCTATATCGCGCTTGTCAGGTTAACTGTCTTTGTGGTGCAATGCATAAGTGTGTTGATTTTCGGTGTGAGCATCCTAGGTTCGAATCCCCGGACTGCCACATGTGTTTGTTAATTTCATTAATCGAGTTTAGGAGTAAAGTTGGTTAGTGGAGAGAACATAATAATATTATAATGTAAAACTTGCAAAATAAACAAACCAAAACGTGTACGAACACAGTAAAAAGACAAAACAACGAATCAAAATCGCTATGTGGAAACAACGCTTAAGTAAAATAATTATTCATAAATAAAAGAACACAATCCACCACATAGGGTGTACATCACTACATGAGCAAGTTAATCTGGTTCCCAAGCAAACTAATCGCACACATACCAACGCACTGTAGTCACGTTCAAGGAATTAGTCAATTTGGGAAGTCGGGGACGTTCTGGTAAATTTTACTAAACTGCATGAATAAAGAAACTACTAAGTGTCAAATGTTATATTAAAATCAAATTTGCAACTTGACAAGATAATAACAATAGCACAAAATACAAATATAACTCACTAACGATAGTGCTATCGGGTAGGTACCTGTAAGCATAGCATGCTTCAAGTGACCCCTAACAATTACTACCCTACAAATAACCTACATTTATTGTACAAATAAACTAAGGAAATTGCAAAAGCAAGCAATTAATCAATATCAATTCCTCAGAGTGGTAGCGGAGGTGTAGGCAGTGGTGCTGGCAGTAACACCAGCCCCAGGAAGAACGTACGTGGTGGTGGTGGTAGTAGTGGTGTTGCTGGTGGAGTCAGTGGTGGTGGTGTTGGTGGTGAAGCTGTAGTGTCCACCACTACCACCACTGCCACCACAAGACGGTCTTGTGATAACTCCATGACAGAGGACCAGTCTGCCACGCTGCCTCTCCTACACTTAGTGCGGCAGCTACTCAAGAATGCTTCAACTCAAACACTCATGAGATTACAGGTTAGTCAAATAGCACAGTGTCATCACTAATCTTTTTTAAATACTTTGGGGTATGCTTGCATGTACAGTATATCCCTTATCAAGGCTGTGATTTATCATTAGCAGAACCATTTACTAAATTACTATGTGATAAATGATTCAGTGTTCTTATAGTTTTGGGAGATACTGATGATAACGATGCTGTTTGTGGAAGAACATACATTTAATGTCCTTCATATGCCAATGATCCTTCCTTCACACAGCTTAAGTGGACCCAGTGGAACAAATACATTGAACATTGCAAACCATTAACCTTTTCTCTGCAGGCTATTGCTCCGGACGGGATGTCGATGATCTCATCCGCTGTGCTAGTGGACAGTCACGGTGGGGGGGAGCAGCAGCGAGGGGGTGGAGGAGGGGGAGGCGGCAGTGGGGGTAACAGTAGCGTGGGAGGGACAGCTACAGCAGGGACAGGGGTGGTGGTGGGGGAATTGTCACCCTCTGTCCAGCTGTTACTCAGGTTTCAACGCCTCCTGGTTAGCCATCTCTTCCCAGTTGAGAATAACCTCAGCCCCAAGCACGTCATGCAAGGTTAGTCTTCTCAGGCAACATTAAGACATTTGTTTTGTTTTATTTTTTCAAGTTAAAATGGAAGCACTCCTAAATGACCCCATCAAAACTCCCCGGACTGCCACATGTGGTTGTTAATTTCATTAAAATGTAAAACTTGCAAACTAAACAAACCAAAATTGGGACAAGGACAATATAAAGTCAAATTAAATTATCAAAATCGCTATGTGGAAACAACGCTTACTAAAATGAAAATTATTAAATAAAAGAACACAATCCACCACATAGGGTGTACATTACTACATGAGCAAGTTAATCTGTTTCCCAAGCAAACTAATCGCACATATAACAACGCACTATCGTCACGTTAAAGGAAGTAGTCAAGTTTTGGGAAGTTGGTTGGTGGAGAGAACATAATAACTACAGACCATGTTACTCAGGTGGGACATGGCCATCTTATATCAAAAACAAATTATTTGTACTCATGCAGGTAAAGTAAAGACATATTGGAAGGTAGAAGAGTGCATGGAAGACCAATTAGAATTTGGTAAGGTATGATATCTAAGTGTGTTTTGAAATATCTTCTCTTTACCCCATTTTGAAACTTCAGAATTGGCTGTCAAGTTACTCCTTATCCTGTAACTGAAAAAGAAATAGTTGAATGAAGACTTTCAATGGTTTAGGAGAAAGAAGAACAGGATACAGAGGCTAATCTTCCATTCAGTTAAGAAAGGGGGTATCAGGAATAGGAGTATGGGTGGTTAATTTTGGCATGGCCATAGTTGGTGGTAGCTTCCCAGGACGAAGCAATATATTTGTAATGTATGTATGCACGCCGCCATTAGGACAAGAGACTGAAACTGCACGTATGTGTGGACCACTCAGTCTTAAAATTTTATGTATGTATGTATGTATATACTCAGGCTCATACCCCATAGATGGGGGTGGCTGACTTGAGACTGAGACCGAACAGAAACAACTTTTAAAGTTCCAATTCTTAAGGTCTGGGACCACTTTTGCATTCCTGCGCCCCTCTCTCTGTCTCGTCTAGTAGGTAAAGCCTACAATGAGAGGAGGATTCCTAGCCTCCCATCCCAAGAAGGAAAAATAGGACAGTTGTTGTTGTTGTTGTTCCCCAGACTGCCTGGCCGAACAGCCCCAAGGCCCCGAGCAAGGCCAAGGCCATAACCAAGCGCCCCCACAGAACCCTCCCTGCCTACGTCACATTTTTCCTTTGCCCCTCAACTTTCTCTTAAAAAATAGGACAGTAAAAGAGACAGACAGAAACGGCTAAGGTTGGGTAGAGGATGCCAATAATGATCTTTCTTTTTATTTTTGCAGAGAGTGAAGTAGAGGGAGCTGGTTGGTTGTTGAGGAAATACCTGAACCTGCTGGTGGGCCACGTAACAGACACACTGACCATCGCTTCCTCCCTGGCCACCATCAACACTAGACTCACAGCTCTCACCTGTGCCATTCTCCAGCGGGATATTACAGGTAAATGCATATCCTGGCTGGCAAATGAGAGACTATTCAAAACCAGTCCTATAACCATATCTTTCTTTTCATTCAGTCCACCCCTGCGTCTCTGGCATAATTTGCGTGTTTCATAGTTTTTAACCCATTTTATCTCTAAAGGAAAGTTATATGGAATAGTTTTAAGTAGCTTATGAAACGTGGTATTCTTTCTGTAAAATTACACAAAACATTCCTGTACAGCTTTCTTCATATTCCCCTGGCAATGAATTTAATATGTGATTTTGTGTTATTTTGTGAGTACAGTACAGTATTATGTATGTATATACTCAGGCCCTGATTCATCAGGGCACCCACCCTAGCCTTGCTATTCAGCAGGGAGTGTATGGTGGTAAAAACTGCATCATCATCATCATCATCATCACTTAGGCACATACCCCATAGCTAGGGGTGGCCGACTCGAGACAGAACCCGAACTGAAAAAAAGAAAAAGAAAAGTATTATATGATCAATAAAGCAGGTTAGGTATCAAGAGTATCATTCTTAGGCAACTGATAGAGAGGTTCTTAGAGAAAAACAGGGAGAGTTATACCTAGTTTTTGTAGATCTGGAGAAGGCCTTTGACCGGGTGCCCAGGGCAGTAATGCAGTGGGCTATGAGAAAACTCAGAGGAGTGGTATGTGTGTGTGATAATGAGAATGTATGAGGTGTCACGGGCAGCAGTTCGAGTGAATGGGGGCCTGAGCGAAGAGTTCCCAGTGAAAGTTAGAGTTCACCAAGGAATAGTACTGACCCCATTACTGTTTGTTTTGGTCCTGGAGGCTCTGTCAAGGGACTTCAGAACAGGACTCCCATGGGAGCTGTTATATGCAGATGATCTAGTTCTTATCACAGATAGTGCGCAGGAAGCAGAGGCAGTATGTGCTAAGGGGGTGGGAAGTAACTCAATTCAGTGTTGCGTCTGTAGTGACTGGGTACACAAGAGATGTAGTGGAGCTAGAGGACCTTTGACAAGAATCATAGACTTTGAATGTGCAGTGTGCAAGGGAGATCTTGTGTTAAATGACCTGCCTGTTAGTGTTGATTTCGACAGTGTAACACTGGAGTGTGTGAATAAGTTCTGCTACCTGGGTGATACGGTTCCCGCCGGAGGTGGCGCTGAAAGCTGGCTCCATTGCTAGAGTCAGAAGTGGCTGGGGAAAGTTTAGAGAGCTGTTGCCACTCCTGACCATGAGAGATTGAAGATGGGAAATAGTCCTTTTGCCTCCAACACAGGTAGTAGCTGGTCTAGGATAGCGCATTCCATAATCTTATAAGGAATGACAAATTAGAGACTTGAGTCCTGCATGTCAAGACCTGATTTCTTGAGGAGATGATGTACAATTAAAATGCAAAACTTGCAAACTAAACAAACCAAAATTGGGACAAGGACAATATAAAGTCAAATTAAATTATCAAAATCGCTCTTGAAAATGCACCTTTGGACGCTCTGATACGCTACTATTTATAGTGATCGGAGCGTCCCGAGGGTGCGTTCAAGAGCAAGACAAACTCGCTAACAGATGATGCTGAAGTGGTGTTTACATTTATATCAGCAGCTTCCTTTGACCATTAATCTGAATGTTTTGAAGTAAGTAATAGGCTACAATGACAATGGTAAACTTTTAAAGTTACAGTAGATAGATAGATATAGATGGATGGATGGATGGATGGATGGATGTCCTTCCAAATGGTACGAATTGTGCTTTCACTCACTTCATTTCGTCTTGCTAACCCGATTGTCTCTTGCTCTTTCTCTAACTCTTTCACGATCTCGTCCTTTTGTGCGTACGTAAAGGTTCGGCGCCTGGCCATACCCCACGTCTGTGTAAGTGTTGACCGTGTTAGTATAAATTTTGAAATATTGGGGTGTACCGCGTCCCACCAAAACCGCGTTTTCAAAACGCGCGTTACCGGAGGATTGACTGTATACCAAAGAACATCGTCGACCTCAACTAATTGGAGGTGGAAATAGTCAAATAATTGCTGTGATGAGTTTGAAACATAACGGAGAATTCATCTGGCACGTTACATACTTTATATTTAATGCATCCCGTATATCCGACACCTTAGAACTAAAGAAAGAAGCAAAATCTGAGGCAAGCTTCATATCACACACTAATTTAGGTTTTGAAGATACAATTTTTTTCCAAGTTAAGTTTCTCACAATGCCGTAAAGTTTTCTCAGCAATATAGCGTCACCCGGGATTGTGGCACACAACCCTATTGACGCAATATTGTGTCACCCAAAGTTTAAGGGTTGTTGTTGTTGTTGTTCCCCAAGCTGCCTGGCCAAACAGCCCCAAGGCCCTCAGCAAGGCCAAGGCCATAACCGAGCGCCCCCACAAAACCCTCTCTGCCGACCACAATAAAGCCTGGGTGACCGAAGCCACTCCATGGCGGGGAGTTGAGAAGGGTGCGGAAACGCCCGGGAAACCAAAGCCCCACCCAGGGCCCTGTGCCCCTCAGCAATTATGAAGAGAAAGTTGAGGGGCAAAGGAAAAATGTGACGCTTTGGCTTCCAATCTTGGTAGATTGGGAGGTCAATCCACGGAAGAGACGCCGTCACATGAGATCTAGAAAATATATAAGTAAAAGGAACAGTCAGAGTAAGCTATGGGTATGGCAGAGATTGCTCAGTTCTCACTCTGATAGACCAGCCCATCACACATGACTAGAACCCAATCCTCTCAGCAACAGCTAGGAAAGGCCCTAGAAAGCCACCTTTGACGGGGGGATTGCTCCCCTATTTCAACCCCTTTCGGGGTTGGGCACCCGCCTAAGTTTAAGGGTTAAAGTATATGTATGTATGTATGATTATAAGAATGACTTGACTCTACAAATTACTCGTTCCCAGGTCTACTACTGAGTGAACTGTTTGTGTCCATGTTGGTGGTGAGCGTCCACAACCCAGACGTGGTGGTGTGGTGCAGCCTTGTCTCCCCACTTCTACCATTGTTGGAACCCCTAGATCGCTTCAACCAGCTGGCTCCTGGTGCAGACCGTGAGGACACTGAAGATATGGCCTGGCCTGGGATTATCGGTACGTTCAGCTTTTGATATACAGTATTTTGCTTACCCATTTTCTACTGTACACTTGAACATACCAATACAAACTTTCTTTTCAGAAGACTTGTACACTTCTGTATTGCGCAGTACATTCTGGTATACTTAACCTTTGAACTATGTACTTAACCTTGAACTGTCTTGATGGTGTAATGGTTTGAGTGTTTTAAGATCTGTACCGGTATGTGGTAACCCAGGTTTGAATCCCGGGTGGATCATATGCTTTCATTAATTTCATTGGGAGGTGTTTGGTGTTAGGAGTGAGATTAATAAATTTGAATAAATGAGAGAGGTGGTTCTGGGAGGGAGTGTCGATTTTGCTCCGGTATAGGGCATTTTACCATGGAGATAATGGAGATAAATATACAATACTTCGCAAGCGGACCTAGTTCGTCATAGTGAATACATTGAGTACAACAAATATTAAATTACGACCAGGATAGTGAAGAAAAGCCTGTTTTAGTGTTGTTCCAACGGTTTTTCAAGTAGGTGGCCAGGAAGAAAGGCTGACCTGGCAAAAATCGAATTGCCATGAACGTCGATCGTAATAATATATACACGTTTCCTCTGAACGTATATCAATAGTGGATTATCCAGTAATACCAATAATTAAATTTAAAGTGAAATCCAGTTATGTAAAAAAGTTAAAAGTGATCAAGTGAAAATAAATGAAAATCTAGAGTGAAAAATACAAACGATCACCCACCCAATGCCAACATTCCCGGCGCGGCCACATAGTGCCTCTCTCCACACGACACCCTCTCCTTAGACCCAATTAGTACCGAACTAAACATTCAAATACCTGGTGAGATACACAAATAATAGACAAACTTCCCAGCCCTCCTGTCGATATATTTTGGTCCACAAAAAAACTATCATACAGCCTAAAAGATAAACCTTTACACAGCCGTACGTTGAAATACGAATACCAATAAAATTGCCTACCTCCAACCCCTCCCCTGGTGACCTTGACACCAGACACACCACGCTGCCACCACCCCGGCCCCCTCAGGTTCCTCCACACACAGCTTCTTGCATCACAGTACTCCACACTCGCCACCTCGATATATAAATCAGTAAAGAAAAAGAGAAAATAAGGAAAATAAGCTAAAATACGATCAAAGATGGATACCAATACATGTACTAACTGCAGGGTAAAGTCAGAGGACCAAAATGCCAAATGTGAAGAATGTAAATTGCTATTTCATCTGCAATGCATGGGCAAGCACAACAAAGGAAAAAAAGGACTAACATGTGTAAATTTCTTCAATGAATTAAATGAGCTTAAACTAAAGAAAATGCTGAAAGACGCCCCTGTTATGCTACAAGGAGAATTTACTGATGTAATGGAGAAAATTGGCCAGAAAGTCCAAATGGCCTTGCTAAATGAAAATATTTCACCCCATTCTGACAACCAAACACAGTCCCCAACAAATTTAACATCATACTCGCAATTCATAGAAGATCTTAGTTACTGGCTGTCCCACTACAGTGATACATTGTCACCTATGTGCGCGCACACTCCCTCACGCACAAATACCCATAATTCTCAGCCCCCTACACCCCCACGTAACTCTCAACCTCACACCACCCCATGTGACTCTCAACCTCAATTGCCCCCAGATTGCCCTTCACAACCAACCACTCCCCCACAAGTTACCTCTCAGCCACCTCCGCCCCCTCCACCCTCTATCTGCCCAACCGAGACCCTTATGTCACCCCAAACCACCACCCAGACAGAACTTTATTTTGCACCCAACTCCCCCGAGCAACAACATCGTAAGAGGAATGAAGGGGATAGCCCTCAAAATCAAAACCAACTGCCATCTACCACAACCACCGCAGTACAGGGTGCCCCAACCACAACCAATACAGCTTCACCTGTATGCAGATATCACCTGAAAAGAATGTGCCACTTTGGACCAAAAGGTGAACTTAATGGAGTAAAATGCAGATTTGAGCACCCCAAAATTTGCAACAATATGATCAGAGATGGCAAATGCAGATTTGGTGAAAACTGCAAATACCACCACCCACCCCTCTGCCAGTCATCACTAGAGAGTAAGAAATGCTATGATAACAAATGCTCAGATTTCCATATTAGGGGGACTTGGAGGATAGCCAGAAACAACACAAATGCTAACCAAAAAAACTCTCCAGTTTTGTGAGGACGAGACAGAGGAAGAAGACACTATGGGAAATGGCAGAACAAGATGAACAAAGTGCGAGAATTGGAAGAACAAATAGCCCAGCTAGAGTACCTCCTGTCCTCCCGAGCGTGGCACAAGGATGTGCTCTACGAACAACACCAAATATCCCCCGAGGACTACTAGGTACACATAGTAGCCCCTCCCCCGTCTTGTTTGCAAACATCCAAGGTCTTAAAAATAGAACCACAAACAAAGTACCATTTATTAGGGGCCTGCTAGAAGAAGGAAACGCTATATTTGTGGCTATCACAGAAACCCACATTAAAGATCAGGCAGATAGTGAAGTATGGATTCCTGGTTATAACCTACATAGGGCGGACAGAACGCATAGAACTCGTGGAGGTGTAGCCTTGTACATTCATGACTCGCTGATATCTACTGAATTCCTAAATAACAGTAACGAAGTAGTAGAAATACTTGGAGTTAAAATAGAATCCCTAAACCTAGCAGTTATTGTTACATACAGACCTCCTGACTCTTCCTTAGAAGAATTCAAAACCCAGCTCAACATGATAAAATCAGAAGTGGAAGCCCTGGGAAACCCGACACCAAATATTATGTGGTTAATAATAATAATAATAATAATAATAATAAGAATAATAAGCATGTTACTTATTTCTCATAAGCGCCAATTTTTCCGAAGAATTCACTAGCGCTCGAAAAGAGAAAGAAAAAAGAACAAAAATCAATGCATCAAAAGAAGGCTCATATACAACACACATTTAACAATCACTAGCAGTGGCAAAATAGCCTAAACTCTATAGCCATCTGTCATGACACCTCTCTCAAGATCATAGCTTCTCTCAAAGAGAAAAGTCTTAAGTTGTCTCTTGAAGCATTCAACAGAACTCAGTTGTCTCATGGACAGCGGCAACCTGTTATACAACCTCGGAGCCATGTAGGAGAATGACCTCTCAAAGAAAGAAGACTGCTGGAAAGCCCTTGGTTCATCAAGACGAAAAGGGTCATTGTCATGACGCACAACTACACCATGGTGTGCCGGTGGGCGCCTGAGCAGCTCCGCAAGGTACCTAGGCTCACCAAATTTGAGAACCTTAAAAGTCACCAAACACAACTTAAATTCTATTCTTGCTCTTACTGGCAGCCAGTGCAGTTCTATGTGAAGAGATGTAGTAGGAGTTCTAGGTGGAACACCAAAAATTAGTCTTGCGGCCCTGTTAAGAACAGACTGAACTTTCTTCAAAATATAATTTGGAAGACCCACCAACAGGGCATTGCAATAATCAACACGAGAGAAGACCAATGAGTGAACCAACGTCAGGAGGCAACGTCTGGTTATAAACGGCTTCACCAAATAGAGATTTCTGATGTGCAAGTAACAACTTTTAACTATCTGGTTTACATGCTCTTTGAAATCTAATCGGGAGTTCACATATACACCCAGATTTCGAACAGAGTTGGCCGGTCGCAGCTGAGATCCACCCACATTGATGGAGAGGGCACCTACTATATCATCAGCTCTTCTATTTCCTCGGATGATAAGAATATCAGTTTTACCATCATTTAGTTTAAGTTTTCTCGCTCTCATCCACTTCTTGATATCAGACATCAACAATTCCATCTTACTCCGCATATCAACTATATTTGTGATTCTCACATAAATCTGGGTGTCATCTGCATAAAAGTGAAAGGTGACATTATGTGCACGAAGCAGAAGAGACAAACTGCTAATATAAATTATAAATAGGATAGGACCTAAAACTGATCCCTGCGGAACACCATACTGCAGGGGTGTCGAGTCCGAGACCACTTGATTTACCATCACACTCTGGGATCTACCTGACAAGTACGACCCAAGAAGCAAGAGAGCGGAGTCACGCACACCACAATCATAAAGATCACTCAATAACAACTCGTGATCCACTGTGTCAAAAGCCGCAGAGAGATCAAGCAAGACCAATAGTGAGGCCACACCATTGCAAATGTTCTCAACTAGATCATTATGTACTCTAATCAATGCTGTTTCAGTTGAATGATGCTGTCGGTAAGCAGACTGAAAAATTGGGATAGTTTCATTCTGCTGAAGTAGTGGTTGTAATTGGTCAAGTATTGCACGCTCTAATATCTTTGATATGAAGGACAGGTTGGAGACAGGACGATAGTGTTGTTGTTGTTCCCTAAGCTGCCTGGCCGAACAGCCCCGATAGCCCCGACAGGACGATAGTTCAACATGTTCTCAACATCAAGTCCAGGTTTCTTTAGAGTAGGTCGGAGTAGTGCATGCTTTTCAGAATGTGGGAAGCTACCTTCAGAGAAGCACTTATTAATTATTTTGGAAATAAACTCAACTGTGTGATCATAGACTCTTGGTAGCTTGGAAACATTTATGGGATCCAACGGGCAAAATGTTTTATTGAGGTTTCTTATGTAGGACGAGATCATGTCCACCTCTACTGAGTGAAAGGATGAGAGGACATTATTAGGAATGTGTCGGGGTTGGAGTACAACTGAAAGTTCTTCACCAACAGAAGCATCATCCAGTTCCTGTCTTATGCGAGTTATCTTGCCAGCAAAAAATGCCACAAAGTTGGCAGCCAACTCGGCATCAGGTATTTACCTAATTGTATTTACCTAATTGTAGTTTACAGGAGTTGAGCTAAGCTCGTGTTGTCCCGTCTCTCAGTCTACTTTTTATCCAATTTTTTCTTGAAAATATGGATGTTCCTTGCCCCTACCACCTCCTCCTCCAGCCCATTCCATTTGTCAATACATCTATAGGGGAAGCTAAACTTCCTGATATCGTTCTTGCAGGTAGGTCTTTTTACTTTGTAGCTGTGGCCTCTAGTTATTCCTGTATCCATAATTAATATATCCTCCCTATCCAGCCTCTCCAGCCCCCGGGTACATTTGTACATCATTATCATGTCTCCCCTCTCTCTCCTCTCTTTTAGACTCGGTAGATTTAATTTGTCTAGCCTCCCTTCATATGGCAGTTCTCTGAGACTTGGAACCAATCTAGTGACTGCTCTCTGGATTCTTTCTAACTTGTGAATATGCTTCTTTAGATGCGGGGACCACACCACTGCTGCATACTCCAATCTTGGTCTAATCATACTCTTCATAATTTTCGCTACCATGGTCTCATCCAAATAGTTCAGAGCAACTTTCATATTCCGGCCATTGCATACATTCCGCTAAAGAGCTTGTTAATATGTTTCTCTGGCGACAAATTATCTTGTATAATCAACCCTAAATCTTTTTCTTTTTCGGCCTTGCTAATTTTATTATCTCCCATCCTGTACTCCCAATTTGGTCTATTCACACTTCTTCCCATATTTAACACATGACATTTACTTATATTAAATTTCATTTTCCACTTGGTGCTCCATTCGTATATTTTATCTAAATCCCCTTGCAGCTCCTCACAACTACTTTTATTTGTTATTTGTCTCATAATTTTTACGTCATCTGCAAACATTGACATGTAAGAGTTTATGCCTATCAGCAGGTCATTCACGTACATAAGGAACATGAGAGGTGCCAACACAGATCCCTGCGGCACACCACTCTCAACTTTCCGCCACGATGAGTAAGTTCCTCTAATGTTGGTCCTCATTTCCCTATCTGTTAAATAGCTCTCCATCCATTTCAGCAAACTCCCCCTGACACATCCTAGCGTCTCAAGCTTAGATAACAATCTCTTATGTGGTACCTTATCGAATGCTTTGGAAAGGTCTAAGTAGACGCAGTCCACCCATCCGCCTCTTTCTTGGAGTACATCTATCACCCTACTGTAATAACATAGCAAACTGGTAACACAAGATGTCCCTTCTCTGAATCCAAATTGCTTTGGGGTTATTATTTTCTTTCTCTCCAACATTTTCATCCATCTCTTCCTAATTAGCTTTTCACAAATCTTGCATACAATACTAGTAAGTGAAACTGGTCTATAGTTTAGAGGGTCCTCAGGGTTTCCATTCTTGTATATCGGAATGATATTAGATCTTTTCCATTCAACAGGAAACTGTCCTTTATCTAAGGAAGCTTGAATTATGTCCCTCACTGGCTCCACTAATTGCTCTGCACACTCCTTTAAAACCCAGGCAGACACTTCATCCGGTCCCATAGCTTTCCTTACTTCAAGTCCTCTCATCGCAGATAACAGCTCATCTCTAGTTATTTCAATCTTACTAAGACCACTCTCCAGTACTCCCGCCTGTGGTTCGTCAAAACCTTCCTCTCTAGTAAAAACTGACCCCAATTTGTTATTCATTACCTCACACATGTCCGATACATTTTCATACGTCCTAGCATCAACTCTTAATTTAGTAATTTGTTTCTTTACCTTCAACTTACTGTTTATATATTTATAAAATAATCTAGGGTCACTTTCACATTTATTTACTATGTTCTTCTCATAGTTCATTTTAACTTGCCTAATTATGTTAACATATCTATTCCTCTCCTGTTTATATTTATTCCGATTACTCTCAGTGTTCCTTCTTCTTAATCTAGCCCAAGCTGCATCACGCCTACCCAAAGCTCTTTTGCATTTCAAATTAAACCAATCTTTCTGCTTAGTAAAATTTCCAGTTTTATATCTTGGGACAAACATATTGGTTCCTACTCTATAAATTTCGAGGAATCTACTATATTTACCTTGTACCTTCAAAGTTCCTTCAAAAATAAGATCCCAATCTACTCCCTCTAAATATCTTTTCAAGGATACATAATCAGCTTTACTATAATTTAATCTGTCATTTATGTAGCTATTGTCTAATCTATTGGCATTACTCGAGGTCAACTTCCATTTTAGTAATAGGTGATCACTTTTACCTACAGGACATAGATAGTTTATATCACTAATTTCGTGAGGATCTTTTGTAAAAATCAGATCGAGTTTAGAAGGTTCGTTATTACCCCTCATTCTTGTATTTTCCTTCACATGTTGTGTAAGTACATTTTCCGTAACCAACTCCACTAGCCGACTTCCCCAAGATCTCTGATTTGGCCCTGCATCTCCCGATTCCCAATCAACCTCACTACAGTTGAAATCTCCTACCAAGATCAATCGATTCTTCCTTAAAAGCAATCTTCTCAACGACTGAATCATATCCTCTACCATCTCCTCAAACTCCAACTCCCTCCATGCTCTGGTCTTTGGTGGCATGTAAGCTACTGCTATGTCTAGCTTTTTTCCTTCTATATCATTGAGTTCAACTGCCATTATTTCTGCCTTGTCATTATTTAACTCCACGTGCTTTGCTGTCATAGGGTTCTTAACTAATACTGCCACTCCACCTCCCCATTTTACCCTTTCTATCATTTCTCCATATATTATATCCTTCACTAAACACTATGTTGCTGTCAAAGTCCTGGTTCAGCTTTGTCTCTGTCAAACAGACTATCTGTGGTTGATCTTTTCTTAATATATTATCTAACTCTACCTTTTTACTGTTTATTCCATCTATATTAGTGTAGTAGCACAGTATATTTGAATCCACCTCCTTGTTTCTCTTCCCTCTCTGCCTCCTACCAGGTTCACCTCCTCCTCCTCCATCCCTTCCCTGACCCAGTTCCACCTCCCCCACTAATTCTATTCTCCTCCCCCCTCTCTCTCCCTCTGTTCCACCCTCTCCACCACATCCTGGCTCTCTCTCCGGTCCCCTGCTCCCTGCATTATCTCTCGCTCCGTCTCCTTGCTTTGACTTCGTACTTGTCTCTCTGTCTCTTTCCCTATCACTCCTCTTACTTTCGGTTCTTGGTGGCTCCTGATGTACCACTTCCTTACTTGCCCTTCCCTTATTCTCCAAAAAAATTTCTTCTTTTGCTCTTCAGACAACTTTCCATTCTCTTCATCAGCCTTAGCTTGGAGTTCCCTTAACTGTTCTCGTTCTTCTACACTTAGGTCCTTTTTTACCCTTATATGATTCAGCTCTGTCGAATTTAATTTCCAGCTCACATTGGCTACTGCTTCTGCTGTTGATCTAAACTTTAGTTCCACTCTTAGTGGTCTCATCTCGCCCTTCTTATATATTCCTAACCTTCTCACCTCCTCCAGTTCTTTTACCCATCCATAACCCTCGTCTAAGTAATCCAGTATCCCCTTGACTTTCACAACATCCCTTTCCTTTCTTACCTTCATATCTGCCAGGTGCTCTTCCACATCTCCAAAGATTACTACACACTTACCTCTATCTATTGTCTCTCTCACTACCTTCTCTTTCTTCTTTAAAACTTGCACTACATTTTTTTCAAACTCTTTCTTTTCCTTTTCTCTCTCTTCCTTCTGCTCCTTCACAATTTCTTCAAGGGCTACCATCGTGGCACTCTCTACCCTTGTCCACTCATTTTTTACCTCACTAATTCCTTTTACTTCCTCACTCAGGTGGCCCTCATATTCCTTAAGCTGAGCCTTGAGTGCCACATTTTCCGACGCTAACTCGTCTACTCTGGCCATCACTGCCTCTAGGCTGTCACTTACTGGCCTAGGCCTATCCACCCCGCTAGTAACGCCACACATATCGGACAAAACTTCTACTTTAGCCCCTAACTCCTTCCTTCAATTTTCCATCACTCCCCTCCATCTCACAAGACCCATTAATTGTTTTTTCATACTTGCCAACTGATCATCCTTGTCCTCGGTGATAAAGCCTTCAAATTCATAATCCTCCTCATCCCCAGCTAGGCTTTCACGCCTTCCCGCCATCGCGAAGGTACAGAAGGTCTTAAGCTGACTCTTGTTTTTCCAAGTAAACTGTTTACAATTGAAGCCAACCTCCTCTGGTCGTTACCACACGAGTCAACTTTTCCCTGATAATACACTTTCTTTTCATCTTTGATTTTGTAGACCACAGCTCTTCTGGCTGACAGATATTGCAACCATGTAGAGTCTGTTTTATTTTTCCGCCATTCACGTTCAGCTCTTCTACGCGCTCTTCTAAGAAATTTAACTCGAGTGCTATACCAGGGCGAATCATCTCGTACTATGATTTTCTTCTCTACTTCTGGACAGTGATGATCGAACACTAATTTAAGTGCATTTCCATGTACCTCCACCAGCTCATCTGAAGTAAGGTTGGAAGTATCAATACTTCCCAAGTACTGTTTTACTTCATTGCTAGCCAAATTTAGGTCTGCATTTTTATAATTTCTAAATCTGATTACTTTTTCATGTGTGAGTGGCTTAGGGAAATCAAAGCTGAAAGTAATAAAAGCATGATCAGAGGTATTAGGGTCAGCATTCTCAACATCAACATCCAGAACACCACCACAACCCACAGGAGAGAAAACCAAGTCAAGGGTGTGTCCTAAGATATGAGTTGGGTGGGACACATGGTTTACAAAATTGTTCTGATCAGTCAACTCAAGGAACTCAGGAGAGAATGGCTTCAGATGAGGGCTGTCAACCCAGTAATTAAAATCTCCACACATCAAAAGTCTTCCAGTTTTAGCAGAAAATTCCTCGAGAAACTGCCCAAACTCTTCCATAAAACCCCGATCTGTGCCACGATGGCCAGGCCTATAGACAACTGCCATTCTTAGAATTTGTTGATGGAGTTTTATTTCCACTTCCAACAGTTCATAATAAAGAGGGGCTGGGTTATGGCTTATTTTCAAGATATTCACCAGAGATGTGGAGTAGACAACTGCCACTCCACCACCCGGATGATCTCCCCTAGGCCTAGGAACATTTATTATGGAATGGGTTTTAGGCAATGCCGCCTGGATAATATTCAGATCTGACTCGAACAACCAGGTCTCAGTGAGACATAATACATCAAGGTTACGTTCATCCAAGATCTCGCAAATATGATCCATTTTGTTACGCAAGGAACGAACATTCAACAGACCCAGTTTCAACCGGCTCCCATGTGCATTTTTCAGTTTTTTGAACCTACAAAATCGGTGTTCTCAATAACTTTATTTCTCTGAGCTGTCATTAAAGGACAATTTCTACTTGAGGCGAAATGATTTGGCGGCTCCGTAACTGATGTGGAGCTCATACAATTTATACATTTGGGGGAAGTCTTGTTGGTGCAGTCTTTTGAGTTATGAGTACCAGCACAGAAGTTGCATTTTGGATCCTCATTTTTCCGATAACACCTGTCACTGGTATGACCAAAGCCCTGGCAATGGTAACATTGTGTTACCCAGAAACGATCGTATGCACGACATCTCACAAGTCCAACATAATAATAATAATAATAAGCATGTTACTTATTTCTCATAAGCGCCAATTTTTCCGAAGAATTCACTAGCGCTCGAAAAGAGAAAGAAAAAAGAACAAAAATCAATGCATCAAAAGAAGGCTCATATACAACACACATTTAACAATCACTAGCAGTGGCAAAATAGCCTAAACTCTATAGCCATCTGTCATGACACCTCTCTCAAGATCATAGCTTCTCTCAAAGAGAAAAGTCTTAAGTTGTCTCTTGAAGCATTCAACAGAACTCAGTTGTCTCATGGACAGCGGCAACCTGTTATACAACCTCGGAGCCATGTAGGAGAATGACCTCTCAAAGAAAGAAGACTGCTGGAAAGCTCTTGGTTCATCAAGACGAAAAGGGTCATTGTCATGACGCACAACTACACCATGGTGTGCCGGTGGGCGCCTGAGCAGCTCCGCAAGGTACCCAGGCTCACCAAATTTGAGAACCTTAAAAGTCACCAAACACAACTTAAATTCTATTCTTGCTCTTACTGGCAGCCAGTGCAGTTCTATGTGAAGAGATGTAGTAGGAGTTCTAGGTGGAACACCAAAAATTAGTCTTGCGGCCCTGTTAAGAACAGACTGAACTTTCTTCAAAATATAATTTGGAAGACCCACCAACAGGGCATTGCAATAATCAACACGAGAGAAGACCAATGAGTGAACCAACGTCAGGAGGCAACGTCTGGTTATAAACGGCTTCACCAAATAGAGATTTCTGATGTGCAAGTAACAACTTTTAACTATCTGGTTTACATGCTCTTTGAAATCTAATCGGGAGTTCACATATACACCCAGATTTCGAACAGAGTTGGCCGGTCGCAGCTGAGATCCACCCACATTGATGGAGAGGGCACCTACCATATCATCAGCTCTTCTTCTATTTCCTCGGATGATGAGAATATCAGTTTTACCATCATTTAGTTTAAGTTTTCTCGCTCTCATCCACTTCTTGATATCAGACATCAACAATTCCATCTTACTCCGTATATCAACTATATTTGTGATTCTCACATAAATCTGGGTGTCATCTGCATAAAAGTGAAAGGTGACATTATGTGCACGAAGCAGAAGAGACAAACTGCTAATATAAATTATAAATAGGATAGGACCCAAAACTGATCCCTGCGGAACACCATACTGCAGGGGTGTCGAGTCCGAGACCACTTGATTTACCATCACACACAGAATTGCCATCATCCACAATGGAAGAGCGTATTTCAGGTGACATTTTTACTACCGCAATCTTAGTGTGTGCATCACTCTTTTGCTTAGTGAATAGCAAATTCATAGCTAAGCCATCGTCGACCAGGGACTTTATTCTTGGGTTCTTGTTGAGGATGCTGGGAATGATCTCATTATCCTCAGCGTCATTAGCAATGCCTACCAGTGTCATTTTTGGCATCATCTTCTTTGGTTCGGAGACACTGAAGGCACTGTCCACCCCCAAACACTGATTGATGGCCCTTCCTGCATCTTCTTTGGCTTTCTTGGATGGAAGTCGTACCACCAGTACACCTGACTCAGTTCTAGTTAACTTGTTAACCGGAACCGAAGCCAAAGCAGTCTCGATTGCCTTTGTATCTGGTGGGCTTACTGGCTCGGAGGATCGGTCTTTTGGCTTCACTACCAGGACCTGATGGTCCCAGACAGTTTTTTTCTTTCCACCATCTACCACCTCAGTGGTGCGTTTGGTCGGCTCCTTTTTGGTCTCCGCTGTTTCCCTCACTACCTTTTCCTTGCTCTTCAAAACCTGCACTACATTCTTCTCAAACTCTCTTTTCTCTTTTTCTCTCTCTTCCACCTGCTCCTTCATGATTTCTTCCAATGCATCCACCTTAGCATTCCCCACCCTTGTCCACTCATCTTTCTCCTCACTTATTACTCCCTTTACTTTCTCACTTAAATGGCCCTCATACTCCTTTAGCTGCTCCTTGAGTGCCATGTTCTCTGCCTCCAGCTCATCTACTTTCCTTATCACTGCATCTAGGTTAGCAATTAATGGCCCATCTGCAGTTGCTACTGAACTGGCTCCACATATTTCTGTCAGTGACTCCACCTTCACACCTATATCTCTCCTCCAATTCTCCATAACTCCCTTCCATCTTAACAGACCCATCATCTGTCTCTTCACTACAGTCAATTGATCCTCCACTTCACTACCCTCTGCCAGAAATCCCTCAAATTCATAGCTCTCTTCATCTCCCAATAAACTCTGCCTCCGTTTGCCTTGGCCGGCCATTGTTTATATTTATGTAGCCTACAATTAAAAATATACAAAACACTTAATAAAATTTAGAGTAAAATTAAACTACTACCTGGGATAAACCCAGGTAGCGCCGCCCCCGTTTGTGTCACCCTATCTTGAAAAAAGAATAAATGGAAAAAATAAATAGAAATAGAAATGGGTGTTTGCGAGGTCACCACGAGCAGGTGGGGTACGACTTGATTACCTTCCAAAGAAGGTAACCCAACCGAGGTGTCGCAAGTACTAGGCAAAGATGAAATGTGAAAACTTTAACCGTGTTTTGGGCCTTCAGCAGTAGCAGATACGTCACTCGGAAAACTAAACCCCATTGGTTACGATACTGCCACTGCGCAAAGCCTCCATCAAGTGGAGGCAACTAGAAGACCAAGTAGTGTCCTTAAATGCCAGAGAAGCAAATGCAAGAGAAGCAAATGCAACAGAACTATTTAATCTTTGCGACTTTTTTAGTCTTAACCAGCATATTACCGAACCCACACGTGAAAACAATATCTTAGACCTTGTCTTCACTAATAATGACATCCTAGTACACAGTGTTAACATATCGGACACAACATACTCAGATCATAAATTAATTGAGATCAAAACAACCCTAGCATGTGTATAGAACACCTCAGAAACTAGACCAAAAACTGGTCCATTCAGCAAATTTAACTTCAATAGTAAATATATTAGGTGGGAAGAGGTAAACCAAGAATGGAGGAAATAGAATGGGAAGATTTAATGAACAACCGGACACCATCAGAATGCCTAGTCCTATTAACGGAAACCATGACCCAAATCTGTAGCCACCACATACCAGAAAGACAAACAAGACGAAGAAGCAAACAAGAACGGGAAAGAAGGAAGCTGTACAGAAGAAGAAAATTACTAACACAAAGACGCACACAACAAAGTCTACAGGAAAGACAAAAGATCCAAATAGATAGAGAAATTGTGGAAATTGAACAACGACTAAGAATATCCTATGAGCTACAACAAATAGAAGAGGAGAGAAAAGCTATTGCAAGCATAAAGGAAAACTCCAAGTACTTCTTTTCATACGCTAAACATAAAACTAAAACCACATCAAACATCGGCCCACTAAGTAAAGATGATGGGTCATTCACGGGGGACAAAAAGGAAATGAGTGAACTATTACGTCTACAGTATGAAAAAACCTTCAGTAAGCCGGACGAAACAAAAGCAATCAGAGACCAAAATGAATTTTTCATGAATAATCCCCCCCACGGAAACCCCCCAGATTCTGGACATTAATTTCGGACCAAAAGATATAGCAGAAGCCATCGCCAACATGCCATCCCACTCGGCACCAGGCCCGGACTCGTGGAGTTCAATCCTAATAAAGAAATGTAAGGAAAACCTCTCAAAAACCCTGGCTATAATGTGGAGAAGGAGTCTAGACACTGGAGAAATACCGGATAGTTTGAAAAACGCAATAATTGCCCCTTTGCATAAAGGAGGGAGTAAAGCACTACCAAAAAACTATCGCCCAGTAGCTCTGACTTCCCACTTCATTAACATTTTCGAGTGAGTCCTGCGAGGCAAAATCTCAACATTTATGGAAAAAAATTAACTACACAACACTGGTCAACATGGGTTCAGAGCAGGAAGATCATGTCTCTCGCAACTATTGGAACACTACGACAGAATTCTTAAATCCCTAGAAGAAAAGAAAAACGTGGACGTCATCTACACCGATTTTGCTAAGGCATTTGATAAATGTGATCACGGTATTATTGCACACAAACTTAAAGCAAAAGGGATAGCAGGTAAAATCGGAAGGTGGATATACAACTTCCTCGTGAACCGAAAACAATCAGTAGCAGTAAGCCAAGTAACATCTGAGCCTTCAGACGTCAAAAGCTCAGTTCCCCAAGGAACAGTACTAGCGCCCCTTCTTTTCCTCATTCTAATAAGTGACATAGATGCCAACACAAGACACAGTACAGTATCCTCCTTTGCGGATGACACGAAACTGAGTATGATAGTAAAGACACAGGAAGACACGGGCCGGCTGCAAGAGGACATAAATAAGGTGTTCCAGTGGACCAGGGAAAATAACATGCAATTTAATGAAGACAAATTTCAATTAATACGATACAGAGATAAGGATTTCGTTAAAAAGAACACAAGTTACATAACAGAATCCAATCACATAATAGAACGTAAAGACAATGTGAAAGACCTTGGGGTGATAATGTCTGAAAATATAGGATTCAAAGAACATAACCAGGTCAAAGTTGCAGCTGCGAAACGGCTAACAGGTTGGATTCTACGAACATTTAGAACTCGCGGTGAATTGCCTATGATAACACTCTTCAAATCCCTGGTGCTACCGCGGCTAGAATACTGCAACGTATTAACATCCCCATACAAATTAGGTGAAATTAATGACTTAGAAAGTGTACAAAGGAACTTCACCTCACATATAAACTCAGTAAAACAGTTACACTATTGGGATCGCTTAAAATCACTCAAACTGTATTCGTTGGAACGTAGAAGGGAACGATACTTAATAATATATACGTGGAAAATCGCAGAGGGTTTTGTACCAAATCTACATACACCAATAACAATGAAATTCAATGATAGGAGAGGCTGGGAATGCGATATCCCCAAGATGATAAATCGGGGAGCTATGGGCTCTCTGCAAGAGGGCTGGTTATCACATAGAGGAGCACGTCTCTTCAACAAACTCCCGCGGCGAGTGAGAGACATGAGAGGTGTCTCGTTAGACAGCTTCAAGAGAGCTCTCGATGTCGAACTACAAAAAGTGCTAGACGAGCCCATCTTCACAAGGGTGCGCTCCACCTCTTCGAATAGTCTGCTGCACCAATTCTCAAACAACAACGAAGGGCGGTGCGCTCTTCGGTGCCACTAGCAAGAGTGGCGAACTCCACATAGGTGAACATAGGTAGGTAGGTAGCCTGTTTACTGCAGGTGCCATTGTGAAATATTGGGTAACTCACCTCCACAACTTTAGGCTTGAAGTGGTCTATATAACTTTTTGCTATTGTTTAATTTATTTGTTTCCTAATTTAGCAGTTAATAATCAAGCCTATTATAAATAATAATTTCATGAAAAACTGTAGTCTTTTTTATTTGGAGTTATGAATTATGTTTCTCCTTTACAACTTGAGAGCAAAAGATAACAACTTCAAGTGAATTTTGTTCCCTTAACGAAGAACATTTTTGTTTTTGTTTTTGTTTTTTTCTATGTGATTGAGGGAGGCAAAAGGCATAACTGCCTATAACGAGTGCCTCCCCCATAGTTGAAAGAGTGACAGGGCCAAAATCAAGGGACGTTCGAGCCAAAATGCCTGGATACACGGAGTTTGAAGCAATTTAAGTCATAGGAAGAGGGAAAGACTGATTCTGAGAGAGAGTTCCAGAGCTCAGATGTTGAGTAGAAGAAAGTTTGAGAGTAACGTTTCACTCTTGGGTTGGAGAGTTGCACAGAGTAGGGGTGGGATTGAGTTGCAAGACGGGTACCACGTGCCCTACGTAAAGGAGGTGGTATGCACTGGGATAGCTCTGAGGAACACTGATTATTATAGTAGCGATAGAATAGCGAGAGAGATGCAACATTGCGGCGGAGAGAGAGAGATTGCAGAGAGTTGGTGAGTGGACGGGAGTTAATGATACGAAAGGCCTTCCTTTCAACTTTGTCTAGGAGAGCGGTGTGAGAGGAACCTCCCCACACATGTGAACAATACTCAATACAAGGGCGCACTATGCCCCTGTACAGAGCAAGAAGCTGTGCAGGGGAAAAGAACCCCCTAAGGCGGTTGAGCACACCCAGCTTCTGGGAGGCTGCCTTAGCAAGACTGGTAATATGGTCCTTCCAAATGAGAGCAGAAGAAAAAGAGACACCAAGAATATTGAGAGACGATGAAGGGTTGATTTTTGTATTGTTGAAGAATAAGGGATAGTCCGCTGGGAGATCCTGACGGGTAGATAGATGGTTTCATATTAATGAAACCACCTATAATATGAGTACTTTAAGTGAGGCGTGCTTTGCATTGATTACAGTGAACAACATCAAGCAGACGGAGGAGATGCCAGTGATCCGTAAAGCCGACCTGGAGAACCACAACAAAGATGGAGGCCTCTGGATCCTCATCAACGGCAAGGTTTATGATGTCCAGGAGTTCAGGTCAGTTTAGTCCACTCTCAGCTGTAATGCCAATAACACCAAAGTCATCGCACCATTAAATTAAAATATTAAACTTGAAAACTAACTAAAAGGTTACTGATCAAATTAATATAACGAACTCATCAAAATGAAAACTATCGAAACGACAACACACTAAACAAAATCTATATGCGAGTTGCAATCTACCCAAGAAATCGCCTTAAAAGTCACCATACCCACCCATGTTGGACTGATATTAGTAGAAACGTGAAAACTGGAAATTATAATTAATTTTAAGAACTTGATTATAATAAAAACTCAAATGTCAACATACAGCACTATTATAACTTTTAACTGTGTTGGTGGTGTAATGGTTTAGATGCTTATGTTCTGGGTGTGGTGTCCCGAGTTCGAATCCCGGGAGAACCATATGCTTTCATTAGTTTATTCAAGTACATTTGAGTTTGTAATGGATGATTAAGGGGACACTGACTGCTTTTTTGGCCTCTAAATTCATTCATTCATAAATTCTTAGTTTCCTCGCTAGACATCCCTCAAACTTAGAAAACATCCCCCCCCTCAAGATAAATTTGTACATTTTTCGGTAGAAAAATGTCTCGGCCGAAGGCCGGTTCCTCTTACAATTACAGGCTTGCTATCGCTCGCCAGGAAAAAATCAACACCTAAATGGCACGATAGGTCTTAAAATTTGTAACAAAATGGGACGAAAGGTCTTAAAATCGCTAAACAAATGGGACGAACGTCTAAAAATCTCAAAATGAATGGGACTCAACACAAGGGAGAAAGGGGAGCAGAAAAACGACCGTCTCCCCTTAATGTTATTAAAAACGGGTTGTTACTTATAACTCACCAGATCGACAGCCCCCTGCGGCAGTGACATCTTGCAGTACTACGGGGGTCAGGATGCCAGCCAAGTGTGGGAGATGGCCGGACACTCACCCCGGGCCAAGGAGATGATGGCTGGGTACTTTGTTGGCAACTATATGGACCCAGAACAAGAGGTGGTGCAGGTCAGGAATAGGTTACGTTTTATATTGACTCCTAATTTTTATAATTTTGGCTCAAATTTCCTTTGATTTTGGCCCTGTCACTCTTTCAACTCTGGGGGAGGCACTCGGCACAAGCAGTTCTGCCTTTTGTCTCCCTCACTCGCATAGAAAAACAAAAAATCCAGTTTTATGACCCATAATTTTTATAATTTTGGCTCAAACGTCCCTTGATTTTGGCCCTGTCACTCTTTCAACTCTGAGGGAGGCACTTGTCACAGTCATTTCTGCCTTTTGTCTCCCTCTCTCACATAGTAAAAGCAAAATCCATATGTTAAATATCTTTATCAAAATAGCAAGATGGGGCCTGTCATCTTTTTACTCTTCTAATTATTTTATTATTTATATATTTTTTCCTCACCCTACCCTTTGAGAACACACTTTATGTTTATCCACCCTCCTCCTTTACTCTATTCTTGATCTTTTACATGGTAACAGCTATCCATGTAACGATTCGAGATCATCTCTTTCAATACCCTGGCCTGGAGATCATTCTGCAATACCTCCTTACAATTCTTTGTTGTTCTACCCCTCAGCACACACTACCATCCAAATTCATGTAAATAATTATTCTCAGCAAATTATCCTCTTCCCTACTTTAACCCATTGGCTGCGGCTATGTTTGGGCTATTTAGGGCATATTCAGGCACTCCTGAATGATAAATCAAGCATCTGCATTAAATGAACTGTATTCTGCCGAAAACTAGGCGAAAATAGCTTCAAAATGAGACCAGAACGGGCCCCGTATGTGGTCTGGTCCACCCGCAGCGGTGCCAGTGAAACGCGGGAAACCCGCTATTTGGTAGCACTCGCTCGCTTGGCTACACTGTTGTGAGAGAGAGAGAGAGAGAGAGACCCGCGCGAGAGACAGTCTACCTCAGTGAGCCGCTCGCTGCTCTGAGGGACGGAGGTGGGCCCCTCACGCTCCCGCCCACTGACACTCGATTTTTACGTTTTTTACAGGCTTTTAACCCTCCTGGCCCGGGCAGCATGTTAAAATAACACCGCGGCAGATGGGCAGGAACCCGGGTGTCTTGTTAAAATCCGTAAGCTTGAAAGCCTATTCAGCTTGTTCTGAACGCCGTGCGTCCGACGCATGTAAACAAAGCCGATCGTTGCGTCACCGCACCTCCGAAAACAATAAGGAGACGTCGGATCAATGATATTGTTGTGACGTCAGACGAAATTAGTGTCTGAAAAGCTCCGATATTGTCAACATCGCAGCAACATTTGCTCCACGGAAATCGTCATCACAACTGAACCAGTTGATTTACAGAGCTCTACTGAACGCCAGTCTACAGATTGAAAACCACACTACGTTTATAGATGCGTGGGAAATTTCTAGCAGTTAAAATAACAAAGATACGGTAGCCTAGGCCTAGACGTTTTTCGGCCAGATCGCCCGGATACGACCTCCGTCCTTTGGAAAGGCAGCCCGGGTCACGAGGGTTAAAGCCTGGAAATTGCTGTAACTTGCCAGGACGTTCCAGAACGTCACCCTCAGCGAAAGGGTTAAATAAAATCCATGTCATCTCCATCTACTCCCCCCACCCTCCTCTCCCGTTTCATTCTTGTTGTGATATTGAGGGAGGACTGGAGTTTCAATTTGCTTGCATTTATCTTATTCTGTTGTTTTTGTTAAACGTAAATAGTCCTTTCAGATTGTTAAGCTCTCTGTGGAAGTTTCTATTACAGAGTTATATTTTTATTTTTTTTAGATTACTAATACAGTCAGTACTCCTCACCAATATCTCTTATTTATTATTTTTGTGTACAGGTTTTAGATGCCAGTACTCTATCGTCCCCTCTGGTGGACACTGAGCGAGCGTTGGCTATGTTGGTAGGAGTGTACGCCAGCTGTCTGGCTCGGGGTCAGCCTCCTTCCACTTTTGAATTAGGACACCAAAAATGGATCTCCGCCGAGTTCATGAGAGCCGGCTGTCAGGTGAGTTGTGTTATTGTGATAGAGTGGTAAATGAGTGGAACGCAATGCCCCAGTATGTGGTCGATTCCGAATCAGTAAAGAAATTTGAAAGTAATCTTGATAAAGCATGGGGAAGACAAGAGTTAAAGTTTGATTACAAAGCGAAAATACAGAATAGTAAAAATGTTGCGTCTGCTGCCGCCAACACCAACACCGTGAACATCCGCAGCAGTGCAAGTACTGGTACTGAGCTGGAAATACAGGCCTAGTTTGCCTTTTTTCCAGAGGATCTACTGTAAGATAATGTAAGATATACGTTATAGCTGACGGGATCAGACCATTATACAGTGCTGATGAAAGTGACGATAAGGAAGGGGTGGAAATATGAGAGGAAAGAGAGAAAACTTACCGTAGAGAAAATAAATGTGAGAAGTTGACTAAAGGATGTAATGCAACAAAATACAGGGATATGCTGAAAGGTACAGTACTGTAAAGGGTATAGATGATATGAAAGATTTAGGAAATGCTGTAGATGAAGTATGGAAAGGTACAAGAAACTCCATGAATAAAGCAGCTGAGAAAGTAAAAAAGTTAAAATTTAAAAGAAAGGTAACGCATAATTTAGGAAAGAGGGAGAAGAAATAGTGAAAAAGAAGAATGAATTGCGAAAGAGTATGCTGCAAAAAATAATATGCAGTACCTAGAGAAACTTGAGATGCGAGGAAACGAGTATAAGAACTTGAAACAAAGAGTGAAGAGGATGATACTTTTGAGAGCTGTACTGTGCACATATAGTAAAATGGAGAGCGAGATAAACGAGAGAAAAATACAAGGGAGAAAGGTAATTGGAGCACTTGATTGTATTCTGAAATTGGATTGTGTTCTTTTATTTCATAAATTTTATTTTAGTAAGCGTTGTTTCCACATAGCGATTTTGATAAGTTAATTTGACTTTATATTGTCTTTGTCCCAGTTTTGGTTTATTTAGTTTGCAAGTTTTACATTTTAATTAATATGTAAAACTTGCATAATGGTTAGTCAAGAAGTGAAAAATTAATTGAGGGAACAGTGTGTTGCTGCTAACACACTCGTATGGAAATGAGACATGGACATCAAGTGACGAGGACCTCTCCAAACTTAGAACTAGGGAGATGAACTAACTCAGAATAGCAACTGGTGTGAATAGGCAAGATGGACCAAGTAATAGGGAGGTGTATGAGTCTTTTGGATTGAGAAAGCATTCTTTGGGCATTGGATGTGGAGTGGTTGAGTGGATAAAGAGAAATACTTTGAGATAATGTATGTATGTATGTATATAGCCTACTAAGGTACAGTACATACCCCACAGCTGGGGGTGGTCGACTCGAGATAGAGCCCGAAGAGGGACAACACAACACAACACAAAAACAAAGCAAACAAAATAAAAAATCACACACATCTAGGTCACCCAGGAGAAGACCCAGATTCTAGGTTGAAGATGATAATGATAGATAAATAGACACTGATCATTCTGTACTGGGGAAACTGGGCCTCATTATCACTGAGAACAATGAAGATCGGTACTCCCCTTGAAATACCTGCTTGTCATTAGGGGTGACTTAAAAGAACGAATGTATGGGATTTGTTTAGCTTCATCAAAATAAATATCTAATATGATATAGGTATAACTGCTGAACTAAAATTGGTGTTGATTTATCCTTTCATTTCCATCTCAGACGGTTCAACCCCCCGACCCGTACGACGAAGAGAAGGGCGAGGCGCGAACAGGATCCTCCGCCACCACCCCCGGCTCAGTGACCACCCCCGGGGACACCAGGCTCCCTCCCCGTCCCCCGGACCCCCTAGCACACCGCAGGAACAAGCAGGGCGCCAACGTCAGCCCCCAAGACAACATTGAGACCTACTTCACCAACATGGCCGACTTCTTCCTCACCGCTCTCATGGAAGGAAAAACACAGGTAAGTTTTATCTTTTTATTTCTGTGGTATTTTAGATGCACATGCAATAGAAGTGTTACTATATTTAAGGTTTCTAGGATTCGTTTACAGTTTTTATATTGATAAATGAGGTTACACCTTCTATCTATCTATCTATCTATTTACTCAGGCCCAATCCCCACTTTTCAATTTTGTTTTTGTTTACACCTTACTTTGTATTATTGTTAGAAGTGGGTAAAACCATTCATTCACCATAGTATCATATACTAACCATTGTGTAAGCCAAATTAAGCCAGCCCTAGAAAGTGTGTATCTGTTTAATTTCTCTACAACGGTACATGTATTTGTTTCAGGACCCGTACGTTCAGATGTACCAGTCGGTGTGTGAACGAGAGATCCGTGACTCAGGCCGCCACACCCTCCACACCAACTTCAGTGTGGACCATCCTATAGAGGAGGTGGGGCGCCTCTTGTCGGCCACACTGTTCAGACACACTCACCTCACACATCACCTTATTGAAGTACTAGAACAAGGTAGGAGTCTTTTCTCATTTAACTTTTTTCTCTCTTACTTTTTATTCACTTACTTTTGCTCACTTGTTCTTATTCTCACTTGCTATTCTCCCATATTTGTATTCCTTTGCCCCCTGTATGTATGTATGTATGTATATTATGTATGTATGTATATACTCAGGCACATACCCCATAGCTGGGGGTGGCCGACTCGAGACAGAGCCCGAACAGAAACAAATTTTTAAGTTCCAATTCTTAGTGTCCAGGACCATTTTCGCGTTCCCTCGCCCCTTACTCTATCTCGTCTAGTAGGTGAATTTTACAAAGGGAGGAGGATTCATAGCCTCCTGCCCTCAGAAGGAAAAGTAGGACAGTAAAAGAGACCGACAGAAATGGCTAAGGTTGGGTAGAGGATGCACAACCACACTCTGGATAGGACCAGCCTTCACCCATGTCCCCTGTAGTACCGTAGTATGGTAATCTATCTATCTTATCTATTGCCGGATGCCTTACTCCCCTTAATGAGGGTGGCCATACACAGAATGCCCCCAAGCAGACCTATTCCCTGTAAGAGGGACAACCCTGCATCTCTCGCTATTCTATCGCTACTATAATAATCAGTGTTCCTCAGAGCTATCCCAGTGCATACCACCTCCTTTACGTAGGGCACGTGGTACCCGTCTTGCAACTCAATCCCACCCCTACTCTGTGCAACTCTCCAACCCAAGAGTGAAACGTTACTCTCAAACTTTCTTCTACTCAACAGCTGAGCTCTGGAACTCTCTCCCAGAATCAGTCTTTCCCTCTTCCTATGACTTAAATTGCTTCAAACTCTGTGTGTCCAGGCATTTTGGCTCGAACGTCCCTTGATTTTGGCCCTGTCACTCTTTCAACTATGGGGGAGACACTCGCTATAGGCAGTAATGCATTTTGCCTCCCTCAATCACATATAAAAAAAAAAAAAAAAAAAAAACGAGCCAGTTTACTGAAGGACTTACAGGATTAACCTCTCAATTTAGGATCCGTCTGACTCCGAGCCCCTCTGTGTATCTTTTTAGCACTATTTTTCTACAGTGGTGTTCGGCTAGTCCATCCAATAACCTGCCTTACCCTTAGGTAAGCAGTACCGATTTGTATTAGGTTTACTCCCCTAGAAAGGTTGCCGACCAAGGCTGACAAGTCCCATCCACCCGGATTTTTATAAGGTTGTCTCCCCTAGATGGGTTGCCGACCATGGCTAACGAGTCCCATCCGCATATAATAACAATAATAAAGAAGGTGCCAACTTGCCACCCTGTAGAGGAGGTGGGACGTCTCTTGTTTGCCACCCTGCTCAGAGTGGAGCAGATGGTGGTCCTGGATCAAAGTAAGTTTTGTAGTATCCAATTTTCAGAAAAATAACATGACTATTCTTCTCTCTTAGGTCTTGCCCTGAGTGCTGATGACAGCCACGGGTGGGAGGCATCACTTGAGCTACCGCGGGGACTAAAGGAACTCATCAGACACGTCCACACTACCAAGTGGCACCTTATACGCCGACGACAGGAACTCACTAGGTCCTACAAGGAAGTCTGTGCACCTGTCATGGAGCGCTGTAGGTTAGTACCTTTCAGTCCTATTGTAAATTTTCCAAGGGTGGCTGATTCCCTGGGCGATATATGCTAAAGAAGAGAAGCTGCTAGATCTGCTGGTGTCAGTCTTTCTACCTTACCGTCTAGTTTATATGTCTAACGAAAACAGTGGACTCTTTAACAATGCTACCAAAAGAAATATTTACTCTACTTTGTTATTCCAAGGTACAGTTTAGGTATGGTAAGAAAACTTCTACCGGTAGGTCTTATTCAAGACTAGTATTCAGCACTATGGAAGCTTTGTAAAGGTGAACAGCATTGTCATGAAGTTGTTTTCTTGTATAATTTTCAATGATCATAGGCACCACCTGCTCTGTGCAGCTCTCCAACCCGAGAGTGAAACGTTACTCTCAGTCTTTCTTCTACTCAACAGCTGAGCTCTGGAACTCTCTCCCAGAATCAGTCTTTCCCTCTTCCTATGACTTAAATTGCTTCAAACTCAGTGTGTCCAGGCATTTTGGCTCTAACGTCCCTTGATATTGATCCTGTCACTCTTTCAACTATAGGGGAGGCACTCGCTATAGGCAGTTCTGCCTTTTGCCTCCCTCAATCACATAGAAAAAAAAAAAAAAAAAAATAAGCTGCTGCTCCTTGTCACAACTCAAATGTTAAATACAACATTGACTGACTGACCGACCGACTGACTAACTGGATGTGAAATACCTAATTATATTTATCTTTCTATCCCTGCAGGTTTGTGTTGCATGAGGTGCGTGCTGCGAGCTGTGGTGATGTGGAGGCACTAGAGAGGTTCTCAGTGCGTGGAGTCTCTCGCTGGAGGAAAGCCACACAGCTGCTCAGGCTGCGCTCCAATGACACCACCGCCACTACTCAGGAGAAGGATCATCCACAGGTATACCACTAATTATATTTGTCATTTTGTTCTTGTCATATAAATTTGTCTATCAGAACTCATCATCTAGCCATATACGGGTAGCCAACCAAGGTAAGTGGGTTTCTTTTAGTCTATATGGCTGTATACCATTTCTTTGTAATTGAAATTTTCTTAAATAATCCAAGTGATTCCATCCTACTCATTACAGTCCCTATAAGAATCATACTTATAAAACTTGTTATTGACATATTGTTCAGGAGGACAAGGAGATGACTGAATCACTGGAGGATGTGAGCACCAGCACCAGCAGTGACAGCAGTGGTGGTGGCGGCGGTGGTGGTGTTGGCAGCAGCGACCACCATGCCAACATGCAAGATGGCTGCCACGATAAACTAGACCATGCCAGTAAAGACAAACCAGATGACACAAGCAAGGATAAACAAGATGACGCTAGCAAAGATAAACTAGATGATGCTAGTAAAGACAAGCAAGACGACACAAGTAAGGAAAAGCAAGGCGTCGCCGGGAAGGACAAACCTGATAACCCCACGTGCGCTGAGCTCAGCCTCAGCCAAATAGGAATAGAAGGGCCCCTGGATAAGAACCTGAAGGAGGATATGGACGCCTCGGAGCTGAAGATCACCTCAGACGGCAGGCGGCCCGGGGGGGAAGGGAAGAAGGGATCTGTCAGTCTCAACCTCAAGCGATCTCCGTCCTCAGCTGGTCTACCGCTCACACCCTCACGACCAGCTTCATGTGAGTACTGGACGCACACACACATTCTGTACATATGCATAGTCACTCATTCAAACACACACACACTTAATTTTAATTATCTGTAGTACTGTACAGTGCATATTGGTTATTCATTAGTTTCACAGGTCTGTAGTTGATCATCTACGAAGTTGGAGGAGATTAGATTTTTGCCTCCGTTTGTCTGTTTCTTTGTAAACAAGATATCTAAAAAATTTATGAACCGATGTTCACAAAATTTGGTGAACAGATAAGATATGCTCCAAGAAAGAAGTGATTCCATTTAGGAGGCGATCGGTAGAGCGCATACCTCCACCAGCGTAGGCAGAGGTATGCACTCTCCTAAGTATTTTTCTAGTTGCATATACAATGCTGAGGCCCTCTTTCCACCAGGGAATAATTGAATGACTTAAGGCTAGGCTCCACCTTGGTCCATGAAAAATATGGAAATTTCCGATTTTTCTTTTTTTTCTTTTATAAGCTTCCTATAACACTGTACTATAGTGGCAAGCATCAAATTTCCATATCTGACACCTATACTCCCCAGGATACTCCCAGGATACCTTAGAAACTTCCATTATATCGAGTAAATAATATTTTTGAAAACAAAATATTTTAGTTTACCATTTATTCTGTTTTCCTTTATATGGCGTGTCACTAGCCGAAGAAAACTGATATTTTGGCGGTAACTAAACTATTTCAACCGGATATTTCAAGGTTTTGTTTGTTTTGTTTTTGTAGATGTTTAGGTGACAATCACCACGGTCGATCTGGGGATCCGCCGCTGATGAGCTCGTCCTGGAATCTTTACGACTCTGAATCTTACGATTCTGTACAGGATTGAACATGCCATTTTTATCGGCAATAGCTCAGAGAAGTGTTGAGAGGGGAGAAGGGGTGTTGGAGAGAGAGAGGAAGGTGTTGGAGTGGCTTTGTTATGTGTGTTTTGTCTGTATACGTCGTCAGGATGTCCCCTGACTGGGTGCAAGCATGTGAAACATGCTAGGACGTACTACCGCACCCACTAAATGTCCGCCGTGGCAGGGATTCGATCCCGGGTCTTTCAGATTCACACGCGAGCGTGCTCACCACTTGACCACCACGGCCCAAGGTGCTCAAAATTTCAATGTCGATTTCTGAGAGATAATCTGAGGTATGGTATATCTACATCTAAAATACTAATCTCAGCTGATTATTACTCTATATTGTTCATACTTTGCAGACATGTTCCATAGACCTCTACGCAAGTTTCTATTGAGGGAATTTGTTTTTACATATATATTTTTTTCAGCAAATATTTGTTGGTCATTATACAGGGTCCTTTTCCCATACACATACTTAGATAAGTATTTTCACAGCCTGTATGCAGAATTTGGGAAAACTGCTCAATGAGGTTGTAGGTGATATAGTTAGGCTACTGTACCAGAAAAACTGGGGATTTCTATGTGAAAATTTAGGAGTTCTATAATTTAGAGTCGCAAACACTGAATTTCGCGGCTGCGCGCGCGCGCGCCCACATAGGGTTATGAAAATTGCACCATATATTCCTTACACCATTGGGATCAAATACATATATGTGTTTAACCCTCTCACCACGGAAGGGCTCTTGAACGCCCATAAAAAAGCATATAACAGGTACCCGGAAGGCCTCTTGAACGCCCAGTGGTTGAAAGCCTGTGAGCTTCGTGTGCGAGGCGTCGGTCCGACGCATGTAAACAACAGCCGGCTGGACCGACGCCCCGCATCTCCGGCCACAAGAAGGAGAGCGTCGCTTGTTCGTGTGTGCCTGTATGTTGTTGTTAAGTATCGAAAAGTGGTGTAAAGTGGCTGTGTTGGCCATAAAGTTATCTCCAATGAAATCATCATCACAGCTCAACCAGTTGACTTAGAGAGCTCTACTTAATGCCATTCTACAGGTAAATAACACAGCTACGCTTGGGGATGCGCGGGAATGCGGGAAGCAGTCTGATTAACGAATATACGGTAGCCTAGCCTTGACGTTTTTCGGCCAAAACACCCGGGTTTCGAGGAATATATATATAATACATAGCCGGGGCTGGAGGGTTAAACAAATCCTGGGTATACAGCTGGGATTAGCCTACAAACGTGGAGCCTGGCCTTAACCCTATTTTCTTCAGTTTTTTACAGTAGATCCTCTGGAAAAAGGCAAACTAGGCCTGTGTATCCAGCTCAGTGCCAGTACAGTAGGGTCCCGCATAAAACGTGTTCGCATAAAACGAGTCTCGATTAAAACGACCGACCTAAAATTCGCTTTGTACGAAATATCGTCGCTTTGTATGAAATGGCGTTCGCTTTGTACGAAATATAGTTCGCTTTGTATGAAATATCGTTCGCTTTGTACGAAAATTTTCGCTTACAGTGAAAATTGACGATATTGCGCCACCAAAATGCTGTGTTCACATAAAACGAAATCGCATAAAACGCCCTCGTTTATCGACCATAAACTCGTTTTATGTGAGACCCTACTGTACTTGCACTACTGCGATCGTTCGCTGTGTTGGCGGCGGCGGCAGCAGACGCAACATTTTTACTATTCTGTATTTTTGCTTTATAATCAAACTTCAAATCTTGTCTTCCCCATGCATGTTGTTGTTGCTGCTGTTCCCCAGGCTGCCTGGCCGAACAGCCCCAAGGCCCCAAGCAAGGCCAAGGCCATAACCGAGCGCCCCCACAGATCCCTCCCTGCCTACCACAATAAAGCCTGGGTGACCGAAGCCACTCCATGGCAGGGAGCTAAGGAGGGCGCGGAAATGCCCGGGAAACCAAAGCCCCACCCAGGGCCCTTTTCCCCTCAGCAATTATTAAGAGAAAGTTGAGGGTCAAAGGAAAAATGTGACGCTTTGGCTTCCAATCTGCCAACCTCTAGGTTGGGAGATTGGGAGGTCAATCTACGGAAGAGACGCCGTCACCTGAGATCTAGAAAATATATAAGTAAAAGTAACAGTCAGAGTAAGCTATGGGTATGGCAGAGATCGCTCAGCTCTCACTCTGATAGACCAGCCCATCACCACATGACTAGAACCCAATCCTCTGAGCATCAGCTAGGAACGGCCCTAGAAAGCCGCCTTTGGCGGGGGGATAGCTCCCCTATTTCAACCCCTTTCGGGGTTGGGCACCCGCCCTTCCTTGCTTTATCATGCTTTATCAAGATTATTTTCAAACTTCCTTATTGATTCGGAATCGACTACATACTGGGGCAGCGCATTCCACTCATTTACCACTCTATCACAAAATGAGTTCTTTGCCTTTTCAAGCCTATTTCTTTCTTTGTAAATTTTCTTAGAGTGTCCTCTCGTTCTTGGTCCCTCCCGCATCAAGAAGATACCTTCACACACATCCTCATCATACTTTCCTGACACTATCTTAAAAGTCTCTATTATATCCCCTCTCTTTCTCCTATATGCCAGTGTCGGAAGTCCCAGTGTCCTCAACCTCTGTTCATAGCCCGAGTTCTTCAACGTTGGTACTAGCTTGCTAGCTCTCCTCTGCACTTTCTCCACTGCTTCTATATCCTTTACCATATATGGAGCCCACACCTGGTTCGCATATTCCAGGTGCGGCCTAACCAGCGCTGTATAGAGATTCCTGAATATTTCTTCGTCAAGTGACACAAATGTCCTCCTTATCAGCCCTACAATTCTATTGGCTTTGTTTATCTTTTCCGCTAAATGTTCTGAGAAATTTAACTTATTGTCTATCACTACTCCTATATCCTTTTCTGCATTCACTTCCTCCATCGCTTCATACATACTGTATCCTACCTTGTCTATCTTGCTAGTCCCAATCCGCATGTACTTGCATTTTTTTGGATGAAAAGGCATTAACCAATGTTCAGACCATCCCTTCATGCCGTCCACATCTCCTTGAAGTAAAATCACATCTTCCTTACTCCTCACTCTTCTATACAGCTGAGAGGGATCTTTTTGATCCTCCCTAGTTATGCTCCATTAGTTTGGATATATTAAAAAAAATCTTCCCATTAGTTTAGCGATAATAAGTTAATAAGGCCACATTTATATAAAACAAAATGTACATATTTAGCTTGAAGGAGGTCTGGGTGAGCAGTTTTTAGCTTGAAAGATGTCTGGGACGGCATTTTTGTTAGCCTAGGGGACAAACTAGAAATACAGTGCTTACTTACACACAATGGTTTAACATAATTTTCCATTACATAAATTGTACCGGCTCAGACGTGTTTGCCTAGCCACAGTTGGATTATAATGCAATAAAGTTCCGTCACAACACCACCCCTGTGGCTAAAAGCAAGTACAATTCTCTGTAATAAATAAACAAAATGTCATAATATCCCACAAGACGTCAGACCGGATAGTTTTCAATACAATAAAAAAATTGGAAATGGGTATGGAGTATGAGGGATGGAGCAAATTAAGATTTTTTTTTATTTATACTGTGTTATAATCAAGTTGAGATTTAAGATTTATGAATATTCTAATCACTTTTTTCTCTTTCTCTCAGTGTTGACGCCCACCGCCCCACCACCAACAGCAAAGATTGTAGAAATAGCAACTAAAATCATAGAATTTGTCTGTTCTGAGGAAACCATCAATATTGAAGCCATGAGAAAGGCCTTCTTTAGTCAGGTAATATATGATGCTATTTTCATTTGGTGTTTTACAATTTGATAGATTTTCTTTGAGATTTGTTAATAATATTTGAAAATAGTTGGTCTACTGTATACAGTATTTGACATTTTGTTCATGCCATTAACCCTCTTCGACATATGACGCGATTTTGAGCCCATTAGGGATACTTTAAAGCCTTTGTTACCATCAGGGGTATTTAGAAACCTTTAGTTTAGTTATTTCAACCTCTGCAGTTGTCTTTGAGTTAGCTGTGGGCAGAAAACTAATTTTGGAGAGGTATTTATAAGAGTGAGAGAACTCTATTTCTTATTGCTAATCTGGCAACCTCTGCGTCATATGAGTCTGAAGGGGTTAATATTATTGAACATGTTAACTGCTTGATAGAACCATGATAATATTATGTTAAAAATATTCAAGTTTATGTACTGTAGCCTATGTAGTAAAAAATAGTGTTAACCTCTTCTGTACCAGCGACGTCTCCTTAATTATATTCTTGATATGATTAGACGATTTTATTCAGTTTAAAAAAGAGCCGACAGCAACTAACAGGCTTCGAACTATCACACTCCACCTTTTTTTACTGCCATAGATCCTTTTTAAGCTGCACAAAATCATCTAAATATAGCTGAAATCAAATTAAAAAGACGTCGCCGTTACAGAAGGGGTTAACGATAATTGTGGTAAGAAACTAAGATATATTGTCTGTTCATGACAGATGGAGAGAGCAGAGATGAGGTTACGAGGGACGGACATGTTCTTGAGTTTGGTCCAGAAGAACAGTTTCCTACCCTCCATCAGGCTCACACTCATCAACGGCTGGCTCGGTCTACTGCCCTTCACTCCAAAGAACTCGTTAGTATTGATGAGAGAGAACGTAGGAGTTTAGAGAGAGAGAGAGAGAGAGTAGTAGTAGCTTAGAGAGATAGAGAGAGAGAGAGTGAGAGTGAGAGTGAGTGAAAAGTAGTGGTCTGATTAATCTGCTCTACATAACTAACTAATTTTCGTCACTCACACTTTGTCTATTGCCTTTTGCTCATAAAAACTTTAATTTTAGTGTGATTATTGGTGCGTGGAAATGTAAGTGTGTGTTTGTAAGTGTAGGGTAAGACGGGGTAATTTCGCCGCAGGGTAATCTCGCCGCGGCACTAATAATTTGCATTCAAACGCCGATATCTCCAAAACTATTGCATGGATTCGGCTGCAGTTTGGTTTAGGTTGTAGAGCAGTTTTGGTTTAGTTTGTAGAGCAAGTTTGGCTTAGGTTTTGTTGTAGTTTCGCGGGGCCTGGAGCCGGGGCTAGCGGCGCGTCTGACGGTATGGTTGGGTGTGTGTGGGGGTGTTTGTGGGTGGTTTGTATGTGTGTATGTTTGTTTGTATGTTTGCGTGTGACACAGTGTTGGCAGTAGCCGTCAGCTGCTGCCTGGTACTTTGTACTAGCATCCTACATGCCGCACCCACACGAGACACGTCCACACCCACACTAAATACTTCCACACCCGTAGGTTAAAATGTAAAACTTGCAAACTAAACAAACCAAAATTGGGACAAGGACAATATAAAGTCAAATTAAATTATCAAAATCGCTATGTGGAAACAACGCTTACTAAAATGAAAATTATTAAATAAAAGAACACAATCCACCACATAGGGTGTACATCACTACATGAGCAAGTTAATCTGTTTCCCAAGCAAACCAATCGCACATATAACAACGCACTATCGTCACGTTAAAGGAAGTAGTCAAGTTTGGGAAGTCCGGGACGTTCTGGCAAATTTTACTAAACTCTGCATGAATAAAGAAACTACATGTTAAATGTCAAAATATTATTTAAAATCAAATTTGCAACATGACAAGACATTAACAATAGTAAAAAATACAAATATTGATAAGATATCTATACTATTACAAAATAATATATAAAATACAGTACAGCACTCACTAACGATAGTGCTATCGGGTAGGTACCTGTAAGCATAGCATGCCTCAAGTGACCCCTATCAATAACTACCCTACAAATAACCTACATTTATAGCACAAATAAACTAAGGAAATCGCAAAAGTAAGCAATTGATACTATCGACAATGAATACATATAATATAAAGAGAAATAATTGCAAAATATGAAGTAACAACAGATTTAAACAAAGAGTACTCTTTTAACAAGAACAATAAATTTAAAAAATCATCAATATTAATAATAAATTTATCTAATAATAATAATCTAATAAATACGTAATAATAATTATCTAATAAATACGTCCACAACCGCACTAGACACGTCCACACCCGCACTACATGTCCATAACTCCACACCCGCACTAGACACGTCCACACCCGCAATAGACACAGTGGCGCCTAGGCCTACACATGTGACACACCTGCATCTCTGCCTGCCCTGTTCAGTTGTGTGTGTGCATGCAACGTTTTTCTATTGGCATGTTTAGTGTCAGTTTGGGTTTGTGAATGTTTTCATTGATTTTACCTGCGTGCTAGTGTTTTGTCTGGCCATTAATCATATAATGTTACCGGTATCTAGTTTACTAGCTAGATGATGCGTAAAATAGGTCGCGGCGAAATTACCCAGCCGGGCAGGGTAATTTCGCCGCGAGAGTGACTTTTTCAAAAATTCGGCAGCATGACCAAAACATTTTTTTTTTTTTCTTTTTTTGGGCATCTATAGCAGAAAGGCTGAATGTATAGATAAAAATTAAAAAATTTAAAAATTCCATTTGTGGCAGTTTCTATTTGTCAAAATACGCGATTTTTGGCGAAATTACCCCGTCTTACCCTATATGTATTCACCTAGTTGTAGTTTGAAGTGTGTGGATGTGTATCCTCTCCTCCATCAGGTTAATACTCGTCAATGGCAGGCTCGGTCTATTGCCCTTCACTCCTTAGAACTTGTTTGTTTAAGTGGGATTGTTTTTATGTAAGCGTGAGTGTGTGTCTTGCCTCCCCTCCATCAGCCTCACACTCATCAATGACTGGATCGGACTACTAAAGAACTTTAGTACTGGTGGCTTTTGGGTATACTGTATGTATTTTTGTTAGGTTACTGTGCGCATTATTGCCGAGTCTTATGCCCTTTACTTTTATTAGTTAATTAACCCTCTCACGTCCTTGACGCAATTTTGAGCCTATTAGGGATACTTTAACCCTCTCACCACGGAAGGGCTCTTGAACGCCCATAAAAAAGCATATAACAGGTACCCGGAAGGGCTCTTGAACGCCCAGTGGTTGAAAGTCTGTGAGCTTCGTGTGCGAGGCGTCGGTCCGACGCATGTAAACAACAGCCGGCTGGACCGACGCCCCGCATTTCCGGCCACAAGAAGGAGAGCGTCGCTTGTTCGTGTGTGCCTGTATGTTGTTAAGTATCGAAAAGTAGTGTAAAGTGGCTGTTTTGGCCATAAAGTTATCCAATGAAATCATCATCACAACTCAACCAGTTGACTTAGAGAGCTCTACTTAATGCCATTCTACAGGTAAATAACACAGCTACGCTTGGGGATGCGCGGGAATGCGGGAAGCAGTCAGATTAACAAATATACGGTAGCCTAGCCTAGACGTTTTTCGGCCAAAACACCCGGGTTTCGAGGAATATATATATAATACATAGCCAGGCCTGGAGGGTTAAAGCCTTTGTTACCATCAGGGGTATTTATAAACCTTTAGTTTATTTTCTTCAACCTCTGCAGTTATCTTTGAGTTAGCTGTGGGCAGAAAACTAATTTTGGAGAGGTAATTATAAGAGTGAGAGTAATCTATTTCTTATTGCTAATCTGGCAACCTCTGCATCATAAGGATGTGAGAGGGTTAGTATGAGCCTTGTGTGTTTAAAGCCTCGTATTTCCCCAGGTTCATCTTACCAGACTGCCTGCAACACCTGGACCTAGTTCCGGTGTACCAGCGAGCGGTCCTCAAAGCCTCGTGGGCCCGTGTGTGGGAGTGGGCCGTGGGAGAGCTGCGGGCCCATGTACTGAAGGCTGAACAGTTTTCATCCTCCCATCACCATCTTCACCCTTCCTCCGCCCGTACTCCCAAGACCAATCCTGCAGCCTCATATAAGGACTCCAACCTCAGCTGCAGGGATCATAATATTCTGGCCTCCATGCCACTTTCTAGGTAATTTTTCATGTTGTATAGGATAAAATAGGATTATTACGCTGCGGGGTAATTTCGCCGCGACAGCAATGATACCAATACAAAGGCCAATAGTTCTGAAACTATTGTATGAATTCGGCTGCTGTTAGGCTTAGGTTTAAGAGGAATGCTGACCTAACAAGATCATAATTTAAAATGTAAAACTTGCAAACAAAGCAAACCAAAACTGGGACAAAGACAATATAGAGTCAAAACAACTTATCAGAATCGGTATGTGGAAACAACGCTTATTAAAATAAAATTTATGAAATTAAAGAACACAATCCACCACATAGGGTGTACACTACTACATGAGCAAGTTAATCTGTTTCCCAAGAAAACTAATTGCACACATAACAACGCACTATCGTCACATTCAAGGAATTAGTCAATTTGGGAAGTCCGGGACGTTCTGGCAAATTTTACTAAACTGCATGAATAAAAGAAACTACACTTAGTGTTAAAATGAGGTATTGTTCCATTGTGTAAACAAGTGCCTTTTGATAAATTAAATTGTTTACCAAATTATTTTAAACGAAACAATTGCGCCGATACGAACAGTGTTTCACCATTCTCCAGAGGAAGATTAGAACATGATTTAGTAATTTAGTGGGTGTTTGTAACCCTTTCAATTTCGGAGAACGATCGAGTGGAAATAATCATGTTGAAAATACCCCGTCGGGAGGGGTAATTTCGCTGTGAGGTACATAGTTTTTACCCCGGATACTGGTGGTGCGAAAATAAAAATTAGCCGTAGTCCATGGGTTAAAAGAAATCTTTGGCGTTGCCCAAATTATTTTTTTGACAAAAACTATTATAGGTATCTTAACCCATTGGCTGCGCGAGACGTTCCGGAACGCCATGGCAATTTACAGCAATCTCCAGGCTTTTAAAGCCTGTCCTACCCGTTTACAGGGGCAGTGGCGGCTAGCTCACTGCACGTGGGGGTTGGTACCGGGGGCGACGGCGCGGTCGCCCGTGCTGTCGCTCCATGGACCGCCCATCAGTGAGGCCCGGTCTCGGTTTCCGGGGGTCCGGTCTACCTTCCTGGTGGGTTTCCTGGCTTCTGTCCGGCTGCCCTCCATTACGTACAGATTGGGGATGTTTGCAATTCACTTTGCCCTCAGTCCCAGTATAGCGGTTTTGCCTAAGCTAGGCCTCTCTGTACGTAGTGGTGCTATCCCCCCTTGTCTAGGGGGGTAGGGTATGGGGATGAAACCCCCTAGGACCTGCCCCTGTTTGTGCCGTCGGTGTGGGGGTCGGGGCTTCCTGACTCGCGACGGGGGGCTCTGTTAGCTCTTATGGTACGCTCTTTATTTTTGCTTTGTTTCTGATTTTTCTTTTATTTTTCTTTATTTTTCTTTCCTTTTTCGTTTTCCGACAAACCGAAATTAGAATAGTAAAAACAACTTGGGTCATCATGGTCCGTCCATGCAACCCCACTACCCCGGAACAAGCTAATGCGCACCCTGTCCCCGTCCCACGCGATCTCACGGACTGTCCACCTGACCTTTCTCAACTCTCTGGGGCTTCCGCCCTAGACGCATATGTCCCTACTAGTACCGTACCAGCTCAAACCTCTGACTCTCTCCTCATTGACCGCTCTCCGGCGCCTTCCTCGGCTTCGACTTTGGTAGACGTGGAGTGTGTCACCTCTCTTTCCGATTCTTCATTAGTTCAGCCTGCTCTTTCTTCTACAGCTTCCTCTTCCGTATCCCTCCCCGCTCCGCCAGTTCAGACCTCTTCTCTTCCGTCGTTTGCTATCCCTTCTACTGCATCTGCCACTCTTCCTTCCTCGTCTTCTTCCTCCATTGCTTCCTCATCTCACATCGTCACTTTCGAACCATATTCTCCTTCTTTTTCTTCTTCTTCAGTTCCTTCTCCTTCGGTTCCATCTACTTCAGTTTCTTCTCCTTCAGTTGCTTCTTCTGCTCGCCCTCGTTCTTCTATTCTTCCTCTCTCCGATCTCTTTGCCCCTGCCGATTTTGTTAAATTCTTTTCTATCCCCGCCTCAGCCCCTCTTGCCGGAGATGACTTTCTGTTCCACCTCAGTCTCCTTCAGAAGGTGGGCAAGGATGTCACTTTCCACTCTCGTCATGATCATTCCCGACTGGTTACAGTGCAGAACGAGAGTCAGGCTGCTGCTATGGCGGCCTTTGCAGACCCCAACGGTACTCCCATCCCTGCTTTTAAAGACCAAAAAATGAACTCGTGCACAGGTACTGTCCTGATCCCTTCTTATATCCAACTCGGTGATCGGGACTTCAAAGATTGCGCCGACCTTATTGGGAAGGCCGTTGTTGCTCAAGACCATGTTGTAATTAATATTGTCTGTTACACCATCCAACCTCGCCACAATCGCCGCTACCCCTCTAATATCGCTAAAATAACGTTCGATGGTAATATTCTCCCTTCTCACGTTATTGTCGGTGGTACTCGCATCGACGTCTTACAATCCCTTCCCCGCCCTCAGCAGTGCAAGGGTTGCTGGCGTTTTGGCCATCCCGTGAAAAACTGTCGCTCTCTCAACCCCGACTACCCTACATGCCCGTACTGTGCGCAACCTGGCCATATTGCTGATGAATGCCCGTCTACGACCCCCTGCTGCCTCAACTGTAAAGACTCCCATCCTGCCTATTCCCATGATTGCCCCATTTACAAATTTGAATCTGAAGTTACAATTCTTAAAGCAAAACAAGGCCTTACTCACTACTGCCCGTAAGGAAGCTCTTCGCCTGGGCTTCTCACCTCGTCCGATTTCTGCACTTATCTCTCACCCTCCCGTCTCTTCTTCCACTTCCTCCGTTCCGCTTCCCTTGTCCTCTTCCTCCTCTTCCTCTACTTCCTCTGTTTCGCTCTCTGTCCCTTCTTCCCTTACTTCTACGCCTTCGGTTTCTTCTGTCTCCACTACTCCTATTACTGTCTCTTCGTCTTCTATCCCTTTGTCTAACTCTTTCTCTGTGCTTGACTCTTCTACTCCTACTTCCATTTCCGCTCCTTCCACTTCCTCTACTCGCCCTCGCCCCTCTTCTTCTGGTTTGGCTCAACGCCCCACCCGCCAGCGGTCCCATCCCAAGCCTTCCTCTAGTTCTTCTCCTCTTCCCTCGTCTCGTGGTTCCATTTCCTTCCGTTCTCCTGTCTCTACCAAACGGATTTCCAAAATTCCTTCCCGTACCTCCCGTTCTCCCTCTCCCCACTGCTCTTCTAAACGCAGGGACTTCCACCGTAATGTCCGGAGTCCGAGTCCCGGTGAGAAGAAGAAAAAGAGGTTGCCTCCTTCCTCCACCTCTCCATCTCTTTCTTCTTCTTCCTGCCTTCGCCCTCCCTCTGACTTAACCCTCTCACCATGGAAGGGCTCTTGAACGCCCATAAAAAAGCATATAACAGGTACCCGGAAGGCCTCTTGAACGCCCAGTGGTTGAAAGCCTGTGAGCTTGGTGTGCGAGGCGTCGGTCCGACGCATGTAAACAACAGCCGGCTGGACCGACGCCCCGCATCTCCGGCCACAAGAAGGAGAGCGTCGCTTGTTCGTGTGTGCCTGTATGTTGTTGTTAAGTATCGAAAAGTGGTGTAAAGTGGCTGTTTTGGCCATAAAGTTATCTCCAATGAAATCATCATCACAGCTCAACCAGTTGACTTAGAGAGCTCTACTTAATGCCATTCTACAGGTAAATAACATAGCTACGCTTGGGGATGCGCGGGAATGCGGGAAGCAGTCTGATTAACGAATATACGGTAGCCTAGCCTAGACGTTTTTCGGCCAAAACACCCGGGTTTCGAGGAATATATATATAATACATAGCCGGGGCTGGAGGGTTAAACATGTCCTTTGAGTCCATTCCCAAGATTCGAGACTTTCTCGATTCTTCTCGTCCCCCGCCTCTTACCGTTTCAGCTGACATTCATCCCGTCCCCTCTACACTACCCCTTACCCACCTCCTCCTTCCCCGGTCCCCCCCTCTTCCGTCTCTTCCCCTTCCCAACCTTCTTCTCTTCCTTCTGTCTCTCTTTCGTCCTCTGCCCTTCCCTCCTCTCACTCTGGCCCTCCTATTTCTTCTTCTCCTTCGCTGTCAAGCCTCCCTATGCCCCCCGGTTTTCGGTCCTCCCCTCTGCCTCCTTCTCTTCTGTCTCCCCGTTAACCCATCCACCTCTTCATTGTTGTACATAAGTGTGTATTTTTCCCTTTATCATTATTTGTATTTATCTGTCTCCCCGTTCGCCCATCCGCCTCTTCATTGTTGTACATAAGTGTGTATTCTTCCCTTTCTTTTTTTGTTGGCTTTTGCCTCCTTTTAATTCTCCACGTTATCCTCATTCACCTTTTCTTAGTTGTACATAAGTGTGTGTGTTTTACCTTTACTGTTATTTGTATATATTTGTTTCCTTCTATGTGTGTCCTTCCTCTTTTTCTGTGCGTTCTTATTTTCGGTGGCTTTTGCCTCCTTTTATGGTTTTCTTTTATCTGTTTTCGTTGTTTTTTCGTCCTTTAGTCTCCTTTTAGTTTCTTTTTTCTTTTTTCTTTTATTATGCCCATTTTGCAGTGGAATCTTCGTAGTCTTAATGCTCAAAGGATTGACTTACGTTTTCTTCTTTCTCTTCACTCCCCTAAGGTTGTTTGTCTTCAGGAGACTCGTCTTTTCTCTCCTCCTGTTCCCTTTCCTCATTACTCTTTTTATAGTTCTCCCCACTCTCTCCATGATACTTGTCTTCTTATTCATCGTTCTGTCCCTTTTGAAGAGCTGTCCTTTTCTACTCATTTCCCTTGCACCTTTGCTAGAGTCTATCTTGACCACTGGTTAACAGTGGTTTCTGTGTATTTGTCGCCTTCTCTTCCCATCGATTTTACCGAATTCTCCGAGATTTTATCTAAGTTGCCCTCTCCATTCTTAGTCCTTGGTGATTTTAATGGTCGGCATACCTTGTGGGGTGACAATGTTATTTCGCCCCGGGGTCGTCGGCTTGAACCTTTTCTCTCAGACCGTAATCTTTCTATACTTAATTCTGGTGCTCCTACTAATTTTGATGCTCGGAGTCGTACGTTTTCCTGTATCGATCTTTCCCTGTGTTCCCCTTCAGTTTCACTTGATTTTCATTGGTCAGTTCTCGAGAATTCTCACAATTCCGACCATTTTCCCATTCTCCTTTCTCTGACTACCTACTCTCCTACTCCTAACTCCCCTCGTTGGTGCTTCCAGCGGGCGGACTGGTCTTCTTTCGCTTCCCTTACTGTTCCTTCTTTGCTTCCTCCTCCTTTCTCATCGGTCCATGTCATGCTCTCGTTTTTTCTGGATCTGGTTTTCGGTGCTGCTTTGACGTCCATTCCCCGGACGTCTCGCCCTTTCTCGTCTAAATGCGTCCCTTGGTGGTCTCCTGAGTGTTCCAGGGCCCTCCGGGTTAAACAGGCAGCTTGGAAAAGTTTTCGCCGTAAGCGTCTCACCCCTGCTTCTCAGGAGTCATTTTTCTCTTTCGCCGTGCATCTGCTCTTTTCCGTCGTACTACCAAAGCCGCTAAACGCCGAAGTTGGGAGCCCTATGTTTCTTCTATTACGTCTCGCACTCCTGTCGCTTCGGTTTGGAAACTTATTCGTAAGATCTCTGGTAAACATCTTCCCTTCCATGCTCCAGTCCTCCGCATTGATGGTGTTTCTGTGGCAGACTCCGAAACAATTGCTAATCGATTGGGCTCGTACTTTAGCTCAGTTAGCAGTGGTTCTCACCTCTCTGCTGAGTTTCACTCGCTTAAAGTCGTTGCGGAAAGTACTCCAATTACTTTTAGTCTTTCCTCTGACGAATCCTATAATGCTCCTTTTTCCTCAACTGAGTTACGCACCGCTCTCCGTGCCTGTAAGAACACTTCTGAGGGTCCTGATGGTGTCCATTATCTCATGCTCAAACATCTTTCCTCGCAAGCTCTGGTCTTCTTGTTAGCTCTCTATAACAAGATTTGGTCTTCTGGTGTTTTCCCTCCCTCTTGGAGTACTGCCCTGACCATACCTTTTCTTAAACCTGGCAAGTCTGGGTTCTCCCCACAGGACTATCGCCCAATTGTCCTTACCAGTTGCCTGTGTAAACTCTTTGAAAGTATGATTAACGCTCGTCTCATGTGGATTCTTGAGTCGCGCCATTTGTTGTCTTCTTCCCAGTTCGGGTTCAGACGTGCTCGTAGTACGCTTGACCCCCTCATTCGCTTGGAATCTTATATCAGGACAGCTTTTGCTCGTCGTCAAACTGTCATTGCTGTTTTTTTCGATCTCGAAAAAGCCTACGATTCTACCTGGAAGTACCACATTTTGCGTCAGCTCCGTTCTTGTGGCATTTACGGTAATCTAGGAGTCTTTATTCAGAATTTTCTTTCTTCTCGGTCCTTTCGTGTCAGAGTCGCTTCCCACTTATCTTGTCTTTACCCTCAGTTGGAAGGTGTTCCTCAGGGTTGTGTCCTGAGTACCATCCTTTTTCTCATTGCTATCAACAGTATCGTGTCTTCTCTTCCTGTCGGGGTTCGGTCTTCCTTGTATGTCGACGACTTTGCGATTTACGCAGCCGACTCAGATATTGACGCTTTGCATCTTCTTCTCCAATCCGCTATTCTGGCTGTTTCTTCATGGGCAACCCGCCACGGGTTCCGTTTTTCCACCTCCAAATCCTGCGTGATGACCTTTACTCGTTGCCATTCTATTCCTCATCCTCCTCTTACTCTTTATGGTACTGCCCTCCCTTATCGTTCCTCTACTACTTTTTTGGGTCTTACTTTTGATTCTCGTCTTAATTGGTCCGCTCATGTTTCTTCTCTCAAGGTTGCTGCCTTACTCCGCCTCCGCCTTCTTCAGTCCTTGTCCCACCTCACTTGGGGTGCTGATCGAGCGCCTCTTCTTCGGCTTCATACGGTTCTTGTCCTCTCTAAGTTGGATTATGGCTGTCAAGTTTACTCTTCAGCCTCTGATTCTGTTCTCCATGCTCTTGATTCTGTTCATCACTCTGATCTTCGTCTTGCCCTTGGTGCTTTTCGTTCCTCTCCTGTTGAAAGCCTCTATGCTGAGTCTGGTTTCCCTTCTCTTTATCGCCGTCGGGCTCTCCTGTCCCTTCGTTCTTACGCTCGCCTTCAACAATTCCCATCTTCACATCTTTCCCTTCCCCCTTCGGTCGTTGCTACTTTTTCGTCTCACCCCCGTCTTGGTTCTCCGTTTTCTGTCCGCATGCTCTCGCTGCTCGCATCGTGCTCTTTCCCTGTTTCTAACGTCCTCCCTTTCCGCTTTTGCTCTTTTCCCCCCTGGCTTTTCCCTCGTCCTTCGGTTTGCCCTTCCATCCTCCCTTGCTCCAAGTCCTCTACTTCTCCCCTCGTTCTTCGGTCTCGTTTCTTAGGTCACCTCTCTCTTCACGCTACAACCACTCCTGTGTTTACTGATGGCTCCAAGACGTCGGTAGGCGTTGGGTTTGCCGTCCTTTTTCCCACTTGCTCGTATCAATATTCTTTACCTCCCGTTGCCAGTATTTTAACTGCTGAACTTTATGCTATTTTTATTGCCCTCCGTTTGATGTGTTCCTTCCCCTCCTCGTCCTTTACTTTGTTCTCTGATTCTCTCAGTGCTCTACTTATATTACAGTCCTCCCCTGCTCTACACCCTTTAGTTCTTTCCATTCAGGAATGGCTTTTCCGCCTTTCTGTCCGCAAAAAGCTTGTACATTTTTGCTGGGTTCCCAGTCACGTTGGCGTTTGCGGTAATGAGCGGGTTGATTGCCTTGCTCGTTCTGCTGCCGTGCGGGGTACCCGCTCCTCACTTGCTGTCCCGGCCTCTGATTTCTTCCCTTCCTTGTCCAGGTTTCTTTGGTCGAGGTGGCAGACTCAGTGGTCCACTATCTCCGTTAATAAACTTCGTTCTGTCAAACCGTCCGTTTCTGGGTGGTCTGATCCCTCCCACCGTAATCGCCGATGGGAGACGGCTTTGGCCCGTCTCCGCATTGGCCACACCAGACTTACCCATTCGTTTTTAATGTCCCGTTCTCCTCCGACTCTTTGCTCGCGCTGTACCGTTCAGCTTTCTGTCTCCCATCTTTTCCTCGATTGCCCCTTATTTTCCGTTGCCCGCGCGCGTTTCTTCCCTTTTCTGGCTTTCCTCCGCCGGCCCCCATGTCTTGCTGATTTTCTTTCTGAGTCTCCCTCGTTTTCTATCTCCCGTATTATGTCCTTCCTTCATCATGTTCGAGTTCTCGATGATATTTAATTAACTTCCTTCCCGTCTTTAAACATTTCATGCCATATGGCCTTTGTCGCCTGGTGCGTTGACTTCATTAATGTTAATGTTAATGTTTTAAAGCCTGTTAATGCCGTATAAATTGAGTGTCAGTGGGTGGGAACGCGTGGGACCCACCTCCAACCGCCAGCACGTCCGTCCGTGCTCTGAGACCCCAGACCCGGGTCTCAGCAGTGCTGCCAAAGGCAAAACAGCGCTACATTGCTAAAAAATAGCGAGTTTTCCCCAATGTCTATGGTACGCTGCGGGTGAACCCCGCAAGCTACAAAGCTTATTCTAGTGGCATTTTGAAGCTATTTTCATCTAGTTTTTGGCTGAATACATTTAATTTCATGCAGACACTTGATTACTCATTCAGGAGTGCCTGAATATGCCCTAAATAGCCCAAATATGCCCACAGAGAAAGGGTTGTTGTTGTTGTTCCCCAAGCTGCCTGGCCGAACAGCCCCAAGGCCCCGAGCAAGGCCAAGGCCATAACCGAGCGCCCCCACAGAACCCTCCCCGCCGACCACAATAAAGCCTGGGTGACCGAAGCCACTCCATGGCGGGGAGCTGAGGAGTGTGCGGAAATGCCCGGGAAACCAAAGCCCCACCCAGGGCCCTGTGTCCCTCAGCAATTATGAAGAGAAAGTTGAGGGGCAAGGGAAAAATGTGACGCTTTGGCTTCCAATCTTGGTAGATTGGGAGGTCAATCCACGTTAGAGACGCCGTCACTTGAGATCTAGAAAATATATAAGTAAAAGTAACAGTCAGAGTAAGCTATGGGTATGGCAGAGATTGCTCAGTTCTCACTCTGATAGACCAGCCCATCACCACATGACTAGAACCCAATCCTCTCCGCATCAGCTAGGAAAGGCCCTAGAAAGCCGCCTTTGGCGGGGGGATAGCTCCCCTATTTCAACCCTTTTCGGGGTTGGGCACCCGCAGAAGACCTGAATGGATAGATAAAGCAAAACATACAAATATTAATAATAATAATCCACATGTGGCGCTGTCTCGTGTCGGCCACCTCCAGCAATTGGGTGTGTGCCTGAGTATATACTGTACATACATACAAGAAAGTGGGCCCCTTTGCTCCTGCAGGACACTGGCTAACGTACTGTTTATATAAAAATATAATGTTTAATTTTATTCTGGCTACTGTAACTTATAATCTGCAATACCATACATAGAATCTGTTTATTTATTGGCTGTTGTTCCCTTTTCAGATTTATCTTGGCACTAGTATGTCTGTTAACTCGAGCTCATGGTGGCTCTGATCTGAGTCTTCTTATATCTGGGGGACTCCTGGCTCTTATACAGACACTCCTCAGGCTTATTGGTCAGTCTCCATATGTAACTATTTTCTTATCTGTAGTATTTGTAAATATAAGGGTACATCAGGGTGTGTACAATGACGCCCTCGTTTTGAAGGGGTTAAACGGGGCGACATAATGTTCATAATGTTCATTATTCAATAGAAATTCAACATAAAAGTTCAACAACCTATTTATAATTAGCCAATTCTGTCAATTCCTTCTTCAACAGCTTCTTTATAATCTGAGTATTGTGTGTCCTCCCCAGGTCCATCAACGGGTGCCAGTGGTCGCAGTCCGGACAAAGAGGAGCTGGTGGCCATCTTTGAGGAGGCCGCCAAGAAGCCTCGCATGCCACCACCACCTCTCTCCGGTCACGAACTGGCCGCCATGATGAAGGTAAATATACACAGTTTCCTCCATTTCTGTTCATCTCCCTCTTTTCTTTTTCAACTAAAGAAATTATTATTGAAGAAACTTAGCAACTGAATCCCTTATTCTGATTCTAAATAATGATACTGTCAGACGGATTTATTATGGTGACGACTAGGCCTACTCAACCAGAAGAATTATTTCATCCGGTTGATCTCAACAAGTACGGTATAGTACTGATAAGTTTTAGTAGGCCCAGGTTGAGTTGGCTCAAATTCAGATCTACAGTACTAGTTGAAATGGTCTACTGATTGAGTTGTCCAGGAACCTATTATTTAATTTAAAAAAAAAATACTTTGCATTAGGAGATTTATTTTTTTCCCTTCACAGGTTGGAACTCGTGTGGTGCGTGGGATTGATTGGAAATGGGGCGACCAGGACGGGCCGCTGCCAGGGGAAGGAACGGTGATCGGGGAGTTAGGAGAGGATGGCTGGATCCGGGTACAGTGGGACAACGGATCCACCAACTCCTACCGCATGGGCAAGGAGGGCAAGTATGACCTCAAGCTGGTCGACTCTCCCCTCCCACCGCCCCCGGATACCGACTCTGATACCGAGGAGGAGGAAGGTAGGATGATTTGTTCTTGGTTATATTATTATTATCATCATCATTGTCATCTTTATTATCCTTAAACCTTTCTGTACGGGTGATGTCTTGTTTTTTTACCATATTTAGATGAATGTATGCAGTTTAGGATGGTTTTGTGGGATCAAAAAGCTATTTATGATAACTTAAAGTAGGGATCATACTTAATTTGAATAAAATCACCTACCGGTGCTGTTTGCTAGAATAAAAAGAAGTCACCCATACTGAAAGGTTTAAGCTGGTTAACTCTCATATCTCACCACCTCCTGACACTGATTTTGGTACTGAAGAGGAAGAAGGTATGCCTATATGTCTTTGTTCAATCATTATCTTCAAGAATATCATCATCAGCTTCAGTCTAAAATGTTGATATGAAGGGCTGTGTAGTTCATACCTGAGAAACCCTGCAAGAACTATCAGGGGAATGAGTGCCAAAGACAACTAATGTGGCCAGACT
>CM064485.1:55918441-56132651 GCA_032716605.1 Paralithodes platypus
CCCGCCGGGCTTCCTCACGCCCTGGTACGTTGCACGCACTCACACTCTCTCTCTCCTTCTGGCTGAGCCTATAGAAGCTTCATAGTTAGCATCACACACTGCTTGCACTTTAGGCTTCTGCTCCCATATTTTGTTATTTATACTTCTGGCTTCAGTGTTCTCTTTTTATTAGAACTTAAGGGCTAACAGCTACCCTTATCATATTATATTTACTTTTAGTTTCAGGGTACTATTTCTTCTTATACAGTTGCGGTCAGAAGTTCTTGATTTACATTCACCCTGTTCTATTGGTGTTTCCATTGCTCACAATCCTCCCTTGGGATTAGATGCCTTTGTGTCACCGAGTTAAAGAATACTTCCCATGCAATGTATGGATTTCTCTTGTATCACTGATTGAGGGACTTCTGTTAGCCTTTAAACAACAGAAGGTGAACAATGTGATTGAGAACATCAATTCATAATCCTAAATGGTTAAAATGGCAATCATGTGGTTAAAAGCAACCACGATTGGTTAAATCAGAAGTTGGCATATTCACTTAAGTTAATTATGATAACATGATCAGTCAGGGTGAATCCTCATTTGGTTCACTCATGTCAAATAGTTCCAACACAGACAAATTGTTGTCAGTAATATTTTTTTGAGTAATGGGGCAATGTTATGGCAGGACTTTATTGTATTACACTCCTATTGCTAAAAGGCAACTCCTTCCGAGCTGTTACAATGTATGTACTGTAATGGAAAACGACGCTAAGCTATTGTATGTATGTATTAAGTCACAAAAGTAAAGTTATACCTCACACCAGAGAAATTGACAGTTAAGGTGCATTCCCTCACTGCCTGCTAGCATAGTTTGTATCCCAGATATTGCTCTGAGGGGGCAGTACTTAATTGTCAAGTTGACATTTGTGGGGTATATGCTCTGTACTTCTTTTATCATTCAACAGTTTACCAGGAATGCTAATTGCATGACTACGGTTTATGTACAGTTGTCCACACGAATTTTGTATACACTCCATGATTTTTTGTATGGAAAGAAAATTAGCATGATTGAATCAGAAGTGTATTTTCTTATGCAGTAGCTAAATACTGTAACATAGCCACTTAACAGTCTGCTAGTAAATTTTTCTAGTAAATCAATCATATTTATCTACTTCCATACATAAAATCACAGAGTGGATAATTTCATGTGGCCAACTGTACTTCTATCTTACTTCAGTCCACCTCCCTCTCCCCGACTCCATATTTCTGGCAATCCTGGCTTCAATATCCTCTTAACCCGGGAACTGCGGGAAAACTCTTAAGAGTTCCCCCGGCGGACTGCGGGAAGACTCTTAAGAGTAGGGAAAAAAAAAATCAATTTTAAACACCAAATTTTTTTATTTTTGTTTATTTTTTATTTGTTTTGCCCCTGGGCCATGCAAAATATCACTCCTCTACCTCCCCTCCTTCCCCACTTTCCTCCCCTCCTTCAGTTATCACCTATTTTCCCTGTTATTCCCTTATTCTGTGGTATATTTTCGTGCTAACATTAGCGAGTTGCAAGCTGGGCATTGTCATCACTGTTAGCAAGCGAGTGCAAGAGAGAGAGAGAGAGAGTATCGATCGACAGTGTCTCTCCAGCCTTGGGGAAAATTGGCGGGAAAGGAGGTTGCCTCAGCCATACATTATGTAACTCCCGGCCTGTATCGCCGATTTTGACCATCCAAACGCTGTTTCCACTTGTTTTATTGTTGTTGTTGTTGTTGTTGTTGTTGTTCCCTAAGCTGCCTGGCCGAACAGCCCCGAGTCCCTGAGAAAGGCCATGGCCACGATCGGGCTTTCCCACAGAGCTCTCATTGAGTGTAGATTGTGTTGTTGGCGTAAGTGGTTGTGTGAAATGCAGTCTTCTATGATGTGTTTAATGGTATGGGTGCTGTGTTACATCCCGGGCAGGCGTCGACAACGGAGTCATCCAGTCTCTTCTGATAGCTCAGGAGAGCTGGATGGTGTCCGCATCTCAGCCTGGCCAGGTGGACTCTGTCCTCGCGAGGAAGGGAGGATTCGGAAGGATGGATTTCGGGAGGGTCGTGCATGCAGCTGTGTGTTGTCTGTGAGTGAGTGGATGGATCGGTGAGAGATATGAGTATGGATGTGCTTCTGGATGTTGGTTCGGGGTGGGCAGGGAGGGAGAGAGGACAATAATTGTGTGTGATACCGTGTGCTGGGTGTTGTTTTGATATTTCTTGGTGTCTGTGGGTGTGTTGCCATGTAGTTTAGTGGGTGGTCTTGGTTCGTGGAGGCTGCTGCCAGGAATTGAGTGCCTCTCATGTCCAGATGGTCTTTGACTTTGAGGATTTTGGTTTCTTGATGTAGGTGATCTGTGGGTGCAGTAGCTGTGCAGCCTGTAATGATCTTCAGGGCTTTGTTTTGAATAGTCTGTAAGGTCTTATGATGTGTTTCAGCTAGGTTAGAAGCCCAGGCTTTTTATTGTTGTAACAGGTTAATACCTTTATAATCAACCTATAATAGGCGCATATGGAGAAGTTTTAATGCTATTTATGGTAAAATGAATATTTTAGTGATGGAAACAGCTCAAATACGTCAGCACAGGCAGAGGTGTCTAATACCCCCCATGCGCACTTCAGAGGTTAAGGGGAGATAGGTCGTTTTTTTCTGGTCCTCCTTTTTCCTCGTTTAGCCCCATTAGTTTCAAGATTTTAAGATGTTTGCCACATTAGTTTGTCGATTTTAAGACCTTTCGGCTCGCCCCATTTCTTTGTCAAAATTAAGACCTTTTGTGATATTTAGATGTCGATTCTTTTCCTGACGAACGATAGTGAACTTGTAATTTTGGAAGAACCGGCCAATGGATGTTTTTTTAAGTTTGATTGAGGTCTAGCGAGGAAACTAAATAATAAAGGAATAAATTAATTAATAGGCCCAAAATACGGCCGATCTCCTATAAATGAATGTGCTTTTGGCTACAGTTACAGTATATTGTCATACTGCTTTTATATCTAACTTCAGTTTTCAGCTTTATACCCTCTCGCTATTACTCACTCTCACTAGCACTCTCTCTCTCTCGTTCTCTCTCTCTCTCTCTCTCTCTCTCTCTCTCTCTCTCTCTCTCTCTCTCTCTCTCTCTCTCTCTCTCTCTCTCTCTCTCTCTCTCTCTCTCTCTCTCTCTCTCTCTCTCTCTCTCTCTCTCTCTCTCTCTCTCTCGTTCTCGTTCTCGTTCTCGTTCTCGTTCTCTCTCTCTCTCTCTCTCTCTCTCTCTCTCGTTCTCGTCCTCTCTCTCTCTCTCTCTCTCTTCTCTCTCTTCTCTCTCTCTCTCTCTCTCTCTCTCTCTCTCTCTCTATCTCTCCAGTAGCGATTTTTTTTTTTTTTTTTTTTTTTTTTCAGTTGTATAACCAGCAGGCTGGCAAATAGAATTATTTATGTCCTAATATTTTGATAATTATAATTTAATTGCTCTCAGAATAAATTCCAACATAGGTGGATATATATTTTTGGCATCTGTTTTTATTTTTGCCTGGCCATTTTACATACAGTAATTGATTAATTGTAGTTATTAGCTTCTTGGTTTTATATGTAAGTGGTTGGAGTTCCATATTCTAAGATATTTTGGATAAGGTGTGTCAATATTTAGTATTTATTTACTAGTTTTTGTTTTTTGCATTGTAAAAATTTTGCATGGTATTGGGAGCTATGTATTTGTGTTTGGCTAGATTTTGATGATTCTAAAATAAAGCATTTATTTTATTGCCTGAAAACCATGAGGTCGAGGGTTCGAGTCTCGGTCCAGCCAGTGTGCTATTTGGCAGACTCCAGTGCTGTGGTGGACAGCACAGTCTAGCAATCTGTGGCAACTGTTCACTGAAGTCCCTGTCATCATGGCTGCTACCTTATTATAATGTGAAACCCAGCTATTTAACCTTACTGTTTGGCCACAGAAATTTATATAAAGGCAGCATTGCCAATTTCTGCCAGATAGGTAGGACCAAATTCTATGCCACCCAATGGTATACATATATGTACAGTACTTACATACGGTATAGCCAGACCTATGAGAGTTCCGTATGGAGCTCAGTGGTCTGGTTAATCTGCTCTACATAACTAACTACATACTGTATACACACACAAGCAATTATGCAACCTACTAAGAGTGTATGCGGATGGGAGAGAGAGATTATGTGTATGTACATTCTAGAGCAGAACTGCTGGTCTTAACTATTTGAAAGCTATCTCGGACTGAATTGAAGTTTATTATTTTTGTACCCGTTATTTACATTTAAAAAGTTCAGTTATGGTGTTCGAGGGTCCATTTTCAGCCTGAATTTGTGTTTAGAGTGTACTGTATATGTATGTAAAAATTACACCATGCATTAATAAATATAGACAATACAGTACTCTGATGTCTATGAGCGTTAATTAATGAAGTGGACAATACTGTACTACAATAACACTGATGCTAACGACTGAACATTACGACCCAGTGACCGAATCCCATCTGAGCCGCAAGCACCCAATGTTTGTGGTGCGAGACTCGTGCCTACAACTGATGCGCTCCCTGGTGGTGTCTACGGGCCTCAACGCTCACCACATGTCACCCACCAGCCTCAGGACTCTTGCTGCACTACTACACTCCATTGTCCAGGTCTGTGTGGAGAAGGATTATTTGTTGTTAGTACAGTATTATTTTTCTTGTTATACTGTACAGTATTAGTTTTGTTGATATACAGTATTTGTTTTAATATATAATTATTTATTTATTTATTTATTATTATTATTTTTTAAAATCTGTGTTGAGAAAGAATATTGTAGGTACAGTACTAGCTAGTATAGTATAGTTGATAACAGGGAAATGATGGAAATTGAAAGAAGTGTGGGAGCTAGGTCAGATGACATTGACTGTCTATGGAACTATATATAGAATGCTGCCTCCTTGATGTCACAGACAAAGCCTGTGTCAAAAGAAAGGGTCCACCCAGACAGAAGATCTCATGATGGTGGAATATTGACGTTGAAGCTGCAGTTAGAGAGAAGAATCCATACTTCAATGCATGGAAGGAAGGTGGCAACAGGGAAGAATACCTGACTGCCTAATGCGATGCAAATAAGGAAGTCTACAGGGCAAAGGGTACTATACGGGATAGTGTAATCGAACAAGTGTGTTGCACAAATGATAATAATGGGATCTATAAACTAGCTACGAGTGTGAAGGACTGTAGCAAGGATGTTGTGGGTGAAAGATGTATAAACACTGGCAAGAGTGTGACTGTTTATACAGAGATGCATGGAATATAGGTTTGATTCCCGAAGGGAAGTAGAGAAAACCTAACATTTAGTAGGGCCCCGTAATCATTGACGACTTCGCCTATTAGTATAATAGTCTCCATTCAACATCCCGCACCAGCATTTTGAATAGCCCGCGCGGAAGTTAACCTTACAGTTTCTTACAGTTTCTTACAGTTTCTTACAGTAGATCCTCTGGAAAAAGGCAAACTAGGCCTGTGTATCCAGCTCAGTACCAGTACTTGCACTGCTGCGGTCGTTCACGGTGTTGGCGGCGGCGGTAGCAGACGCAACATTTTTACTATTCTGTATTTTTGTTTTATAATCAAACTTCAAATCTTGTCTTCCCCATGTTTTATCAAGATTACTTTCAAACTCCCTTATTGATTCGGAATCGACTACATACTGGGGCAGTGCGTTCCACTCATTTACCACTCTTATCACAAAATGAGTTCTTTGCCTTCTCAAGCCTATTTCTTTCTTTGTAAATTTTCTTAGAGTGTCCTCTTGTTCTTGTTCCCTCCCTCATCAAGAAGATACCTTCACACACATCCTCATCATACTTTCCTGACACTATCTTAAAAGTCTCTTATCATATCCCCTCTCTTTCTCCTATATGCCAGTGTCGGAAGCCCCAGTGTCCTCAACCTCTGCTCATAGCCCGCGTTCTTCAACGTTGGTACTAGCTTGCTAGCTCTCCTCTGCACTTTCTCCACTGCTTCTATATCCTTTACCATATATGGAGCCCACACCTGGTTCGCATATTCCAGGTGCGGCCTAACCAGCGCTGTATAGAGATTCCTGAATATTTCTTCGTCAAGTGACACAAATGTCCTCCTTATCAGCCCTACAATTCTATTGGCTTTGTTTATCTTTTCCGCTAAATGTTCTGAGAAATTTAACTTATTGTCTATCACTACTCCTATATCCTTTTCTGCATTCACTTCCTCCATCGCTTCATACATACTGTATCGTACCTTGTCTATCTTGCTTGTCCCAATCCGCATGTACTTGCATTTTTTTGGATGAAAAGGCATTAACCAATGCTCAGACCATCCCCTCATGCCCTCCACATCTCCTTGAAGCAAACCCACATCTTCCTTACTCCTCACTCTTCTATACAGCTTAGTGTCATCCGCATACAGGTATACCTCACTTCCATTAGTTATAACTTCAGGTAAGTCGTTGATAAATATAACGAACAGCAGTGGTCCCAACACAGATCCCTGAGGTACCCCACTTGTAATTTCCCTCCACCCCGAGCCTATTCCATTCACCAGTACCCTCTGTCTCCGATCTTTCAGGAAGGCTTCTATCCATTTCACACATTTCTCCCCTATATTATAGCTTCTAACTTTCTCTATTAACCTTTTATGTTGGACCTTATCGAAGGCCTTCATAAAATCGCAATATACCACGTCTATTACATCACCATCTTCTAGAATTTGCATCCAATCATCTACCACCTTAATTAGCTGTAGTACCGTCGACCTCCCCGGCAAGAATCCGAACTGTCTCCCACTGAAAAGTTGGTTTGACTTCATATGCTCCATTATTCCTTCTCTAATTACCGTTTCCATTAGTTTACACACAACACTTGTCAAACTGACTGGTCTATAATTCCCTGGGTCATTTCTCTTTCCCTTCTTAAATATAGCTGTTATGTTCGCCTCTCTCCAGTCCATCGGGATTTGTCCTGTATTAAACGATACCTCAAATAACATTTTCAATGGCTCTACTAACATCTCCCCTCCTTCCTTTATGATTCTTGGGTGTATCCCATCCGGTCCCGGTGACTTACTTCTGTTCAGTTTTTCTATAGCCCTTCTTATTCTAGCATGGGAAAACTATTAGTTCTAGTGCCGGTGCCTGTTTGATGGGAATAGTAGGCACTGCATCATCCGACTCCACTGTTAGTACCCCCCCAAAGTATTTCCCCAGCACCTCTGCTTTCTCCTTATCAGTCTCTGCTCTACTCCCATCATCCAACCCCCCTACCAGCTCTGGGATCCCTACTCTTCTTGTTAACTTTTCCTGAATGTACAGTAGGGTCTCGCATAGAACGTGTTCGCATAGAACGATTCTCTTATAGAACGAAAGACCTAAAATATTGTTCCAAAATTTTCGTTAGGAACGAATGTGTTCTGTTGAAGCGATTCCGCTTCTAAAGTAGGGCAAATCCGGGGAGTTCTCTATTAGAGCGCCCTATTATCATACAGGGCGCCTGACTCATGACATATATTTATATATACATACAGTAGGGTCCCGCATAAAACGAGAAATTGGTCGATAAACGAGGGCGTTCTATGTGAACACGGCATTTTGGTGGCCCAATATCGTCAATGTTCACTGTAAGCGTAAATTTCCGTCAGGAGCGTATTATATTTTGTACGTTTTGTACGATATTTCGGCGCTCTATATGAAAGCGTACGATATTTTTTACGTTTTGTACGATATTTCGGCGCTCTATATGAGAACTCCACGGATTTGCCCCACTTTGGCGGCGGACTCGTTTTATGTGATCACATTCGTTCTGATCGAAAATTTAATAATAATATTTTAGGCCGCTCGTTTTAATCGAGACTCGTTTTATCTGAACACGTTTTATGCGGGACCCTACTGTACTTATAAATGCATATAAATACTTGTAAATACATATTATGAGGAGATTACTTACCTTACACTTCATTTGAATTCATTGTCATTATAGCCTAGCCTAACTAGTCGTCCATTTCTGCCGCTTTCGTCCGACAAGGTAGGCAGCTTGACTGGCCAATGTTCTGTTTTCATGGTCCCAAGCATTCAATTCTTTCATCATTACCACCAGGCCCACCCTCATTAACACTGAATGCGCTAAAGCCCTAATAAATGTGAGAGATACGACATTTGGGCAGAACAGGTGGTTTTTCAACACAATGGAGGTTCGGTCTTTTCTTTCTTGCGCAAGTGAAGTCGGATGTCGGATTCACTCGGATTTCGTATCCAAGCAACAAACTCCTTGACGTGGCAGATTCATGGAGTTCAGTTTATTTGTTTGTTTGTTTTAGTATATGTTTTCTAGTTTGATATCGAGTCTTTCATTATTTTTGCTCTCTTTTTTTTTGGGTTTGACTGGAATATTTTGTTGTGAACATAGAATTAGGGAATGTTTGGGGTAGGCTATGGTACGTACGGAAGGATCGATCGACCAATATCGATTTTTCCCATAGGTTATGTGTTTCACATAGAGCGATTTCACATAGAACGATCTCGTTTATCGACCAATTTCTCGTTCTATGTGGGACCCTACTGTACTTCCAGAATATTTTTGGATTATCTTTCACATTTCTAGCAATCTCTCTCTCCCTCTCCTTCACCCCCTCCTTGTCTCCCACCTTATTTTATTGTTTATTTGTCTGCGTTCCAGATCCACTTCTTTAGCTTCTATACTAGACCCCCTGTTCTTTTTTAACAATTTTAGTCTTTCCCACAATCGTTTCTTTCTTCTAATCAATGTCCAAAGCTTTCTTTTCATTGGCAATTCTGGGTTCGTTCTTTTCCTCAATTTTGTTTTATCCTTATATTCCCTTACTGGTACACTTTTGGATACAGCATTCTCCAGTTTGACTCTAATTTTCCTCCACATTCCTTCAGCGTCTTCACCGTTCAAGTATTCCCCCCAGTCAATGTCCAAACACAGTCTCAGCAGCTCATAATCTGCTCTATCATACATGTATATTTTTCTATTGCTTCTATTATCCCTCTCTGTTTTAATATTGCAACTAAAGCTTATACAGGCATGGTCACTACGACCTATAGGGCTATCCACATTGACATGTTCCACTATATCCTCCTCATTGCTAAAAATCAAATCAAGTACACTCCCCTGCGTCCCATCTCTATATCTTGTTATCTCTGTAATATGTTGCGTTAAAAAATAATCTCTCACTTTCTCTATAAACTTGTTTTCCAGGCTACCCTGTCCCGCTGGAGTAGTACAATTTGCCCAGTTGATCCTTGGCAAATTGAAATCTCCAATAAATTTTTTATATTTCTATCTATCTATCTATCTATATGCTCAGGCCCAATCCCCATTATGGGGGTAGCCGACTCAAGACAGAGCAAGAACAGGGAAAAACACAAAAACAACATAAACAACGAACAAACACTGATAAAAAACACAAATTCACACTCATCTATGTCACCCAGGAGAAGACCTAGAGACCAGGGTCACCAAGGTCGCTCCAGCACTCCCCCGGCCCCCGACCACCCGGAGAGGCTCCGATCCCGGCAGGCAGACACGCAGCGGAGCCAAAGCCACAAGCCCTCCCACCACACCTCCAGGCGCACCCCCCACATCAATCGTCTCCCCGGGCCAGGCGCCCCATGGACCACTATCCAGTCCAACCCGCGCCCGACCCCCCACTCGAAATGACCACGCGTTCACTCAACCACCCACAAGCACTCTCCACTCACTCCTGTCCACCACCACCTCCCCCGCCCGATCCACAGTCACTCCTCCACCACCCAAAGCCCCCCCCACACAGCCTCTCCATCCCAATGGGGGCCCTCCCGCCCCTCTATCCCCCCTTGTACCTGACTCACATATTCTCTTTGTAAGCCTTTCATCTCCCATTCGTTCAACATGACCATACCAGCTCAGCACCCTTCTGTCCACTCTGGCTGACAAATGTTCCTGCTGCCCCACTCTCCTACGTATCTCTTCATTCCTCAATCCGTCTCTACGAGTAACTCCACACATACTCCTTAAGCAGCACATCTCCATCACATCCAGCCCTCTTTTCTCCTTTTTCTTCAGAGCCCATGTCTCAGCCCCATACATCACTGTTGGCACAACAATTCCTTGATACAGTGCACTTTTTACTTTCACTCCGAGATTTCTCGTCTTCCACATACTTCCCATTGCTCCGAAAACCTTCCTTCCTTCACACTCTCTGTTTTCCTCCATTTCCATACCTCCACTCCTGCTTATCGTTCCTCCTAGATATTTAAAACACTCTACTTGTTCCAATATTTCCCCATCCAGCCTCACATCTAGATTCACCCTATGCTCTCCCCTATTACACACCATTACTTTACTTTTATTGACGTTTACCTTCAGTTTCCTCCTTCCACAAACCACACCAAACTCTTTGACTACCCGCTGCAGTTTCTCATCAGAATCCGCCACCAATGCTGTGTCATCAGCGAACAGCAACTGATTCAACTCCCAATCTCTACCATTCTTTCCTACTAAACCCAATCCTCTTCCCATAGTTCTCCTTTTCACCTCCCTCACCACACCATCCATAAACATATTAAACAGCCATGGTGACATTACACAACCCGGTCGCAAACCTACCTTTACCTCAAACCATTCACTCAACTCACCATTTCCTACTCTCACACATGCTCTGCTCCCTTCATAAAAACTCTTAACTGCTTCTAACAAATTTCCTCCTATTTCATAAATCCTTAACACCTTCCACATTGCTTCACGGTCCACACGATCATACACTTTTTCCAAATCCATAAAAGCCCAAAATATCTCCTTATGCTTCTATAAATACTTCTCGCATAACTGTCTCACTGCAAACATCTGATCCACGCACCCTCTTCCCCTCCTAAAACCGCACTGTTCTTCTCCTATTGCAACTTCCGTACACTTTATTATCCTCTCTATCAACACCCTGCCATACAGATTTCCAACCACTGACAATAAACTAATACCTCTATAACTTGAACACTCCTGCCGATCTCCCTTCCCCTTGTACAACGGCACAATACATGCACTCTTCCAGTCTATTGGTACCATTGACACAGCAAAGCACACATTGAAAAGTCTCACCAACCAATCTATTATCACATCTCCACCCTTCTTTATACACTCCACAGCAATACCATCCAAACCTTCTGCTTTTCCCGCTCTCATATGTTTCACTGCTTCTTTCACCTCATTTTCCTCAATCCTTTCATTCATTCCCTGCCGCCTGGGTAACCTATCTCCATCCACCTCTGCTTCAATCACTGCTTCTCTTCCATCTCTTGATTTAACAAAGATTCAAAATACTCGGCATATCTTTTCCTCACTTCAACTGGTTCCACTAGTAATTCTCCATTTGCATCTTTCACTGACTCTTCCCTCTTTTGTCCTCCTTTCCTTACTTATTTACCTCCTTCCAGAACATCTTCTTTCGTTCTTCAAAATTCTCACTCAACCTTTGACCCCACCTTTCGTTTGCATCTTTTTTCGCTTCTCTAATTTTCCGTTTTGCCTCTCTCCTTTTCTCCTTGTACCTCTCCCATACCTCAACACTACCATCCTGTAAAACCCTCTCAAAACACTGTCTCTTCTCCTCAACTGCCTTTCTCACCGTATCATTCCACCACTCGCTTCCCTTCCTGATACCTCTGCCTCCTACTTTCCTTTTGCCGCATACTACCTCTGCACTTGCTTTCACTCCTTCCTTAAACTGTTGCCATTCAACCTCTACTTCTCTCTCTTCCATCTCTCTCACTTCCATCCACTTTTCATTTAACCTTTCCTTGTACTCCCTCTCTTTAGCACTCTTCTCTAACTCACTAACTTTTATTACCTCTCTTACTTTACGCTTGTCTCTTATTCTCCTGTAACTCTTAACTCTTAGCTTTCCCTCCACCAGGTAATGATCTGACATACCCTCTGCCTCACCTCTCATCACATTCACATCCAGCAGTCTACACAATCTTTCCCTTGTCACCAGCACATAATCCACCATTGCCCTCTCTACAATCTCTCCCCTCACAAGTCTATGCCAGGTGTACTTGTGTATACGCCTTTTTTTTAAGAACGTATTACCTACACTCAATCTGCACTCTTCACATACATTTTTCAGTCTTTCTCCACTCTCGTTTACACCATCCACACCAAAACTACCGATGACTCCCTCAACAGGCTCATTTCCTACCCTAGCATTTAGGTCCCCTAAAACTATAACATTTTCATTTTCATCAAACCCTTGTAGACAATCTCTCAAATCCTCCCAGAAACCCTCTACCTCGTCTAACTCTCTTTCACTTCCTGGTCCATACGCACTTACAAAAACCCACCTTTCACCCTTAAACAGCATTCGCACCCACATTAGCCTTGATGACACCTCTTTCCACTCTTTTATAAACTCTCTCAACTCCTCCTTCACAATAATAGCCACTCCTTCTTTCCCCCTGACTCCCTCGTCTACACCAGACTTTCTACCTATCACGTTTCCAAAATCCACTTCTCCCTCTCCTTTCATCTTTGTTTCATTCAGTGCAAGCACATCATACTTCCTTCTTTCAAATAACCTTCCAATATCCTCTCGCTTCTCATTCGTACTACATCCACGCACATTCAAAGCTCCTATTCTTAGGGTCCGGGACCACGAACGCGTTCCCTCGCCCCTATCTCTGTCTCGTTTTTTTGGTAGATATATTTAAGGGGAGAAGGATACCAGGCCCCCCGCCCCCGATCCCCTTTAGCCGACTTCTACATCTCGCCGGAGAAAAGCGGTGGTGGAAATTTCTCACCCCTCCACCACAGAGGAGGCTACCTGAAAAGTGGCGGGCGTTGGGGTCGCCGCATCCCTACGCCATTTGAAAAAATTAGAGATGCAGAGGGAGAAAAAGATAGAAGGGGCTATGGGAAGTAGAGGACACCAACACTCACTCTGACAAAGGGTCAGCCCACCACATTATCTATTATCTATCATTATCATTATCATTATCTCTATTATCTATTTCCTCCATTGCTTTCAGTAGGTTATCATCCTCTTCCCTACTATTATTTGGGCTTCTATATATAGAGGCAATTAGAATTGATCCTCTTGCACATTTTACTTCAATACACAAATACTCACAATACTGCTGTCTCATATCCACCTCATTAACCTTGAGCTCTTTTCTTACATAAATAAACAGTCCTCTTCCGACCTCTGCTCTAATAGCATTCCTCTCATATAACTCAAAACCCTCCAAACTATACTCCACCAGTTCCCTTTCAATTCTAGCATTTTTTGTTCTTACTTCTTGTAAGGCTATGACATCAGGTTTTTCCTCTTCATCCTGCAACCTACATATCAGTTCTCTTTTCTTGTCCTGGGTAAACACATCCACATTACTAAACATAATCCTTTATCCATCTACCATTCCTTCAACAATTACACCACCCCGCTCCTCCTGTCCGTACCCTACTCCCCCCTTAGCGCTACTGGGTCTGCCACTTTGTCTCCTGTCTCTCCCTGTGACACCTCCACCCCGTTCTCCTCCTCCGTCACAACTCCTATCACATTCTCTTCCCTCCCTGATCTCCCCCTCCCTTCTACTCTTATAAACCATTTCTTCAATTTTCCGTCCCTCACTCTCCAGTAAAAATTTCTCTTATCCTCCTCACCCAACTTTCCATTATTTTCTTCAGCCTTCATTCCTTCATTTTTTTTCTTTGTTCTATGCTCAAATCCTTCTTTAGTCTTATATGTTTCAGTTTTTCATTTGTATTTAGCCTCCAACTAAAATTTGTCACCGTCTCTGCCACTGCCCTGGTTTTAAACTGTACCCTTATAGGTCTCATCTCTCCCCTTTTATATCTACCTATCCTACTGACCTCCTCCACCTGCCCTTCCCATCCATATCCATCCTCATCCACACCTTTCATGACCTCCTTCACTGTCTCCATATCCCTCACTTTTCTCACTCCATTATCATTCATATGAGCCTCTATATCTCCATACATGATTACACCCCTATCCCTGTCCATGGCTTCCCTCACGACACTCTCCTTGTTCTTCATGACCCCTACAACTGCACTCTCAAAACTTTTTTTGGTCATATTCATTTCTTCCTTTTGCTCTTTCATAATATCCTCCAAATCCTTGAATTTCTGTTTACCTACCACCGTCCATGCAGTTGACTCCTTTACTTCCTTGAATCGTCCTTCTTATTCCTTTAGCTGCTCCTTCAATGCCATATTCTCTGCTCCCAGTTCATCTACCCTTTTCAATACCATCTCTAGGCTATCATTAACTTCCGAAATAGGCCTGCATTCACTTCCTTCGCTAGGCCTATTCCCTTCCCCACCTGTCACACCACACATTACACACAGTGCCTTAACTTTCTCACCAATATCCCCCTTCCATTTCTCCGTATCACTCATCCACTTTTCCAAATCCTTCACAACAATAATAACTTCTTCTAACTTATTATCTGTGCTCTTATACCCACGAAAACGTTGTAACTTTTCTTCCGCCTCCGTCATACCCGAAATTCCCTCCGCCATGTTTGTTTACAAACTCATCAACTCACAACACTACCGCTGTCCCGTCACTACACACTCTTTATTACACTATATATCACCCCTCCACCACACCAATACAGTAGTCCCTCGAATTTTGCGTCTTTCAAATTTACGAAATTTCGATTTTGCGAACGGGACCCAAGATTTGACCTTTTTTTGCGGGACTTGATATGTGCGATATTACTTGAGTTTTGCGGGTGGCGCCAAATGATACAGGGTTTCCGCACTAGTTTTCGTGGGGGGAGGGGTAGCAGGGTCGTGACGTGGGGCCGCCCTGCGGCCCATTGTTTACTGTTTATAGATTCTCCCACGCTCCTATATGTTCTCACGCTCTCGCATAATCGACTTCCTTGGGCAAAATTGAAGTGTTACCTGTGCCCTGGGTCCCCTGAATCTGTATTTCTGTGTTTTTCTTTATTGTAGGATGTATAATTAAGTGTATGTGTCATAATGTGTGTACAAACAAGGACGAAAATCACCAAAAAATAGGCCCTTGATGATGAGATGTCGACCATATTCAATTAATCCCATAAGGTTAGTTATTTGAAATTTGCGATTTTGAATTTTGCGGGCTGCAATGTCGACCATATTCTCGCAAAATTCGAGGGAGTACTGTATATCCTCCAAACACTTCACAAATCCTTCCTCTCCTTGCTAGCCCCGTATGCACTCGATATTCCGTGAATTACTTATCCATTCCCATGAACATATGCCGGAGCCTCAAAAACTTGCGTCCGCCTTCCGCCATTGTGTGCCTGGAGTACTCGTCATAAGTGCACGCTTAATTCCCTTATGGGATCGTTATTTTGATCGGGTACCCTACAGAAAAAAAACTCTGTAAAATATAAAAAATATAAAATAACTTAATATCTGTTATCATATGACTTGCCATATGCATGGATTTCTCATGTTTCGCTTCCCCAACACCAGGCCCTCTAGCGGCCATCGTCTTCCTTCACTGATATACCAAGAATAAACTATATAGAAATCAACGAATGGGAAGTGGGATGGTCGGGAGGGACAGTGTCGTCAATGATTACGGGGCCCTACTAAATATTAGGTTTTCTCTACTTCCCTTCGGGAATCAAACCTATAATTTAATTGGGCCCCTTCATCATTGACGACTTCGCCTAATTAGCAAGACTGGAGGCGGGACATTCGTAAAATATCCTAACCTTAGGGAAGAAGAATCCAAATAAAAAAATTTAAGTTTTATTGTATGCAAACAATATATAAAAAGGTATAAAAGATTTGCAAGCAGTGCGTGACATAAAGAAACTGCTTGCTCATGGTCAGATCTTTACATTAGATCGTATGCATGATAAAGTGGGACACACATGTGTTCCAGAGAACTGTAACTCTGCAGTAGTTATTCGTTCCATTCTTAAAACTATTTGTACATTAAATATATTTGTACAATTTTGTAAAAAACACATAGTTGCAACTATGCGAGATATCTTCTTAGAATTAACATAAAATTAATATTGGACTGTAGAACCCGTCCTATCACAGCTCGTGATTCATCACAATCTTCAGGGGCACAGAGGGGATATGGACTATTCCGCACACCCCCCCTCTTTTTAACAACAAAACTTAACCTAATAGAACATTACCTACTGTACCCGTTGACGTAAAGCTACACAGGTACGCTTTGGTTTATCTAGAGCGACAGACAGGTAGCATGTTAGGAACGTATGATTGGAAGCCTATAATTGAGTATTAGCAATGTCTTCTACTGAGAAATTTTGTAGAAATCTGAGAGAGACTGCCCATTTCCTGATATCGTGAGCCCTGCCTATCACGCCGGGATTACTTTCCCTAATAACGTCCACAAGCAAGGAAGCTAACTTTCATTTTGTAACACGCTTACCTGTCTGGTTGACCCATAAAGCACCTGGTTGGCGAGGCTGTGCAGCCCTCAAAGACTTTGTGAGTGCTTGCACAGGACATAAAAGGTGATGAGTGAGGCCCCTCTTTGCCGGGACGGAAAATTCAGAAAATACATGTTCAGAATGTTCGTTTTTAGCTATAAATGTGGGAGACGGCGCGATTTGCACATGATCGTGCAGTCTCCCAAACCTAAGGCAATTAGGTTCGTTGCTCATCTTCGCCAGCTCAGACACCCTGTTTCCGGTGTCTAGAGCCATGAGGAAAACAGCCTTTTTAAAAAGTGAATCAAAATCCGGCGCATTATCATATTTGTGCGATTGAAGTACTGATAAGGCTTTGTCAAGTGGGCATGAGCTGACGGGGCGGTGGACGTAGCTTGAAACACGCCCTCATAAACCCTTTCTCCTCCGCCTGCGGTATGGAAAGGCCAGTGAGATAAAAAAAGGGGGTTCTAATGGCAGACAAATGATTTTTTAAAGTGGTTACTGAAATTTTTTCTTGTTCGAATAGATAGTCTAAATATTTGAAAATTAAAGCCCCTGAGGCAGTAGTTTGCCCTGACTCTACAATCCAGGTAGTGAAGGTTGTCCAATGGGATTGATATTGTCTCCTGGTAGACATAGTGTACTGGTTCATTAATTTATTAGTGACACTTTCCCCAAATTGAGCTAACCATTTGGCATGGTAAATATCCATAAGGCAATACTGAGCGAGGTCCGAAGGTTGCCAATCGTTTCCAAGTGGAAAGCGGAGACCTGGAGGGACGTCGGGGTCCTGCACCACTGTTGCAATTGGTGGTACCATACCTGGGCTGGCCATAGCGGCGCGATCATCGCTACTCGGCCCCGGTAACCCCTCAGCTTGTGAATTACTTTGCACATTAGCACAGAATCTGGTGGAGGAAACAGATAGATTGAGGTCCACCTGTTCCAATCGACCAACAATGCATCGGGACCCCCCGCTGGGGTTACCCCTTGACGAGAGAGGAAGAGGGGGAGTCTGTGGTTCTCGGTGGATGGAAACAGGTCCACTTGTGGACGGTGCGGCTTCGCAATCAGTTTGTCGAAGATAGCGGAGCACTAGAGTGCTCCGCCGGCGAGAGAGAGCGTCTGCCCAGACGTTCGCCACGCCGGGGAGATATGTTGCATGCAGGAAAATGCCTAGCGATTCGGCTAGGGTAAAAATCCGTTCGGAAACCTTCAGCAACTCTCGCGACCTCACTGAGCCCTGTTTCTGAATACAATAAACTGCAGTTTGGTTGTCCATACGAAACACTATTGATTTGGTTTGCAAAGTCATATCGTGAGTTTGGAGAAAAAAGAGAGGGACTAAAAGTTCTTGCTTGTTGATATGTGACTGACTATCCTCTGACCATGTGCCTTGACCTTGATGGCCCAAGTTGGACTGATAGCCCCAACCTAGTGCCCCTGAGGCGTCTGTGTCTACCCATACCGTAGGAGGGGGAGAAATCCATGTCGTGATAGAGTGGAGGACTTCTCGCTTGGCCCAGACCGAGAGTAAGCTGTGGATTAATGGAGGAATTGGCCATAATTTCTTCTCCGGCGAGAGAGGGAAAACTTTGTTGCCTTCCAGGATTAATCGTTTGACTTTCAACCGGCCCAACTTCACAGTTAATTGTATCCAGTTGAGAGAGCCGACTAGGGAATCCCACGTTTTCCTGGTCGTATCCAGACTGTGGAGAAAACGGAACAGTTTCTTGCGGAATCTGTTCCGGTTGTTCACACGCTGAGTAAGAGTCAGATTGGCGGTGTCCCAGACCAGCCCTATCCACTGAATAGTCCTTGTGGGGACAAGGCAAGACTTCGCCAAGTTCACCTTGAACCCTAGGGTGTGTATATGAGCTATCACTTGGTTTACATGATCTTGACATAATTCCATAGAGTTCGCCACTACTAGCCAGTCGTCTAGATACCAAAACACCTGTATGCCCTGGACTAACAGGGGTAAAAGAGCTTGCCGGACGAGTTTTGTGAAAATTCTCGGTGCCAGGTTCAAACCAAAAGGCATTCTTTGGAAGAGATAAGTCTCTTGCCTGACCCTCAGAGCGAGACATTTTTGGAACCGTTTGTTTATAGGGACATCTTTGAGATCGATCGAGCACATCCAACCCTGCGGCGGAAGCGCGAGTCTGAGTTGCTGAACTGTAAGCATCCTGAAGGGTGAATTCTCTATAAATGTGTTCAGTTGCGAGAGATCTAGAACTGGTCGCATCTGCACACTGTCCCTTTTTGGCACTAAGAAGAGTATTGAAGTGAATACTGGGTGATTGGCATTGACTGGGATAAGGACCTGTTTGGTAATCATTTCCTGAAGTAGAGTCTCCTCCTCCTGAGACACATTGGTGTATTCCCGCGGCTGACGCAGTCGAGGCCGCCGGAGCCACTGCCAGGTGATTTCTTTGCTCACTACTTTCCTGGCCCAGGTTTTCTTGGGCCAGGCCGAGCGGAATGAACGGAATGAACCCAGGTGCAACCGGGGTCCGACCTTCAAGGCAACTCTCAAATCCTGTGTCCTTAACCCTTCCAGCCCAGCTGTCCTGTTATAAGGACACCGCGGCAGTTGGGCAGGACCCTGGGTGTCCTTATAACAGGCAGTAAGCTTGAAAGCCTATTCAGCTTGGTCTGAATGCCATGCGTCCGACGCATGTAAACAAAGCCGGTCATTGCGTCACCGCACCTCCGAAAACAAGAAGGAGACGTCGGATCAATGTTGTTGTTGTATGGTATGACGAAATTAGTGTCTAAAAAAGCTCCGATATTGTCAACATCGCGGACAAATTTGCTCCACGGAAATCGTCATCACAACTGAACCAGTTGACTTACAGAGCTCTACTCAATGCCAGTCTACAGATTGGAAACCGCACTACGTTTAGAGATGCGTGAGAAATTTCTAGCAGTTAAAATAACAAAGATATGGTACCCTAGGCCTAGACGTTTTTCGGCCAAATCGCCCGGGTGCCTGACATTGTCCTTAGGAGGGCGACCCCGGGTCAGAAGGGTTAAGCACGGTATTGGGATACTGAGAGTCTGGGTGGCTAGTTTTTTGGAGGGGGAGGTGGGTTAGCATCTGACACTTGGCTAGATTTGGCTGATGATTGGCCCTGATTACCCTTCTGAGGGGCCTTACCTTTATACCCAGAATGTTTACCTTGTTTGGACTTGTACAGATTACCTCCCTGCTGCAGAGGGAGTCTGGGATCCCTTGGTGACTGTTTAGCTTGTGGCTGGTATGGCTTGTTACCACCCTTTGATTTATGAAAGGGCTTCTTAGCAGGGTCCTTCCGAGCTTGGGAGGTAACCTGCTTCCAACCATTAACCATATTAAACACTAGACTCCATGTTTCTGAGTTAAGGAGGGTGGCAGTAAATACCGGCGAGAGAGTTACCCGGTGACCTATGTCCGCCGGCAACTTCCTAACCAGATGGACTCTCAGATCTTGGCAGGCTCGAACCGCCTCCATAATTGCAATTCTGATGTCTCCTAAGGACTGAATGGAATTTTGTAGCAAAAGTCTCCTAGACAATTCAGTAGCTTTCCTAATTTGGGGGTCAGCTATGGCTGAAATAGTACGTGAAAGGGAGGCGGCGATCCGGTGACTAATCAAGTACTGAGAGAACATCCGGTAAGCCTTATTTCTTAACTTGAAGTTCCTGTCAAGGTGAGCAGCCGGGGGAGTAGAGAAAGGTTCATCAAGGGAGTGCAAGGAAACTTTGGACGCCGCAAGAAAGGTAAGTAAATCTGAGGACACTCCTTCTGCTTTGGCTACTGGCAAAGAAAAGTAAGTATGATTTTCTTGGGGAACCTGATGTGAAGACTTAGAAGTAATTGTAGCAGCAAAAACCTGAGCTTCTATCTCCCAATCTACCCAGGGGCCTAACCCCACCTGCCCCATCTGCAGGACTGGTGTATGCGTCTGGTCTAGGACCGGAGTTGTAGCCAATTCCGGCGTGAGAGCATTCAAAGCTTTGACATCGTTGATGCCATCAGCTTTTGACCAATCCGCAAACAGTCGTGCAGACGCGGCGGGAGGGATCGTCGGCAGCCGTATACACAAAATAATCCGGGTTGTACGAACTTGGTACAGCCTTAATTGATACATCCATCACTCTCCCTGCCTCATCTTTTGCCCTAAATTTCCTGGTCTTATTGATTTCAATATACCACCCGCCGGGTACTGGAAGTTCCCCTGACACAGAAGGTTGAGCTAATTGAGGGTTCACTGGAGTCACAGGGACCCAGGAACAATCTGGGCCATAGAGGAGGGGCATGGGGCCCTTCTTCAGAGGTGCCCTATCTAAAGGAGGGGGAGGAATATCTGCAATAACCCTCAGCGTCGCCGGCACTGTAGTGCCTGGAGCCGCGGCCACCACCGGGGTAGGACATGATGGAAGAAAACCCGGGGAAGCTAGGGGTCTGACTACAGAAGTACTAGGGGTACAACTGGTTGAGAAACCGGGGGCTTCGAAGAGGCAGGGAGTTGATAATGTTGCATAACCTTGTGCAATAAATCACTTATCTGATCTGAAGTCACACACTTACTGTGGGAGTCCCTGGATGAGTGGGAACTTGCTTCAGAATCCTCTCCTGTGAGTGACTGGGGAGCCGGAGAGAACCCAACCTCCTCCGGCTCTCTACTCAGCTCAGGATTCTCCTGTTCTATCACTATTTCATTATCCGCCGGGGGCCATGTTAAATCTGGAACCGATGATGGCAACATGTCTATGCTACCTTCCTCAGTTCTTGCGTGATTAACGTTAAAAAGAGGCTGAGAAGGTTCAGATTAACGCCAGTAACCCCCTGCCACAAAGGGCTGGGAGTCGGGAATCACTTGAGAATGCAATTGTGACCCCGACGGATATCCCCTGTACTGGTCGGCCAGAACCCTGCATGGGCCTGCCGACCTAACACTACGAGGTACATAATTCAGTTTAGGTATGGCAAAGGTAACATTAGGAGTCGCACTCAAGGATTGTTCATGACTAGGTGCGGATTCCAGTGCATCAGACCCCACTTCTGAGTCCCCAGATTCCTGTTGAGGTGTGTCAGAGGTAGGGGTAGGGGGCGGTTGCTGAGGGGTGTCCCTCCGGCTGCCGTTGCTTGCCTGACTCGTTGCTCCCCCAGAGTCCTCTCTCCGGCGTTTGGTAAACCGGGAAGACTCTGTGGAAGAGTGTCTAGACTGTTTGCGGGGGGATCTAGATCTTGACCTCGACTTCCGCCTCGGAAGGGTGATCGTCTCCTCTTGGCACGGTCGGAGGGGGGAACCTCGGTGACCTCACTCTCACTGCTACTACTCACTACCTCTTTGCTGAGGGCTTTCGACTTGACTTTGGGTCTGACAGATTTAGAGGAACCGGGTTTCACAAGGGTGACTTTATAATAAGTTGTTCCCATAGTACTTCATCATCACAGTGAAGTGCCTTATGGGCCGTGTCTTTGGCATAAGAATTAAATGTACTCTTAATTTCTTGTAAGGCCGCTAGGCACGATAAGTCTTTGTTAGTAACTAACGCGGTTTTCAAATCAGAGCAAATTGCACAGCGTTTAGATAACCACAAGCCTCGGGAACGATCCAAGCACTTGACGCACTTAATGCAAAGTTTGTGAACAAAAATTGGCAATAGAGAGCAGGTAGGAGTAATGCATAGTTCAAACCTCGTCATGGTGCCAATAAGGGGGGGACACACACCCCCCCCCGCCGGGATCAGTCGCCCAACCTCCGCCGGAGTAGCAGTCTCAGGAGCCTGGAAAATAACATTTCCAGGAATCAATGCTCATAAGGATAACCTGCGAGGTGTTATACATCCTAACTCGTGTCCACCGGAAAATTAGCTATAGTGCACCACTACTCTAACCTTCCGCTGGACTCGTCTAAGCTGGGTTTAACTACTAACCTGTGACAAGTGTCCCAGGTCCCTTGACCTTTAGTGTCTGATCATTAACCCTCCAGCCCCGGCTATGTATTATATATATATTCCTCGAAACCCGGGTGTTTTGGCCGAAAAACGTCTAGGCTAGGCTACCGTATATTCGTTAATCAGACTGCTTCCCGCATCCCCAAGCGTAGCTGTGTTATTTACCTGTAGAATGGCATTAAGTAGAGCTCTCTAAGTCAACTGGTTGAGCTGTGATGATGATTTCATTGGAGATAACTTTATGGCCAAAACAGCCAATTTACACCACTTTTCGATACTTAACAACAACATACAGGCACACACGAACAAGTGACGCTCTCCTTCTTGTGGCCGGAGATGCGGGGCGACGGTCCAGCCGGCTGTTGTTTACATGCGTCGGACCGACGCCTCGCACACGAAGCTCACAGGCTTTCAACCACTGGGCGTTCAAGAGACCATCCGGGTACCTGTTATATGCTTTTTTATGGGCGTTCAAGAGCCCTTCCGTGGTGAGAGGGTTAATGAAAAAGTTTGCAAAACTAATCTTATCACTCTAGTACACTCGACTTGTGGCGCCGCAGGGCGAGAAAATCTAATCGTGTAACTGGGTCAGTTAGGGCGAGTTACTCGGCGGGCCGAGTTTGCAGCCCCCTTAGGAATGCAGTTCCGCCGGGAGAATGTGGTTCAGCCAAACCACGCCGGGACCTTTTCAATGTTCCTACCCGTTTATAAGACGGATAACTCGGGCCCACCGCACGGGGCCGCCGGAAAAAGCAAATACTCGGGAGAATGGAGTTGGCACAGCTCCACTAACCTGAGTCCCACACATAACACATCATAAAGAATATATAGGGACGTCTCCTTTACCCCAAAACATGCCAACACGCATTTAAAAAACACTAGGGGCATACATAGGTATATAATCAAAATACAGAAAATTTAGCATCCTAAATTACCTGAAGCCTACGCCGGAGACCCCTACTAAAGGCTGACCACGAGGTACGACGAACATCACCGGCAGACGACGCTCCAAAGACCCAGCACAGCGCCCAGATGAGGGAGGCCCACCCAAGGGGCCCAAAGCAAAACACGAACCCTGGAAGGCGGAGCACCACGTGTAGACACCCTTAACCCTTCAAACTCGGATGGTACACGTGTGTACCATTATGTTTTGCCCCGAGGAACCTGGGTGGTACAACATTGTACCAGTGGTTGAAAGCCTGTGACCTTGGTGTGTGAGGCGTCGGTCCGACGCATGTAAACAACAGCCGGCTGGACCGACGCCCCGCATCTCCGGCCACAAGAAGGAGAGCGTCGCTTGTTCGTGTGTGCCTGTATGTTGTTGTTAAGTATCGAAAAGTATTGTAAAGTGGCTGTTGTTGCCGTAAGTTATCTCCACTGAAATCATCATCACAACTCAACCAGTTGACTTAGAGAGCTCTACTTAACGCCATTCTACAGGTAAATAACACAGCTACGCTTGGGGATGCGCGGGAATGCGGGAAGCAGTCAGCATAACAATGATACGGTAGCCTAGCCTAGACGTTTTTCGGCCAAAACACCCGGGTTTCGGGCAATATTTATGTAATGGCTGGAGGGTTAAACCAGAGCATTTGCTGATATATAATAATCTGACATGTACTTTCCTCAATATTGACAGTCTATCATGCCTTGTAGAGTGGTAGCCTCCTAGCTAAGTAATCACAAAAGCTAAAGGCGTATCACAACAAACAAAAACACACGCGGTACGATGATCCTGGACCCGTAAACGCCTGTTACAAAAGTACCCTATTTTAACACACACTTCCTGCGGACATACCAATCTGGCAGCTGTGCTAGCTAATCTAAACCTTGTTACTACAACACAGATGCATACAAATGAGTAAGGACTCACTAGAAGCTCTGAAACGTCGAATGAAGCGAAGCGCGGCGCAAGCCGTGTTGACAGTATGAACGCGGAAGTTGGAAGACGATGGCCACTAGAGGGCCTGGTGTTGGGGAAGCGAAACATGAGAAATCCACGCATATGGCAAGTCATATGATAACAGATATTAAGTTAATTTTTCTTTTTTATATTTTACGGAGTTTTTTTTCTGTAGGGTACCCGAACAAAATGACGATCCCATAAGGGAATTAAGCGTGCACTTATGACGAGTACTCCAGGTTAACTTCCGCGCGGGCTATTCAAAATGCTGGCGCGGGATGTTGAATGGAGACTATTATACTAATAGGCGAAGTCGTCAATGATGAAGGGGCCCTATTAAATAGCGCACTATGAAAGATAGCTAAATGTTGAGTTTGAATAGAATAGAGACCAGGGCTCCCTTTGAGAGTTCTAGTATGGAGCTCATGTGCTCTAGTTAAACTAATTAAAAACATATAACTATTATTATTATCTTTATGTATCCCCAGGCTGGCACGAAGCACGGGGAGGATCGTAAACCCCTGTTGGCGGACCAGTACAAGTGGTGGTGTACGCTAGGTGTAGTGCGGTCTGCCAGTTGTTCTCCCGCACTGTGTCGCTCCCTGGCCACACCGCCCTGGGTCAACCTCATCCTTAACCTGGCACAAACCTTCACCGGACCAGCCTCGCTCTATCGCAGGGTTAGTTTACTCGGAGCATAGGGTTAGGGGACTTAACAGGGATGCAGCATTGAGCAGCATTTAGAGCCTAAATAAGGTGTCGGAAAAGTTCGAAGAATCTACACAGTCATCTGTCGAGCTGACCTGGCTGCTTGATGGATATGCTCACTGAAGGTGCAGTCTTTGGACATCCTTACTTGTCTTTCTAGTTTTACACTTTGGTGCAGCTTCCTTCTCGTTCACGGACATATTTTCATTCAGTTTAGATCATCCATCCTTTCCACATGCTTAGGCTAGGATAGTTTTGGTATGTGGAGAGGATTGACGATATATATTGGTTGCAAAACATGGAATTGTTTATCAGATGATAAATAATCAAAGAAAAGTGACAAACTTTTTCTATATGTATTTGATGACCTTGAGAAATGTTGCTACCTGTCCTAATAGATCAACAGTGAACCTTTATATGCCACACTTAGTATCATTATGTTATGGTTGATGATAATGATTTTCAAGCCGGATGGAAACTTAAATATTATTTCCACATAGCGATTTTGATAAGTTCTTTTGCCTTTATATTGTGTCGTTCCAGTTTTGGTTTGTATATTTTGCAAGTTTTACATTATAATAGAATAGCAACTTCATTATTACATTAACAACAAATATCCTTATGCCTGTGTAGATCCTGGCCCTACGGTTACTGACATCTGTGCTGCCTCACCGCATTGACGACCTTGAAGAACGCCAGGCACTGCTGGACCGTATCTTCTCTCTACTGGGCAACACCATACTCACCTGTGCCAACGACCCCACCATCACTCCTGCTAGTAGGTTATTTTATTTTATTCTATTCAATACAGTATACAGTAAAAGTCCTTTAATCCGACGACCGATGATTCGAATCTCTCAATAGTCCGAATTTTTCAATTTGAGGCCAAATCCGAATTCACCCGATGGTCCGAATTTCAAGAAGTCCCAAAGTCCCCTTTTTGAGGCATTAGTCCACTCAAATGACACATAATGGAGCACACACATATCATATGTTCATGAATTCACTTTAAAAGTTTACCATTGTCATTGTAGCCTATTACCTACTTCAAAACATTCAGATTAATGGTCAAAGGAAGCTACTGATATAAACGTAAACACCACATCGTCTGCTAGAGAGTTTGTTTTGCTCTTGAACGCATCCTTGGGACGCTCCGATGCGCTACTGGCTTGCACCGCATTTTCTGCAAGCGCATTCAGTCTTGAGCTTGAAAACGCACCTTTGGACGTTCCGATACGCTACTATTTATAGTTCAGTGATCGGAGCGTCCCAAGGGTGCTTTCAAGACAACAAGACAAGGGTGCTTTCAATACAATATAATATAACAGAGCACGTCACAAAAGGAAAATCACAAAAGGAAAATTACAAGAACCTCTCAGGGTAGTGCCGTTGTTAAGGCATTACTTCCCGAACCACATCTGATCTGATCTTCAAGAGCAAGACAAACTCGCTAGTAGACGATGCGGACATATGGTGTTTACGTTTATATCGGCAGATTCCTTTGACCATTAATCTGAATGTTTTGAAGTAGGTAATAGGCTACAATGACAATGGTAAACTTTTGAAGTGATTTCATGAACATATGATATGTGTGTGTGTCATTTGGGTGGCCTAATGCCTCAATGTTTTCGTCAGGCCATTAATACACAGGTTCATAGGGGTAAAGTCCGATAATCCGAAAAATCCACTAATCCGAACGAGGGCCGGTCCGCTGCCCTTCGGATTAACGGAAGTTTACTGTATATATATATATTTTTTTTTCATAACGATTTTATTTTATGTTTACAATTTTCTTTCTTGAGGCGACAGTGGTTATGTATTTAGGGTTATGTATTTGGGGGTGGCCGACTTAAGACAGAGCCAGAATAGGGACAACACAACAGAAAACAATGAATACACAAAAACAAAATACAAATTCACACACATTATATGTTATATTACAAGTACATAATTAGATTGATATCCAAAATTCGAAAATGGATATTAATTGTGATCGTGTACTCAACCCATAACCCCTGTCCAACGGGGATGTTTGTAACTTCTACTACCTGGCAGGCGGGCATATTTACCCTAAACGAGCTTCATTCCATGCTCTTTTTCATGCATAAACAAGAGCCAGAGCGTAATACAATTATGTATCCGTGAAAGGGCGATAATAGACCTTTCCAATGACACCTGAATCACCCTTGTACGACCACAGGTTCTCTTGCAACGATCGTGCAACACGAGGGGAAAAACCCTAAAATACGGTAATTTCCCGAGTTTTTTCCTGGTCTCTCAAGGCTGTGGATGTGGAATGTTGTGGTGGGGAGCTCAGTTGCGGCACTGGGTCCGTGCCGAGCGGTCAGAGCCCGCCTATCGTCTCCCAACGCTTGGACTCTCTCTCAGAGCCGATAATGTGCTCAACATCCCTTCCGACATATGTCGGGCCCCGCAGGGGTAGCCATGGTTCTCTCGCCCGACATATATCGGGCCCCGCGGCTTGAGTGTTAACTGTGTTGGTGGTGTAATGGTTTAGATGCTTATGTTCTGGGTGTGGTGTCCCGAGTTCGAATCCCGGGAGGACCATATGCTTTCATTAGTTTATTCAAGTACATTGGGGTTTGTAATGCATGATTAATGTTGAGAACGGGGTGTTCCTTAATATTGTATAACACCATTACTTGCTAGTTTGTTATATCTAAATAAATACAAAACTATCACTTCTGCTAGTAGGGTAAATTATATTTTTTCAACACCTTTACTTGCTAGTACATTGTGTTTTAATTTTATTGAGTAAACACCCCCACTTGTGCTAATATGATGTACAGTATTTGAATAAGTACAACCCCATTACCCTATTACTGCAGCTAATACAGTACGGTCCCGAAATAAGTGTGTTCGAATTGTGCGAGTCTCCAAATAAGCGAGCACCAAAATATTAAACTTAATATTGGCACAGGCAGGCACACACCTATTTGTAGTTTACAGGAATTGAGCAGCGCTCGTGTTGTCCTGTCTTAGTTATTTTATAATCAATCCATTTTACTTAGACAAGTATCGTAATGGATATTCCCAATTCCCAGTATTTTGGACTAACATATCATAGCTTATGTTGTCCTATTTACTTTTATCCAACCTAGATTTGAACATGTTAATGTTCTTCGCTCTCACCACCTCCTCCTCCAAGTTGTTCCAAGTCTCTATACTTCTATATGGGAAGCTGAATTTCTTTGTGTCCTTACGGAATCTGCCCTTCCTCAGTTTAAACTTGTGTGCTCTTGTCCTTCCATTATCCCTCATGAATAGATCTTCCCTATCTACTTGTTCCAAACTTTTTACTCCCTTGAACATCGTTATTAAGTCGCCTCGTTCCCTTCTCTCTTTCAAGGTAGGCAGTTGTGTCTTAAGTCTTTCCTCATATGTCAACTCCTTCAATCTTGGGATCATCTTCGTTGCTATCCTTTGGACTTTATCTAATTTGTTTATGTGTTTTTTCAAATGTGGTGACCATATCACTGCTGCATATTCTAATCTTGGTCTTATCATAGTCATTATCAGTTTTCTTAACATTTCTTTGTCCAAATAGTTAAATGCCATTCTCATATTGGTTATTATTCCATATGCTCCTCCAATGATCATGTTAATATGCTTCTCCGGCGATAGATCATCTTGTATTATCACTCCAAGGTCCTTCTCATGCCGTGTTTTGCCGATTATTTCAATTCCTAATTTGTACTCCCAGCTTGGCCTTATCTCACTTGTTCCCACTTCCAAAACATGACACTTTTCTGCATTGAAACTCATTTTCCAGGTTGGCTCCATCTGTGCAACTTATCTAGGTCCTTTTGAAGATCCTGACAACTTTCTATACAGGTGACATTCTTCATGATCTTAGCGTCATCCGCGAACATATTCATATGACTATTCAAGTTTTCTGGCATGTCGTTTACATAAAGTAGGAACATTATCGAACCCAATACTGATCCCTGTGGTACTCCGCTCGTCACACTCCTCCACTGTGAATATTAGTCTCGTATTGTGGTCCTCATTTCTCTTCCTATTAAAAAGTTTTCCATCCATTTTAACATCCTACCATGTACACCTCCAACAACCTGCAATTTCCACAATAACCTTTTGTGAGTCACCCTGTCAAAGGCCTTTTTCAGGTCCAGGTAAACACAGTCCACCCATCCCTCTCTCTCCTGTGTAATATCTACCACTCTGCTATAAAAGCTTAATAAATTAGATACACAAGATCTCCCTTCCCTGAATCCAAAATGTTTCTCACTAAGCACCCCCTGTCCCTCTATGAAGTGTGTCCACTTTTTTTTATAATTTTCTCACAAATTTTGCAAACAATGCTGGTGAGGGACACCAGTCTGTAGTTAAGCGGATTTTCTCTTTGTCTCCTCCTTTGTAAATAGTTACTATGTTAGCTCTCTTCCATTCCACTGGCAGGTCTCCTTCACTCAGTGAAGATTTGATGATGTCATAGATTGGTTCCACTAGCTCTTCCGCACATTCTTTGAGGATCCATCCAGCTACTAATAATGTCCTCTCATCCTTTCACTCAGTAGAGGTGGACATGATCTTGTCCTACATAAGAAACCTCAATAAAACATTTTGCCCGTTGGATCCCATAAATGTTTCCAAGCTACCAAGAGTCTATGATCACACAGTTGAGTTTATTTCCAAAATAATTAATAAGTGCTTCTCTGAAGGTAGCTTCCCACATTCTGAAAAGCATGCACTACTCCGACCTAGTCTAAAGAAACTTGGACTTGATGTTGAGAACATGTTGAACTATCGTCCTGTCTCCAACCTGTCCTTCATATCAAAGATATTAGAGCGTGCAATACTTGACCAATTACAACCACTACTTCAGCAGAATGAAACTATCCCAATTTTTCAGTCTGCTTACCGACAGCATCATTCAACTGAAACAGCATTGATTAGAGTACATAATGATCTAGTTGAGAACATTTGCAATGGTGTGGCCTCACTATTGGTCTTGCTTGATCTCTCTGCGGCCTTGACACAGTGGATCACGAGTTGTTATTGAGTGATCTTTATGATTGTGGTGTGCGTGACTCCGCTCTCTTACTTTTTGGGTCGTACTTGTCAGGTAGATCCCAGAGTGTGATGGTAAATCAAATGGTCTCGGACTCGACACCCCTGCAGTATGGTGTTCCGCAGGGATCAGTTTTAGGTCCTATCCTATTTATAATTTATATCAGCAGTTTGTCTCTTCTGCTTCGTGCACATAATGTCACCTTTCACTTTTATGCAGATGACACCCAGATTTATGTGAGAATCACAAATATAGTTGATATACGGAGTAAGATGGAATTGTTGATGTCTGATATCAAGAAGTGGATGAGAGCGAGAAAACTTAAACTAAATGATGGTAAAACTGATATTCTCATCATCCGAGGAAATAGAAGAGCTGATGATATAGTAGGTGCCCTCTCCATCAATGTGGGTGGATCTCAGCTGTGACTGGTCAACTCTGTTTGAAATCTGGGTGTATATGTGAACTCCCGATTAGATTTCAAAGAGCATGTAAACCAGATAGTTAAAAGTTGTTACTTGCACATCAGAAATCTCTATTTGGTGAAGCCATTTATAACCAGACGTTGCCTCCTGACGTTGGTTCACTCATTGGTCTTCTCTCGTGTTGATTATTGCAATGCCCTGTTGGTGGGTCTTCCAAATTATATTTTAAAGAAAGTTCAGTCTGTTCTTAACAGGGCTGCAAGACTCATTTTTGGTGTTCCACCTAGAACTCCTACTACATCTCTTCACATAGAACTGCACTGGCTGCCAGTAAGAGCAAGAATAGAATTTAAGTTGTGTTTGGTGACTTTTAAGGTTCTCAAATTTGGTGAGCCTAGGTACCTTGCGGAGCTGCTCAGGCGCCCACCGGCACACCATGGTGTAGTTGTGCGTCATGACAATGACCCTTTCGTCTTGATGAACCAAGGGCTTTCCAGCAGTCTTCTTTCTTTGAGAGGTCATTCTCCTACATGGCTCCGAGGTTGTATAACAGGTTGCCGCTGTCCATGAGACAACTGAGTTCTGTTGAATGCTTCAAGAGACAACTTAAGACTTTTCTCTTTGAGAGAAGCTATGATCTAGAAATAAGTAACATGCTTATTATTATTATTATTACTCCATCTGGTCCCACTGATTTCCTCACGTCCAGATCCTGCATCAATTTCAGCACTTCACTTTTTGACACTTTCATTTCAGGCATCTGTGGTGTTCTCATTTCTCTATCAGGTTCTATAAACTCCTCCTCCTTTACAAACACTGACTGAAGCTTTTCATTCATAACTTCACACAAGTCTTTATCTTTCTCATAGCTGTTCGTTCCAACTCTTAGTCTGACAATACCTTCTTTTGTTTTTATTTTTCCATTTACAAATCTATAAAATAGTTTTGGCTCGTTTTTGCAGAATTAATGCAGAATTAATGTCGGAAGCTTTGGGAGCCCTGGTTCTTGATTCAGGATGTTCTACAACGGTGTGTGGAAAAGACTGGTTACAGGCTCATGTGGATACAGTATCATCAGAAGACAGGTGACATCAAAAGGTATTGTGCATATTCCCTGTTATATACATGGGATAAAAATCATGATTCGGACCGATGTGGTGGATTGTAGAATTCCACTACTAATGAGCAGGTCAGCCATGAAACGTGGAGGCATGATATTGAACTTCAGAAAGGATACAGTGCGTATGTTTGGCAGAGAAAGTAAGCTGCATATCACCTCTACAGGGCATTATACACTTCCCATAGTGAAGACACCATGTAAGCAAATGGTAGACTGGGTATTGGCTACAGAAGATCATGAAGACATTTCCAAGAATTGGAACATTTGCTGACAAGATTAGACTGTGTTTATGCTAGATAAAAATAGACGGGCCTTTATGGCTTATTCTGAATTTGAATCGTTCAAGCGCCCCGCTGAGATGACGATAACTGACTATTTGGTGGAATTTGGTAGAAGATATTATAGATTCAAGAAACATGGTATGGAACTGCCAGATCAGGTGTTGGCGTTTCGGTTATTGAAAAGTTGTGATTTGTCAGATATTCACTTCCAATTAGCGATGTCAACTACGACTACCATCACATTCGAGGAGATGAAAAAGACATTAAATAGAATGTTCGGAGGTGGAATTGTAGACCACAATTTAAGTGGAGATGCACATAATGACACAGTGCAGGTGCAGGTGAAGTCTGAGCCCATTTTGGAAGTCAGTAGAGCTCCATTTCGAGGCACCGGAGGCAGATATAGACGTGGGTATAGACGTGGAACACGTAACAGGTACTGGAGTCCTAGAGGTGTTGGTGGTGATGCCAAAAACCCGACAGGACCAAATGGTGAGCTCACAAAATGTTTCGTGTGCAGATCTGTTGACCACTGGGTCCGAAATTGTCCTAAGAGAGGATAGGTGGAAATAAGGTTGTGATGGAAGATACTGGCAAAGTGCAGCTGACATTGCTATCAGACGGGGTTGATAAGAGAGAAAAATAAATAAAGTGAGTGATAGTTGTGATATTTGTAGAAAATTTAAGAAAGTGCCTCCCCGTCCTGTGGTGGGACTCCCCATTGGTAAGACGTTCAATGAGGTAGTAGGAATGGATCTGAAGGCATGGAAGAGTGACTATTGTCTTGTCTTGGTTGACTTGGCAACAAGATATTGTGTGACTACGGTCATCCACAATAAGACACCTGAGACCATTATAAGAGAGGTACTGATTCAGTGGATCAGCCGGTTTGGAGCACCTGACAAGTTCTTGACCGACAATGGTGGAGAGTTCAATAACAGTGATTTTCGGAGCATGGCCGAAAATTATAATATTCAAGTGATGTGCACAGCCGCTGAAAGCCCATGGAGAAATGGCGTATGTGAGCGGCTGAATGCCGTACTTGGTGATAATGTGGCAAAGATTGTGTTGGATGCAAAATGTGGCATATCTACAGCACTGGCATGGGCTGTATCAGCACGTAATGCACTCCAGAACAACAATGGCTTTTCCCCAAACCAGCTGGTGTATGGATTCAACCCAAGTATACCTAGTGTGCTGAATAATAAGATTTCTGCTCTTGAAAACAGGACATCATCGGAAATCGTGGCTGAAAACCTTAATGCTATGCGTGTGGCCAGAGAAGTGTTCATAAAAAATGAGTCCAATGAGAAAATACGTAGGGCACTACTGCATAACGTAAGAGCAGACAACATGGTATGCTTGCAAAATGGAGACAGAGTATATTACAAACGAAACAGTGAAAACCAATGGAAAGGCCCAGGTATAGTGATTGGAAAGGATGGTAAACAAGTTCTTGTGAAACATGGAGGAACATATGTGCGAGTGCACACTTGTAGGTTGCAGAATGCCAGTTGCAAGATGCAAGACATGGACGATATCAGTAGTGGCAAAACAACGGAGACAGGATTGCATGTTCCAGTTGAAGACGAATCAAACGACGTTAACATAGAAAACGAAACAGAGAATGAGCCTGAGGACGCTGAAATGGATGATAATGAGAAATGCAGTGGTGAACAGGAGTCCGGAGACGGAAACAGTGTAGCCGCTGAAGCTAGAGTGCCTAGAATGCCTAGAGTGGGGATAGAATAGAAGGATACATGGTGGAAAACAAGGAAAAAGTAATTATCACAATCTTAAGTAGAGCCGGTAAAGCAACTGGCAAGTACAAAACATGTTTCAACATCAGAGACGAAACAAGTAATGTGACAAAATGGATTGATGTAGATAAAGACATCTATAATTGGCGGATTGTGAACGATACAGAGGAAGTCATGATAACATATTCCAATGATGCATGCACAGAGGCAAAAAGGGCAGAAATGAAGAATTGGATTGATAATGATGTGTTTGAGGAAGTTGAGGACCAAGGTCAGAAGGCCATATCAACAAGGTGGATAATGACACAGAAAATAAAATCTGGCACTCAGGTTATTAAGGCCCGTTTAGTGGCACGTGGCTTTGAGGAAGAATTAAAGGATGCTCCCATTGATTCTCCTACGTGTTCAAAGGAAGCTTTTAGACTGGCTTTAAGTATTGTGTCCGCCAAGAATTGGGACTGCCATGCACTGGATGTGAAAGCCGCTTTCTTACAGGGGCATCCTATTAATAGAGAGATTTTCGTGTTGTCCCCTGAAGAATTCTACAATGGATATCTATGGAGATTAAAGAAGACAGTATATGGTCTCAATGATGCGGCCAGAGCATGGTACGAGAGGGTGAAGCATGAATTGCTTACATTGGGTATGTCCATGTGTGGTTTAGAACCAGCACTGTTCTTCTGGCATAATGATGGAAGATTAGAAGGGATCATTTGCATCCATGTAGATGACTTCTATTGGAGCGGGTCAAATGCATTCAAGATATATGTAATGTCCCAGTTGGAAAAATTATTTCTGATTGGTTCTGAAGAGAAGACTCGTTTCCAGTACCTGGGTATCACAATAGAACAAGCAGAGGATGGCATTATGATCAATCAAGACAATTACATTAGACATGGACTCCAAGAGATGAACATGATCAAATCTTATAAGGACAGAAGAAATTATGAAGTCAGTCAAGAGGAGAGAACAAAATACCGATCTGTTGTGGGCCAACTAAACTGGGTAGCCACACAAACGAGGCCAGATATATCATATGATGTATGTGAACTGAGTACGGCATTCAATCCGACAACTGTCGGAGATGTAATCAGAGCCAACAAAGCCGTCAAGAAGGTCAAGGATAACCCACTGTCAATTTGGTTTGGGAAAGTGGACCTGGACGAGTGTACACTTGAATGCTACAGTGACGCGTCTTTTGGCAATTTGACAGACCTTGGGTCTCAGGGTGGTCACATCATATTTGTGAGAGACAGAGAGGGAAATAGCTGCCCCATTGCGTGGAGATCAAGAAAGGTGAGACGGGTGGTGAAATCGACTTTGGCAGCAGAATCCCTTAGTCTATTAGATGCAGCAGAGAATGGGATGTATTTGGCACATATGCTGAGAACAATCCTCGGAAATCAGCACACAATTCCGGTAAAATGTTTTTCAGACAACAAATCTTTGGTGGATTGTTTGCAGTCTACCAAGTTGGTAGATGACAGAAGCCTAAGGATAAATATAGCTGTGTTGCGAGACATGATAGCAAGAAAAGAAATCCAAGAAGTGAAGTGGATAGAAACAACGAAGCAGATAGCAGACTGTCTCACGAAGAAAGGAGCCTCTCCTATGTTATTACTAAAGGAGTTGAGCAAAGCAGAGTAATAAAAAGAAAAAAAAAGAAAAAAAAATAAAGAAAAAGAGGGGAATGTGTTAGTCTTAGTAATCAGAAACTTGGGTATTAAAGTGAATATGTTATGACAATATACATACAGTAAGTGGAAAAAGTACAATAAGAATAAGTAGATAAATGGGTATTAAGTAATTATGTTGTGAGAAAACACACAACATAAGTGGGAAAGTACAATAAGAATAATGTGGAATAAATACAATATATATTGTATTTATTCCACATTATTCTTATTGTACTTTCCCACTTATGTTGTGTGTTTTCTCACAACATAATTACTTAATACCCATTTATCTACTTATTCTTATTGTACTTTTTCCACTTATGTATATTGTCATAACATATTCACTTTAATACCCAAGTTTCTGATTACTAAGACTAACACTCTACAATATTCCTTTCATATTTATATTGTTCCTCGCGTCGTATCTTTACATATTCATTTCTTTTCTCCTTGTACTTATTCCAGTTATTTTCACTATGTCTCTTCCGTTCTATATTCCAGGCTCGGTTTCGTCTATCCTGTGCCTTACTACATCTTATATTGAACCATTCTTTTTCCTTCTTTACCTCTGATTGGAACCTTGGGACATATTTATGTATCCCTTCTTCATATACTTTCAAGAAAAGTCTATATTTGTCTTTAACCATTTCCAGGCTTTCTAGTTCCTTCCAATTTATACTTTGGAAATTATGTTTCAATTATTTAAAATAAGTTTTAGCATAGTTGTATCTATTTATTTTATGTCCTTCATTTCTCTCCTCATTTTTCCCCAAATCCATCTCCATTTCTAAAATCTTGTGATCACTTTTTCCCAAGGGACAACGATAATTTATCATTTTAACGTCATGCGGATCACTGGTGAAGACTAGGTCTAGCCTGGATGGTTCATCCATCCCTCTGATTCGTGTGTTTTCTCTAACATGTTGTGTTAACATGTTTTCTGTTACTAGATTCAGTAATTTACTGCCCCAAGATTCATTATTATTTCACGCATCTAACCCTTCCCAATTGACTTCCTTACAGTTGAAATCACCTGTTAATATTAATTTATTTCAGCCGTCCGGCTGGCTCAATTGATAGCGTGCCTGATTCCCATCTTGCAGGTCTCACGTTCAATCCCCGCTCAGATTGAAAAGTTTTTCTGGGATATAGCCGGCGGTTACCATCTCCCCATGAGCAAGGGGGATGGGTATTGGTCTCTGGTGACTAAAGAAAGCCAAGCGCTTGTGAATCCTCGAAGGAGGAGAACGGGCGCTATATAAGTAACCAGACGATTATTATTAAAAAGTATTTTTAGTGCATCTAGAGATTCTGTGATTAGTTGATCATATTCTTCCCGCTTCCATGCTCTAGTTTGTGGTGGTATATAAGCCACTGTTATATCAGTTGCTTTGTTGTCCTTGTCTTGTATTGTCACTGCTATAATTTCTGATCTATTATTGCCTAGGTTAATCTCACTTGCTTCTATATTTTTGTCAGTCATTATTAACACTCCACCCCCCACTTTTCCTTCTCTATCTTTTCTCCACACATTGTACCCTTCCCATCCCAACACTCCCAATTCAGTACCATCTCTCAACTTTGTTTCTGCTAAGCACATAATATATGGTTTATATTTCTCAATATAGTCATTCAATTCTAATTTCTTAGACAGCAAGCCATCCACATTACTATACATCAGCTTCATCTCCCCCTTTCTTACACCTTTCTTTTTTTCTCTTTCCCTAATATTCCCAGACTCTACCCCCCCCCCCCCCCCCCCCCCCCCGCTTCCACTCCACCTTCTCTCCCTTGCTCCCCCGTGCTCTCTACCTGCCCTGTTTCTCTCACTTGTGCCTGGATTACACCAGTCTCTCCCTCCTGTCCTTCGGTACTGGTACTCGCTTCCTCTGTGACCGTTCATCCCGAAGTTCTCTGTTTGCCCCTCCGTCTTCCTCTGTGGTCCTTTGATGAACCATTTCTTCTTCGTTCCTACCAGTCGCCAATAAAAAAAATCCACTTCTTGGTCTGTTCTTTTGGCATTCAATTCCTTCACGTCATCCCTCAAACTTTTCATTTTGTTTCTTTCATCTAAGTCCATGTCTTTTTCGATGTAAATATGCTTCAGACAATCCTTATCTTTCAACCTCCATTTGTTCTTCATGATTTCCTCTACTATTCCTACTGTGCGAAACTGCACTTTCATTGGCCTAGACTCTTGTTTATATTTTCCAATTCTATGCATGTCTTCGATTTCATTCTCCCATTCTCTCACCCCCTCGTCCACTACCTGTAGAATCTCCCTCACTCGGTTTCTCTCTATCCTACTTCTCTCCTCTTTCTTTACATTGTGTTTCTCCTTATCTCCTCTTATCACAATAAAAAAAAAATCTTCCAGTAGCCTCCCTCACTAGATTTTCCTTCTGTCTAATTACCTTAACTACATCCTTTTCAAAGTTACCTCCCTGCCTATGTATCTTTAATTTTTCCTCAGCTAACTGTTGCTCCTTTACTATCTCCGAAAATCTCAAATTCCTTACCTCCTCGTTCTTTTCAAATTCATCCTTCTTTAATTCAACATCCTTCATATCTTTCTTCATCCTGTCCATTTCTTCCTGCATTTCGTTAATACAGACCCTTAACCCTTCCTATCCGGTCTGCCTTAGGTAAGGACAGCACGAAAGAAGGGCCGCTACCCGGTATGCCTTATCTAAGGCATGAGCTTAATAGCCTAATTAAGCTTGGTCTGAACGCCGTGCGTACGACGTATGTCAACAAACCCAAGCGTTCGTCACCGCACCTCCGAAAACAAGAAGGAGAAGACTCCTCAATTTTATTGCTCTGACGTCATGACGAAATTAGTGTCTGAAAAGCCCCCATATTGGCAACATCTCTGCAATATTGGCTCCACTGAAATCGTCATCACAACTGAACCAGTTGACTTACAGAGCTCGACTCAATGCCAAAATACAGATTGAAAACCGCACTACGATTATAGATGAGTGGGAAAGTTCTAGCAGTGAAAATAAACATAAATACGGTAACCTAGGCCTAGACGTTTTTCAGCCATTTCGCCCGGGTAGGGGCGACCGTCATTGGGTAAGACAGCCCGGGGAGGAAGGGTTAATACGTAATTCTCATCTTTTAGAATACTAATTTGGTTTGCCATCCATTTTTCTCTCTGTTCACAGTCTAAGTTTTTTGTCTCCTGTTCCTCTAACTTCCGTTCTAGTTTATTCAACCTTACCGCAAATACAGATATTGCTGTTCCCTCCTCTGAGAACCCTGAAATATCAAATACATCACGGTGATCACGATCATAAGGGTCTCTGTTGGTTAGCACCCTACTTGGAGGCAGGCTAAGCCGGTTCCTCCCACCGCTGGTCATACTGCCAGCTGGTCTTTGTTTACACCAGTTCGGCTCCAAAAGTTTCGGCGGGAATATCCATTACTTTTTATTTCTGGTTTAAATTAAATGCAACTCTCACCTTTTTTAAACCAGGGAGTATATTCACTAATTGTATTTAAATGATAATCATTAAACAAAAGGACAACACATATGAACGCTACAAAATACTAAACCACCAAACAGGCGCTGGCTGAATCAGCTGGTCGCACGAGCACGTCCACCCTCCACCACGGTCTGACTGTGTGTGTACTCACCTAATTGTACTAACCTAATTGTAGTATACAGGATTTGAGCCTAAGCTCGTGTTGTCCTGTCTCTCTCTCTACATTTATCCAATTTTGCTTTAAAAGTTTGGATATTTCTTGCTCCCACCACCTCCCCATCCAACTTATTCCAACACTCAATGCTTCTATACGGGAAGCTGAACTTTCTTACATCAGACTTACATACAACTTTCCTCAACTTACATTCATGACCCCTGGTTCTTCCCTCGTCCCTCACCACAAAATCTCCCTTGTCGATCTTCTCAAAACCTTTCACACACTTAAACATCATGATCATGTCACCTCTCTCTCTCCTCTCCCTCAGCGTTGGCAGCTTTAGCCTCTCCAATCTCTCCTCATAAGGCTAGCTATCATCTTAGTGGCAACTCTCTGAACTCTTTCCAGTTTTTTATTATGTTTTATAAGGTGTGGAGACCACACCACTGCTGCATACTCCAGTCTTGGTCGTATTATTGTCCCTATTATTTTTGCTAACATCTCTTCATCTAAATAATTCAGAGCTATTCTCATGTTAGTCAACACTGCATAGGTTTCACCAGTTATTTTATTTATATGCTGTTCAGGTGACAAGTTGTCTGCCATAACTACCCCTAGGTCTTTTGCTTTCACAGCTTTACTAATTATTTCATCTCCTATTTTATATCCCCAAGAAGGTCTATATTTACTTTTTCCCATCTCAAGAACCTGACACTTACTCGTGTTGAATTCCATTTTCCAAGTTTGACTCCACTCATATAACTTATCTAGGTCTCTCTGTAATTCTTCACAACTACTCCTACTTGTAATATGCTTCATTAATTTTGCATCATCAGCAAACATAGAGCCTATTCCCATTTGAAGGTCGTTGATGAAAACCAAAAACATGATTGGGGCCAACACCGATCCTTGAGGCACTCCGCTTTTTACCCTTTTCCACGAGGAGAACTTTCCTTTTATTACTGTTCGCATTTCCCTCCCAATTAAATAGTTTTCCATCCACTTTAATAATACTCCCTCAACCCGCCCCACAGTCCTGAGCTTCCACAACAATCTCTTATGAGGCACCTTATCAAATGCCTTCTTGAAATCTAAGTAAATACAATCTACCCACCCCTCCCTCCCTTGTACAATGTCAATTACCCTATCATAGTAACTCAACAAATTTGTGGTACACGAATGACCTTTTCTGAACCCGAACTGCTTGCTTGAAATTATTTCCCTCTCCTCCAACATACCCACCCATCTTTTTCTAATAATCTTTTCACAAAGCTTGCATATAACACTCGTTAAGGATACCGGTCGATAATTTAGCGGGTCTTCTTTATTTCCACTTTTATATATTGGAGTTATATTTGCTTGTTTCCATTCTAAGGGAAGTTCTCCCTTGTTTAATGAGTGTTGAACAATATTAAAAATAGGTCTCACTAGTTGTTCAGAACATTCTCTTAACCCTTAAGCCCCGGCTACGCATTACATAAATATTCCCCGAAATCCGGGTGTTTTGGCCGAAAAACGTCTAGGCTAGGCTACCGTATCATTGTTATGCTGACTGGTTCCCGCATTCCCGCGCATCCCCAAGCGTAGCCGTGTTATTTACCTGTAGAATGGCGTTAAGTAGAGCTCTCTAAGTCAACTGGTTGAGTTGTGATGATGATTTCAGTGGAGATAACTTACGGCAACAACAGTCACTTTACAATACTTTTCGATACTTAACAACAACATACAGGCACACACGAACAAGCGACGCTCTCCTTCTTGTGGCTGGAGATGCGGGGCGTCGGTCCAGCCGGCTGTTGTTTACATGCGTCGGACCGACGCCTCGCACACCAAGCTCACAGGCTTTCAACCACTGGTACAATGTTGTACCACCCGGGTTCCTCGGGGCAAAACATAATGGTACACACGTGTACCATCCGAGTTTGAAGGGTTAATACCCATCCAGCAATGTTATCTGGGCCCATAGATTTTCTCACGTCCAATTCTTCCAACAATGATTTTAGTTCATCCTTGTTGACTTCTATCGACTCTAGTCCCTGTATCTCGTTCAATTCCACCACAGGTTCTACATAGTCATCCTCCTCCACAAACACGGATGTTAATGTGTCATTCATAATTTCACACATACCCTCTGTGTCTTCATATAATTGACCCTCTACCCTAAGCTTTGTTATTTTGTCCTTTATTTTTGTTTTGCCGTTGATATAACTATAGAACAATTTGGGTTCTTTATTACGTTTGTTTACTATATCTTTTCCCAAAGTTCTTTTTCTCCTCTCTTATAGTCTTGACATAGTTGTTTCTAGCATTCTTATACTCATTCCATTTTTCCTCAGTGTGTCTCCTTCTCACTTTATTCCATGCAGAGTCCTTTTTGTTCTGGGCAATGTGACATCGCATGTTAAACCACTCTTTCTCCTTAGCCAGCTTTCTATCCTTAAATGTTGGTACATATTTATCTACCCCCTCCCTGTAAATGTCTAGTAACATGGTGTATTTTACCTGAATATTCTGTTCTTGCTCAATAAATGACCAATCTATATTTGCAAAGTATCCTCGTAATGATTCATAATCCGCCTTACTATAATTTAGTCTATATTCCATATGTTCCTCCTCTCTGCCTTCCAGAAATTCCACTGTCAATTCAAATTCAATCACAGCATGATCGCTTTTTCCCATGGGACTCAAATATGTTAGGTTCTTTATTTCTTGGGGGTCTTTGGTGAATAATAAGTCAAGTCTTGATGGTTCATCACCTCCTCTAAATCTTGTATTTTCCATAACGTGTTGTGTTAATAGATACCCCATTGTTAGTTCAAGAAATTTGCTACCCCAAGTATTTTCATTTGAACCCGCATCCAAACATTCCCAATCCACCTCCCCGCAATTAAAGTCCCCTGCAAGAATAAGCCTATTTTTTCCTTTTACAAATAATTTCTAACATACGCAAGGTTTCCAAAATTAATTCATTATATTCATCGTTGCTCCAAGATTTAGTCTTAGGAGGTAAATACATTGATACAATGTCCAATTTTGACCTATCATTATCCTCAATTTCAACTGCTACCACTTCAGCAATGCTATCACCAAGTTTTAATTCTTTAGCAGTCATTTTATTATCTACCATGATCAACACTCCTCCTCCTAGCTTTCCTAACCTGTCTCTTCTCCATGTACTGTATCCCGCACAACTAATTATATTCGTGTCTACCTCCTGGTTAAGCTTAGTTTCAGTCAAACATACTACCCCGGGCCTCTCTCTCTTTACATATTCTTCAAACTCAATCTTTTTGGAAATTAACCCATCAATATTTGTATACATGAACTTAGCGTTTCCAGTATTTTCCCTATTTTTCTCGTCCCTGCCCGTTCCTTTCTTTTTTGTACGTACCCCTCCCAATTTATTTCCTAGCTTGTCTCCTCTTCTCTTGTCTCCACCTGGACTGTTTCTCGCTCCGTTTCCACCTCCCCTCCCTTTGCCTTCACTTGGACTGTTTCTCTTTCTATTTCCACCTCCCCTCTCTCTGCCTTCTCCTTCGTCACCCTCACCATCTCCCTTTCCCTCCCTACTTCGTCCCTTCGCTTTATATACCATTTCTTGAGTTTTCCCTCCCACACTCTCCAGAAAAATTTCTTTTCGTCTTCTTTCGTCCTTTCTCCATTCTTTTCATTTGCCTCGGTTTGCAATTCCTTTCTTATGTTTCGATCCTCAATACTCATGTCTTTTCTAATTGTAATTTTCTTAAACTTGCTGGTCAAGTTAAGTCTCCATGTTACGTTCATTATTGCATCCACTGTTACCCTAGACCTAAACTGCACTCTCATTGGCCTTGTGTTTCCCTTACTATATTTACCCATTCTCCTAACTTCTTCAATATCATCTCTCCAGTTATTTCCTTCTTCATCGACATGCTTGATCAATGTTTTTACCTTATTAATTTCTTCCTTATCCCTAGCTTTCCTCTCAATAATGTGCTCCTCTATATCCCCAAATACAATAATACACTTATTTCTATCTATTGTTTCACGCAGGACCTGTTCATTTCTCCTCATAGGTTTTACTACCACTGATTCTAAATCTTTATTTTCCCTTTCTGATTGTTTCTTTTGTTCCTCCATGATTTCCTTCATTGCCACTTCCTTCACTCTTCCTCCTTCGTCATTAACCCATTTATTGTGTTTCTCCTTAATCTCCTACACATGTGTTTTAATTTCCTTGGTTTGCCCTTTGTATTCTTCAAGTTGCAATCTTAAAGCTTCATTTTCGTCCCGGAGTTGCCCCATATGAGTTTGAATTTCTTTTAGGCTAGCCCGACTCAAATCTTGTCCAGGCTCGATGTCCCCAGCCTGAGCACCACATATTGAACATATAGCCTCAATCTGTGAACTAACACTCACCTTCCACTCCTGCATATCCTCCTTCCACCTTTTAATGTCATTCAGCTCACGTACTATTTTCCCTAGAATGCCCTCGGTCTCACCGACTTCAAATCCATCAAAGTCAGCCATATTTGTTTACATCCACTCGCATTCACAATCGCTTGAATTATTTTTATCACTCGAAATATCCTCACTTGATTTTAATCTCAAATTATTTTAATACTGCATTATAATACAGGACAACACAAAATATCCTTATACTCAAGTTTAGGTGAGTTTATTTGACGAGCGCTGTAAACAGCTTGCTAGATCAGCTGATTTTCGGGAGCGTGGGTGCGGAGGTGTGTGTGTGTGTGTGTGTGTACTCACCTAATTGTAGTATACAGGATTTGAGCCTAAGCTCGTGTTGTCCTGTCTCTCTCTCTACATTTATCCAATTTTGCTTTAAAAGTTTGGATATTTCTTGCTCCCACCACCCACTCCCATCCAACTTATTCCAACAATCAATGCTTCTATACGGGAAGCTGAACTTTCTTACATCAGACGTACATACAACTTGCCTCAACTTACATTCATGAACCCTGGTTCTTCCCTCGTCCCTCACCACAAAATCTCCCTTGTCGATCTTCTCAAAACCTTTCACACACTTAAACATCATGATCATGTCTCCTCTCTCTCTCCTCTCCCTCAGCGTTGGCAGCTTTAGCCTCTCCAATCTCTCCTCATATGGCAGTTCTCTAAGGCTAGCTATCATCTTAGTGGCAACTCTCTGAACTCTTTCCAGTTTTTTATTATGTTTTATGTGTGGAGACCACACCACTGCTGCATCTCTTCATCTAAATAATTCAGAGCTATTCTCATGTTAGTCAACACTGCATAGGTTTCACCAGTTATTTTATTTATATGCTGTTCAGGTGTTCAGGTGTTCAGGTATATGCTGCCAGTCTGTGTGTGTGTGTGTGTGTGTGTGTGTGTGTACTTACTCTAGTTGTATTGCGGGAGTGAGCATGCTCGTTATTTCCCGCCTCCTATATGTGTAGGTGTTATATGTATCGTTGGAATGGCTGTGGATGTGTGTGTAGTCTGTATTTTTAGCCAATTGGCGACATCGGAAACGAAGGCTTAGGGTGGATCTGTATGGTACCATTCTCACTATAGACGGTACCGTCTCGCCCGAAGGTTTAGGTAGCCATCAGCTTAGGTGAACCATATGATACCCATCTCGCCTTGTACCATTTTTGCCAACCCCAGATGGGACGTCACAACGTCGTCCACTTATTCCAGGTACCTATTTACAGCTAGGTGAACTGAGGCTAACACATGAAAGGAGACAAGCCCAATTTGTCTCCGCCCGGTCTGGGATTGAACCCCCGACCCCTCGTGTGTGTGTGTGTGTGTGTGTGTAATAATAATAATAATAATAAACGGTTTATTAAAGAATGGCAGCCTCATGAGCTGAAAATACACATTTTACAATTTAGTGGATGAACATGAGATGTACAGATATGAGGATGGTAAGCTTAGTTTACAAACAAAATAAATAAATACAATAATGATGCATGTGCAGAATACAAATTATCATAAAATAACCATGAGAGTAAGTGATATACAGTACATTTACACATTTATTAACTTACTCATATACAGAACATACGTATATACACGTACGTGCGCACATACATATACATACATATATAGGAACATAAGAACATGCAGTAAGTGTGCACATGTCCGTATACACAAACGCTCACGTATGCACACAGACATACATACATACAGAAACTGTTTTGGTAAGTGAGGTAAAGAGGGTGCGGGTACTACAATGGGAGGTTAGTGGTGTGTGTGTGTGTGTGTGTGTGTGTGTGTGTGTGTGTGTGTGTGTGTGTGTGTGTGTGTGTGTGTGTGTGTGTGTGTGTGTGTGTGTGTGTGTGTGTGTGTGTGTGTGTGTGTGTGTGTGTGTGTGGTGTGTGTTGTGTGTGTGTGTGTGTGTGTGTGTGTGTGTGTGTGTGTGTGTGGTGTGTGTGTGTGTGTGTGTGTGTGTTGTGTGTGTGTGTGTGTGTGTGTGTGTGTGTGTGTGACAGAAGGAATATACATATACTGCATATGCGAACACTTAATAATAGATAATGCTTATTCATAGATTTATAATCAGAAGTTGCGCTAGTGAGGCAATATGTTCTCGCTCATATGTACGTATATTTACATACATATGTGCATATGACCATATAAAGATAAATACACGTACAGTACATATATATATTATACCTTATATTCTCAACCGGGCTCGAACCATTGACAGCACGTACACACAGACATACATACATATATGCACATTACATGCATATATGCTCTTATCCTACCTGATACTCTCAGCCGGGCTCGAACCACAAACAGTATACACTATACACATATATATATACATAAATAAGGCATAGATACATACACATATAAGCACACATACATACACATATGCTGCACATACATAGATACATATACACATATACATAAACAAACTCAAGCAAATACATACATAATTATATTCTAATACACACACGCACACACACTTATGCATATTATTAAAGGTGGGCGCGTATATATGGTGTGACAGACCGTTATTACACATTATTAATAATATTAACAATGGTTGGGATAGGACTATTTTTATATCTGTCAGTTCTTGCTCTTATTGGTTGGAGTGTGTTGAAATGACGAGCTGCACGTGTAGGTCTAGGGGCGTCTGGTGGAAGTAAGTTTATGTGTCGTGGGTGAACAAGCAGCTTAGATGCAAACTGTTTGAGTGTGTTGTAGTGGTGGGTTGAAAGTGCAGGTATGCTAAGGGTGGTGAGAGCTTCCTCGTACCCTGGATATGTGCCACCCAGGATGATCCTGCATGCCCTCCTCTGAACTCTCTCCAGTTGACGTTGTTGTGTTAGGGTTAGAGAGGAGGACCAGGCGGGAGAGGCGTAGGTGAGCTTAGGGAGTATAAAGGTGTTATATATACTCTTCAGCTCATTCTCCGGCGCCCCCAGGGATCTCAACCGCCTTAGCATAAATAACTTGTAAGTGGCGGTCCTGACTGTGGTAGTTACATGTTTCTTCCAGTTCAGTTTGTTGTCCACAGTGATTCCGAGGAGTTTGGTGGACTCAACAAGCTGAAGGGGATGAGGACCAATTGTGACAGTGGGTGGAGGAAGGTCGGTAACGGAAGTGTTGATGTGCATGACCACTGTCTTGTCATGATTGATAGTCACATGATTGTCTGTGGTCCAGGCTTGAAGACGGTCGAGGATGTCTTGTAGGGGGTCATAGTTAGGGGAGGTGTTATCGACAGTAATGCCGACTGTCGAGTCGTCCACGTACTTCCAGTGGAATGGGGTGTCCTTTAGGGCATCATTAATCAAGATGAGGAACAATAGAGGCCCCATCTTTGTGCCCTGTGGGACTCCACATGTGATGTCTAGGAAGGTGGAGATGAAGCCTTGGTATCGCACTGCTTGTCGTCTGTCACTAAGGAAGTCGGTCAACCACGCAACCAGGGTAGGATGTAGCCCCAACTTTATGGCTTTGTTGATGATGATGGTGTGGTCAACAAGGTCAAATGCTTTCCTGAAGTCAATAAAGGCAAGGGCGAGGGAAGTCTTTCTCTTCTCAAGATTTGTGTAAATATAATCTAGGAAGCTAATAAGACAGTGAGTGGTGGAGGAGGTTTTTACGTTGCCAAACTGTTGGGGATCTATCAAGTGACGGATTTGTGAGTAAGCCCAGGTGAATACAAAGTCCTCACAGATTAGACTAGGGATGGGCGTAATGGCAATTGGTCTGAGTTCATTAAGAGAATGTGGGGAGGGGGTTTTGGGGATTGGAGTGACGTATGAAGTTTTCCAGTCTGCAGGGCATTTACTTTGCCTTAAGGAGGCATTAATTATCGAGCAAAGGGGGGTGGCAAATTCCACTGAAAATTCTTTGTATATTTTCATTGGTAGGTCTACTGGGGTTGTTGATCTTTTTGATTTGAAACTGGAAAGCTTTTTGGCCACTTCAAATTCTTGAACAGTTACTGGGGGGGAAGGGGATGGGAGGAAGGCAGGGAGGTTGGTGCGGTCTAGTTTGGGGAGGGTTTGGCAGATGGTAGAGAAGTGATTATTTATCAGTTCAGGTGCATCTACACGAGGGACATGGGAAACACAGGGGATCGAAGGAGTCCCACTACTTAAGCCACAAAGATTCTTAATTTTAGAGTACCACTGACTGATATTGGTTTGTTTTAAATGATGAATCTTTGTAGGGTAGTAGGACTTCTTCGCCCAACGGATTTCCCTTATCACAATGTTGCGTAGGTCCTTGTAGCAATTGTTGTCCGTGTAGAAGGCCTTATTCCGATTCTGCATCAGTCTCTTGATCCGAGGAGTAATCCATGGGACGTCAGAGGGGTGCATTTTGGTCCTCTTGGTGGGGAAGAAGTGGTGGTAGGCTTCGGTGGTGGTAGATACAAAGTTGTCCCATTTGGCATTAACATCTTCTTCAGTGAGAACCTCCGTCCACGGGTAATGAACCAACCACTGCCCGAACCCCCGCATTGCAGAGTCTGGCGTTGGTCGGTAGGTCCGGATGACGGGGGTCTGTTGATGGGAGGTGGTAGGGGCAGGTGACCAGAACACAGAGAGATGAGTGCTGCGTCCCACAGGAGGTAAAGGTTCAGGTGGGAGGTACTGCTCATCCATGTCTGTCAAAATAAGGTCAAGAGTGTTGTGGTTGTGGGTGGGGAAGTCAACAATTTGTGAAAGATGCAGCTGTTCTTGAATCTCACCGGTGTCTAGTTCATTGAAATCCCCACAAACCACCAACTTGGATGATGGAAATTGGAGTTTGAGATCATCACATGTATCGATGATGTGGTTGATTAGTGCGGGGCCGGTGGGTGAGCGTGGTGGGTGGTAGATCACACAGTAGATAATGGAGGCAGTGTGACGAGGGTGGGAGGGGGGATTAACTCTCACCCAGAGTGCTTCGATTCCCTCCGGGACCTCAATATCCAGGCGAGATGCACACAGCTGTTTCCGGGCGAAAATAGCTACTCCTCCCCCCCTCCTCTCTGTCCGAAGTTGGTGAAAGAGGTCATAGTCTTGTATCACGCATATTTCTGGGGTGATTTGCCATGCTTCAGTAACTGCTACAATATCAGCACTAATTTGTTTAACTGTCACAATAAGTTCGTCGAGTTTATTACACAAAGAGGTGACATTGGACAGTAGCAGCGATGGGAGGTTATACCAAATACGGGGAACCTCAAAATGTGCGTATGGTTTCTCTACTGTGACTTTTTTAGGTACTTTTTTGTGTGTTTTTATGATAGGAATTCGCTTGGGGACATTCCTACCTCCTCTCCGGCCACGATTGTGAAAAATGTTCAATTCTTTTAAACGCACTATAGTGTCTGAAGGTGGGTATCCAGCCCCCTTTTTAAGACGAATTAAGGAGGAGGCAGAGTAGCAAGGCGACATGGTTGATTATGCTCTGTTTCCTGTTTCATGTCTAGTTCGTTTGGTAATACACAATAACACTGTAAATTACAATTGCACTTATCATAAATAGATTGTTCACTTGAGGTACAGATACGGTGATGGAGTCGAGGATGAACTGTGTGAAGGTGAAAGGTGAAAGGTCACAGGTGTGTGTGTGTGTGTGTGTGTGTGTGTGTGTGCGTGTGCGTGCGTGCGTGCGTGCGTGCGTGCGTGCGCGCGCTGCGATGTTTGGTATCGAATGGTTGCCACTTGGTCATAGTTGTTACCCAATTATCATATGTATCCCGCCTTTTCCGCGGCTTTGGTATGTGTGTGCGTAGGCTATATCGTGCTTTAATTGAGCCCTGCCCCATTGCACCAACAAAACCTCAATTGAGTCCTGCCGCACTTTAGAGGTTAAGGGATACTATGTTTGTTCCACAAACAAAGATATAGCACTTTATAACAATTACATATTCCCCAGGCAAGAAGTGGTGTGGTGCGTGTGTGGCGGTGACATCAACACACTCCAGCACTGTGGTGGAGGCGGTGGTGGCGCTGGTTCGCACCCTCCATGCCTTGCCAGTCTGGAATGGTGTCATCAACGACTCCATCACCGAGCGCCTCGGGCTGGTCTCAAACCTCCTCTCCGATTTATCACAGTTTCAACTTAAGGTTGGTACCTTGGCTTGGATTTACTACTATTCTTTATATCATCAAAAGTGACTGTAAGTTGGTGGAGATACATACTTTTACAGTACTTATAGATCAAGTGCTCCAAAAGAAGTATGGTTTCAGTCTTAATAAACACTCTGGAAATATACAAAACAGGGCAGTACTGTATGTCCTTACGGTTGCCCCGGGCTACTATAGGTCAACCACCCTGATGTAATGCTGAAAAGTGGGACTGGTGACTAAGCGTAACACACGTTCCAGCAGTACTGACGAATTTACCCCTTTGGCTAATATGCCTGTATCCTCACCCACTTGTGGTCACTTTTGATCAAATGTTTGATAGTTTATCATCATCATCTTAAAATCAGGTTTAATTTAAGGACATTGTTCATGAAATTTTAGTCCATGTCATCTGAATATTATTGAGTTTGAATTTTCTGTATTTTCTGGTAGTGTATTTACTGGTAAACAATAATGAAGTTGCAGGTAAGTAAATCACATGCTAGCAAGATGCATAGTTTGTATGTATGTATGTATAATACTCAGGCTCAATCCCCACTTTTTTTTTTTTTTTTTTTTTTTTTTTTTTTTTTTTTTACAAAGGTATAACAACATAAGCTCCTTATAGTACTGTATAGTACAGTACTCTTTTTCATCAATAAACCAGTTACAATCATCTCGAAAGGTTGCCAAAATTTATTTGGTGATTATATGATTCCTGAAATAATCACTTTTGTTAATTTGTATTAATTTGTTGTGTACAGGTTGATGACTGTCGTCCTGGGAGCCTGGTGGGTCAGGCCACGGGTATCGCAGCGTCACTGGTCATCATCGGTGGGGTGGACGCTAGACCAAGGCTCGGGGGAGATGTGATCTTGGAGGAGGGAGGACTAGGTTAGTAACACTCCAATTAATTTGGATTAGATAAAAATACCTGTAATGTATTGATATAGCTTTATTCACTGTACAGTACTGTACCTTAATTGGCTGAAACCCTAGGAAGCTCACATGAGAACATAGCTATAGATGTATAGTTCTTATACATGATTATTCGCTAACAATGTTTTGTTTTAGGACAATAGTGATAATTTAACTTTTCGTGAAGGTAAATATACCTGTAGTGTTATACAGGTACTGTAAGGGATAGAGTTCCTTAACCCTCCGGGCCCGGGCTAGCCCTCCTAATGACAGTGCGGGGTACCCGGGCGATCTGGCCGAAAAACGTTTAGGCCTAGGCTACCGTATTTTTGTTTATTTTAACTGCTAGAAATTTCCCATGCATTTATAAACGTAGTGCGGTTTTCAATCTGTAGACTGGCGTTGAGTAGAGCTCTGTAAGTCAACTGGTTCAGTTGTGATGACGATTTCAGTGGAGCGAATTTTTCCGCGATGTTGACAATATCGGAGCTTTTCAGACACTAATTTCGTCTGACGTCACAACAATAACATTGATCCGACGTCTCCTTATTGTTTTCGGAGGTGCGGTGACGCAACGATCGGCTTTGTTTACATACGTCGGACGCACGGCGTTCAGACCAAGCTGAATAGGCTTTCAAGCTTACGGATTTTAACAGGACACCCGGGTTCCTGCCCATCTGCCGCGGTGTCATTTTAACATGCAGCCCGGGCCAGGAGGGTTAAGAATCATAAATTCTGATATGACAAAATGTTATTGTGAATTCTGTTATCCAATGATATTCACCTCACCTGTGGTAATTAACCACACTGCTTTAAACTCAATTCCACTTTAGTTTGGAGTGCCACAAGGATCAGTTTTGGTCCCAGTTCTAGCTATCTATCTGTTGTAGAGTTCGCCACGCTGATAGTGATCAGCGCATCGCCCTTCGATGTGTGTATAGCGTATGGGGGGTGAATGTGGAATATTTTTGTACTGTTTGAATGGCTGTAGCGTCTGCCGCAGCTGGGTACATCACAGGAAGAAGCGCTGCACTAGATTAAAGGGACCTCTACCAAGGAAGAAGTCCGAAATTGAGAAATTTGTATGCATAGTATGCAAAGGTAAGCTTGTATTCAATGACCGGCTCAAGAGTGTTAACTTTGGCACTGAGGCACTGGAGATGGTGGACAAGTTTTGCTACTTAGGAGATACCATCTCCGTCGGTGGTGGGACCGAGGCCGCCACTATCGCCAGAATAAGATGTGGCTGGGGAAAGTTTAGAGAACTTTTGGCACTACTCATCATGAGAACACTCCCTCTCCCCTTGAAGGGAAAGGTATACGCTTCATGCATTAGAAGTGCAATGACATATGCTTCAGAAACGTGGCCTGTCGAAGCGGATGATACCAACAGAATGAAATGCAATGAGATGAAGATGGTGAGATGGATGTGTGGTGCCAAACTGCAAGATAGGATAACAAGTGTAGAGTTAAGGAGGAAATAGTTAATGTTGTTTCCTCCCTTGTCAGGCACCATCGCACGCATTGGTCAACACAAGGTGTACGTCCAGCCTCATGAGGGTGGCCCACTGCTCAGACTTGGCCTGACCTCCCTCGTACCATCACCTACCAAAAGATTTGCTATTGGTAAGTACATTTACCCCGATTTGGGGTTAGGTATGTCTCCTCTTTCATTTCTTCCTTTTATTTTATTATGATTATATCTCCTCTCTCCTACATGAGTAGAACGAGGGTGTTCAGGTTTCAACGCCTTAGTCATTAATAAAGAATACGGTATTCAGTAATATACTTTATATAAGTAACACCCCGTTCTTAACATTAATCATCAATTACAAACCCCAATGTACTTGAATAAACTAATGAAAGCATATGGTCCTCCCTGGATTCGAACTCGGGACACCACACCCAGAACATAAGCACCTAAACCATTACACCACCAACACAGTTTATTATTGAAATTACTGCTATTTACACTACAGTACACTAACCTGATTGTTACACACTGATGAACACTTTACCTTATCTTCCCAGAGCGTGTGAGTGTGACCAGTGCGTGTGTGCAGGTGTGGGTGTCCCTGGTGGCAGTGGCGGGTGACTACTCTCGCAGCTTCCACATGGCCTCACCTATCACACTCTCACCCACACTACTCAGGATACAACAGGTATTTGGGGATAAAAATATAAACTATCTTTTTCTCTCAATTGGGTGAGAAATTTCACCCCCTGGTATCCCAAATCATGAAACTAGATAGCAGATTAAGAAAATATTACTGTACTTCTTTGGTTCATATTAGATTTTTGTTTTAATTATTGATGATATATTTCATTGTTTAATTAACTTATTCAGTACAATGACGTAATTATCATCATAATTTGGATACCATTAGATTTTCTTTAGCATATAATCTAGCTCTAAGAGTCAAAGGGCATCGAACTGACATTTTCACCATTTAGAAAGAGTCAACCAGGAAATAGGTGTTGAAATTTACAGCACATTTGCTCAAGTGTCTTGTGGGTTACAAGAAGTTAGGGGTTAGAATATCTTGGCTTAGTTACAGCAAATTGACTTAGAGAGATGCAAATCAGTTAACGTTCGGTAATTTTGAGTGTGGAGGAAGTTTTGTCCATCATTTGATAGAAGTTATGAATTGTATCAGAGGTTAGTGTACGAGAAGTTGCCCAAATTTCTTTTGTATGCTCCAAGCTTACTTATGAATTTATTTACTGTATTGTCTATAGCGTATGCATTATAGTTCATACACTGTGGGATTTTTTTTTCTATCTCCTTGTAAGACCTTTGCATGTGTTAGCTGAGGTTTGTCTCTGCTTCATTAAAAGCAAACATAGGTACCGTAAAACTGGGTAACTTCCGGAATTTTTTTGAGTTTTTTTAACAATTTCTCCTGACTGTAAACACATTATAGAGATTTAACTAGGTCAAGTGATATGTGGTGATCAGAGCTGGGCACCACAAACAAAAAGTCAAGTCAGCAAACACAAATCAGCAAACCCAGAACATAACTTCAGCAAACACAAATGTGCAAACCTTGTGAAATTTCTAGTCCTCAAATGCAAAATAATATGCAAACGCAAACCGTTTTTTATTAATTTTAAATTTAAACTACAGAATCAAGGGTAAATCAATAAATTCAATCTCTAATGTCAATAAATATATATATTTACTTAAATATAATGTTGCCCAACTTCCATGGACCTTAAGGATATACATACAGGCTTTTAAAGCTTGGAAATTGCTGTAAATTGCCAAAACATTCCAGAACATCACCCGCAGTGAAAGGGTTAATATATATAGCATAGGCCACTTAGTTTGTCCACATGGGCAGTAAAACGTTGGGGCAACTTGTTTATGGGGAGAATGCTTCAGTAATAATCAGTATTCGCAATTCCGCACCATTCAGGAGGAGGTACGCCGGATCACAGAGGTGCAAGGAGGCGATTTATTCATGGTCCCCCCTTTGGGAATGGCAATAGGCTATATATGCCTAGATAGGTCTACTTTAGATAGAGTAAGTAATTTAATAGAAAGTAGCCTAGGCCTATTAATTTTAATGCTCAGAATAAAGGCCTAGCTTCAGATAAAAATTTAATAAAATATTATTGTAGGCTAAATTTAGTCTAGGCCTATATGATACTTTCAAAATTAACACTTTCTACTTGACACTAATAAAATTAGTGTGATTATAGGCCTAGGCCTATACATAGAAGTTAGAACATGCAATATTTAGCCTAGGCCTACATGCTTTGAGGCATTTTGATGGAATTAGTGACTGATTATAGCCTAGACCTAGGCCTAGGCTATATATTAAAGTTAGAACATGCAATATTTAGCCTACATGCTTTGACTCATTTTGATGGAATTAGTGATTATAGCCTAGACCTAGGCTATATAATTATATAGAATTTAGAACATGCAATATTTAGCCTACATGCTTTGAGGCATTTTGATGGAATTGACTGATTGACTGATTATAGCCTAGACCTAGGCCTAGGCTAGCCTATATATATATATAGAAGTTAAAAAATGCAATATTATTTAGCCTACATGCTTTGAGGCATTTTGATAGGATTAGGGTAGCCTAGGCCTAGCCTAATAAAATTACTTATATTAGTAATTAGCCTATAGGCCTAGGCTATTATTTAGAAGTTAGAACATGCAATATTTAGCCTACATGCTTTGAGGCATTTTGATGGGATTAGTGATTATAGACCTAGGCCTAGGCTATATAGCCTAGCCTATATAGAAGTTAGACTTAGCCTAGGCCTACATGCTTTGAGGCATTTTGATGGGATTAGGGTAGCCTAATAACATTAGTTTAGGTTAAAAATTAACAGGCTATCAATCAAATTAACGATAGCCTAACTTTATAATCTTAAATTAGGCTAGATTATAAAGTTATAAAGCCCTTCTCCAGAGACATCTTCTTGGTAATTACAGGCCCATAGAAGGTTTCTAGGTGGGGCCAGGGGTGGCTTAGGTCCTCGATTTCTGCATGCTCTGCAGCATCACTGTCGGATGATGGTGGTGAACTGCTCCCCATGCTGTTGGCAGCTGCGGTAGGCATGATGGTAGACTCCATGTTCACTTCAATAGGCCGAAAATATAAACAAAGTTGAAGTGCTAGCAGGTTGGAACTCTTGGACTGCTGTGTGTTGTAGGTGTTAGCTCGACGCTTGCTACTAAGTAAGTGAACAAACGTGAAGAGCCGATGTATAGGTCCAGAACACAGGTAGTTGGCTTGGTCACATGACTTTTTTTGGCTGGAGCTGCAGGAGCGGCCCAGGGCTGGCTGGCGGCTGGAATTTTTATTTGCGGACTCGAGGTTTGCAACATGGAGGTACTTTCCAGAGCTTCAAACCCGCAAATAGGCAGCCATTTTGGCGCCAACGCTAATTCGCCAACAAAATGACACTTCCGCCATGGCGGAATTGGCTATTTGCGGAAGTGTTGGCTAAAGTGCCCAGCTCTGGTGGTGATAGTGCGCGGTAATCCAGGAAGCCTCCTAAAATTATCCCCCATAATAAGAGAGCTATCCTTATCCTAAATAATGTCTGAAGTCATCTCAAAAGTGGCTGACTTCGGACATGTATGGATAACTTCGGACATACGGTGATTTCTTATGGAAAATGATTGCCAAGAAAGCTGGGATAACTTTGGACAAACGGAGGGGAACTTCGGACGTACATTCGTGGTTTTATTTCATTCATTTTTCGGCTCCTACTATTTTATATGAATATTTTATTATTGCTGCTTATTCCTGTCCGATGTCTTACTGGAAAATGCACAGTCAATACTTTTAGGCCTGTATAATCAGTATAGGAGGGGGTTATATACGATGTTTAACAGATTTTCTTTTTGGATCTGTTCTCGTTAGGCATTGAACTCACTCTTAGAAAATATTGAGCAGGAAAAAATAACCAATGCTGTCAAATCAATAACTCGAAAATTAACTAGGCCTAGTGAAAATATATAGGTATGTATACTCTATCACTGCATATAAATTTGTATGAATTTGAGCATTTTTATAGGTATAACGTACTGTATGTGTTGGTGTTTCTTACGGCAGATAACAATTTTTTGGACAAGATATATGCCTCTCCTAATTTATATATATTATATATCCAGAATTATCCTAAATACATAAATCGGTTAGCATATTATCATATTTTTATGGGTTTTTGGACTCAGAGAATGATTATTTGATCTTTAACCCGGCAAGTGCGGCAAGACTGATATAAGTGTTACTGGTGGGCTGCGGGAAGCCTTATATAATCCAAGGCCTAAAAAAAACCCATTTAAATCAGCCCAGTATCATTTTTTTAATTGCTCCTTGGCCATGCCAAATATCACTCCTCCACATCCCCTCCTTCCACACCCCCCCCCCCCCCCCCCCCCTTCAATTATCACCTTTTCTCCCTGTTATTCTCTTATTCTTAGGTATATATTCGTGCTAACATTAGCGAGTTGCTAGCAGGGCATGGTCATATGTGTTACCAAGCGTGGGAAAGAGCGAGAGAGAGACTCCCACGCAACAGTGTCTCTCCAGCCGTCTTACGGCTGGCTGGCTGGCAGGCTGCCTCAGCCATATGTTATGTAACTCCCGGCCTCTGTCGCCGATATTGACCATCCAAACGCTGTTTCCACTTGTTTTATTGCTGTAACAGGTTAATACCATTATAATCAACGTAAAATAGGCGCATATGGATAAGTATTAATGATATTTAGGGTACGATGATGAATTGAGTGAAGAAAACAGCCTAAATACCTCCGCACAGGGAGGGGTGGCCGCTACCCCCCCAGCGCACTTAAGAGGTTAACCACCATTTTAATGATGGCCAAGTATTATGAATTATTTTCATAGGGCAAATACTGTAATAACAAAAACAAAATTTGTTCCATGTCCGAAGTCAAATTTTTTTTTTTTACACAATAGGTTAACCCTCCTGGCCTGGGCTGTATCTCCAAAGGACAGGGTGGGCTACCCGGGCGATCTGGCCGAAAAACGTCTAGGCCTAGGCTACCGTATTTTAGTTAATTTTAACTGCTAGAAATTTCCCACGCATCTATAAATGTAGTGCGGTTTCCAATCTGTAGACTGGCATTGAGTAGAGCTCTCTAAGTCAACTGGTTCAGTTGTGATGACGATTTCAGTGGAGAGCATTTTCAGGCGATGTTAGCAATACGACGATCTTTTCACTACTGAAACAACGACATACAGACATACAATAACAAACGAGTCTTCTCCTTCTTGTTTTCGGAGATGCGGTGACGCAACGATCGGCTTTGTTTACATGCGTCGGACGCACCGCGTTCAGACCAAGCTGAATAGGCTTTCAAGCTTAAAAGTCCTGAAAGGACACCCGGGCACCTGCCCTTATTTCGTGGTGTCCTTTGGAGGGCCTGTCCGGGCCAGGAGGGTTAAATGATAGTGTTCTAGCTAGAGCGTTATACAAGTGTAGCAAATTTCCTTTGGTGGATGTTGTTGTTGTTGTTGTTGTTGTTGTTGTTGTTGTTGTTGTTCCTGTTGTTCCTGTTCCCCAAGCTGCCTGGCCGAACAGCCCCAAGGCCCCGAGCAATTCCAAGGCCATAACCGAGCGCCCCCACAGAACCCTCCCTGCCGACCACAATAAAGCCTGGGTGACCGAAGCCACTCCATGGCGGGGAGCTGAGGAGGGTGCGGAAACGCCCGGGAAACCAAAGCCCCACCCAGGGCCCTGTGCCCCTCAGCAATTATGAAGAGAAAGTTGAGGGGCAAGGGAAAAATGTGACGCTTTGGCTTCCAATCTTGGTAGATTGGGAGGTCAATCCACGGAAAAGACGCCGTCACTTGAGATCTAGAAAATATATAAGTTAAAGGAACAGTCAGAGTAAGCTATGGGTATGGCAGAGATCGCTCAGTTCTCACTCTGATAGACCAGCCCATCACCACATGACTAGAACCCAATCCTCTCAGCATCAGCTAGGAATGGCCCTAGAAAGCCGCCTTTGGCGGGGGGATAGCTCCCCTATATCAACCCCTTTCGGGGTCGGGCACCCGCCCCCTTTGGTGGATGTTGTCTCTGGTAATGTTACTACAAAATTTTATCAGTCACAACATCATTCATACAAACAAATTTCTTCGGGGTGATAGACGTTTGGCAAGGTGTATAACCTAGTGTGTTAGGAGCGCGATGACCTATGCCTCTGAGACGTGGCCGGTTAAAGCGGAGGATGTCAATAGAATGGAACGAAATGAGAAGAGAATGGTGAGATGGATGTGTGGGGTTAATCTTAGGGACAGGGTATCGAGCGAGGAATTGAGAAGGCGTCTGGGCATTAGGAGTATCAGTGAAGTGATGCGCACGAGCCGACTTGGTTGGTTTGGACATGTGGAGAGAATGGATGATCAGAACTGGGTGAAGAAATGCCGGACAGTGAACTTGGGGGGAGCTGCGCGTAGGGGTGGACCTAGAATGACGTGGATTCGGGTACTCCGGTCCGATCTCAAAATAAAGAACTTGACAACACAGGCGGCCCTTGACAGGACCGCCTGGAAAGCTGCCATTTAGGACGTGAGACTGTAACCACAGCTTCTGTGGACAAACGGTCTTTAAACTTGTATGTATGTACCGGTATGTAGGGTAGCGAAAAATGTACAAATTATCGTTATATATATAATATTTTTTTTGTGTACATATACTCATGTCAGTTTCCTAGGGCTTTTACATGCTCTTCCTTTGCCATTTCTCTAAACGGACCCCACAAAAAAACCCAATAAAAAGCGTTTCCATTGTATAATGACAATGGCTAATTACTTATTATCGCCGATGTCCGAAGTTATCACCGCAGTCCGAAGCGACCCGGTTTTACAGTAGCCTTCATCAAGATCAATCATCTGCGAGTCCCAAACTAACTACTACTGTACTACTCTCCTGACTTATTGTAATTCTGTCCAGTAGATAAATATTTATATAAAAGTGAGAGAATACAAAATATTAATACAGTACAGTATAAATAATCAAGGGATGAGTAACATATATTTTTGTGTCTCTATGTGTCAGATGAGGATGTTGGTGATGAACGCCTGCCGGTCACTGTTAACACATCAGTCGCTGCTGAGACTGGTGCTGCTACAGTCCACCACCGACACCACCACATCCACCACCAACCTACACACAGTGGCAGACGACACCGCACACGCGCCAGAGGTGGGTACAATATTTTACTTATTCCTTTTGTTAAGTCAGGCAAAGGGGTTGCACTGTGTTTACCTGTAATTTTCCAATGATAATATCCAGTCACAATAAACACATCTTTATCTACTCATTTTGTTAGATTGGCGAAGGGTTTTCACTGTGTATAACCCTAGAAATCCGGGAGGCCTCATATAAGGAAAAAACAAAAATTGGCAGGAATCCGTTAGGCCTCATATGACGAAAAATGTGCGGCTAAAAATCGCTGCTAAAATAATCATAACTCGGCAACCACGCGTAGTAGGTATGTCATCTCAACGGCATTCTATAGATAACAAAAAGTTCTACAATTTGCAAAAATATTGACTGCTCTAGGTGGTCTCAATCAGTAGCTACTGAATTATGAAGTTTGACTGTACAAAAATGGACCCGGATACAGCGATCGGGATCATATGAGGCCCCCCCGGATCCCATGGGTTAAAAAATTGGCCAGATATCTTTACTTTGCTAATGATATTGACCAATCTCTCTCTATTTATTTTCCTACATATAGAAGTAAGTGAATGTGTCTCTCTTTTCTATTAGATTCTGTTGATCCAGCGCCTCATCTCAGCCTCGACTCCCCCATCACCAGTAAGAGCCTCCTACACTAGAGAACAACTGGAGGTAAGCATACATTCAATTATAATGTAAAACTTGCAAAATAAACAAACCAAAACTTTTATGTCAATTTAAGAGGTTAAAGATAGAATTGTATTGTCAATTTAAATGTTTCAAGATATAATGAACTTGTACTGTATTTTGACTGTACTGTACAGTATAACTTTGAAGAAACCTTAATTACAGTGTAAGATCTTAAAGTTAGCTTATTTCTGTTGTACACATTTAAGTTAGCTAGCTCATATTATTTATATGCGAGTAATACTTCCAATCCCCCACCCCCCCAAAATAAAATAGGAAAAGTGGGTATTGGGCCTGAGTAAATAGATAGATAGATAGACTTCCTGTATCCAGAAATGATAGATATGGTGTTAATATTAAGTTAGCTGTACATATTGTTCCTGTAATAAGATGATAGATAACATAATTGTGATACCCCTTAGGCTGCCGCTCTGGCCCTGTGCGAGAACCTGACTGAGGAGGCGTCTCACCCGTCCCCCGCCACCCCCTGCTCCAATGACGACGTCAGTACCCCGCACAGTGACCGCTCTCTCCCTGGGCCCCCCTCCCCCGCCCCCCTAAACTCACGGTCTAGATCCCGGCCCCAGGGGAAGGACAAGCGGACCAGAGCAGCCTCCCCCACACCGCTTGTCAGACAGCTCATGGAAATGGGCTTTTCCAGAAAGAGCGTCGAGTATGCTATCAAGGCTCTAGGTAAGGGGTGGGTTATGGCATTGCATGATTTTTTTTGTTCATTAAATAAAGTACAGGTAGTAGTTTTGTTACCATACTGAAAGAATTATGTAAATATGTATTTATGTATTTACAGTATATACCCGGGCGCATACACTATAGCTGGGGGTGGCCGATTCGAGACAGATTGTATTATTTATATGTTTTTTCACCAACCAACTTCACTTCTAAAGTCAATTAATGAAATCAACAAATACATGTGGCACTCCAAGGACTCGAACCTAGGACACTCACACCGAAATCCCGCGCACTTATGCATTACACTATCAAGAAATTATTTGTGGATGCTAATTATTTTCACATAAACATGATTGCTCTAATTTTACTGTAGTAGTTTTAGCCAATGCAGTTGACATTTCACTAAAACCATAATTTAGTTTTACCTCTTAAACTAGATTTATTGCAAAAGATAATATGTTCTGCAGGTGGCCAGGGCGGTGAGGTGAGCCCCAGCCCTGAGTCCCTGGTGGTGTGGCTGATCGAGCACAACGACCTAGCACTCTCGGACTCTGACGCGGCACCAGAAGTTCTTGATTCAGATGCTGACTCTCTCACTGACGAGTTCAACGATGATCCGCCATTGCTAGAGGTAGGCAAATTACTGACATTTTTCAAAACCTCCATGCAACAAGTTTATAGTTGTGATCTTGAATATAGCTGTACAGTATATTGTATTGTATTGTTTGGATTCAATGCAAATTAAAATACAGTAGGTGTATAGCTATTATGGCTTATCATTTTACTTTGGATTATTCTTTTACAGGCGTCCCCAGTGGTTGAGATCTACCGGAAGCGCGTTGAGTTTGGCAGCAATGATGAGTATGCCATGTATGTGCGTGACCACATTGTCTCGGGCATGACTGTACGCTGCTGCCGGACCTACGAGGAGGTGTACGAGGGTGACCTGGGCAAAGTTATCAGAGTCGACCGTGGATCTCTTCACAATCTTAATGTTCAAGTGAGTGTGGATTTTGTTTTGGTTGTCAGTTGTTATTCATGGGGTGTCAGTAATTGTATATAGAAGAGACCTAGTCAAATGTTCAGGGAAAACTACAGCACCCTTCACAACCTTAAAGCGCGGAAGCCGAGTTTCTGGATTTTGGTGGTCCAAATGAGAGGGTGTTTTATTTGTATAGGTTGCCAACGTTGGAGATCGCGATCCCCAGGTATCCAGCTCCAGGCTATCCCGGGTGGTTGACACCCAGAGGCCATCCCAAGATCTTTATAGAGATAGGACCTAGGGGTCTCGGGGCACTGTATACTATTGAACGCTTTGCCAACCAGAGGGGCTCTCAGTAGAGCACATAACTCCGCATACGCTGGCTGGCTATTTGCCATTAATATCATAGTCCTAAATTTTCTTTTGGGTCTGGGTTCCAGGATATGATCTGGATTGCCTCCGAAATTGAATCGCTTCGTCCTTGACGTCACCAAATTTCGTAAAGATCGGGTCATAACTTTGTGAGATATCTTGTTTACAATCAGACAAAGAAGCAGACAGACAAACAAACTGAGATGAAAACATAACCTCCGTTGAACTTTGTTGGCAGAGGTACGGTAATAAGTGAATCTATCTATCTATTGCCGGACGCCGTGATCCCCGAAGGGGTGACCACGAATGAAACGGCCCCATGCACCTCTGTCCCCAGTCAGTTGACGCCCCTGCTCCCATCCAGCACCGCCTTCACTCATATACTTCTTAACTCCATCCTTCCACCTCTCACTCAGTTTATCTTTCCCTCTCTGTCCTTCCACCTCACTCTCGTACACTCTCTTAGTCATTCTCTCGCTTCCCATACATTCCAAATGGCCGAACCATCTCAAGGTGTTCCATTTACACTTTCCAGCACATCTACATCCACACCACACCTTTCTCGTACTTCCTCATCTGTCTGTCTATCCCTCCTTGTAACTCTGCACGCACTTCTCAAGTACTGTAACTCATTTCCAACCCTTTCACTTTTGGTTTGAGTGAATCATTAGTTCATTACCATATATGTTCTTATTTTCCTCATTAATGTATGGTGTTATAAACCCACAGGTGAACTGGCAGCGCAAGGGCGGAAGCTACTGGGTGCGGTTCATCCACATCGAGCTGGTGGATCAGGCTCCACCGCTGCTGGCCACATCTGGGCTGATACGTGTGGGTGACAAGGTGCGGGTCAAGAGCTGCATCGTCACACCCAAGTACAAGTGGGGATCCGTCAACCACCGTAACATTGGGGTCGTTACTAGTGAGTCCATGTTGGTTGTAGTGTGTGAGAGAGAGAGAGGAGTGTCTGTATGTGTTTATAATGTAAAACTTGCAAAATAAACAAACCAAAACAGGGACGATACAATATAAAGGCAAAAGAACTTATCAAAATCGCTATGTGTAAATAACGCATTAATCAAATTAAATTTTGAAATAAAAGAACACGAAACCACCACATAGGGTGTACATCACTACATGATGTGAGTATGTGTTAAAGAAAGAGACAGATCGAGAGAGAGAGAGAGAGCTAGATTGATTGATTGATTCACCCCTTGATGTTCACAAGAAAGTTAAATTAAATTTTATCAAGTTTCTTTGTTTTATCATACTCCGAATGGATGGAACGCAAAGAAACTATTTATTATCGCTCTGTTTAAACCCACAATAATCGCTGCTACTGCAGTGAGTTATACATGACAAGAAAGAGGAAAGTCCATACTACAATATGAATGCATTAACCTGTAAAATGCCACCGAGTAAAATCTATAATAAATTTTCCTTTCATTTCCAACAGACCCATTCTAAACTTAATAAAATCCTCTAATGATAGCCATAATGAATTGTAAAAAGACGTCATCATACTGAATGTTTCTATCTACAGGTGTCAGCAGCAACGGGCAGGACCTTATCGTGGACTTCCCCCAGCAACCCAACTGGCAGGGTCTAGTGAGTGAGATGGAGGTGGTCCCATCGTGCCACCTCAGTGTCACCTGCGATGGATGTGGAATCTCCCCCATCACAGGTTAGGTTCACTGATTTATATCGTAGCTGTGTTATTAATATTTTCCTTAAATTCCTCTATCTTGTCCTGTTACTTTAACCCTCCAGCCTCGGCTATGTATTCTATAATATATCCCCGAAACCCAGGGGATTTGGCCGAAAAAACGTCTCGCCTAGGCTACCGTATCTTTGTTATTTTGACTGCTTCCACATTCCTGCGCATCCCCAAGCGTAGATGTGTTTCGTACCTGTAAAATGGCATTAAGTAGAGCTCTCTAAGTCAACTGGTTCAGTTGTGATGACAATTTCCGTGGAGAGAACTTTGTGGCGATGTCAGCCATATTAGCCACTTTTCACTACTGAAACGACAACATACAGCCACACAAAAACAAACTACGCCTCTCCTTATTATGTTCGGAGGTGCGCGGCGTCGGTCCAACCGCTGTGTTTATATGCGTCGGACGGACGACTTTCAAAACACGCTTACAGGCTTTCAAGCTGCCGGAGCCTCAGAGCCCTACCGGGTTCCGCGGGTTGCGTTTGTTATGGGTGCCTCAGAGCCCAACCGGGTTTGAAAGGTTAAATTGATTTTTTTCTAACCACTGTAACTATAGATTATTTGTGTTTTTTATAACGGATTAGTCAATATGGATCAAAATTGTGCATAAATGCCTATTATCTATATACAGTAGAACCTCGCTCTTTCGGACTAATTGGGGGAGACCCCTGTCCGAAAGTGTCAAAAGTCCGAAAGGGCCGAGTCCGAACTTCACACTTCAGCCATTCGGATTTGTCTGAATGGCTGAAATAATGTCCGAAGTTTATAAGTCCGAAACTCGGCTCTTGGTCCGAATGCGATTTAATTTTTCTCAGCCTTTCAAACAAATCCGAAAGGCTGAAATAATGTCCGAAGTTTATAAGTCCGAATACACATTCACCGACCGTATACCGGCGAATAGGCCTATACTGTACTTTCAATATTGGCAAGTGCATATGGAGCGCCGAGATTCATCAGCTGATTTTCCGAGTGACCGATATCGTCGAAATACGATAATTTAATCATAAGTAGGCTACTATGGGGTGGAGGGAAATTACAAGGGGGGTACCTCAGGGATCTGTGTTGGGACCACTTTTGTTCGTTATATTTATCAACGACTTACCTGAAGTTATAACTAATGGAAGTGAGGTATACCTGTATGCGGATGACACTAAGCTGTATAGAAGAGTGAGGAGTAAGGAAGATGTGGGTTTGCTTCAAGGAGATGTGGAGGGCATGAAGGGATGTTCTGAGCATTGGTTAATGCCTTTTCATCCAAAAAAATGCAAGTACATGCGGATTGGGACAAGCAAGATAGACAAGGTAGGATACAGTACGTATGAAGCGATGGAGGAAGTGAATGCAGAAAAGGATATAGGAGTAGTGATAGACAATAAGTTAAATTTCTCAGAACATTTAGCGGAAAAGATAAACAAAGCCAATAGAATTGTAGGGCTGATAAGGAGGACATTTGTGTCACTTGACGAAGAAATCGACTCAGCACAGGACAACCAGGAAGGAGGACCGAAGACAGCGAGGGCGGCAACCTGCGAAGGAATTAAATGCTAATCTGTCAAGAACCGCGAATTTGGATAAAGCTCCACCAACACGACCCAAATTCAAAACCGCCAGGGATAACGACCGAGGACCGATGTCAGCCATGAATGTAAATGTAGATCCGATCAGAACCAAAAATTTGATTAAAGAACGTTCTGTGAGTTCTAAAACCGCAACTTTAAAGGTTTTCTATGCAAACGCTCGTAGCATACGCAATAAATTTTCAGATTTAGAGGAACTAGTGTTTACTGAAAATTATGATGTGATTGGTATAACAGAATCTTGGCTCAATACAGTAGATAGAGACTTTTTAGCATGTTTCCACATAGCGATTTTGATAATTTAATTTGACTTTATATTGTCCTTGTCCCAATTTTGGTTTGTTTAGTTTGCAAGTTTTACATTTTAATTAATGTAATGTTTGAGAAAAGCCGAATAAATAAAAATGGAGGTGGCGTTTTATTTTATATCAAAGAAAGTCTTAACCCGACCCTCTTGTCAAAACCTCAAATTGTGAACGTCGACACATCTTTTGTGCTAATAAAGAATAATAAAGGTACAAAAATAATACTTGCATTAATATACAGACCTCCAGCTCAATCAGTGCAAACTGACCGAGAAATTTATGAACAAATTGCAGATGTAAGTAACTCACAAGATACCGTATTTTTTGGCGACTTTAATTTACCTGTGACCAAGTGGGGCGATACTCTTACTTCACACTCCGGACATGACTTGTATACGAACTTGCAAGAGAGTTCGCTTTATCAATTTGTTCGAACACCGACCCGTGGTAATAACGTTCTTGACATTGTACTTGCAACAAAAGAAGAATTAATAGAGAATTTGAATGTTGGTGATGAATTCAGTAACAGCGACCATCGTACGATAACTTTCACTTTAAACTTTACTAGTAACGAACCAAATAGTAGCATCGAAAAAGTCCCTAATTTCAAGAAAGCAAACTTTCATAAACTTAGAGCTATGTTTAAAGAAACTGACTGGAGCTTTTTAATTAACAATAACGACATAAATACATCTTGGAAGTTATTTGAAACCACTTACCTAAAAGCAGTGCAAGACTGCATACCATCGAAAATACGGCGTCCAGGCCATAATAATAAGCCCAAATGGTGGAATAAAGATATTTCAAACTGCCTGCTTGCTAAAAAATTTGCTAATGATAGATTAAAATCCTCACAAAATGACGAAGAACGGCTGAAATTTGTAGAGCTACGACGCAAAGCCAAAAAGTTAATTAAGCAAAGTAAAAAGACCCTAGAGTTACATATTGCGAATCAAAGTAAAACAAACCCGAAAGAATTCTATAGTTATATCAGAAAGAAAAAAGTAGTTACTTCAACTGTTGGACCGTTAGTCGATGAAAATGGAGAATACACCAAAGACGAAGTACAAATGAGTAATGCCCTCAATACCTTCTTTGCATCAGTTTTTACAACAGAAGACCTCAGTGATATCCCTACACCATCGCCGATTCAGATTGATAATTCAGATGTTCTAAGCAATATCACCGTTACAGAGAGAGAAGTATTGAATTGTTTAGATAAACTCAAGGTAAATAAAACGCCAGGACCTGATACAATCTCGCCTAGAGTTCTAAAGGAAGCTAAGGATGAGCTCTCCAAACCACTGACATTACTATTCAATAAATCCTTGCAGTCTGGAACTATGCCTGATCAGTGGAAGCCAACGTAACACCGATATTAAAAAAAGGCAGCAAATCCCTACCCAGTAACTAGCGTCCAATTAGCTTAACCTCAGTTGTATGTAAAATGCTAGAAACGGTCATGCGAGACAGACTCGTAAATCACTTAGAGGAAAATAACATACTTAAAGATACTCAACACGGCTTTCGTAAAAAACGTTCCTGTTTAACCCTCCAGCCCCGGCTATGTATTATATATATATTCCTCGAAACCCGGGTGTTTTGGCCGAAAAACTTCTAGGCTAGGCTACCGTATATTCGTTAATCAGACTGCTTCCCGCATTCCCGCGCATCCCCAAGCGTAGCTGTGTTATTTACCTGTAGAATGGCATTAAGTAGAGCTCTCTAAGTCAACTGGTTGAGCTGTGATGATGATTTCATTGGAGATAACTTTATGGCCAAAACAGCCACTTTACACCACTTTTCGATACTTAACAACAACATACAGGCACACACGAACAAGCGACGCTCTCCTTCTTGTGGCCGGAGATGCGGGGCGTCGGTCCAGCCGGCTGTTGTTTACATGCGTCGGACCGACGCCTCGCACACGAAGCTCACAGGCTTTCAACCACTGGGCGTTCAAGAGGCCTTCCGGGTACCTGTTATATGCTTTTTTATGGGCGTTCAAGAGCCCTTCCGTGGTGAGAGGGTTAACAAACCTCTTAGACTTCTTCCACGATATCCTCAACCTCTACGATGAGAGTAAAGCTGTAGATATTATATACCTTGATTTTCAAAAGGCCTTTGACAAAGTTCCCCACAAACGTTTACTGCTAAAACTAAAAGCGCATGGAATACAAGACGGTGTGTTGAAATGGATAGAAAATTGGCTCAGCGACAGAAAGCAAAGAGTAGTCATAAACGGTAAGGCATCTAAATGGACCAATGTAAGTAGCGGGGTACCCCAGGGATCGGTACTAGGACCAATTCTCTTTCTAATTTACATCAACGACATAGATGAGGGTCTCACCTGTACAATCTCAAAATTTGCTGACGATACAAAAATTGCAAATAGCGTACTCTCAAAAGATCAAGTTGACGATATGCAACACAAGCTAGATAAATTGTCACATTGGGCCCAAATTTGGCAAATGAGTTTCAATGCGGATAAATGTAAAGTACTACATATCGGATACCTAAATGAGAAAGCAAACTATTCGATGAATGGCACTCAGCTTAAGAATGTAAACAGAGAAACCGATCTGGGAGTAACAATATCAAGTAACCTAAAACCGAGTCAACAATGTTCAGAAGTTGTTAAGAAGGCAAACAAAATAATTGGCTTTATAGGCAGATCATTTGAGCATAAATCCAAAGACGTAATCCTAACCCTTTACAATTCCTTAGTCCGCCCTCTTCTGGAATACTGCGTTCAATGCTGGTGCCCTTATTACCAAAAAGACATAAACAAGCTAGAACGAGTTCAACGTAGAGTTACCAAAATGATACCTAGCCTAAAGAACAAACCATACGAAGAGCGTCTTAGAGAATTAAATCTATTTCCTTTAACCTAGCGCAGATTAAGAGGTGACTTAATTCAAGTGTTCAAAATCATCAAAGGCATCGACAATATGAACTGTAGTAAGTACTTCACTATCGACCAATCTAATTACACGCGGGGAAACGGTTGCAAAATTATTGGTAAATCTTTTAACTCACACGAATCTAAGAATTTCTTCTTCAATCGAGTTGTCAACTTGTGGAATGGGCTTCCCCGAGACGTTATAGACTGCAGCACCGTTGATTCATTTAAATTCCGCCTAGACAAATATCTCGCATCAAACCCGCGACTGACTGCGTTTGTAAATGAATAACTTTATTTTATCCTCCCCTCAGTTACTAACCCATATGTCCCCTACTAACTTCCTAGTCCTGCCACGTTAGTGGCAGGGCAGTAGTTCTCTTTCCAATGTTCCCTTACCCACTCTAAACCACTGTTTGGACACTTGATCCTCAGTGTTTTGGAGGACAAGCAGCCTAGAAGGGTCACTAGATCTGTTGTTGCTTGATTTCCTTTGTACTCCTTTGTACTCCTTTGACACTGGCATATAGGAGAAAGAGAGGGGATATGATAGAGACTTTTAAGATAGTGTCAGGAAAGTACGATGAGGATGTGTGTGAAGGTATCTTCTTGATGCGGGAGGGAACAAGAACGAGAGGACACTAAGAAAATTTACAAAGAAAGAAATAGGCTTGAGAAGGCAAAGAACTCATTTTGTGATAGAGTGGTAAATGAGTGGAACGCACTGCCCCAGTATGTAGTCGATTCCGAATCAATAAGGAAGTTTGAAAGTAATCTTGATAAAGCATGGGGAAGACAAGATTTGAAGTTTGATTATAAAACAAAAATACAGAATAGTAAAAAATTTGCGTCTGCTATCGCCGCCGCCAACACCGTGAACGACCGCAGCAGTGCAAATACTGGTACCGAGCTGGATACACAGGCCTAGTTTGCCTTTTTCCAGAGGATCTACTGTAAGAAACTGTAAGAAACTATATATCTTATATACTTACCTTAACTCTTTATAATATTTCATAATAAACTTTTATAAAACGAGTTAGAAGTTCCAATGAAAAATCAGTCAACCGGCGGTACCCTTACCGAAACACGTGTGTATTTACCTATTTGTAGTTTACAGGAATTAAGCAGCGCTCGTGTTGTCCTGTCTTAGTTACTTTATAATCAATCCATGTTACTTAGACAAGTATCGTAATGGATATTCCCAGTTCCCAGTATTTTGGACTAACATATCATAACTTATGTTGCCCTATTTCCATATTTGCTTTTATCCAACCTAGATTTGAAAATGTTAATGTTCCTCGCTCTCACCACCTCCTCCTCCAAGTTGTTCCAAGTCTCTATACTCCTATATGGGAAGCTGAATTTCTTTGTGTCCTTACGACATCTGCCCTTCCTCAGCTTAAACTCGTGCCCTCTTGTCCTTCCATTATCCCTCACGAATAGATCTTCCCTATCACCTCGTTCCAAACTTTTTACTCCCTTGAACATCGTTATTAAGTCGCCTCGTTCCCTTCTCTCTTTCAAGGTAGGCAGTTGTAGTGTCTTAAGTCTTTCCTCATATGTCAACTCCTACAATCTTGGGATCATCTTCGTTGCTATCCTTTGGACTTTCTCTAATTTGTTTATATGTTTTTTCAAATGTGGTGACCATATCACTGCTGTATATTCTAATCTTGGTCTTATCATAGTCATTATCAATTTTCTTAACATTTCTTCATCCAAATAGTTAAATGCCACTCTCATATTGGTTATTATTCCATATGCTCCTCCAATGATCATGTTAATATGCTTCTCCGGGGATAGATCATCTTGTATTATCACTCCAAGGTCCTTCTCATGCCGTGTTTTGCCGATTATTTCAATTCCTAATTTGTACTCCCAGCTTGGCCTTATCTCACTTGTTCCCACTTCCAAAACATGACACTTTTCTGCATTGAAACTCATTTTCCAGGTTTGGCTCCATCTGTGCAACTCATCTAGGTCCTTTTGAAGATCCTGACAACTTTCTATACAGGTGACATTCTTCATGATCTTAGCGTCATCCGCAAACATATTCATATGACTATTCAAGTTTTCTGGCATGTCGTTTACATAAAGTAGGAACATTATCGGACCCAACACTGATCCCTGTGGTACTCCGCTCGTCACACTCCTCCACTGTGAATATTCGTCTCGTATCGTGGTCCTCATTTCTCTTCCTATTAAAAAGTTTTCCATCCATTTTAACATCCTACCATGTACACCTCCAACAACCTGCAATTTCCACAATAACCTTTTGTTTGTGAGGCACCCTGTCAAAGGCCTTTTTCAGGTCCAGGTAAACACAGTCAACCCATCCCTCTCTCTCCTGTGTAACATCTACAACTCTGCTATAAAAGCTTAATAAATTAGATACACAAGATCTCCCTTCCCTGAATCCAAACTGTTTCTCGCTAAGCACCCCCTGTCCCTCAATGAAGTGTGTCCACTTTTTCCTTATAATTTTCTCACAAATTTTACAAACAATGCTGGTGAGGGACACTGGTCTGTAGTTAAGCGGATTTTCTCTGTCTCCTCCTTTGTAAATTGGTACTATGTTAGCTCTCTTCCATTCCACTGGCAGGTCTCCCTCACTCAGTGAAGATTTGATGATTTCATAGATTGGTTCCACTAACTCTTCCGCACATTCTTTGAGGATCCATCCAGCCACTCCATCTGGTCCCATTGATTTCCTCACGTCCAAATCCTGCATCAATTTCAGCACTTCACTTTTTGTCACTTTCATTTCAGGCATCTGTGGTGTTCTCATTTCTCTATTAGGTTCTATAAACTCCTCCTCTTTTACAAACACTGACTGAAGCTTTTCATTCATAACTTCACACAATTCTTTATCTTTCTCATAGCTGTTTGTTCCAACTCTTAGTCTGACAATACCTTCTTTTGTTTTTATTTTTCCATTTACAAATCTATAAAATAGTTTTGGCTCATTTTTGCACTTCTCTACAATATTCCTTTCATATTTATATTGTTCCTCGCGTCGTATCTTTACGTATTCATTTCTTTTCTCCTTGTACTTATTCCAGTTATTTTCACTATGTCTCTTCCGTGCTATATTCCAGGCTCGGTTTCTTCTATCCTGTGCCTTACTACATCTTATATTGAACCATTCTTTTTCCTTCTTTACCCCTGATTGGAACTTGGGACATATTTATGTATCCCTTCTTCATATACTTTCAGGAAAAGTCTATATTTGTCTTGAACCATTTCCAGGCTTTCTAGTTCCTTCCAATTTATACTTTGGAAATAATGTTTCAATGATTTAAAATCAGTTTTAGCATAATTGTATCTATTTATTTTATGTCCTTCATTTCTCTCCTCATTTTTTCCCAAATCCATCTCCATTTCTAATATCTTGTGATCACTTTTTCCCAAGGGACAACGATAATTTATCTTTCTAACATCATGTGGATCACTGGTGAAGACTAGGTCTAGCCTGGATGGTTCATCCATCCCTCTGATTCGTGTGTTTTCTCTAACATGTTGTGTTAACATGTTTTCTGTTACTAGATTCAATAATTTACTGCCCCAAGATTCATTATTATTTCCCGCATCTAACCCTTCCCAATTGACTTCCTTACAATTGAAATCACCTGTTAATAATAATTTATTTCTCCTATTAAAAAGTATTTTTAGTGCATCTAGAGATTCCGTGATTAGTTGATCATATTTATCCCGCTTCCATGCTCTAGTTTGTGGTGGTATATAAGCCACTGCTATATCAGTTGCTTTGTTGTCCTTGTCTTTTATTGTCACTGCTATAATTTCTGATCTATTATTGCCTAGGTTAATCTCACTTACTTCTATATTTTTGTCAGTTATTATTAACACTCCACCCCCCACTTTTCCTTCTCTATCTTTTCTCCACACATTATACCCTTCCCATCCCAACACTCCCAATTCAGTACCACCTCTCAACTTTGTTTCTGCTAAGCACATAATATGTGGTTTATATTTCTCAATATAGTCATTCAATTCTAATTTCTTAGACAGCAAGCCATCCACATTACTATACATCAGCTTCATCTCCCCCCTTCTTACACCTTTGTGTGTGTTATTTGCCGTGTTATTGGTGTTTGGCTATGTCGAGTGAGTGAGTGTGTGTGTGTGTTCTTGGGTGTGTGCGTGTGTTCAACTAAAGATGCGCGGCGCATTGTTTTCGTATCAAATAAATGTCATTTTATAGTACCAATGGACTTATTTGGATATATTATTATTGACCCTTAGGTATGAAGGTATGTTGCCACTGTAATAATGCTGACAAATAAATAGATAAATGACTAATAAAGTAGGCCTGGGCTTATACGGCGAATATATCACTAGAACCTATTTCCTAGGGTGAAAATAATTACTGCTCTTCATACCAGGGGTCAATAATATATCCAATTAAGTCCATTAGTAGCCTACTATGAAATGACATTTATTTGACACGGAGCATCAAATGGAATATGGAGTTCAATGCAGGAAAATGTAAGACTCTAGAAATGGGTAAAAGCAAGTACAGACCTAGAAAAGATTATAAACTAGGAAACGAAGTGATTCCCAAAGCAGAAAAAGAAAAAGACTTGGGGATAGAATTTAAGGATAACATGTCTCCGGAAAGCCACGTAAAGAAGATAGTGAGAGAATCACTAGCACTATTGGCAAATATCAGGATGATTAGTTTGCTTGGGAAACAGATTAACTTGCTCATGTAGTAATGTACACCCTATGTGGTGGATTGTGTTCTTTTATTTAATTAAAATTATTAATTTTAATTTAATAATTTTAATTTTAGTAAGCGTTGTTTCCACATAGCGATTTTGATAATTTAATTTGACTTTATATTGTCCTTGTCCCAATTTTGGTTTGTTTAGTTTGCAAGTGTTACATGTTAAATTATCTTAATGAAAACACCATGAAACAAATAATAACGGCAATAATAAGACCCAGGATGGAATATGCATCTGTAGTGTGGTCCCCTCACATGAAGAAACATATCCACAAAATTGAGAGGGTACAGAGAGCAGCTACGAGGATGATCCCAGGTTTGTAAAATTTGGAGTACCAAGAGAGGCTCGAGAGATTGAGTCTACCTACACTGGAACAGAGAAGGAAACGAGGACAGCAAATTCAGATATACAAATGTGTTAGAGGTATTGACAAAATCGACCAAGAAAACTTCATAGAGAGGGATGGAGGTGAGAGAACAAGAGGTCACCGCTACAAACTGAAAGTGCCTAATAGTAAATCTGTTCTGAAAAGTAAAAGATTTCCTACCAACTCGATTAGTGGGTGGAACAAATTGCCAGCCGAAGTAGTGTCTGCACCATCAGTGCATAGTTTCAAAGCACGGTATGACAAACATATCTTAGGAGGCGGGAATTAACGAGCATGCTCACTCCCGCAAATACAACTAGTGTAAGTACAACTAGTGTAAGTACACACACACACACACACACACACACAAACTGATAATGACTATGATAAGACCAAGATTAGAATATGCAGCAGTGATATGGTCACCACATTTGAAAAAACATATAAACAAATTAGAGAAAGTCCAAAGGATAGCAACGAAGATGATCCCAAGATTGAAGGAGTTGACATATGAGGAAAGACTTAAGACACTACAACTGCCTACCTATGGTGGACAGAAGAGGTAAGAATAGCTGTGGAAGAAAAGAAGAAAGCATATAGAGAGTGGTTGGGTAGTAGAGGGAATGAAGATTCCGAGAGACAGAAACGAGCGAGGTACGTGGAGAGTAAGAGGGTGGTGAAGAGAGCAGTGAAGGAAAGTAAGAGAAGAGTAGATGAGGAATTTGGAAGGAATCTGAGTGTAAAATGGAGGGAGATTAAGAAACTGTTCTGGAAAGAAGTCAAGAAAGTTAGGGAAGGTAGCAAGGGAAACAGTAAGGGTGTGAAAGATAAAAATGGGAGAATACTAGCCGAGAAGCAAGAGAGAGTCGAAAGATGGAGGGAGTACTTCAGTGAGTTGCTAAATGTAAGGAATGAAGAGCCAGCAAACATAGCTGGATATGGTATGGGAGGGAGAAGAAGAGAAGTAGTGGAGGAGGAGGTGGGGATCAGGAGGTCAGAAGTGTGGGAAGCCATGAAAAGAGTGAAGTTGGGGAAAGCACCAGGAACAGATGGAGTGTGTGGGGAAATGTTGAGGTATGGTGGTGAGATAGTGATAGAATGGGTATGGAAAATGTGCAAACTGGCATGGGAGAAGGGGAGTGCACCCGATGACTGGAAGACTGGCATAATAGTCCCCCTATATAAGGGCAAAGGGGAAAGAGGAGTGTGTGGTAACCACCGAGGAATATGTCTTCTAAGCGTAGTAGGGAAGGTATACAGTAGGGTAGTGATTGAGAGAGTGAGAGTGAGAACGGAGAAATGGATAGGCGACGAGCAGGGAGGTTTTAGGAAGGGAAGAGGATGTGTAGATCAGATTTTTACCCTGAATTGTGTTGTGGAGAAGTATCTGGAGAAGAAACAAAAGGTGTATGTTGCCTTTATGGACTTGGAGAAGGCCTATGACAGAGTGGATAGAGAAGGTTTGTGGAAAGTACTTAGAATATACGGAGTAGAGGGCAAGTTGCTGAAAGCAGTGAAGAGCATGTACTGTATGAGGGTGCAAAGGCGGCAGTACGTGTGGAGAGTGAGCAGAGCGAGTTCTTTGACCTGAATGTTGGTTTGAAACAGGGGTGTGTGATGTCCCCGTGGTTGTTTACTGTATGTATGGATGGAGTTATGAAAGAAATACTATCAAGAGCAGTGGATGTTGGTGTATCGCTGAAAAGGGAGGGAATTGAGTGGAAGCTACCTATACTGCTGTTTGCGGATGATACAGTTCTGATGAGTGATAATGAATGGGAGTTGCAGGGTCTGGTAAATGAGTTTGGAACAGTGTGTGAAAAACGGAATTTGAAGGTAAATGCGGGGAAGAGCAAGGTTATGGTCTTCGAAAGGGGTGAAGTCACAGAGTGTGAGGTGTAGCTGAACGGTCAGGCTATGGAGATCGTCAACTCTTTTAAGTATCTGGGCAGTGTGTTGAGTAAAGATGGGACTATGGATGAAGAAGTGCGGGAGAGGGTACAACAGGGGAAGAGGGTTGTAGGAATGCTAAAAGCAGTAACAAGAAATAGGGTGGTCAGTATGGAAGTGAAGAAGTCCTTGCATGACAGTGTGGTAATCCCGACACTGACTTACGGAAGCGAAGCATGGACGTTGGTTGAGAGACTCAGACCAAGAGTGAGAGCAGTGGAAATGAATTACTTACGGAGTGCGTGCGGAGTTACATGGAGGGATAGACAGACTAATGAGGAAGTAAGAAGGAGGTGTGGTGTGGAGGTAGATGTGCTGGAAAGTGTGAAAAGGAACAACTTGAGATGGTTCGGCCATATGCAACGTATGGAAAGCGAGAGAATGACTAAGAGGGTGTACGAGAGCGAGGTGGAGGGACAGAGAGGTAGAGGTAGACCGAATGAGAGGTGGAAGGATGGAGTGAGGAAGTACATGAACGAAGGCGGTGCTGGTTGGGGGGAGGGGCGTCGACTGACTGGGGACAGAGGTGCATGGGGGCGGTTCGTTCGTGGCCACCCCTTCGGGGATCACGGCGTCAGGCAATAGATAGATAGATAGAACTGCCTACCTTGAAAGAGAGAAGGGAACGAGGCGACTTAATAACGATATTCAAGGGAGTAAAAAGTTTGGAACGAGTAGATAGGGAAGATCTATTCGTGAGGGATAATGGAAGTACAAGAGGGAACGAGTTTAATCTGAGGAAGGGCAGATGTCGTAAGGACTCAAAGAAATTCAGCTTCCCATATAGGAGTATAGAGACTTGGAACAGCTTGGAGGAGGAGGTGGTGAGAGCGAGGAACATTAACATGTTCAAATCTAGGTTGGATAAAAGTAAATATGGATATAGGACAACATAAGCTATGATATCTATCTATTTGTTAGTAGTCTTGGCAAATCCAATGTCAAGGCTATTAACCTAATTGCAATGACGACTTGTCTATTTTGACTGCTATGTCGTCATTCCAACCGCGGTTAAAAAAGAAAACTTCTAGAGTCTACTCCTTATCTTGCTCTAGGAGACGTTGTACATTAACCAAAACTACCACCGAAGGTGAAAAAAGCATAGAAGAGAAGAAAAAGGGGTTTACCTTAGTTACCGCTTAAGGCCCATCCCGTGTTCCGTCATGTGCAGATCCCTGTCGAACGTGCGCATGAGCGACCCTCTCTTGTTATCATTTTTTCACGCGCCTCCATTGATTGAGTCCGCTTTTGTTGTGCTCCTTTAATTCACCCTGTTTAGGTTCGTTTTTGGCTTATCTGGCCTTCTTGTTTGTTAGACAGATGTTACGTGATCTAGGGCACACGTAAATGGGCTCCTAAGTGTGTATAATGGAGACGCGTGTGGAAATAGCCTACCGAAGGTACGGGGGCGCCTGGCGTTCCTCGTACTGTATATGTTTTTCATTCTTTCTCTTTTCATATTCTTTTTTCCTGTTAGTCTGGGCATAGTTTAGCTTTTAGCTTATTTTAGCCTAGCTCGTTTTCTCATTCAGGAATTGCTATGCCCCTATGAGTTTTCATTTTTTCATAGCCTAAGGTGTAACGTTGGTAAACAATCTGAGATTTCGATGGTGGCGGTACTGTTTGTAGAGTTTGTGTTCGCCGCATTATTAGCATTATTCCCGAGTCCCCCCTTTCGAGCCTTCACTGTGTCTCAAGGGCCTGGGCGACAGGTGGTTCGTGATATTCCAGGGGTACCCCACGGGGGCCCCTCCTTCACACCACAGGGTTTTTTGCACCTGACGCATTCTCTGCTCACGGCTAGGCCACCTTTTTTCTCACCAGTTTCATTTACTGGTTTTTATTTTCTCTTCCTGTTTCACCTCCATCCTTTCATAGTCTTTTTGCCCAATCCAGGGGTACCCCAAGGGGGCCCCTGTTTGTGCGAAACCACCCTCCCTGCCACTTCTCCTCATGGGCCGACTGCAGGAAGACATGAATGTAGTGTTCCAGTGGACCAGGGAAAACAACATGCAATTCAATGAGGAAAAATTCCAATTAATACGGTACGGAGATAATAATGGTGTTAAAGAAATTACAAATTACTTAACAGAATCTAACCACATAATAGAACGGAAAGACAGTGTGAAAGACCTTGGGGTATTAATGTCTGAAAATATGGGTTTCAAAGTACATAACCAGGTCAAAGTGGCGGCTGCAAAACGTCTAACGGGTTGGATTCTGCGTACTTTTAAAACACGCTGTGAATTGCCTATGATAACGCTCTTCAAATCTCTAGTGCTACCGCGTCTTGAATACTGTAGCGTATTAACATCCCCATACAAAGCAGGTGAAATAAATGACGTAGAGAGTGTACAAAAAATTTCACTTCGCATATAAGTTCGATAAAACATCTACACTATTGGGAGCGTTTAAGAGCACTGAATCTGTACTCACTGGAACGTAGAAGAGAACGTTACCTAATAATACACGTGGAAAATCGCAGAGGGTTTAGTACCAAACCTACATACTCCGATAGTCATGAAATTCAGTGATAGGAGAGGCTGGGAATGCGAAATCCCCCGGATGAATAACAGGGGTGCTATGGGCTCTCTGCGAGAGGGCTGGTTATCACACAGAGGCCCACGTCTCTTCAACAAACTCCCACGGCGAGTAAGAGACATGAGGGACATCTCGTTAGACAACTTCAAGAGAGCCCTAGATGTCGAACTGCAAAAAGTGCCAGACGAGCCCATCCTCGCAAGGGAGCGAGCTGTCGCTTCAAACAGTCTACTGCACCAAATCACCACCCATAACGAGGGGCGTCGCGCTCCTTGGTGCCGCTAGAAGCGGCGAATACATCCAAAGGTAAGGGCTTTGCTCTATCTCTGTGGGTTGGGTGGTTCCTGGGGGATGTGCCTCCTCTCCCCTGGTGTGTCTTCCTTGCCTCTCCCTTTACCGGTTGAGTTAGGATCATATATCAAGGAAGACACTGCTCAGCTTGATGGCCATCATCGCTTGGAGTTCATAAGGAGATGACGCATTTTTGTGGCCTTTTTTGGTATTCCCTAGACGCTCCTCTCGCTTTTTCGGCGCCGGACCATCTCGGCCGGTCCCGCAAATTTGCGGGAGCTCGATTCGGTCCTCTGGGACGTTTCGGCTCCCCGCAAATTTGCGGAGATCGCTGGGGGGTCCCTCAAAGATGCGGGAGGGTTGTGTCGGTACGGTTATGCCTCCATTGGCCCGCAAATTTGCGGTAATAGTTGGCTTTCACTGTTGACCTTTTTTATGTCATCTTGTTGCCTGAAACTATCTTGGTGTGTGCACTTTACTGGTGTTATAGGCCCTGCTTGTAGATGTTGAGTGGTGGTTAACACTTTCTCCATCTTTGCAGGTTCTGCTAGTGCTCTTCCACCTCGTCCGCCCTACTCACCTACCTCTGTGCTTCCGGTTTAGGGTGAGTACGGATACCTGTTTGCATGTGTGTTCCTGTTTCCCCATGCTCCATCCCTGGTTCTTTTTGGACATTCTCTCCCCTTACTCCTTCGACGTGCTGATTATGGTGTGTGTTCTTCCAGTGCAGGTAGGCTGCCTTGCTTTCGCCATGGTTGTAGCTCCCCGTGCTTGGAGAGCCACACGTCCTGCTTGCGCCACTCGCACTGTGTGTCCTCTACGGCCTACCTCCCTGCTCTGTGTGGCCCGTGTCTGGCCCTGGTGGATGTGGTGCACCATAGCCCTGGTTCCTCAGCGGCGGCAGTGGCCTCTGCTTCCCTTCCGTCGGTGTGGGCGATAGTCTCCCGCCACATTAGGACTGTGGGCCACCGTTCCCCGGCCTTTGTTGCCAACCGGATCCGCGTCGCCCTGGGTATCCCTTACCCGACTGAAGGCCGTTCACCTGGCCCTCTCCCTGCTCGGGCCCTCTCCCCTGGGTCCCGCAGCCGGTCGTCCCATCGTCGGGGGGATCCCCAGCTCCGTCCACGCTCTCGCTCGCCTCGTCGCCCGTCCTCTACTGCCCCTCGTCGTCCTCCTGATCGCCTTGACGACGCCCATCGCCCTCGTCATGGTTCTCGCCCTGAGGCCGGGGTTAGCGGCTCTGCCCCTGTGCGCCCTCCCCTGGCCTCTACGGATAGGGGCTCTACTCCCTTCCGCCCGCTACCCCAGCCCAGACGACTTCCTCTTCCGTTGTCCTCTCCGCGCGCGGTTGTTCATGCTGTAGCTGGCCCTCTGCTCCCTCCTCCTACACTGTCCAGGAGGGTCCGCCAGGATGTAGTTGCTTCTCCTACTTCACCTGCTTCAGTGCCTATTCTTCCTTCACGGTCTCGTCCCACGGTGGAGGTCACTCCCTCCTCCGCCTCGGTGTCGGGCCGCCCTGTTATCTCAGCCCCGGGGATCCTTGCTCTGTTTCCCCCCGCGGCTCCTTCTGACCTCCTTTCACCCGGCCAGCCTTCCCACTCCTGTCGTCCTGCTCCTCCTCCTTCTCTCCCTGACCTTCACTTACCGTCTCGCCAGGGGGGTACCCCTCCTCTTGGCTCGGTGGGGTTTAGCGAGGTTTCGGGGTCCCCTTTCTCAGGGGCTGCCGTGTCGCTGGAAGAGGGGGATGGTGCTGTTTCCCCCTCGGGCGTTCGTGATCGGGGACGAGTCCCTCAGCGGCGCCACAACCGTCGTCGCTCGCCTTCCTTGGGCCGCGACGCTGCTGGTTCGTGTCGTGGGTCTCGCTCCCGCTCACGCTCGCCCCTGCGGGCCGACCAATCTTGGGGGGGGTTCGCCTTTCTCGGATCGATTGTCGGCTATGGCAGGGATGGGTTGTGTCACGCATCGACGGGTGCTTGGAGTCGATGCAAGACTCCCTCTTATCGCGCTTCTTGGCGGTGACACACCCTCAGCGCCTCACCCTACCTACCCCTGCTACGGTCCCCCTCCCTTCTGCAGGCCTACGCTCTGGTCAGACTTCAGCCGCCGGGACATCCTTCAGGATGTTCAGTCCCTGGCTGTGTTGACGGGACTGTCCTCCTATGGGACGGGTTTGTGCGACGACGGTACGCCTGTCTTAGCCATCTTGCTCGATCACCCTCTACCATTGGGGGCCTGGTTTGCTGAGGCCTTCGACTTCGCCGGCCGTTCCGTCGCTGGCTCTCCTTCAGTCCCTCCCCCGGAGTCATCACTGCTTTTGCCTCCTCTTGTGTCTGTCGGCGGGTTGGACGGCGCGTTCTGGTCAAGCGCGCCCGTTCTTGAACTTTGTTCTATTGCTACCCCGTTCTTCTCTCACCCAGATCAGTCCTCTGTCGACAAGGTTTTTCCCTTGCGACGGTGGGTTCCGAACTTATTCTCTTGTTTTTTAGGTTCCCTCCAGACTTCTGTTCACCGCCTGCGGCTTATCGCGGCATCTGCACCAGGCGTTCTTCGCGAGGGTTTGGACCGCGTTCGGCGGATCCACCTTCGGCTCGCGGTGTCTTTGGTTCCCGAGCTGAAGGCGGTTTTGTGCGTGGCAACTCGGCAATGCCGGACGGTACGGTCCTCGTTCTGCCGGACAGCCCCCTTGGATATTCGTCAGGGTTTGTTGTACTCTGCGCTCTCTACATCGGGGCTTTTTTACGCAGGATGCTTGGGGACGCTACGCTTCTCTATCGGCGGACCCTGCTTACGACACGCACCGACGCGCTGTGTCGCGAGCGGGGTCTTCTCAGTCCCGTCCTTCTGCCGGTCCTCTTCGGGGTGCTGCTGCTCGTGCTGTCGCCATGCACGGGCGCAGGACAGGGACGTTACAGGTCAGTGCGTCAGTTCCGCCTCGCACTTCTGTTCTTGCCCCCTTTTCGTCCCCGCCGTGTCGGGGCTGGCCAGCCTTCCACTTCCGGCCGCCCTTCGCCGGGGTCAGCCCCGCGACGGCCAGGGGTTGGGGTGGCCCGCCCTTTTTGACGAAGTTGGGGGGGGGTAGAGGAGGTCAACGTGGCGCTTATGACCGCAAGTACCGTACCGGGGGTACCTCTACGTCAAAACACTGTGTAGGTTCTCCGGGTCGGTCTCCTTGTTCTCCTTCTCGCCTAGCCGCCCGGGTCGCTCTCCTCCTCTCGGGAGCTCCCACAGGTTGTTTTCGCCCTTGCGCCCCTCGCTGGCCGCGAAGGACGTTGGGGGCGGCAGATTGCGCGGAGGGGTCTAACCTGGAGGTGGACGTCCGGACCCCCACTCCGCTCTTGTCACCGACGCCGGCCCATCTCTTCAGAGATGGCCCACATGTTCACATCCATGCACGAGCAGGGCTTCGTCGAGGGGGTTGACCGCCGGTCATCCGGTTTTTCTCTCCCGTGTATTTCTGGTACCGAAGTAGAACTGCGACGCGATGCGACCGGTGGTGGCTCTGTCGGCCCTCACCGGGCGCATCGTGCTCACACGGTTTCGGATGCTGCCGGTTCCCCAGGTACGCCTGGCCCTGCGCCCTCTGTCGTGGGTAGTGTCGCTGGCCCTCCAGGATGCGTCTTGGCTCGTTCCTCGATTCCTGCGATTCTTGGCCGTTCGGGCTTCCGATCGTGTGTTCCTGTTCGACAGACTTCCCTTCGGTTTCCACATCGCGCCGTGGATCTTCTCCACACTGGTGGGGCGGGCTCTGGGTCCTCTCCTCAGGAGCGGGCTCCAGATCCTGTTTTCCTTGGCCGATTGGTTGGTAGTTTCCGAAGCCCTAGGACTGTGCGTACGCGACACCCTCACAGTCGTTCGCCACGTCGCACAGTTGGGGTTCCCCGTCGATGTTCCCAAGTCACGCTTGACCCCGTCGCGTGTCGTGCCATGGGTCGGTCTCGCATGGGATTTGTCCAGCGCTACGGTGACCCAGGGTCTGCCGGACGCGGTGCACCTTCGGCGGAAGGTCTTCGCCGTGTTGCACTCGGTCTCCCTCCCGGGGTGGCTCTGGGACTCGTTAGTGGGTTCGCTGACTTGGGCCGCTCTGCCCATTCCCTTAGGGAGCCTCAGGCTCCGCCGCCTACTCCTCATGGGCACCGAGGTGTTTCCGTTGCCCCTATGGATCGGCTCCTGCCGCTCCCGCGTACCCTTCGCAGTAACTTCGGACGCTGGGTTGCTCGGGGCACGCTCTCTGCGGCTGTGCCCTGGACCGCCCCCCCCGCCGACGATCTGGGTAGACACAGATGCGTCGAGCGAGGTAGGGTGAGGTTACCAATCAAACCTGGGACATCAACTTCACGGCAGATGGGTGGGACTCACGCCCCTCCACATCCATGCCCTCGAACTGTTGGTTCCTTTGTTCTTCCTGAGGGACCACGCGCTGGCCCTTCGGGGAAAGTCGGTGGCCTTCGGGATGGACACTCAGACGGCTGTCCACTGTATCCAAAAGCGGGGGTCCTCCAGGTCATTGACTCTATTGGGGATCTCGGTGAAGTTGTTCTTCCTCGCGAACCGACACACCTTCTCCCTGCATGCCTCCTCCCTGCCCGGGCCTGCCGCCCTGTGGGCGGACGCCCTGTCGCGAGGACAGGGCGTTCTTGTGGTATGGGCAATGCAACGGACTGTGTTCGACGACCTCGCGGCTTCCTGAGGTGTTCCGGAGGTCGACTTGTTCGCATCGAAGGTGCCGCACCGGTTGCCTCGGTACCTCTCCCTCCGGCCTCGCACTCCGGAGGGGGGTCCGGACGCTTTCATGGTAGACTGGAACAGGTGGCAGTCGATATACATATTTCCGCCACCAGACGCACTGTTGGTGTGCAAAGTCCTCGCGAGGCTGCGGCTGTACCGCGGCGGAGTCTGGCTACTCGCGCCTCTGTGGCCGGCACGGGCTTGGTACGCCCGGTTGACGCGGTGGTGCCCGAGTCCGGTCCCTCTACCTGTCTCCGACTTCCACTTGGGCTAGGTTGGGGACCTGCGGACCTCATTGGCCTTCGCAACGTGAATGTTCATGAGGCACGGTGGCTCCCAGTCCACGGCCGGGACCTGACTGACTTCCTGAAGCGTTCCTGGCCGACTTCTCCTTGGGGGACTTACGGGTCCCGCTGGAGGTCTTTTACTAGGTGGATACAGGCCACTCGCCAGACAGTTGGCTCTCCTTCCCTCGTCCTACACTCCTTGTTTCACCTCTTCTGTTCACGTCACTTTCACGTCGACGCTATACGTAACCACTTGTCTGCCGTCCGGGGGGTCTTTGAGTCCGTCGCTGGGCTGGTCGTTCCGCCGCAGGAGCTGGATTCCTTCATGACGGCTGCCTTCCAGGACCGACCGCCTCCGCGTCAGGTCCCTCCACAGTGGGATCTGGGGCGGGCTCTGGACCTTCTGGCTTCACCCACGTATACACGGGCCGCTACACCGGTTCCGTTGCTCGGACGTACACTCTTCCTTGTCGCTCTGGCCACTGGGGATCGGGTGTCTGCCCTAGCGGCATTGTCACGGCCCCAGGACTGCGTGCGATTCTCCCCGTCCTTGCATGGCGTCACGTTCGCCTCCTCCCCTCATTTTGTTGCCACGAATGTGAGGGAGACCCACGTTTTCCAGCCTTTCACCGTCCAGGCTTTCTGGCGTGGGCATACTCGCCATGTGTTGTGCCCGGTGTCAGCCTTGCACTCCTCTGTTGCGTCTGTGGCGCCGCCTTCGGGTACTGCTGTGTGGGTGTCTCCTCGGACAGGTGGGAGGCTCTCGCAGCTGCAGATGGGACGCCACATTTGTCGGACCATTCGTGCCAGTAACCCTGTTTGTAGGGGTTCTGCGCACGATGTGCGATCCTTTGCTGCCTCCTTCCGGTTCCTGCAAAGTCAATCTTTACCTGACATCGCTTCAGTGGTTTTGTGATCTTCTATCAATTCCTTCATCTCCTCCTACCTCTCCATGTCCAGTGTTCGACCCCCTCGGCCGGTGATAGCTCTCGAGGGTCGTGTTTCCTAGTACTCTGGCGACGATACCTGGTCTTCCCCCCTTGTCCCTCGTTCTTTTACTTTGTTTTATTTGACAAAGGGGGGGTGTACGGGTTTGCAACACTTGATTGCAAGTTTGGGATTATGTATTGTTACAGTACATAAGTGTTTTTGCCACATTGAAAATTGTGTTTTGTTCTTGTGTTCAATGTTTTTGTTGGTTTTGGAAGAAAAGGGATTTTGGGTACAGTACCTTTTTGGTTTAAGACAAGTCTATGTTTTTGCATTACAGTACTGTACTATGAAGAATGACGGGCACGTGTTAAAACTGTTCTTTTTAGCTACTCCTCAGTTTTTCACTCTTTTATTAAACTCTCTTGTTTAAATTGTGTCTTTGTCATTCATAATTTTGTTTTATGCATTGTTTTTTTTGGTAGGTTGGGCTTGGATGTCCTCCTCCTATTTGTTATGCAGCCTTGACGTTGGATTTGCCAAGACTACTAACAAATTGGGAGGTTTGACGTACCTCCCAACCTACCAAATAGGAAAACCTACTATTTGGTAGTAGTCTTGGAAAATCCAACGTACATAATACCCTCCCTCATGCCGGACCCCTGCCCATCCGCATTCTTCTGCTGACGTGAGATGTGATAACAAGAGAGGGTCGCTCATGCGCACGTTCGACAGGGATCTGCACATGACGGAACACGGGATGGGCCTTAAGCGGTAACTAAGGTAAACCCTTTTTCTTCTCTTCTATGCTTTTTTCACCTTCGGTGGTAGTTTTGGTTAATGTACAACGTCTCCTAGAGCAAGATAAGGAGTAGACTCTAGACGTTTTCTTTTTTAACCGCGGTTGGAATGACGACATAGCAGTCAAAATAGACAAGTCATTGCAATTAGGTTAATAGCCTTGACGTTGGATTTTCCAAGACTACTACCAAATAGTAGGTTTTCCTATTTGGTAGGTTGGGAGGTACAGTACGTCAAACCTCCCAATCTATCTATCTATTGCCTGACGCCGTGATCCCCGAAGGGGTGACCACAAACGAACCGCCCCCATGCACCTCTGTCCCCAGTTAGTCGACGCCCCTCCCCCCAACCAGCACCGCCTTCGTTCATGTACTTCCTCACTCCATCCTTCCACCTCTCATTCAGTCTACCTTTCCCTCTCTGTCCCTCCACCTCGCTCTCGTACACCCTCTTAGTCATTCTCTCGCTTTCCATACGTTCCATATGGCCGAACCATCTCAAGTTGTTCCTTTTCACACTTTCCAGCACATCTACCTCCACACCACACCTCCTTCTTACTTCCTAACTAGTCTGTCTATCCCTCCATGTAACTCCGCACGCACTCCTTAAGTAATTCATTTCCACTGATCTCACTCTTGGTCTGAGTCTCTCAACCAACGTCCATGCTTCGCTTCCGTAAGTCAGTGTCGGGATTACCACACTGTCATGCAAGGACTTCTTCACTTCCATGCTGACCACCCTATTTCTTGTTACTGCTTTTAGCGTTCCTACAACCCTCTTCCCCTGTTGTACCCTCTCCCGCACTTCTTCATCCATAGTCCCATCTTTACTCAACACACTGCCGAGATACTTAAAAGAGTTGACGATCTCCATAGCCTGACCGTTCAGCTTCACCTCACACTCTGTGACTTCACCCCTTTCGAAGACCATAACCTTGCTCTTCCCCGCATTTACCTTCAAATTCCGTTTTTCGCACACTGTTCCAAACTCATTTACCAGACCCTGCAACTCCCATTCATTATCACTCATCAGAACTGTATCATCCGCAAACAGCAGTATAGGTAGCTTCCACTCAATTCCCTCCCTTTTCAGCGATACACCAACATCCACTGCTCTTGATAGTATTTCTTTCATGACTCCATCCATATATACAGTAAACAACCACGGGGACATCACACACCCCTGTTTCAAACCAACATTCAGGTCAAAGAACTCGCTCTGCTCACTCTCCACACATACTGCCGCCTTTGCACCCTCATACATGCTCTTCACTGCTTTCAGCAACTTGCCCTCTACTCCGTATATTCTAAGTACTTTCCACAAACCTTCTCTATCCACTCTGTCATAGGCCTTCTCCAAGTCCATAAAGGCAACATACACCTTTTGTTTCTTCTCCAGATACTTCTCCACAACACAATTCAGGGTAAAAATCTGATCTACACATCCTCTTCCCTTCCTAAAACCTCCCTGCTCGTCGCCTATCCATTTCTTTCTCCGTTCTCACTCTCACTCTCTCAATCACTACCCTACTGTATACCTTCCCTACTACGCTTAGAAGACATATTCCTCGGTGGTTACCACACACTCCTCTTTCCCCTTTGCCCTTATATAGGGGAACTATTATGCCAGTCTTCCAGTCATTGGGTGCACTCCCCTTCTCCCATGCTAGTTTGCACATTTTCCATACCCATTCTATCACTATCTCACCACTATACCTCAACATTTCCCCACACACTCCATCTGTTCCTGGTGCTTTCCCCAACTTCACTCTTTTCATGGCTTCCCACACTTCTGACCTCCTGATCCCCACCTCCTCCTCCACTACTTCTCTTCTCTTCTTCTCCCTCCCATACCATATCCAGCTATGTTTGCTGGCTCTTCATTCCTTACATTTAGCAACTCACTGAAGTACTGTACTCCCTCCATCTTTCGACTCTCTCTTGCTTCTCGGCTAGCATTCTCCCATTATTATCTTTCACACCCTTACTGTTTCCCCTTGCTACCTTCCCTAACTTTCTTGACTTCTTTCCAGAACAGTTTCTTACTCCCCCTCCATTTTACACTCAGATTCCTTCCAAATTCCTCATCTACTCTTCTCTTACTTTCCTTCACTATTCTCTTCACCACCCTCTTACTCTCCACGTACCTCGCTCATTTCTGTCTCTCGAAATCTTCATTCCCTCTACTACCCAACCACTCTCTATATTCTTTCTTCTTTTCTTCCACAGCTATTCTTATCTCTTCTGTCCACCATGCTGTACCTTTCACTCCCCTCCCTCTTCTCCTCACTCCACACACTTCCTCACATGCTGCACAGATCTCATCCTTAAACACCTATGATATGTTAGTCCAAAATACTGGGAACTGGGAATATCCATTACGATACTTGTCTAAGTAAAATGGATTGATTATAAAGTAACTAAGACAGGACAACACGAGCACTGCTCAATTCCTGTAAACTACAAATAGGTAAATAGGTAAATACATGTGAGTGTTACAAGTTGTTGTTGTTGATAGGCTGGCCAACAATCTACTGCCTTCAATAAAGTTACAGTTTAACCCATAAACGGCGAGAAAGCTCATAAGAAGTTTTACTGGGCGAGGGCGGCAAAGCTCTTAAGAGGGAGGCCTAAAAAAAAAACATTTAAACGGCCCCAGTAGCACTAAACAACTTTTGTTTTGTTTTTTCTTCCCTATACCTCATATCACTCCTCCGCACCCCCTCCTTCCCCCTTTTCTCCTCCCCCTTCAATTATCACCTATTTTCCCTGTTATTCCCTAATTCGTTGGTATATTTTGGTGCTAACATTAGCAAAATGTGTGGAGGATGTGCTTACGTGCTTAGCGGGTGTGTTACATAAGCGAGTGTGTGTATGAGTAAGCTCAGTGTGGCTTGAGGCCTCGTGAAGGGAGGGGTTGCCTCAATTTTCTCCATAATTCATGAATGGGCTGGTCCATCTATATTCGCGATTTTGACCAGAAAAATTATATTTTCACTTGTTTTATTGTTGTTACAGGTTACTATCTTCATAGTGAAGGTAAAATAGGCTCATATGAATAAGTAATAACGATATTTATCGTAAAATTACGATTATAGGCCTGAATGGAGCCTATATGCTCGCCCATGGGCAGCTAGTTCAATACCCCCCCTTGTCGTTGCCGGGTTAATGGAGTTTTCTTTGGCTTTTACTATTATAAATATTATTAGGTAAAATTCAATTCAATTCCATAGAGAATAATTATAATAACATTTATTGCATACCGTATATCAGTGGCGACCGACATAACCACATAAGAACATACACACACACACACAAAAAACTCAAGGCATTCATGGAGATCTATGATACTGGTATAAAAACTTTTGTCCCTAAGTACATTAATAAAAGGAAAAAAAGTAATCGCAAAGTATGGTTTAACCGCGAATGTAGGCAAGCACAGGAAGCAAAAAACAATGCCTGGAAAAAGATGAGAAACTGGGATTCGGAAGATAACAGGCAAAAGTATAAAGAGGAGAGAAACAAATACACAGAAATGAGGAGGAGGTCAGAGGCAAACCATGAGAAAGGGATAGTGGAGAACTATGAAAAGAATCCAAAAATGTTTTTCAAGTTTGTAAACGGCAAAAGGAAGATAAAAGCCACGATCGTTAAGATTAAAAGTGGAAACAGAATCATAGAAGAGGATACGGAGATTGCGGAAGAACTAAATAGAAATTTTGCATCAGTATTTACAAAAGAAGGAGAATTCATTGCACCAGAAACCAATGAGATAGGTACAGAGGAAATGCCGGAAGTAACATTTAACAGACCAGAGCTCATAAACAAAATGAGTAAGGTGGATCCAAACAAAGCCGCTGGACCGGACGGAGTATCAGGCTGGATTATTAAAGAAAATGCTATGGAACTGAGTATACCGTTATATGACATAATGACCAAATCATTGGACACAGGGATAGTACCTACAGAATGGAAAAGAGCAAACATTATTCCTATATTTAAGGGAGGAAGCAGAGATAAACCACTGAACTATAGACCTGTATCACTATTGAGCATCCTCATGAAGATTCTGGAAGGATTAACCTATCAAGTGCGCATGGGGGTAATTGGAAACGTCCCCCTGTGCTGACGTATTTGAGGTGTTTCCGTCACTAAAATATTCATTGTACCATTAATAGCATTAATACTTATCCATATGCGCCTATTATGGGTTGATTATAAAGGTATTAACCTGAAACAACAATAAAACGAGTGAAAACAGCGTTTGGATGGTCAAAATCGGAGATATAGCCCGCGAGTTGTATAATGTATGGGTGAGGCAAGCTGCTTTCCCGCCAATTTCCCCCAAGGCCACTGAGACACAGTCGATCGATACTCTCTCTCTCTCTCTTGCACTCGCTTGCCATCAGTGATGACAACACCCTGCTTGCAACTCGCTAATGTTAGCACGAAAATATACCTCAGAATAAGGGAATAACAGGGAAAATAGGTGATAACTGAAGGAGAGGAGGAAAGTGGGGAAGGAGGGGAGGTAGAGGACTGAGATTTTGCATGGCCCAGGGGCCAAAAAAAAATAAAAAAATAAAAAAATAAAAATAAACAAAATATTTTTTTTTCGATGTCAAAAGTTGATTTTTTTTTTCACTCACTCTTAAGAGTCTCCCAGCAGTCCGCCAGGGGAACTCTTAAGAGTCTCCCAGCAGTTCCCGGGTTAATAAGGGACAAATGGGTGAAATACCTGGAATCCAAAAGATTAATTACTGACCGACAATTTGGATTCAGAGGTGGCAGATCATGTATAAGCAACTTGTTGAGTTTTTACTCTAGAGTAATAGACACAGTGGACAAGAGGGAAGGATGGGTAGACTGTGCCTACCTAGACTTTAAAAAGGCATTTGACAAAGTTCCACACAAGAGATTGCTATGGAAATTAAAACATGAGGGAAAAGTAGGAGACAAACTGCTGAAATGGATGGAGAGCTACCTTAGCGGAAGACAGATGAGAACAACAGTAAGGGGGAAATCGTCAAACTGGACTCAAATTACGAGTGGGGTACCACAAGGATCTGTTCTAGCCCCAATCATGTTTCTAATATTTGTAAATGACTTGCCTGAGGGACTAACAAGCTACATGAGTATGTTTGCGGACGATGCTAAGCTGCTTAAAACGATCAGAACCCAGGAGGATTGCCTTGAGCTCCAAGCAGATTTGCAAAAGATCCATGAATGGAGCATCAAATGGAATATGGAGTTCAATGCAGGGAAATGTAAGACTCTAGAAATGGGTAAAAGCAAGTACAGACCTAGAAAAGATTATAAACTAGGAAACGAAGTGATTCCCAAAGCAGAAAAAGAAAAAGACTTGGGGATAGAATTTAGGGATAACATGTCTCCAGAAAGCCACGTAAATAAGATAGTGAGAGAATCACTGGCATTATTGGCAAATATTAGGATGTCTTTCAATTGTCTTAATGAAAACACCATGAAACAAATAATAACGGCAATAAGACCCAGGATGGAATATGCATCTGTAGTGTGGTCCCCTCACTTGAAGAAACATATCCACAAAATTGAGAGGGTACAGAGAGCAGCTACGAGGATGATCCCAGGTTTGGAAAATTTGGAGTACCAAGAGAGGCTCGAGAGATTGAATCTACCTACACTGGAACAGAGAAGGAAACGAGGACAGCAAATTCAGATATATAAATGTGTTAGAGGTATTGACAAAATCGACCAAGAAAACTTCATAGAGAGGGATGGAGGTGAGAGGACAAGAGGTCACAGCTACAAACTAAAAGTGCTAAATAGTAAATCTGATCTGAAAAGTAAAAGATTTCCTACCAACTCGATTAGTGGGTGGAACAAATTGCCAGCCGAAGTAGTGTCTGCACCATCAGTGCATAGTTTCAAAGCACGGTATGACAAACATATCTTAGGAGGCGGGAATTAACGAGCATGCTCACTCCCGCAAATACAACTAGTGTAAGTACAACTAGTGTAAGTACACACACACACACACAAGAACACATGAAGGGATGATGGAAGGACAAGAGGGCACAAGTTTAAGCTGAGGAAGGGCAGATGTCGTAAGGACACAAAGAAATTCAGCTTCCCATATAGGAGTATAGAGACTTGGAACAACTTGGAGGAGGAGGTGGTGAGAGCGAGGAACATTAACATGTTCAAATCTAGGTTGGATAAAAGTAAATATGGAAATAGGGCAACATAAGTTATGATATGTTAGTCCAAAATACTGGGAACTGGGAATATCCATTACGATACTTGTCTAAGTAAAATGGATTGATTATAAAGTAACTAAGACAGGACAACACGAGCGCTGCTCAATTCCTGTAAACTACAAATAGGTAAATACAAATAGGTAAATACACACCGAAGAACACACACACACACACACACACACACGGGTTCAATTGAAAATACTTGGGGTAGCAAATTTCTTGAACTAACAATGGGGTATCTATTAACACAACACGTTACGGAAAATACAAGATTTAGAGGAGGTGATGAACCATCAAGACTTGACTTATTATTCACCAAAGACCCCCAAGAAATAAAGAACCTAACATATTTGAGTCCCATGGGAAAAAGCGATCATGCTGTGATTGAATTTGAATTGACAGTGGAATTTCTGGAAGGCAGAGAGGAGGAACATAGGGAATATAGACTAAATAATAGTAAGGCGGATTATGAATCATTACGAGGATACTTTGCAAATATAGATTGGTCATTTATTGAGCAAGAACAGAATATTCAGGTAAAATACACCATGTTACTAGACATTTACAGGGAGGGGGTAGATAAATATGTACCAACATTTAAGGATAGAAAGCTGGTTAAGGAGAAAGAGTGGTTTAACATGCGATGTCACATTGCCCAGAACAAAAAGGACTCTGCATGGAATAAAGTGAGAAGGAGACACACTGAGGAAAAATGGGATGAGTATAAGAATGCTAGAAACAACTATGTCAAGACTATAAGAGAGGAGAAAAAGAACTTTGAAAAAGATATAGTAAACAAATGTAATAAAGAACCCAAACTGTTCTATAGTTATATCAACGGTAAAACTAAAATAAAGGACAAAATAACAAAGCTTAGGGTAGAGGGTCAATTATATGAAGACACAGTGGGTATGTGTGAAATTATGAATGATACATTAACATCCGTGTTTGTGGAAGAGGATGACTATGTAGAACCTGTGGTGGAATTGAATGAGATACAGGGACTAGAGTCGATAGAAGTCAACAAGGATGAACTAAAATCATTGTTGGAAGAATTGGACGTGAGAAAATCTATGGGCCCAGATAACATTGCTGGATGGGTATTAAGAGAATGTTCTGAACAACTAGTGAGACCTATTTTTAATATTGTTCAATACTAATTAAACAAGGGGGAACTTCCCTTAGAATGGAAACAAGCAAATATAACTCCAATATATAAAAGTGGAAATAAAGAAGACCCGCTAAATTATCGACCGGTATCCTTAACGAGTGTTATATGCAAGCTTTGTGAAAAGATTATTAGAAAAAGATGGGTGGGTATGTTGGAGGAGAGGGAAATAATTTCAAGCAAGCAGTTCGGGTTCAGAAAAGGTCATTCGTGTACCACAAATTTGTTGAGTTACTATGATAGGGTAATTGACATTGTACAAGGGAGGGAGGGGTGGGTAGATTGTATCTACTTAGATTTCAAGAAGGCATTTGATAAGGTGCCTCATAAGAGATTGTTGTGGAAGCTCAGGACTGTGGGGCGGGTTGAGGGAGTATTATTAAAGTGGATGGAAAACTATTTAATTGGGAGGGAAATGCGAACAGTAATAAAAGGAAAGTTCTCCTCGTGGAAAAGGGTAAAAAGCGGAGTGCCTCAAGGATCGGTGTTGGCCCCAATCATGTTTTTGGTTTTCATCAACGACCTTCAAATGGGACTAGGCTCATATATATCTATGTTTGCTGATGATGCAAAATTAATGAAGCATATTACAAGTAGGAGTAGTTGTGAAGAATTACAGAGAGATCTAGATAAGTTATATGAGTGGAGTCAAACTTGGAAAATGGAATTCAACACGAGTAAGTGTCAGGTTCTTGAGATGGGAAAAAGTAAATATAGACCTTCTTGGGGATATAAAATAGGAGATGAAATAATTAGTAAAGCTGTGAAAGCAAAAGACCTAGGGGTAGTTGTGGCAGACAGCTTGTCACCTGAACAGCATATAAATAAAATAACTGGTGAAACCTATGCAGTGTTGACTAACATGAGAATAGCTCTGAATTATTTAGATGAAGAGATGTTAGCAAAAATAATAGGGACAATAATACGACCAAGACTGGAGTATGCAGCAGTGGTGTGGTCTCCACACCTTATAAAACATAATAAAAAACTGGAAAGAGTTCAGAGAGTTGCCACTAAGATGATAGCTAGCCTTAGAGACCTGCCTTATGAGGAGAGATTGGAGAGGCTAAAGCTGCCAACGCTGAGGGAGAGGAGAGAGAGAGGTGACATGATCATGATGTTTAAGTGTGTGAAAGGTTTTGAGAAGATCGACAAGGGAGATTTTGTGGTGAGGGACGAGGGAAGAACCAGGGGTCATGATTGTAAGTTGAGGAAAGTTATATGTAAGTCTGATGTAAGAAAGTTCAGCTTCCCGTATAGAAGCATTGAGTGTTGGAATAAGTTGGATGGGGAGGTGGTGGGAGCAAGAAATATCCAAACTTTTAAAGCAAAATTGGATAAATGTAGAGAGAGAGACAGGACAACACGAGCTTAGGCTCAAATCCTGTATACTACAATTAGGTGAGTACAATTAGGTGAGTACACACACACACACACACACACACACACACACTCACACTCACACTCACACTCACTCACTCGACATAGCCAAACACCAATAACACACACACACACACATGTTTCGGTAATGGTACCTCCGGTACACTGATTTTTCATTTAAACTTATATTTCGATGATTTCGGTCACTCGGAAAATCAGTACAGTAGTCCGAAAAGGACGGAGATAGTTTCTCAGCCTTTCAGACAAATCCGAAAGGCTGAACCATGAGTCCGAATTGAAATGCTAGTCCGAAAGTCTGAGAATTCCGAAAGATTGAAGTCCGAAAGAGCGGGGGTTTACTGTAATGCAAATATAAAAGTGCTGTATAATATGACAAAATTTTCCCTTGTACAGGAGCAAGAATGAAGTGTAAAGTGTGTGACAACTTTGACTATTGTGAGGAGTGCTACCAGACCAAGAGAAGCCACAGACACTTGTTCAACAGAATAGCTGAACCAGGTAAGGTTAAAGTCTGTTTACACAAGTAGTGCTTCTTGCAACTTCTCTGAAACTTCAATCTTCCACCTTATAATATATTCTTATAATTCCCAATACATGGCAGAAAAGTGTCCTAGTAAATGTATACAAAGGCCAGGTAGATTCCTTAGATAGGGGAAATTATAGGTACTGTATCTAAAAATGCTTGCCCAAGTCATGAAAGTCTGTGAAAGAGAATTTTGCGACAGAGGCAGCCTTAACAAGGTAGCCTGGAATGCTTCCATTTAGGATATAAGATTTCTGTCACTTATGATAATATACCTTCAGTCTAGTTACCAATACCAGTGTAAAATATTCTAAAATGTTGCCAGAATTAACATGTTCCTGTGAAAAGCTTTTGTGTTAATCTGCCTTAACCCCTTTAGTACGATGATGTTTTTTTTTTTACCTTTTTTCTGGCTAACAGTAAACAGTTTTGTGCAGTTTCAGAAGGCCCTTATGTTATTCAGATAGTTTATTGAGAGAGTATATACCCCTTTGAGTCCTAGAGGTAGATTGTCTATCTATCTATCTATTGCCTGACGCCGTGATCCCCGAAGGGGTGGCCACGAACGAACCGCCCCCATGCACCTCTGTCCCCAGTCAGTCGACGCCCCTCCCCCCCAACCAGCACCGCCTTCGTTCATGTACTTCCTCACTCCATCCTTCCACCTCTCATTCGGTCTACCTCTCCCTCCCTCCACCTCGCTCTCGTACACCCTCTTAGTCATTCTCTCGCTTTCCATACGTTCCATATGGCCGAACCATCTCAAGTTGTTCCTTTTCACACTTTCCAGCACATCTACCTCCACACCACACCTCCTTCTTACTTCCTCATTAGTCTGTCTATCCCTCCATGTAACTCCGCACGCACTCCTTAAGTAATTCATTTCCACTGCTCTCACTCTTGATCTGAGTCTCTCAACCAACGTCCATGCTTCGCTTCCGTAAGTCAGTGTCGGGATTACCACACTGTCATGCAAGGACTTCTTCACTTCCATACTGGCCACCCTATTTCTTGTTACTGCTTTTAGCGTTCCTACAACCCTCTTCCCCTGTTGTACCCTCTCCCGCACTTCTTCATCCATAGTCCCATCTTTACTCAACACACTGCCTAGATACTTAAAAGAGTTGACGATCTCCATTGCCTGACCGTTCAGCTTCACCTCACACTCTGTGACTTCACCCCTTTCGAAGACCATAACCTTGCTCTTCCCCGCATTTACCTTCAAATTCCGTTTTTCGCACACTGTTCCAAACTCATTTACCAGATCCTGCAACTCCCATTCATTATCACTCATCAGAACTGTATCATCCGCAAACAGCAGTATAGGTAGCTTCCACTCAAGTAGATTGGTAGATAGTATTTGTATCAAGTAGATAGAGGTAGATTGTAACATCAAGAAATTGTCCAATGGTAACAAGCGGAAGACAAAATTTCCATCATCGTACTGAATGGGTTAAAGCAGGTATCAAACTAATTTTCCTATAAGTATCTTTACTTGGCACTTCTGTGAGTATAATATTCATTGCTAAATTATATGAGGTGGGATGTCTTCCACGAGGGGTAATCTCTTATGCTGAAAAAAAACCCCAGTACGGTACCCAACTATTTTTCACTTGGAGATGTGAGCTAGAGGTTAAAACTGTATGATCAGTAAGGTGTCAAATCAGGACAATTGGGTATCAAGACTAATAAATATGAGAAGGAATACACACAAATGTATATGAAATTACATTAATATGGCCATTATAACACATTCAAAGATGTACAGTATTGCGAAATATAAAGCATAGGCTAACTAACTTTGTAAATTTAATTATAATGACTAAAAAGAAGTTACTCTGTTTTAGGACTGGTTTTGAATGTTCTCCCATTTGCCAGATTGATGTTCAGTATATTTATAATGTAAAACTTGCAAAATAAACAAACAAATAATTTTTCAATTGTCTTGTTGTTTGTCATGATACAGGCAGCCCGGCAGTGTTCGCAGGTGCCCCAGGTCGAGGTCGCGGGCGTAAGAAGTCAGGCATCCTGGGCGGTGTTGACGGCACGGTGGAGGACTGGTACAGATGTGTCCACAACCTTAGTGTGTCCTCGCGGGAGAACTGGGCCCACAGACTCATTGACGGCACCGGCAGCTACTGGCAGAGCTGTGGCCAAGAGGGAAAGGTAGGGTACTAGATTGATGGTATTGGTGGGCATTTGGGATTGTGGTATTGGTTGAAGGGATGTTTGGTTAGGTTAGGTTAGGTTTACGATCGTTCTTCTTTACTACCCAATGTTCTGTTAACCTCTGAAGTGCGCATGGGGGTAATTGGAAACGTCCCCCTGTGCTGATGTATTTGAGGTGTTTCCGTCACTAAAATATTCATTGTGCCATTAATAGCATTAATACTTATCCATATGCGCCTATTATGGGTTGATTATAAAGGTATTAACCTGAAACAACAATAAAACGAGTGAAAACAGCGTTTGGATGGTCAAAATCGGAGATATAGCCCGCGAGTTGTATAATGTATGGGTGAGGCAAACTGCTTTCCCGCCAATTTCCCCCAAGGCCACTGAGACACAGTCGATCGATACTCTCTCTCTCTCTCTTGCACTCGCTTGCCATCAGTGATGACAACACCCTGCTTGCAACTCGCTAATGTTAGCACGAAAATATACCTCAGAATAAGGGAATAACAGGGAAAATAGGTGATAACTGAAGGAGAGGAGGAAAGTGGGGAAGGAGGGGAGGTAGAGGGCTGAGATTTTGCATGGCCCAGGGGCCAAACAAAAATAAAAACATAAAAAAAATAAAAATATATATATTTTTTTTTTCGATGTCAAAAGTTGATTTTTTTTTTCACTCACTCATAAGAGTCTCCCCGCAGTCCGCCGGGGGAACTCTTAAGAGTCTCCCAGCAGTTCCCGGGTTAATGATGACTGTGGCTCAAGTTTGCAATCGCCCGATCGATCAGCTAAGTGCACCGCAAGTCTACAGGCATTTCTTTAACCCGCTGAGCCCCAGCTAGTTAGTAATAAATGTCCCACCAGGGCCCAGAGGTTTGATTTTTTTTTTTTTATTCCAGAAACAATAGCAAATGGGTTAGGAATGAAGGAAAAAAACAAAAAAAATTGGTCATAAAGTGCAAAAAATGGTCCTACAGAGCCCCTGAAAACGGATTTTACAAGAGTAAAAAATTGAAGGCAATTTCCCCCCAAAAACAGGTTTTTGCGCGCTCACGTGCACGCGGTTGGACTTTGAGAGTTTTCAACCATCGGCATGGGTGCGTGGGATACTTACACAGTTCCCATACAAATCAGAGCCCTCGGGGTGCCATAGGACCGGAGTAATTAGGACCGGACCGGCCAGGACGCAAACGTTGCGTCGCTGGGTTCTGGTGATCGAACATTGCCGACGCAACACGTGCGACGCTGGGTCTCAGCGGGTTAAGTGCCCAAGCGATCAACGCACCTCCCAAGCCTCAGAGGCCAAGCCCCACAACTCAGCCCAGTCTTTACCGCGCTCCCGTTCAACTTACAACTTGAGTGCTAGTGCTCGTGTTGGTGTTATACAAATTAATTTATTATATTCGTGATTGAATGTTAATAATCAGTGATGTCTTCTAAATGTCCTGCAAGCTCCAGTTCATCGGGTGTGAAGTCCAAACGGGCTAGAATAATCCTGTGCTTGGAAGCAAAGCTGAAAATAATGAAGTGTATTGAGGGTGGTGAGGACGCCAATTCGATCATGCGTGCCCTAGGCATGGCCTAGTCTATGGTCTCAATTGTGATTAAAAAGCAGGCGAAATATATAAAGAAGGCTAAATCAGCACCACTTTGATGGCCAAGACAACGACCAGGAATCGTGAACCGATTATGGAGAAATGGAGCGCATTTTAAACCTGTGAATAGGCGACCAGCTTGTACTGGAAGAAAATGTCCTCCAGGACCTTCATCGCCAAGGAAAAGACGGCACCAAGCTTTAAGGCCTCCAAGTATCAGCTGACCTTATTGCTGGGGGGTAACACAGCAGGGGACCTGAACCTGAAGCCTATGCTCATTTATCAGTCTGAGAATCCCAGAGCACTGAAGGGCCTCATCAAAGAATACCTGCCTGTGATCTGGAAGTTGAACAAGAAGGGTTAGATGATGACAACCATCAACCAAAGTTATATCACCAACTTTGAGATTATGCTGCAGCCAACAATATCGCCAACCGCTTCTTCCTGTTGCTTGACAACGCTCCCAGCCATCGTCAGAGCATGAGCGTGGAAGATTGTACCGACAACATTGAGGTGATGTTTTTACCCCCAAATACCACTGTAATCATCCAGCCTGTGGACCAGGGGGTGATCGCCACTTTCAAGTCCTACTACCAGCGCCAAAGGATGGTGCAACTCATTAAATGCATAGACAACCCAGACAAACCCACCATCAAAGATTCTTGGAGCAAATATTATAATGTAAAACTTGCTATAATAAATATATCATAATATATCAATAATAAATATATCATAAAGAAGGCCATCAACAACATGGACGAGTCCTAGAAAGAGCTGACTGAAAAAACCGACTGAAAAAACCATGAACGGGTGCTAGAAGAAACTGTGGAGTGACTGTGTCACAGATTTCACTGGCTTCACATGTGAGGGTGCTATCAGTAAGGACTTTGTGCGAATTTCACACCTGGCTGGCTTCACAGAGGTGGACGAGGATGATGTGCAGGAGTTGCTGGAAAGCCATTATGAGCCGCTTTCTAGCGAGGACCTCATGCATCTAGAGCAGGAGAGGTCCCACATCGAGGAGACAGGAAGAAGAGAAGGAAACCCAAGGAGGCCTGGACTTGAAGACACTTTGTGAGGGGTTCAATGGGATCGAACACCTCATGGAGTTGCTGACCTTAACCACAGCAGCACATGGGGTGGAGCAGTCTACAGGGAGATTTTTTAGTCAAAGAAGAAGTTGGCCAAGCAGACTGTCATTTCCAGTTTTTTCAAGCCCCCAGGCACCCCATCCACCTCTGATGACCCATCCACATCTGCTGGTCCATCCACCTCCCCCCTCCACACCTCTGATGATGATGAGTGAGGGCTGTGAGCCCCTTATTGTCCCTTAACCTCGAAGGGGCCATATGGCACATCGTCCTCCAGCCTCAGGGGGAACATCCAATCAAATCAACATGTCAAAACTTAGAAAGGTCTCTATCTATCTTTTTTTTTTTTTTTTTTTTCTATGTGATTGAGGGAGGCAAAAGGCATAACTGCCTATAGCGAGTGCCTCCCCCATAGTTGAAAGAGTGACAGGGCCAAAATCAAGGGACGTTCGAGCCAAAATTCCTGGACACACGGAGTTTGAAGCAATTTAAGTCATAGGAAGAGGGAAAGACTGATTCTGGGAGAGAGTTCCAGAGCTCAGCTGTTGAGTAGAAGAAAGTTTGAGAGTAACGTTTCACTCTTGGGTTGGAGAGTTGCACAGAGTAGGGGTGGGATTGAGTTGCAAGACGGGTACCACGTGCCCTACGTAAAGGAGGTGGTATGCACTGGGATAGCTCTGAGGAACACTGATTATTATAGTAGCGATAGAATAGCGAGAGAGATGCAACATTGCGGCGGAGAGAGAGAGATTGCAGAGAGTTGGTGAGTGGACGGGAGTTAATGATACGAAAGGCCTTCCTTTCAACTTTGTCTAGGAGAGCGGTGTGAGAGGAACCTCCCCACACATGTGAACAATACTCAATACAAGGGCGCACTATGCCCCTGTACAGAGCAAGAAGCTGTGCAGGGGAAAAGAACCCCCTAAGGCGGTTGAGCACACCCAGCTTCTGGGAGGCTGCCTTAGCAAGACTGGTAATATGGTCCTTCCAAATGAGAGCAGAAGAAAAAGAGACACCAAGAATATTGAGAGAAGATGAAGGGTTGATTTTTGTATTGTTGAAGAATAAGGGATAGTCCGCTGGGAGATCCTGACGGGTAGATAGATGGAGAAATTGGGTTTTGGAAGCATTAAAGTTAACAAGGTTTTCTCTGCCCCAATTGGAAATAGTATTTAGATCAGAATTTAAGAGTTCTATGGCTTCATTACGTTTGTCGTTGAGGGATTGCTGGCTGGGGCGTTCTGAAAAACTAATGGAGTAGTGTAAGGTTGAGTCGTCTGCGTATGAATGGATGGGAATTAAGGTACAGTTAAGGAGATCATTTATAAAAATTAGAAAGAGAATAGGAGATAGGACAGAGCCCTGAGGAACACCGGAGTTTATAGGGTGAGGAAGTGAACAATGGCCGTCCACAACCGCGGCTATGGAACGGCCGGAAAGGAAATTAGAGACAAAGGCACAGATGGAGGGATAGAAACCGAAGGAGGGTAGTTTAGAAATTAAAGATTTATGCCAGACTCTATCGAAGGCTTTCGATATGTCTAGTGCAATAGAAAAAGTTTCACCGAAGTCCCGGAAGGAGGATGACCAAGAGTTAGTAAGATATGAAAGAAGATCACCAGTAGAGCGACCCTTAAGGAAGCCATACTGGCGATCTGAGAGCAGATTATGAGAAGAGAAATGCTTAAGAAATTTGGAAGCAAGAATAGTTTCAAAAACTTTAGAAAGACAAGAGATAAGAGCAATTGGACGATAGTTGGAGGGTTGAGAGCGGTCACCCTTCTTTGGGACAGGTTGAATGTGAGCAAACTTCCAGCATGAAGGGAAGACGTTAGAGGATAGACAGAGACGAAAGAGTTTGCCTAGGCAGGGAGTTAGCACGGAAGCACAGTTTTTGAGAACAACAGGAGGAACACCGTCCGGACCGTACGCCTTATTAGTGTTAAGCCCAGAGAGGGTAGAAAGTACATCTTTAGAAGAGATTAGGATATTAGGCATAAGTAAGAGAGAGGAGGGCGGAGAGGGAGGAATAGCACCGGAATCATCCAAGGTGGAGTTTCTAGCAAAAGTTTGAGCGAAGAGCTTAGCTTTGTCAGAGGAAGAAGTGATGGTTGTGCCATCAGAGTGGGAAAGGGGAGGGAAAGACGAGGAAGAGAAATTGTTGGAGAGGTTTTTGGCTAGATGCCAGAAAGCTTGGGAAGAGCTAGAGTTGGATAGTTCAGTGCATTTATTATTGATGAAAGAGTGTTTGGCAAGTCGAAGAACAGATTTGGCTTGATTCCGGGCAGAAACATATGAAGAATGAGAGTCTTGAGTTTTAAGGCGTCGGTACCGTTTGAATGCTTCCTCCTTATTGCGGACAGCAGTAGAACAGGCGTGAGTAAACCAAGATTTTTTAGCATTAGTCTGAGAGAAAGAGAATGGAATGTATGCTTCCATGCCCGATAGGATTACCTCGGTAATGCGTTCAGCACTCTCCGAGGGTCCTCGGCCATGGAAGCAGAAATCATTCCATGGGAAATCAAAGAAGTACTGCCGAAGAGCCTCCCAGTCGGCAGCGCCAAAGTGCCACAAGCGCCGCCGGCTAGGAGGATCGGGTGGCTGTACTGGAGAGATAGGACAGGTGACAGATAAGTTTATGGTCGGAGGAGCCCAGAGGAGAGAAAAGATCGACAGTATAAGAAGAAGGGTTAGAAGTTAGAAACAAGTCAAGAATGTTGGGCCGATCTCCGATGCGATCCGGGATACGGGTGGGTTGCTGAACTAACTGCTCTAGGTCATTTAGGATAGAAAAGACGTAGGCTTGTTCACCAGGTGGATCAGTAGTGTGAGAGGAGAGCCAAAGGCGGTGGTGAACGTTGAAATCTCCTAAGATGGAGATTTCTGAGAAAAGAGAAATGGATAGAATGTGTTCCACTGTAGAGTTTAGATAGTCAAAGAATTTCGGAAAGTTGGTAGAGTTAGGGGAAAGATAGACAGCACAGAAATATTTAGTAAGAGAATGACAGGAAAGTTTGAGCCATAAAGTTGAGAATTCAGAGGAGTCGAAATCGGGAACACGAGAGCAAGTGAGTTTGTTGTGCACATATGCACAACATCCGCCTTTGGCTTTGAAACTAGGATAGAGAAAGTAGGAGGATACAGAGAAGGGGTTGCTGGAAGTTGCTACAGACACCTGAGTTTCGGTGAGGAAGAGAAGATCAGGTTTGTAGGAGGAGAGATGGTGCTCAACAGAGTGAAAGTTAGAGGAAAGTCCGCGAATGTTGCAGAAATTAATAGAAAGAGTAACAGGCCGAGGTCCAGGTAATTGTGTGGGGTCGTCAGGGGATGGTCGGTCGGATGAGGGGGCATTTATGGTCCCCCCCCCCTGGGGACTCTGAGGCTGGGCTACAATTCATAATTTTTTTTTTTTTAATTTTGGTGTGGAGGAATGAAGTGTGGTGTGCATGTTTAGTGTAGTGAAGTGGATAGGAGGAGGAGGTGTTTGTGAGAGCTAGCTGGATTGCTCTCAGTGTAAATGAGGCACAAAGAAAATCAGTAAGAGAGGCCAAGCAAATGAAACAGGAGTTCCAGCGACTCTTTATCACATGCCTATAACCTCACCTGGGTCTAGCCCTGATCGATTGGTGCCTACAATCTCCCCAATCTATCTATCTATCTATCTATTTACTCAGGCCCAATCCCCACTTTTCCTTTTTTTTTTTTTTTTTTTTTAATTATTTATGTCTTTATTTCATAATTCTGCATGTAGGCCTACAATATGTATTTAGTTAGTTATTCCTCTATTTTAATTCATATTTCAACATGTACTGTATAAGGCTTGTAGGAGTGTTTATTTGAGTTTTGGCTTGTCTGAGAATGCATCCCCATTTAAGCCATTATCTTTAGGGCTCGCAATACGATTTTCCGATTGGATTTTCAGGAACGTAACTCAGTTGTAAACCGAGGGAGACCTCTATACAGTAGTAGGCTATTTGGAACAATACGGTATGGTCTATCAGAGTGAGAACTGAGCGATCTCTGCCATACCCATAGCTTACTCTGACTGTTCCTTTTACTTATATATTTTCTAGATCTCAAGTGACGGCGTTTCTTCCGTGGAATGACCTCCCAATCTACCAAGATTGGAAGCCAAAGCATCACATTTTTCCTTTGCCCCTCAACTTTCTCTTCATAATTGCTGAGAGGCACAGGGCCTTGGGTGGGGCTTTGGTTTCCCGGGCGTTTCCGCACCCTCCTCAGCTCCCCACCATGGAGTGGCTTCGGTCACCCAGGCTTTATTGCGGTAGGCAGGGAGGGTTCTGTGGGGGCGCTCGGTTATGGCCTTGGCCTTGCTCGGGGCCTTGGGGCTGTTCAGCCAGGCAGCTTGGGAAACAACAACAACAACAACAACATACGGTAGGATTTGCAAATATCACAGGAAAGCATACTGCAGCTATTGTGAGAGCTGTGGCCAGGTGGGACAAGTGAGCTACTGGATTAATGGTGTTGCTGGAACATTTAGGCTTTAGGATATTGCTGGGACATATAGCTTGGGGAGTGGGTGATTATTCATTTTAAATTTGTTTTATTATTTTTATTATTTTGTTTTATTTATTTTTTCCCCCAGGTGGATTTAACAAGTTTGATTTTTTTTTTTTTTTTTTTCTACAGTAGCCTACTGTAGGCTACTTCATGTGTTATTTGATAAATTAGCCACATATCAACTTCAGCTTAAGTTACTTTAAACCGAATCACATAGCAAGCTCCTTGTAGGATAATGTAGAACAATGTTTCCTGTATAAGTGCACTGAATTTCGGTGTGAGCATCCTAGGTTCCAATCCCTGGACTGCCACATGTATTTGTTGATTTCATTAATTGAGTTTAGGAGTAAAGTCGGTTGGTGGAGGGAACATAATAATTTAAATGAATGGTGCTTGTTTGCTTCTAGTTCTGGGTGCCTTATATGCAATTTCTACACTATGAATAGGATACTACATATCCACACCTCCATCCATGACAACTTCTAATACTTTTTTTCACAAGAAATGCCACCATCTTTAGCATGACCATTGTTTTTTCACAAGATATACCACCATCTTCAGCACAACCATTGTTTGTATCCTGCAGCATTGGATCCGACTAGAGATGCAGAGTAACATAGCAGTGGAGTGGCTGAGGCTGTTGGTAGACCCTGCTGACTCTTCCTACATGCCCACACTATTGGTGGTCAGCGCTGGGGACTCCTTGGCCAAGCTGCGGGAACTGGCTACTGTTAGAGTCACGCCCTCCGATACATGGGTCAGCCTTATTCCCTCGCTCAAAGAGGTACGTTTGTCATCTACACTTTCCAGTCTTACAGTTTTGGTTTGTTTGTGCTTACATTTTATTTTATTTAAATCATCTCAGCAACTAGGTAAAATAGGTTTCCCAGCTCCGATAAAGACATTTTACTTGAAAATATATATATATATATATATATATATATGCACATTAAGACTGCTAGCTAAGAAAAACAATAGGGCTCCTAATAAAGCACACCAACTCGACCCGTGGGCCCATCAAATACTTTACAAATTTATGGTTTCTTGGTCTTAGTTGTTCAACATAAAGTATACTACAAATGTACTGGTACCATTCAGTTTGTGTATGACATGCTGAAGGAACTGCCAAGCTGACCCTAGGATGGAAAGCGTCATCATTGTGAATAAGCTTTAGGGATGTTGCAGAAATTAGTTCAGTTGTAAGAGTCAGAAGTAAGTGGGAGAAGTTTAGAGAGTTTTTGCCATTATTGACAGTGAGGGATCACTTCCTCTACACTAAGGGGAAGCTGTATGCTGCTTTATGGTAGTGAGATATGGCAATCAGAGAGGATGACTTCCAAGTAGTAGGGGTAGGCAGCCCCGCCCAGGGAAGTACTACCGCCAAGGTTTCGGGAGACTCAGGGAATAACCTGAATTCCATTTTCTCTCCTAGGCCTTGGTAGCTGGATACATATCTTTCTGCCTCAAACATAGGGGTATCAGGAAAACCCTCTTTATATAACATACACATCTAACTTCACGACATTGCCCTACATCGCTATCCTCTATCCATAAAACACTACTCTTCCCACTACATATCATACATGTAACACTATACATATTTACCTAATAAATCATGGCAGTGCAATTGTTAAGAGCAAACCTGGTGGTCCCTCGGATATCCACCCCCGGCAGGGTTAGGTCATCGACACAGGGCCCTCCCGGTCGTCATCATGCGACTGTGTCAAGAGCATTGCAACGTTCCAAAGCTGCTCGTCGGTGCAGCTTTTTCTTTAGTAATATAAGGGGACTTCACTCTAACATCAATTCTGTACACCAATTTCTTCAAGCAGAATCCCCTACTCTCCTTTTTTTGACAGAGACTCAAGTAAGGTGGAGGTGTCACAGGGAGAGACAGGAGACAAAGAGGCAGACCCAGTAGTGCTAACAGGGGTGTAGGGTACGGACTGGAGGAGCGGGATGGTGTAATTGCTGAAGGAATGGTAGATGGATTAAGGATTATGTTTAGTAATGTGGATGTGTTTACCCAGGACAAGAAAAGAGAACTGATATGTAGGTTGCAGGATGAAGAGGAAAAACCTGATGTCATAGCCCTACAGGAAGTAAGACCAAAAAATATTAGAATTGAAAGGGAACTGGTGGAATATAGTTTGGAGGGTTTGGAGTTATATGAGAGAAATGCTATTAGAGCAGAGGTTGGAAGAGGACTGTTTATTTATGTAAGAAAAGAGCTCAAGGTTAATGAGGTGGATATGAGACAGCAGTATTGTGAGTATTTGTGTATTGAAGTAAAATGTGTAAGAGGATCAATTCTAATTGCCTCTATATATAGAAGCCCAAATAATAGCAGGGGAGAGGATGATAACCTACTGAAAGCAATGGAGGAGATATATAATAGAGAGAACAAATATAAAATTTTGATTGGAGATTTCAATTTGCCAAGGATCAACTGGGCAAATTGTACTACTCCAGCGGGACAGGGTAGCCTGGAAAATAAGTTTATAGAGAAAGTGAGAGATTGTTTTTTAACGCAACATATTGTAGAGATGACAAGATATAGAGATGGGACACAGGGGAGTGTACTTGATTTGATTTTTAGCAATGAAGAGGATATAGTGGAACATGTTAATGTGGATAGCCCTATAGGTCGTAGTGACCATGCCTGTATAAGCTTTAGTTGTAACATTAAATCAGAGAGGGATAATAGAAGCAATAGAAAAATATACATGTATGATAGAGCAGATTATGAGCTGCTGAGACGGTGTTTGGACATTGACTGGGGGGAATACTTGAACGGTGAAGACGCTGAAGGAATGTGGAGGAAAATTAGAGCCAAACTGGAGAATGCTGTATCCAAAAGTGTACCAGTAAGGGAATATAAGGATAAAACAAAATTGAGGAAAAGAACTAACCCAGAATTGCCAATGAAAAGAAAGCTTTGGATATTGATTAGAAGAAAGAAACGATTGTGGGAAAGATTAAAATTGTTAAAAAAGAACAGGGGACTAGTATAGAGGCTAAGGAAGTGGATCTGGAACGCAGACAAATAAACAATAAAATAAGGTGGGAAACAAGGAGGGGGGTGAAGGAGAGGGAGAGAGAGATAGCTAGAAATGTGAAGGATAATCCAAAAATATTCTGGAAGTACATTCAGGAAAAGTTAACAAGAAGAGTAGGGATCCCAGAGCTGGTAGGGGGGTTGAATGATGGGAGTAGAGCGGAGACTGATAAGGAGAAAGCAGAGGTGCTGGGGAAATACTTTGGGGGGGTACTAACAGTGGAGTCGGAGGATGCAGTGCCTACTATTCCCATCAAACAGGCACCGGCACTAGAACTAATAGAGTTTTCCCATGCTAGAATAAGAAGGGCTATAGAAAAAATGAACAGAAGTAAGTCACCGGGACCGGATGGGATACACCCAAGAATCATAAAGGAAGGAGGGGAGATGTTAGTAGAGCCATTGAAAATGTTATTTGAGGTATCGTTTAATACAGGACAAATCCCGATGGACTGGAGAGAGGCGAACATAACAGCTATATTTAAGAAGGGAAAGAGAAATGACCCAGGGAATTATAGACCAGTCAGTTTGACAAGTGTTGTGTGTAAACTAATGGAAACGGTAATTAGAGAAGGAATAATGGATCATATGAAGTCAAACCAACTTTTCAGTGGGAGACAGTTCGGATTCTTGCCGGGGAGGTCGACGGTACTACAGCTAATTAAGGTGGTAGATGATTGGATGCAAATTCTAGAAGATGGTGATGGAATAGACGTGGTATATTGCGATTTTATGAAGGCCTTCGATAAGGTCCCACATAAAAGGTTAATAGAGAAAGTTAGAAGCTATAATATAGGGGAGAAATGTGTGAAATGGATAGAAGCCTTCCTGAAAGATCGGAGACAGAGGGTACTGGTGAATGGAATAGGCTCGGGGTGGAGGGAAATTACAAGTGGGGTACCTCAGGGATCTGTGTTGGGACCACTGCTGTTCGTTATATTTATCAATGACTTGCCTGAAGTTATAACTAATGGAAGTGAGGTATACCTGTATGCGGATGACACTAAACTATATAGAAGAGTGAGGAGTAAGGAAGATATGGGTTTGCTTCAAGGAGATGTGGAGGGCATGAAGGGATGGTCTGAGCATTGGTTAATGCCTTTTCATCCAAAAAAATGCAAGTACATGCGGATTGGGACCAGCAAGATAGACAAGGTAGGATACAGTATGTATGAAGCGATGGAGGAATTGAGTGCAGAAAAGGATATAGGAGTAGTGATAGACAATAAGTTAAATTTCTCAGAACATTTAGCGGAAAAGATAAACAAAGCCAATAGAATTGTAGGGCTGATAAGGAGGACATTTGTGTCACTTGACGAAGAAATCTTCAGGAATCTCTATACAGCGCTGGTTAGGCCGCACCTGGAATATGCGAACCAGGTGTGGGCTCCATATATGGTAAAGGATATAGAAGCAGTGGAGAAAGTGCAGAGGAGAGCTAGCAAGCTGATACCAACGTTGAAGAACGCGGGCTATGAGCAGAGGTTGAGGACACTGGGGCTTCCGACACTGGCATATAGGAGAAAGAGAGGGGATATGATAGAGACTTTTAAGATAGTGTCAGGAAAGTACGATGAGGATGTGTGTGAAGGTATCTTCTTGATGCGGGAGGGAACAAGAACGAGAGGACACTCTAAGAAAATTTACAAAGAAAGAAATAGGCTTGAGAAGGCAAAGAACTCATTTTGTGATAGAGTGGTAAATGAGTGGAACGCACTGCCCCAGTATGTAGTCGATTCCGAATCAATAAGGGAGTTTGAAAGTAATCTTGATAAAGCATGGGGAAGACAAGATTTGAAGTTTGATTATAAAACAAAAATACAGAATAGTAAAAAATTTGCGTCTGCTACCGCCGCCGCCAACACCGTGAACGACCGCAGCAGTGCAAGTACTGGTACTGAGCTGGATACACAGGCATAGTTTGCCTTTTTCCAGAGGATCTACTGTAAGAACTGTAAGAAGTAACATCCACATCTGACACTTCTAGATTTAATTTTCCAGGTTATCAACTGCTCCAAAATTTCAGACCTAAAGGAGGTGTATGTTGCTTCGCAAAATCTGAAACTGCCCTGGAGGAGGTTACTAGTTTCAATTGTCCCTATTTTGATTATTCTATATACAAATTAATTTCTGCTGGTAAATTTAAATACATATGTTGCATCTACCGTTCCCCAAATACTCCTCCAGAGCAAAGTCTTTTTGATTCTCTGTCCTCACAACTCAGTGTCCTCAACTTAAATGCTTCTTCTGAAATCACTGTGTTGGGTGATTTTAATGTCCATAATGTTGAATGGCTCACTCATTCAGCCAGGACTGATGATGCTGGTCTTGAATGTGAGCTATTTGCAGACTCATTTAATCTCACTCAACTAGTCAACCAACCCACCCGTGTACATACATATACATACATACATAAAATTTTAAGACTGAGTGTTCCACACATCAGTGCAGTTTCAGTCTCTTGTCCTAATGGCGGCGTTCCAGGCAACCCTGTTAAGGGCTGCTTCACTTGTCAAGTTCTTGGATTTGAGATCGGCGCGTATAGTCCGATCCCAGGTCTTCCTCGGTCCACCCCTTGGTGCAGCTCCCTCCACAATCACAGACCTGCATTTTTTCACCCAATTTTGTTCATCCATTCTCTCCACATGTCCATACCATCCCAGTCTACTTGTACGCATCACCTCGCTAATACTCTTTATACCTAAACGTCTCCTCAGCTCAACATTTGTTATTCTATCCTGTAGCCTGGCCCCACACATCCATCTCACCATTCTCATCTCATTACGCTCCATTCTGTTGACATCCTCTACTTTAACGGCCCATGTTTCTGAGGCATACGTCATTGCACTTCTAACACATGAGGCATACACCTTTCCCTTCAGGGGGAGAGGCATTCTTTTCATGGTCAGGATTCGCATCAATTCTCTGAACTTTCCCCAGCCACACCTAATTCTAGCAAAAGTGGCAGCCTCGGCCCCACCACCGGCAGAGATGGTATCTCCTAGGTAACAAAACTTGTTCACCAGCTCCAAAGACTCATTTCCAAAATTCACAGCCACAGGATCATCACTTTATACACAAGCTCGCCTTTGCACACTACGCACTCAAATTTCTCTATTTCTGACTTATCCTTCGGCAGGGGCCCCTTTATTCTACTACAGCGCTTACTCCTATGGTGTACCCAACATCGACAGATGCTACATTGAATTGAGTTAACGCCCACTCCCTTTCCACACACTGCACATGGGTATGCACCGCTCTTTTCCACATTGCCTCGTCTCAATCTACAATGCATAACCTTGGTTTTGTTAATATTGACTCTTAAACCCTTGCTCGCCATGCCCTCTCTCCACTCTCTGAATTTGGCCTCAGCATCCTGCATACTGTCAGCTATTAGGACTAAATCGTCTGCATAAAACAGTTCCAACGGGGGTCCGCCTCTAAAAACTCTAGACAGCGCCTCCAAGACCATAATAAAGAGGAGGGGGCTTAACACTGAACCCTGATGGACTCCAACACGGACTGCGAACTTATCACTCAGTACACCCTTCACCCTCACCGAACTTCGCGAATCCTCATACATCTTCATTATCACACGCACCAGCCACTCTTCCACACCAAGTTTCCTCATAGCCCACTGCACAACATCTCTAGGTACCCTATCAAAGGCCTTCTCCAGGTCCACAAACACAAAGTAAAGATCCCTGCCTTTTAGTAAGTATCTTTCCTGTATCTGCCTGACTATGAAGATAGCATCGGATGTACTACGCCCTGGCATAAAGCCAAACTGCATATCATCAATAGAGATGCTTTGCCTGATCAAACCCTCAAGGACTCTCTCACAGACCTTCATGATTTGGTCAAGCATTTTCAGGCCCCTATAATTTCCTCTATCTAGCGCATCCCCTTTTCCTTTGTATATATTTACTATTACACTTTTGAGCCAATCCTCTGGGATTTTCTCATCTTTAATCCCCGAAATCTGGGGGTTTTTGGCCGAAAAACGTCTATGCCTAGGCTACCGCATCTTTGTTATTTGGCTTGCTTCCGCATTCCCGTGCATCCCCAAGCGTAGATGTGTTTTGTACCTGTAGAATGGCGTTAAGTAGAGCTCTCTAAGTCAACTGGTTCAGTTGTGATGATGATTTCATTGGAGATAACTTTATGGCAAAAACAGCCACTTTACACTACTTTTCAATACTTAACAATAACATATAGGCACACACGAACAAGCGACGCTCTCCTTCTTGTGGCCGGAGATGCGGGGCGTCGGTCCAGCCGGCTGTTGTTTACATGCTTCGGACGTACGCCTCGCACACCATGCTTACAGGCTTTGAGCTCATGGGTGTTTAAGAGCCCTTCCGGGTAGCTCGGGTGTGTTTTTTATGGGTGTTTAAGAGCCCTTCCGGGTCTGATGGGTTAATAATGGTGTTTATCAACTCAGTGACTAAGTTTACACCAATCTCCCCTGAGGCTTTTATCATCTCAGCGACAATGTCGGAGCAACCTGGAGCTTTACCGTCCTTCATTTTATTGATTGCGTCGCTCACTACAGCTGGTGCTATCAAAGGAGGGGGCCCAGATATTGGTTTTTCGATACTAAGCTGTTCCTTATCCCATTCAAACTACATTTAGCAATCGTTCATAGTTTACCTTCCATGCTTCTCTGATTTCATTTTCTGCATACACAATCTTCCCATTATCATCTCTAACACACTGTTCACCTATAATATCCCTACTGTAATTTTTAACTCGCCTAGCTAGGTTGAAGATCCCATTGGGATTGTCAGTGTTACACACTTGTTCGAGGACCAGGTCCTTAATGCGATTTTTAGCATTGTAAATAACTCTTTTGGCAGTTCGTTTAGCTGCCTGGTATTCCTCCCTGCTGCCTCCTTTCTTCCATGCTTTGAAGCATCTCCTTTTCTCTTTCACAGCATGTTCTACCTCATCGTTCCACCACCAAGAGGTCTTATTCCTGGGGTGACCCTTTGTTTTCCCACAGACTTTGTCAGTGGCAGCGATAAGGCTATGCTTAAGAAAGTTCCATTGGCTATTTACATCGTTAGGCCTAGCTTCCTTATTTCTATTAATTTCCTCCAGTTCATTATGAAACCTATCCCTAACTTCCTTGTCCCTCAGCAGCCACACTTTCCTTTTGGGAATGTAAACCTTCTTGCGCTTAGGATCTCTGTATAAGCTCATGTCACACACAAGTAGCTTATGCTGGGGGATACATTCTTCGCTCGGGATGACCTTTACATCTCGAACTAGTTTCCAGTCTTTCCTGTTAACCAAGAAGTAATCTATCTGGCTACTGGAGACCCCAGAGTTATATGTGATCAGGTGGCTCTGTCTTTTCTTGAACTTTGTGTTACACACAACCATGTTGAGTGCAACGCAGGACTCCAATATATATTCGCCTTCTAAATTTCTCCTTCCGTAACCATTTCCTCCATGTACCCCCTCGTATCCATCTGCAGATGCTCCCACGTGACCATTGAGGTCCCCCCCCACGATTGTTATTTCGTTCTCCGAGAGGCCTGAAATGACACTGACGGTGTCATTCCAGAAGTCCTCTTTTATCTCTTTCTGTAGACCAGCCTGTGGGGCATATGCAGATATCACATTCAGAATTCTTTCACCAACTTTCAACTTCAAAACAATCAGCCTTTCACTAACTCTCGTAATCTGAAGCACACTTTCCGCCAGCTCTTCAGCCACCAGAACACCCACTCCTCCTTTCGCTTTATCAGTCTCCACACCCATCCAGTATATCCTATATCTTTTCCTCCTTCCGACAATCCACTGTACCCCATGCCTCTTCCAGAGTGTTTCCTGGGTACAGCAGACGTCCACTCGCCTCCTCTCACACATCTCAGCCACTTCATTCGCACGCAGATTCAAACTACCAACATTCACACTAGCAAGTCTGAGTTTGTGGGGGGCATTTGTCATTGTCATCATTTGTCATTTGTCAAGATAATCCTGATCATAATTCCCACCTACTGGACTTATTTTTAACAACCAATTCAGAAAATTATGATGTTACAGTGAGGTCCCCGCTTGGATCTTCTGATCACTGTCTGATACAGGCCACCTGTCTATCACCTACCACACCTTCCCACTCTGAACCTGTTTTGGTGACTAAATGGCATTACGATAGGGCAGACTGGGAGGGTCTTCAAGATTTCTTTATTGATATTCCCTGGACCTCTTTCTTTTCTAATGATGCACACTCCACCTTGAGCCACATACAAGATTTTATAAAAATTGGAATGGAAACTTTTATTCCTCATCAAAAGTACAGTAAAAGATCTAATTCACCTAAATTGTTCAACCATAATAATATTGTACTAGAGTAACTGAACAAAAAGCAATAGCCTATAATGCATACACAAGATAAAAAACACATGAAGCCTTTAATTACTTTAGAAACATCAGAAATCATGCCAAAACTGTATTAAATCTAACTAAATCAAACTTAATCAAACTTTCTCCACAAGCAGGCAAATAAACTTCTAAATAATCCAAATGATAACAAAATATTTTGGTCTACTCTTAACTCATTCAAATCCAACTTCACTACTGCTTCATCCATTCCACACTTAAAATCTCCGACTGGCAATCTTGTAAGTGATCCACGAGGTAAAGCTAACCTTCTTGCGGATATTTTTTCCACCAACTCAACCTTAGATGAAATAAATCAAGATGTCCCTGTACTTAATTTTAATTCGCCTGAAATTCCCTCACTTAAGATCCACGCCAGACATGTCAAAACTATTTTGCAGAATCTCTCAGTAGATAAGGGTCCTGGTCCTGATGAAATTCCTCCAATAGTACTTAAAAATTGCTCCTTGGTGCTCGCTCCTGTATTGGCAAATTTTTTCCGTCTGTGTACTCATACCTCATGCTTCCCAGTATCCTGGAAAGAAGCAAACATCCATCCAGTTCCTAAAAAAGGTGCCTCTTCAGATCCATCAAACTACAGACCAATAGCTATAACTTCCACTCTTGGTAAAGTCTTTGAAATTATATTAAATAATCACATAATTAAGCATCTTGAGAATAATAAATTAATCAGTGATAGGCAATATGGTTTTAGACGATGTCGATCAACTGCAGACATTCTTTGCCTTCTTATGCATCAAATCAACCAAGCTACAGACCAACATGGTGAAACACATACAATAGCACTGGATATATCAAAGGCATTTGATAGAGTCTGGCATCAATCCTTATTGTCGAAGATGTCACACTACGGCCTTGCATCATTAGTTCCACTAATTTCTTCTTATCTTCATAACAGAAAAATATGTGTAATGGTAGATGGCCTATATTCTCAATTTCACTCAATAAATGCTGGTGTTCCCCAGGGATCAGTTTTGGCCCCATCTCTGTTCCTCATTCATATCAATGATCTCATATCTACCACTCATAATCCAATACATTCCTACGCAGACGATTCAACACTCCACAGTTCCTTCACATTTACCAATTCTTTCACCCAACCCGATCTTATAAATTAAAAAATAAACACTGCAATTTCTCTGAACCAGGACCTTTGTAGAATTAATGAATGGGGACAAAAAAAATCTAGTTTCCTTTAATGCACAGAAAACCAAGTACTGTACATTCAATTTTCTAACCGACAGAATCTCACTGACCCATATATTTTTTAATTCACTTCCCTCGAGTTGCTTTCCACAAACTTACAATCTACAACAGTTTAAATCCAGTTGTTACAAACATTTCATGAATGGAGGATGCCTTTAGGCACATGGACCTTTTTGTTTTATCTGTGTTTTTCCTTCCTCCATTCATTGTCTCTTTAAAAAAATAAAAAAAAACAAAAAAAAAACTTGAGCACACTGAAATTTTCTAACCGACAGAATCTCACTGACTCCCATATATTTTTTAATGATGTAAATATTCCCACTTCCCCTAGTATTGACATTCTCAGTGTAACATTAACTACTAACTTGAGCTGGACACATTATGTTTGAAGCATTGCTAAGAATGCCTCTAAAAAACTGGGACTCCTGTACAGAGTTCGAGAATTCTTCACTGACGAGCAGTTGGCCGTAATATATAAAAGTCATGTGCGTTCTCAGATGGATTACTGTTCACCTTTGTGGAGTGGAAGTGGAGTGGTTGCATTGAGGCAGTTGGACAAAATTCAAAATAAAGCTATTAGATTAATCAATAACCCTGCAATCACACAGGACCTTCCTACATTATCCATACGAAGAAACGTTGCATCCCTTGCATTATTCTACAGATATTTTCACAGCAATTGTTTCGAAGAACTTGCTTCAATTGTGCCGCCTCTCCACATCTTTCCCCGTAGAACTAGGGCAGCTGAGAGCGCCCATGAATTTACACTTTCTCCTCCACAATGCAGAACTTCTGCTTATCAAAATTCATTTATCCCTAGAACTACTACTCTTTGGAATTCACTTCCCTCGAGTTGCTTTCCACAAACTTACAATCTACAACAGTTTAAATCCAGTTGTTACAAACATTTCATGAATGGAGGATGCCTTTAGGCACATGGACCTTTTTGTTTTATCTGTGTTTTTCCTTCCTCCGTTCATTGTCTCTTAAAAAAAAAAAACGAGCACACTGAAATTAGCATGGTGAGATTGATATGTAATACCTCAGTGAAAGAGTGACCAACAAGAGTAGTGTAAGAGCGGCAGCTTAAATTGTTGGGCCATTAGCTGGGCATCTCCTGTATTTTTATTCTAGCTACCTCCAGACAATCTTATTTAGCCTAGGAATGGCCTCTTACAGTCATGGTGTTTATTCATGCAGTGTACCATTGCAGTCTAGAATTCCAAGACTGATATACAGTACAGTACAGTAGTAGGTCTCGAGTCGGCCACCCCCAATAAAAAAAAAAACAAAATGGGGTATGTGCCAGAATATACAGTGTATAGATAGATAGATTTTTAAAAATTATTTGATACAACACATATAATTAATGTGTTTCATTACCTAACGTTCACTGTCGTGTATTGTTAGGTACCGGTATCACAAATCCACAGCTGTACAACATATCTCTCTCTTCCGACAGCATGTGAAGTTTATCGAGATCAGCATCAAGCAGTGTAAGAGCGGCGGCATAGACTGTCGGGTTCACGGGCTGGCCATCATGGGCAAGATTGTTGATGACTTTGGTGACCCCGCATCCTCCATCTCCTTCTTGGTCTCTGACAATGAAGATGTTGATGTAATGTCATACTCAAATTTTGTTTTACTTGTAACCAACATTAAATATTAATATTTAGACAGGATGAAAATTTAATATGAGACATGTTTGTGAAGAAATGGGGTAAATGTAACTATAGTCTATTTTTTTCCAGCTGATGGTAAATTGAATCCTTTAGCATCAGATTTCATGATTCTTACTGGACAAATCTGATACTGCTATGTCTGGGAGTCATAATATTGTATAGTTTTCATAATTAGCAATCTATTTCACCACAAAATCATGATAATAAAGCAGTAATCAAAATGGAGAGATGGCAATTTAGTATCAGCTGGGAAAAAAATGGAGTATAGTAACGGTTCTCCTACAGACTAATTTATTATAGTAATGGGGTTAAATGTTTAAATGGAATATCTTGACAAATTTAAACTAGCAATATAGTGGACGAAAATATATGATTATGTTGACAGGATGAAATGAGTGACATGTCAAGGAAGAGCGTGACGTCCCTGATGAGTTACGACGGAGAACCACGGGTGCTGGTGTGGGGCCTCAATGACAAGGACCAGTTAGGGGGGCTGAAGGGATCCAAGGTGAAAATGCCGGTGCTCTCTGAGACACTTAGTAGTGTACGGCCGGTACACGTGGCTGGCGGCTCCAAGTCTCTCTTCATCGTTTCACAGGAGGGAAAGGTTTGATTTGTGGTTTGATTTTTAACCCCTAAAGCCTGCGTGGCTTAATTTAGAATTAGCGTCAGGGTACATTCCCCCTGATCGATGGTAAATTTCCATAGCTCTATTTAAATCAATTACAGTACTTAAGATTCAACAAATAAAAAATTTGAGCAATTGCATTAATGAGATATAATAGGAGAATTTAAGTGAGAAGTGCCTGTATATGTTATTGTTCTCTTTACAGGTGTATGCGTGTGGCGAGGGTACCGGAGGTCGTCTGGGACTTGGTCACTGCAGCAACATCCCCATGCCACGCCAGATCACTGCTCTTAGCCAGTATGTGGTCAAGAAGGTCGCGGTACACTCGGGTGGACGACACGCCATGGCTCTCACTGTGGATGGCAAGGTAAGGCCATAGTAATATAATTATTTTTGGATTCCATGTCAGTTCAACCCCACCTCGTACTTTAACCTCAGCTCACTTAACTAATTTAGACTAGAATAATTAACCAATCCTATTCCACCAAAATATAACCTAATCTATTTTAACTTAACTAAAATTAGGTAATTATTTAGTTGACCAGTTGAATTGATCAAACATGTATTTTTTTTCACCATAATTTCTGCCTTTATCATTAGTCATTATCATTGTCATCATTTCCCTTTGTCATCACTTGACATTGATATCATTATCCATTATTAGTATTATTATATTTGTTCATCTTTATAACCATAATTTCCATTGTTAATCATCACCCTCATCATCTGTTTTGTGTGATCTCACCTTTAGCATTAAACCTCCCCAGGTATTTTCGTGGGGTGAGGGGGAAGATGGAAAACTGGGCCATGGCAACCGGCTGAGCCACGACAAGCCCAAGCTGGTGGAGACACTCAAGTCCAAGCGCATCCGTGACATTGCCTGTGGAAGCTCTCACTCTTCTGCCATTAGTTCCTGCGGGGAGCTCTACTGCTGGGGGCTTGGGGAGTATGGCCGTCTAGGCCTCGGAGATACCTCTACACAGCTCAGCCCCAAGATGGTCAGGGCACTCACCGGTCACAGAGTTGTACAGGTAAGAACAACACTTTAGATAGATCGACATATAGCCTACAGGTGCCTTATGGTACCTAATGAAAGTAATGGCATACTTCCGTTAACCTCATCAACTCTTGCCTCTTGGTAATTCTATGCGATCAGTGTGTTATCTCTGTCCTTCAGAGTAGAAGTGACTCTCCCTGTACAGGGTGAGTCATAAATATACAGTGGTCCCTCAGGTACCACTACCAGAGTGACTACTGTAGTTCATTTAATTTAATCTAACCTAATATCCTAAGGTTACCTGTGGTAGCAGAAATACACAGACATGGCACTGACCATTGATGAGATAGAGTTGTGAGATTGATGAAGAAAATTATGCAGTATGCAAATTTTGATTTGGATAATAATGATTTGATATTGTATATTTGCATATTGTGTGTGGGATGAAGATATTAATAACAATAATAGTAAGTATGGTATAAATAATGTGTCTCCTAAGGTTGCGTGTGGTAGCCGCGATGCCCAGACTCTAGCCCTGACTAATGAGGGCATGGTGTTTTCCTGGGGTGATGGGGACTTTGGCAAGCTGGGTCGGGGTGGCTCAGAAGGCTGTGCCCTCCCACAGAACATAGAACGTCTCAACGGTCTGGGGGTTACTCAGATCGAGTGTGGTGCCCAGTTCTCTCTCACGCTCACCAAGTCCGGCCAGGTTAGTAACACTTGCAATTTAATTTAAACTTACTCTGGATTTCAAATGTTATGACATATACATACAGTAGAGTAAATTCATACTGTACATTCTCGCAGTACAATTTTTTTTAGTATAATGCCTATTACACAGTGGGGTCCGAAACTTTTTACCGAAAGTGTAATATAGTAAGTACAGTAAACCCTCGCTCTTTCGTACTTCACTCTTTCGGAATTCCAAGGCTTTCGGACAAGCATTTCAATTCGAACTCATGGTTCAGCCTTTCGGATTTGTCCGAAAGGCTGAGAAAATACCTCCGTCCTTTTCGGACTACACTTTCGGACTACATTTAACTTCGGACTCATGCTTCAGCCTTTCGGATTTGTCCGAAAGGCTGAGAAAAATTAAATCACATTCGGACCGAAGAGCCGAGTTTCGGCCTTATATTTATTATATATTATATTTTTCAATTCCATTGCATTAGAAATGATTCAAAGATTACAAAAAGTCCAAATAAGACATAGTTATGTTAATGTATAAGGGAGTTACGTAGATGCATTAGAGAGATAGATAGATAGAAAGAGAGTTACAGAGGGGGAGTGAGCGATAAACACGAACTATTATGAGACAGACTTATTGGTTCTGAAAAGACAAGATAGATAGAAAGAGAGTTACAGAGGGGGAGTGAGCGATAAACACGAACTATTATGAGACGGACTTATTGGTTCTGAAAAGACAAGATAGATAGAGAGTTGCAGAAGGGGAAGTGAGCGATAAACACAAACTATTATGAGACGGACTTAATTGGTTTTGAAAAGACAAGATAGATAGAAAGAGAGTTGCAGAAGGGGAAGTGAGCGATAAACACAAACTATTATGAGACGGACTTAATTGGTTCTGAAAAGACAAAGGAGACTTTTATATTGACTCTTTTTCATGTTATTATTTGTGTGCTAGAAGGATAATATTGTTTTCAATTCCATCGCATTAGAAATTATTTATAGATTACAAAAAGTCCAAATAAGACATAGTTATGTTAATGTATAAGGGAGTTAGTTAGATGCATTAGAGATAAATAGATAGAGAGAGAGTGGCTAGGGGCGAGCGAGCGATAAAATACTAACATATACGAGACGGACTTATTTTTCTGAAAGACAAAGGAGACATTTTTATTTACTCTCTTTTTCATTTTATTATTTGTGTATTAGAAGGGTAATATTGTTTTCAATTCCATCGTATTAGAATTGATTCATAGATTAAAAAAAGACCAAATAAGACATAGTTATATATATGTATAAGGGAGATAGATGCATTATTTCAGACATTCGGACTTTTGACTCTTTCGGACAGGGGTCTCCCCCAATTAGTCCGAAAGAGCGAGGGTTTACTGTACATGGTTATAATTTTTAGGGGGCATTTGTGTGACCAAAGTTGGGCCAATCTGTGGTTTTCTCTTCGTACACGGTGGTTGTGTATGTAGTACGCGTCCCATTAATTCCAGTAAGTCCAGCCATCGTTAGATAGATACACACCAGCTGCAAATGATCAAAATTCAAAAATATTATGTTGGGACCATGAATAGGCAACTGCATGAGTGACAAAAACACAACTAGGCTAGGCCTATAGGTAACTACAGTTTGTTGAAGTGTCAATACAGAACTTTCCCCGTTTTATTATGCTTCTTGTTACTTCTCTCTTACCTACCTCAAAGCAATACAGTACAGTATTTCTTAACTCCCAAGTTTCTTCCTTAGTTTGATTTATAACCTCTATAATTATTGTTGGTGCACTCTGTTTTACAGAAGTCTTTGAAATGCCATACTACAGTTTGTCAATACTTAACTTCAATCCTATTTCATATTATTACAGTCATACCCACTTCAAACCATCATTACCTAAACAAAACATTGTGTGAAATTATATTGATAAACCCCAATTAAAAAACAGGTCTTAAGAATCGGCTGAGTGGTAGCAATTTCTTTTCCTAAAGGGGCCTCTATTGTTGTATCATGTTATGTAACTTCTTATGGTACATTTTTTTCACCCAAATTTATCCTTTATCCTGGATTAGCAACACATTTCAAAGCACATTGTGAAATATTGACGAATATTTTACTGCTTTTCAGGATAGGTGTCCACCACATTGTACAGTACCTTATAACATGATAACATATTGCTCATAGTACACATTTTTTTTTAGTACACAACCTCATATGCCACCCATAATTATAATGTAAAACTTGCAAAATACAAAATACAAAATAAACAAACCAAAACCTGGACAAACAGAGTAAAAAGACAAAACACTTATCAAAATCGCTATGTGGAAGCAACGCTTAACCCGGGAACTGTCGGGAGACTATTAAGAGTTCCCCCGGCGGACTGCGGGAAGACTCTTAAGAGTCAGAAAAAAAAAATCAACTTTAACCCCTACACCACGGAAGGGCTCTTGAACGCCCATAAAAAAAGCATATAACAGGTACCCGGAAGGGCTCTTGAACGCCCAGTGGTTGAAAGCCTGTGAGCTTCGTGTGCGAGGCGTCGGTCCGACGCATGTAAACAACAGCCGGCTGGACCGACGCCCCGCATCTCCGGCCACAAGAAGGAGAGCGTCGCTTGTTCGTGTGTGCCTGTATGTTGTTGTTAAGTATCGAAAAGTAGTGTAAAGTGGCTGTTTTTGCCATAAAGTTATCTCCAATGAAATCATCATCACAACTCAACCAGTTGACTTAGAGAGCTCTACTTAACGCCATTCTACAGGTAAATAACACAGCTACGCTTAGGGATGCGCGGGAATGCGGGAAGCAGTAAGAGTAACAAATATACGGTAGCCTAGCCTAGACGTTTTTCGGCCAAAACACCCAGGTTTCGGGGAATATTTATGTAATGCGTAGCTGGGGCTGGAGGGTTAACCCTCCAGCCCCGGCTATGTATTCCATACCGAAACCCGGGTGTTTTGGCCAAAAAACGTCTACGCCTAGGCTACCGTATCTTTGTTATTCTGACTGCTTCCGCATTCCCGCACATCCCCAAGCGTAGATGTGTTTCGTACCTGTAGAATGGCGTTAAGTAGAGCTCTCTAAGTCAACTGGTTCAGTTGTGATGATGATTTCATTGGAGATAACTTTATGGCAAAAACAGCCACTTTACACTACTTTTCGATACTTAACAATAACATACAATAACAATAACATACATAGGGGAGGTGTGGTGGAGTGGTCTTGCCACTGGCCTGGTAATCCAAAGGTCCCGGGTTCAAATCCCGATGTATCAATGGGAAGATATTATTGGGATGGAATTTGTGCTGTACCTAGTATCAGTGCATTACCACAAAGCCCACCGAAACGTCAATAAAATACCCTCATTGTTCCCTGATTAAATAGCACTGTATGAATATTCCCATATTCAAAATATGCTATAGGGGTGCAATGCCTGTGAGTTATCTGCTCAACAGGTGGCGTTGAGTGTAAGGGTGGGAGTCCGAGTGTAGCGGGTGAGACAGTGAAGCACGGGAACCAGATGGCTTCAGGGATGGGGTCGTTTCGGGCCATGAGTGAGCACCGTGCCTCATGTGAAGGCAAGATGGCAGGTGCTCGTTGTGCTCTACGTGCTTCACATGTCTCACTCCCTAGACTGGAACAAGACCTCACGGGCTTCACTGTTCATTGTAAAGCGGTGAATGTTAAGGCTCTCAGCCTATGCCCGAGAGGAAGTAAGTTGGAATATAGAAAAAAAAAAAAAAAAAAAAAAAAAAATACAGGCACACACGAACAAGCGACGCACTCCTTCTTGTGGCCGGAGATGCGGGGCGTCGGTCCAGCCGGCTGTTGTTTACATGCGTCGGACCGACGCCTCGCACACCAAGCTTACAGGCTTTGAGCTCATGGGTCTTTAAGAGCCCTTCCGGGTAGCTTGGGTGTGTTTTTTATGGGCGTTCAAGAGCCCTTCCGGGTCTGGAGGGTTAAACATAGAAAAAAAAAAAAAAAAAAAAAAAAATGTTGGGCCCCTGGGCTTGGGCCCCTGGGCCATGCAAAATATCACTCCTCTACCTCCCCTCCTTCCCCACTTTCCTCCCCTCCTTCAGTTATCACCTATTTTCCCTGTTATTCCGTTATTCTGAGGTATATTTTCGTGCTAACATTAGCGAGTTGCAAGCAGGGCATTGTCATCAGTGTTAGCAAACTAGTGCAAGAGAGAGAGAGAGAATATCGATCGACTGTGTCTCAGTGGCCTTGGGGGAAATTGGCGGGAAAGCAGGTTGCCTCACCCATACATTATATAACTCGCGGCCTATATCTCCGATTTTGACCATCCAAACGCTGTTTTCACTCGTTTTTATTGTTGTTTCAGGTTAATACCTTTATAATCAACCCATAATAGGCGCGTATGGATAAGTATTAATGCTATTTATGGTAAAATGAATATTTTAGTGATGGAAACAGCTCAAATACGTCAGCACAGGGGACGTTTCTAATTACCCCCATGCGCACTTCTTAGGTTAAGCAAAATATTAATTCTGTTTATGAAATTCAAAATAATTTGAATATTGATAACTTAATTGATGAACATAACAAGAAAAATGTAACATTTGATATTAAACTTTCTGATAAGAACAAGTGCATTGGAAAATTATACATGTTACCTAAATTTCATAAAAAACCTTATAAATATCGCTTTATTGCCGGAGCTAAATTTGCTACCACTAAAACTCTGTCAGAACAAGTCGTAAATTGCTTAAAATACATTAAAAGTACTCATAAAAGATATTGTAATACATCAATTCGTTAGAAGTTATTGATAAAATAAATACCATGCCGAAATTTACCTCGGTACATAGCTTCGACTTTTCGACTTTGTACAGTATACCAATTTGCCTTTAGATTTAGTATATTCAGAGCTTTGCTTTATTACTGATTTGCACTTTGACAGATTCGTTAGGAATGGTAATTATTTCATAAATGTTTATACAAATATTATGTTCCTTCCAACAACCAACTATACTCCTAAAATCGATTAATGAAATTTACAAACACATGTGGCAGTCCGTGGATTCGAATCCAGGATGCTCACACCGAAAATCAACACCTTATGCATCGCACCACGTAGACAGTTAATAATGCATCACTTAGCTCTACTCCCACTAGTTCAGTATATTTTGATAGAACTAAACTTAAAGATGCCCTTAAATTCCTCCTTTCCAATACTTATGTTACATTTTCAAACAAATATTAGGAATTCCTATGGGTGGAAATGCTAGCCCTTTAATTGCAGATTTATTCTTGCTTGCTTTAGAATTTAAATATATAATAGTAGATATATTGATGATATTCTCGTTTGCAATTTGTTAAGTTTTAATCAAGTTGCTAAACTTATTTATCCTAATTCTATTCCCCTCACACATTGTAACGTTAATGATGAAGTTGAAAATGTTCTTGATATAAATATAGAGATTGTTAATGAACAGTGCATACTTAAAGTATATCACAAAGTTGATGATTTTAATTTTAACGTAATAAACTTTCCTTTCCCTAGTAGTAATATCGATAGTAAGATAACTTATATTTTTTTTTATTCCCAGTTAATAAGATTTTGTAAAATTTGCACTAAAGTAGATGACATTTGGGCTAGAGCTAGGTTACTATACAGACTCTTAAGGGGCTATCACACGGGCAACTTTCGCTGAGCAAAGCAACATTTCGCCAAGCATGCTGCTTGGCGAAAACTCCAAACTTGGGCGCTTCGCTGAGCAAAGCCAGAACTCTTTTCACTAATCATTGCTTGGCGAAATTAAGCTCACGAAAGGATTGGTATAAAACCTATACTTCCTGATAAATAGAACTTCAATTTAAATATATAAATTGGAAATGTGTGCATAAATTATGCCTACTGCTTATAAAGTATACAAATTATTATATTAAAACCGAAACAATCATAGTATATGTACAGTTAGCTGAACAACCAAAGCTCATTTGACTAAGTTCTTTTGTCCATATTTCGCACTGATATTTCGTCTCTTTCCAATGGTCTATTCACAAGCTATTATGGCTCCTGTCCCTGATGTATGGGCGAGGAAGACTAAACAAATATAATGCTAAATTAATTTGTAAGATTCGTTACATATTTAACGGTAAATTACGTAAAATACAGCAAGAAATGGAGTGAAGTAGAGTTGCATCACTCTCCCGCAACTTTCATGGCTGTCTCCTCCGGACATGACTTGTATACAAACTTGCAAGAGAGTTCGCTTTATCAATTTGTTCGAACGCCGACCCGTGGTAATAACGTTCTTGACATTGTACTTGCAACAAAAGAAGAATTAATAGAGAATTTGAATGTTGGTGATGAATTCAGTAACAGCGACCATCGTACGATAACTTTCACTTTAAAGTTTACTAGTAACGAACCAAATACTAGCATCGAAAAAGTCCCTAATTTCAAGAAAGCAAACTTCCATAAACTTAGAGCTATGTTTAAAGAAACTGACTGGAGCTTTTTAATTCACAATAACGACATAAATACATCTTGGAAGTTATTCGAAGCCACTTACCTAAAAGCAGTGCAACACTGCATACCATCGAAATACGGCGTCCAGGCCATAATAATAAGCCCAAATGGTGGAATAAAGATATTTCAAACTGCCTGCTTGCTAAAAAATTTGCAAATGAGAGATTAAAATCCTCACAAAATGACGAAGAACGGCTGAAATTTGTAGAGCTACGACGCAAAGCCAAAAAGTTAATTAAGCAAAGTAAAAAGACCTTAGAGTTCCATATTGCGAATCAAAGTAAAACAAACCCGAAAGAATTCTATATTTATATCAGAAAGAAAAAAGTAGTTACTTCAACTGTTGGACCGTTAGTCGATGAAAATGGAGAATACACCAAAGACGAAGTACAAATGAGTAATGCCCTCAATACCTTCTTTGCATCAGTTTTTACAACAGAAGACCTCAGTGATATCCCTACACCATCGCCGATTCAGATTGATAATTCAGATGTTCTAAGCAATATCACCGTTACAGAGAGAGAAGTATTGAATTGTTTAGATAAACTCAAGGTAAATAAAACGCCTGGACCTGATACAATCTCGCCTAGAGTTCTAAAGGAAGCTAAGGATGAGCTCTCCAAACCACTGACATTACTATTCAATAAATCCTTGCAGTCTGGAACTATGCCCGATCAGTGGAATCTAGCCAACGTAACACCGATATTCAAAAAAGGCAGCAAATCCCTACCCAGTAACTATCGTCCAATTAGCTTAACCTCAGTTGTATGTAAAATGCTAGAAACGGTCATGCGAGACAGACTCGTAAATCACTTAGAGGAAAATAACATACTTAAAGATACTCAACACGGCTTTCGTAAAAAACGTTCCTGTTTAACAAACCTCTTAGACTTCTTCCACGATATCCTCAACCTCTACGATGAGAGTAAAGCTGTAGATATTATATACCTTGATTTTCAAAAGGCCTTTGACAAAGTTCCCCACAAACGTTTACTGCTAAAACTAAAAGCGCATGGAATACAAGACGGTGTGTTGAAATGGATAGAAAATTGGCTCAGCGACAGAAAGCAAAGAGTAGTCATAAACGGTAAGGCATCTAAATGGACCAATGTAAGTAGCGGGGTACCCCAGGGATCGGTACTAGGACCAATTCTCTTTCTAATTTACATCAACGACATAGATGAGGGTCTCACCTGTACAATCTCAAAATTTGCTGACGATACAAAAATTGCAAATAGCGTACTCTCAAAAGAACAAGTTGACGATATGAAACACAATCTAGATAAATTGTCATGTTGGGCCCAAATTTGGCAAATGAGTTTCAATGCGAATAAATGTAAAGTACTACATATCGGATACCTAAATGAGAAAGCAAACTATTCGATGAATGGCACTCAGCTTAAGAATGTAAACAGAGAAACCGATCTGGTAGTAACAATATCGAGTAACCTAAAACCGAGTCAACAATGTTCAGAAGTTGTTAAGAAGGCAAACAAAATAATTGGCTTTATAGGCAGGTCATTTGAGCATAAATCCAAAGACGTTATCCTAACCCATTACAATTCCTTAGTCCACCCTCTTCTGGAATACTGCGTTCAATCCTGGTGCCCTTATTACCAAAAAGATATAAACAAGCTAGAACGAGTTCAACGTAGAGTTACCAAAATGATACCTAGCCTAAAGAACAAACCATACGAAGAGCGTCTTAGAGAATTAAATCTATTTCCTTTAACCCAGCGCAGATTAAGAGGTGACTTAATTCAAGTGTTCAAAATCATCAAAGGCATCGACAATATGAACTGTAGTAAGTACTTCACTATCGACCAATCTAATTACACGCGGGGAAACGGTTGCAAAATTATTGGTAAATCTTTTAACTCACACGAATCTAAGAATTTCTTCTTCAATCGAGTTGTCAACTTGTGGAATGGGCTTCCCCGAAACGTTATAGACTGCATCACCGTTGATTCATTTAAACTCCGCCTAGACAAATATCTTGCATCAAACCCGCGACTGACTGCGTTTGTAAATGAATAACTTTATTTTATCCCCCCCTCAGTTACTAACCCATCTGTCCCCTACTAACTTCCTAATCCTGCCACGGACATTAGTTCCAGGGCAGTAATTCCCTTTCCAATGTTCCCTTACCCACTCTAAACCACTGTTTGGACACTTGATCCTCAGTGTTTTGGAGGACAAGCAACCTAGAAGGGTCACTAGATCTGTTGTTGCTTGATTTCCTTTGTACTCCTCGGCATTATTTAACACTAATCCGACCTAAATGTACTCGTTGGATGGTTTTAAAGCTTTGTAATATATAATTTTGAGTGGTATATAGATGATATAGATGTATTAATTTCGAAATACTTTGCAATAAAGCGACAAAGATAAGCTGAAGTACAATAGCAAGAGCCATACTCTGCTCCTTGTCCTACTGCTCGCTTATTAGTGTCGCGCTAGCCTAGCGGCAACTGTAACGCTTTTGAATCTGATAATTCTGCTGTTGCAGGTTCGAGGCCCGGCGAGGACGATGTTTTTTTTCTTCTTATATTTTGTTTGTTTTGTTCTTAGTATATTTTTACTTGTATATATAGGGTTAATAGAAGCAGAGTTGATAATAGGTTGGTTAATATTTTATAATTATTTTACTATTTATGATTATTTAATTGGTTAATAAAGTTAGCATTAGTTAGAGTATGATAGCATTGATTAAATTAGCTATAATGTTATATAATATTCTAACTAATTTAATCAATGCTATCATTCATAGGCTATGTTTGCTTTATTCTATATTATTAAAATGTGCCTAGGCCTACTTTGTTAATTATGTTTTATATGATAGATATTAAGACTAACACATAGGCTACTAGTAGTTAGGCTACAGGTAGTTCACACTTGGAATTAACTTATACCCGGGTAGGACTATATTTTAACAGTTTAATGGAAAAATATACTGCAGTATGCAATGAAACATTAGCTCTGTTGCTTACAATCACATGGTGTTCACAGTGGAGTACTGTAGCCTACAATATAATGCTATAATTGATTAATATTACGATAAAACCCATAATGCATAAAGCTTATCAATATCAAGTTGGCGTTTTTCGTAAGGTGGGTAGTAGATTTTGTTCTATATATGATAAGGGTTCACTAAAAACAACAAATTAGGCCTACTTTAAAGTGTATAACTTCTGAGCAAGCAGTCTCATTCAGTGCGGCTAGGCTATAGCCTAGTTTTCCCAACAATGATTCGTCGGAATGATGACTTTTGACATGCGCAAGATAATTATATTACTATAGCGTAATATTTATACTAATTTAAAGATATTAAACTCAATTTGAAGACAAGACACTTTCATAAAGCATATGTTTTTGTCAGTATTTCATGATAGATCTTCGTGTGTTTCACTTTGCTCGGCAAAACTGCTAGGTACCGTGTGCTAATTACGCCAAGCTGCTAGGCCAAATTTGCTCAATGAAACGCTGTTATGCTTGGTGAAAGTTGTCCGTGTGATAGCGGCTTTAGTAGACAGAGGTTATGAGGCAAGTAAATTGTTACATAAATTTAATCTTTTTAGGGTTAATTACTGTGACTGTATTCTAAAATTTGACATAAATAATTTTAATCAAGCATTTTTAATGTGAAGTTTCTTGTATAACCTCTGCTTACTTTGTGCCCGTTTGTATTTATTGTTTATATTTTTCTATTATTAATAATTGATTGTTCTTGTTAAAAGAGTACTCTTTGTTTAAATCTGTTGTTACTATTTCATATTTTGTAATTATTTGTCTTTATATTATATCTATTCATTGTTGATAGTATCAATTGCTTGCTTTGCGATTTCCTTAGGGACTTCCCAAATTGACTAATTCCCTGAACGTGACGATAGTGCGTTGTTATGTGTGCAATTAGTTTGCTTGGGAACCAGATTAACTTACTCATGTAGTAATGTACACCCTATGTGGTGGATTGTGTTCTTTCATTTCATAAATTTTATTTTAGTAAGCGTTGTTTCCACATAGCGATTTTGATATGTTGTTTTGACTTTATAATGTCTTTGTCCCAGTTTTGGTTTGACTTTGTTTGCAAGTTTTACATTTTAATTTATAAATAAAAGAACACAATCCACCACATAGGGTGTACATTACTACATGAGCAAGTTAATCTGTTTCCCAAGCAAACTAATCGCACATATAACAACGCACTATCGTCTCGTTCAAAGAATTAGTCAGTTTGGGAAGTGTATTACGAGGGTGGACTTTAAATACATACACTTCAAATGACTGAGTGATCCATAAGAGCTAATGATAGTTGATGATATGATAGTAATACAGTACTATTATTTGTTGCAGGTTTGGACTTGGGGTAAGGGTGACTACTTCCGCCTGGGCCACGGTACAGACCAACACGTGCGGCGACCTACACTGGTGGAGGGACTGAGAGGGAAGAAGGTGATACATGTGGCCGTCGGGGCGCTACATTGTCTGGCCGTCACTGAGGCTGGCCAGGTGTGTTGGTTATTTTGTTTGTTATCTCTCTGTCCTTCTTCCCTCTTCTTCTATCTCTTATCTTTTTCTTTTTCTTCTTCTTCTTCTTCTTCTTCTTCTTCTTCTTCTTCTTTTTCTTTTTCTTTTTCTTTTTCTTTTTCTATTATTATTATTATTATTAATATTGATGATTTTTTAAATTTATTGTTCTTGTTAAAAGAGTACTCTTTGTTTAAATCTGTTGTTACTTCATATTTTGCAATTATTTCTCTTTATATTATATGTATTCATTGTCGATAGTATCAATTGCTTACTTTTGCGATTTCCTTAGTTTATTTGTGCTATAAATGTAGGTTATTTGTAGGGTAGTTATTGATAGGGGTCACTTGAGGCATGCTATGCTTACAGGTACCTACCCGATAGCACTATCGTTAGTGAGTGCTGTACTGTATTTTATATATTATTTTGTAATAGTATAGATATCTTATCAATATTTGTATTTTTTACTATTGTTAATGTCTTGTCATGTTGCAAATTTGATTTTAAATAATATTTTGACATTTAACATGTAGTTTCTTTATTCATGCAGAGTTTAGTAAAATTTGCCAGAACGTCCCGGACTTCCCAAACTTGACTACTTCCTTTAACGTGACGATAGTGCGTTGTTATATGTGCGATTGTTTGCTTGGGAAACAGATTAACTTGCTCATGTAGTGATGTACACCCTATGTGGTGGATTGTGTTCTTTTATTTAATAATTTTCATTTTAGTAAGCGTTGTTTCCACATAGCGATTTTGATAATTTAATTTGACTTTATATTGTCCTTGTCCCAATTTTGGTTTGTTTAGTTTGCAAGTTTTACATTTTAATTGAAATATAAAACTTGCAAACTAAACAAACCAAAACTTGGACGAAGACAATATAAAGGCAAAATAACTTCTCAACATCGCTGTGGAAACAACGCTTACTAAAATAAAAGAAACATTGGTCTCTCTTCCTCTGCCCTTGGTCCCTTTTCCGTATCTTATCTCTCTGTCCTTGGTCTTTTTTCTTGTGTGGTCCTATCTGGCATGATGTCTTGTTTAATTGTTATTGAGGGTTTAGACCCACTGCAAAGTTACCCCCCCCCCCCCTAACCCCCTTCAAGCTAAATATGTAAATTTTTCAATGGAAAAATTTCCCAGTCTAAGGCTGGTTTCTCCTAAATTACAGGCTCGCTATCGTTCAACCAGAAAATTGGACATTTGAATAAGGTGAAGTGTCTTTTTATCGCCTAAGTAATAAGGTGAAACGTCTTAGAATCTCCAAACTCATGTAGTGAAACAGGGAAGATCCCAAAAGACTTTCCTCTCACCAGATAGGGTTAAGATATCATTAAAATCTGTGTGGTGGATTGTGTTCTTCGATTTCAAAATTTTATTTTATTAAGTGTTATTTCCACATTGCAATTTTGATTAGTTCTTTTGCCTATATCTTATGTCATCCCAGTTTTGGTTTGTTTATTTTGCAAGTTTACGATCTTGATAAGTTTTTTTACCTTTATCTTATGTCGTCCCAGTATTGGTTTGTTTATTTTGCAAGTTTTACAATTTAATTATGTCCTTGTAGGTGTACGCGTGGGGTGACAATGACCACGGACAACAAGGCAACGGTACGACCATCGTGAACCGTCGGCCGGCCCTGGTGTGTGGCCTGGATGGTGTGAAGGTGGCCCGGGTAGCCTGTGGGTCCTCTCATAGTCTAGCCTGGACAGCCCCGGACCCGCCCCTCCCGGCAGCCACTGAGCCCGTCATGTTCACCACTACAAAGGACCCTCTGGGGGCTTATGCACTTGGTGGGTACATTATGTGGAGCTGTATTCCACCAGAGTTAACATTTACGCTCCGGGCATATTTTCGCCATATTAGGGCTCATTCAGGCACTCCTGATTGATTAGCCAAGTGTCTGAATGAAATTAAATGTATTCATCCAAAAACTAGAAGAAAATAGCTTCAAAATAACACCAAAATGAGCTTCGTAGCTCGCGGGCTTCACCCGCAGCGCTACCTTAGACATTCGCTAAAATGAGCAATTATCTCTAATGTCTCGCTACATTTGCCTTTGGCAGGACTGTACAGTATATCTCGCGAGACTCGGACTCAGAGCCCTCAGTGCTGCGGCCGCCTGGCTGGGAGAAGGACTTGTGGCCTGTCGCGCTCCTGCTCCCTTGTACTCGATTAAACAGGCTTTAACCCAGTGAGACCCAGCGTCGCACGTGATGCGTCGGCAGTGTTTGATCACCAACTCCCAGAGACGCATCACGTGCGTCCGACATATTAAAATCAGTTACGTGGCTCGTAAGGTAGGAAATGGCGGGAGAATAGGAGGGGGAGGTACCGTAGTGTGTGTGGGAGCCGGGCCGGTAGGTGTGAGCGGGCCAAGACAGCCGCGCGGCTGGTGGTGGTGGGCTTAGTGGGGATACTTTACACCCTTAGTTCACCGCCACTTTGAACCTTCATTACTCCGGTCGTATGGGAGCTAGAGGCTTGAGATTTATGTGAGACACTCCTTAGGATGTATGCCGTACAATGCCATACTCAGTTTTCACCCTAGTGCTCCCGGGCGGGTGGTCATGCAGGGGAGACAAACTTTTGACCCCCCCCCCCCCCGCCCCCCAAATGACCGAGGTGATTTTCTTTTGATTTTTTTCTTCATTTCTCACCATTCTCTTCCATTTTGGCTCAACTAATTTTTTTGAGGCTCCCCCCCCCCCCCCAAAAAAAAATATCCGAGGTGATTTTTTTTTTTTTTTTTTCATTTCTCATCCTTGTCTTCCATTTTAGCAAACAACAAAAAGAAGTGAAAATGGCTTGGGACTGGGGTGAACAAAATATTATAACTAGCCGGGGCTCAACGGGTTAAGAGGCTTTAAAAGCCTGCAATTGCTGTAAATTGCCTTGGCGTTCGAGAACGTCTTCCTCAGGGAAAGGGTTAAAGGGGTCACCTGCTTTTTTGTTTTCTCCTTTTCTCTCTTTTCTTTCTCTGGCTTGTATCCATTCAACCTACTGTTTTAAGACATTTATCCCCATCCAGGTGTCGATTTCTTCCTGGAGAGCGATAGCGAGCCAGCATTGTATGGAGAAATCCGGATTCGCCGAAGAAATTTTTCTATAAAAAGATGTACAAATTTTGCCTGTTGTCAATTTTTTTTTTTTTAAATATGATGGCTCGCTACAACTCACCAGGAACAAATTGACACTTGGATGGGGGTAAATGTCTTAAAACAATAGGCTGAATGGGGCCGAATGGATACAACCCAGAGAGAGAGGGAGAGAGAGAGAAAATAAAACAAGATGGGCCCCCTTAAACTTGTAACACATGTCTAAGTATATAGATGGATTGATAGATAAGGTATGCACTCTTGATGTACATACATAATACATACATAAAATTTTAAGACTGAGTGCTCCACACATACGTGCAGTTTCAGTCTCTTGTCCTAATGGCGGTGTTCCAAGCAACCCTGTTAGGGGCTGCTTCACTTATCAAGTTTTTTGGATTTGAGATTGGCACGTATAGTCCGATCCCAGGTCTTCCTCGGTCCACCCCTTGGTGCAGCTCCCTCCACAATCACAGACCTGCATCTTTTCACCCAATTTTGTTCATCCATTCTCTCTACATGCCCATACCATCCCAGTCTACTTGTACGCATCTCCTCGCCAATACTCTTAATATCTAAACGTCTCCTCAGCTCATTATTGTTATTCTATCCTGCAGCTTGGCTCCACACATCCATCTCACCATTCTCATCTCATTATGTGAAAAACTCACTAATTGGTGAACCTTTCACTGTCCTGGGACCTGCTCAATAGCTGCTATACTTTTGAGTAGTGACTGAACTCTTGAGTAGTAACAAGTGTGGTGGTGATGGTACTACTGTAGTGATAATAATGGTGGAACGTATGGTAGTGAAGTTTCTAGTAGATTGTTTGTACTGGATTAGAGTGTGAGAGCTGAGAGGGAATACATGTACAGGAAAATTTACATACCGTACATGCATCAATAAATTCAAAGATCCCACTTCTTTCTTAGTCTACCACTTGGTGCAGCTCCCTTTACTGTTTTGGGCATTTAATCACTACAAGGGGCATAAAGGCAACTATAGAGCATAATTTAAATTAATTGTGTATATCTAATATTAATAACTAAAATGGAGGGACTCTGTTTTTTTGGCCAAGGAATGAATAGTCTCGTTTGGCAGCCTTGTTTGTGGTGGTGGCTGACCTATATTATGTTATGTTTTGATGCAGGAGTGACAGAGCCCCTAGGAAGCGACAGTCACAGCGGGGGTAGTAGCGGAGGCGGAGTGTGTGGTAGTCCGACCCCTTCACTCTCTCGGGTGGTACTAAGCCTGGAGTCTGGTGCAGCTCGCCAGGTGGCACTGCAACACATCCTCAATGCCCTACAGGTCACCTACGCCCGGGACTGTGTCATCGCCGCACTGGACACTACAGCAGCTGCTCTAACGCATATCAAAGATGACTTCAGTGGTATGTGTTCTTACTAATTTACCAGTACTGTACATTATAGCTCTTTATGGAAACGCTACACATTGCAAGAAGCCAGCTACATAGGCCTATTCATATTAAACACAGTAAATGCTTAATTAATTACTTAAACTGAAAGACCTATTTTTCTGGTTTTGATTATGATAGGGTACAGGAATTTTTCTGAATCAGGGTAGTATGTGAGCACACCACTGAATAGTTTTTGTGTTTTTTTATTTCATAATATTGTTTTGCTAAATCTTCAATGCGTTATTTCCACATAGTAATTTTGATAGTTTTTTTTGTTATCTATATTGTCCGGTTAAGTGTTTTGGTTTGTTTGTTTTGCCTGAGTAAATACATACAAAATACATACATACATTTTAATGCCAATTATTATTTTATGAATCAGGTTGTGAGGTGGGCAGCAAAGAGGCTCAGACCCCCGAATCCATAACCGACGCCATCGCAGAATCGTCATCTTCCCTGTCCAGCCCCAACGGTGGTGAGATTGCTGAGGGAGGGGGTGAGGCGCCGGCGTCAGCGCTGGATGCTGCTGCTGTTGCTGCTCCACTGGTCAGAACTTATATACTTATGTCATTTGTAGCCATTATTACATGAAAGGAAGAATTTATTTTGAGAAAATTGTATCTGTTATTGAAAAAATATCCACTTTAACCTCTGAGATACACAAGAAACTTAGATTAAATTATATCAGGTCTCTTTTGTTTTATCAGGCTCCCAATGGATGTGTACAAAGAAACAATTTAATTTTGCCCTGTTTAAGCTCACAATAATCACGTCTACTGTAATGTGTTACTCATGACAGAAAAGAGGAAAGCCCTTACAGTACTGTAAACAATAATATGAATGCATTAAACTTGGAAAATATACAATTTATTTCTTAATAATAGTAAGCGTTGTTTCCACATAGCGATTTTGATAATTTAATTTGACTTTATATTGTCCTTGTCCCAATTTTGGTTTGTTTAGTTTGCAAGTTTTACATTTTAATTAACACTAATATCCCCAAATGAAATTGATAAAATCATGTGATCCTCGCGGGATTTGAACCCAGGACACCAAATATATAACGTTCCAAAAGACGCAGTGTCATTGCCCGGTAGACTGTACTTCACCGACTGACTCATCGAGACATACTGAGTACTGAAACTCTGCAGAGTTACCGGAGGACGAGAGGTTGACTCGATGCAGTGTTAAAAAAGTTTTCATTCGCTCTACCATTAGCAAAATTTATCGTTGCCCAATTTTCACGTTGATAGCATTGTTTGTTTTTGTGTGCCAAATTTAGACAATCCTAGTCACGCGATTTGTGTGGTTGTCCACTTTAGATAAAGCCTCCAAACCACTTGATACGTGGTCCTGATCCTCGAGGGGTTCATAGAAGCATAATGTAAAATAATTATAATATCTCTTCCAATATAAAAGTTCTTGTCTCTGATATTATTTTTATCCCCCTTCCACAGAGTTGTGGTACCAGCCCGGACAGTGACGAGAGCGTACTGTTACAACTGGCATCCGTCCCTTCAACTGGTTCACTGTCCTCCCGAGCATCACGACTCTCTCACTCCGCCATGAGTATCCTCGCCGCCACTCTCACCACCAAGGCTGATGTGGTTAGTGATCAATAGTACAGTAAACCCTCGCTCTTTCGGACTAATTGAGGGAGACCCCTGTCCGAAAGAGTCAAAAGTCCGAAAGGGCCGAGTCCGAACTCACACTTTAGCCATTCGGACTTGTCCGAATGTCTGAAATAATGCATCTATCTCCCTTATACATATATATAACTATGTCTTATTTGGTCTTTTTTTAATCTATGAATCAATTCTAATACGATGGAATTGAAAACAATATTACCCTTCTAATACACAAATAATAAAATGAAAAAGAGAGTAAATAAAAATGTCTTCTTTGTCTTTCAGAAACATAAGTCCGTCTCGTATATGTTAGTATTTTATCGCTCGCTCGCCCCTAGCCATTCTCTCTCTATCTATTTATCTCTAATGCATCTAACTAACTCCCTTATACATTAACATAACTATGTCTTATTTGGACTTTTTGTAATCTATAAATAATTTCTAATGCGATGGAATTGAAAACAATATTATCCTTCTAGCACACAAATAATAACATGAAAAAGAGTCAATATAAAAGTCTCCTTTGTCTTTTCAGAACCAATTAAGTCCGTCTCATAATAGTTTGTGTTTATCGCTCACTTCCCCTTCTGCAACTCTCTTTCTATCTATCTTGTCTTTTCAAAACCAATTAAGTCCGTCTCATAATAGTTCGTGTTTATCGCTCACTTCCCCTTCTGCAACTCTCTTTCTATCTATCTTGTCTTTTCAGAACCAATAAGTCCGTCTCATAATAGTTCGTGTTTATCACTCACTCCCCCTCTGTAACTCTCTCTTTCTATCTATCTATCTCTCTAATGCATCTACGTAACTCCCTTATACATTAACATAACTATGTCTTATTTGGACTTTTTGTAATCTTTGAATCATTTCTAATGCAATGGAATTGAAAACAATATTATCCTTCTAGCACACAAATAATAACATGAAAAAGAGTCAATATAAAAGTCTCCTTTGTCTTTTCAGAACCAATTAAGTCCGTCTCATAATAGTTTGTGTTTATCGCTCACTTCCCCTTCTGCAACTCTCTTTCTATCTATCTTGTCTTTTCAAAACCAATTAAGTCCGTCTCATAATAGTTCGTGTTTATCGCTCACTTCCCCTTCTGCAACTCTCTTTCTATCTATCTTGTCTTTTCAGAACCAATAAGTCCGTCTCATAATAGTTCGTGTTTATCGCTCACTCCCCCTCTGTAACTCTCTCTTTCTATCTATCTATCTCTCTAATGCATCTACGTAACTCCCTTATACATTAACATAACTATGTCTTATTTGGACTTTTTGTAATCTTTGAATCATTTCTAATGCAATGGAATTGAAAACAATATTATCCTTCTAGCACACAAATAATAACATGAAAAAGAGTCAATATAAAAGTCTCCTTTGTCTTTTCAGGACCAATTAAGTCTGTCTCATAATAGTTCGTGTTTATCGCTCACTCCTCCTCTGTAACTCTCTCTTTCTATCTCTCTATCTCTCTAATGCATCTACGTAACTCCCTTATAAATTAACATAACTGTCTTATTTGGACTTTTTGTAATCTTTGAATCATTTCTAATGCAATGGAATTGAAAAATATAATATATAATAAATATAAGGCCGAAACTCGGCTCTTCGGTCCGAATGCGAAATAATTTTTCTCAGCCTTTCAGACAAATCCGAAAGGCTGAAGCATGAGTCCGAAGTTAAATGTAGTCCGAAAGTGTAGTCCGAAAAGGACGGAGGTATTTTCTCAGCCTTTCAGACAAATCCGAAAGGCTGAACCATGAGTTCGAATTGAAATGCTTGTCCGAAAGCCTTGGAATTCCGAAAGAGTGAAGTACGAAAGAGCGAGGGTTTACTGTATTAGTTAACTTTTATATTTCGGGGCTGTTCGGCCAGGCAGCTTAGGGAACAACAACAACTTTTATATTTTATATTATAATTATTTGTCTCTTGAAACCTTTTTAATGGAGATATGGAAAGCCAGCCATAACCAATTAGTTTGCTAAAACTCTCTTGGTAAAATTTCGGTTTGAATTTACATATTCACGGTCAAGCTCGGTTTAAAGTGTTTCCCAGTCGCTGTACAGCAGAGCCCCCATCTTCGCTACACCGTTCTTCGCTGATTCAATTCTCGCACCACACACCAAATATTCCCAATTTCAATTCTCGCGCCAAAAGCCTCAATTCTCGCATCAAAATCCCAGCCGAAACCCGAAAAAATAGCAAAAATAACGAAAAACTCAACATAAAACTAGAAAACAAACAAAAACAATAAATTTGTTTTAACATAACGAAAGAATCTGCCAGTAGCTTGCCGTTTAGAGACGAAATCCGAGTGAATCCGAGATCCGATCGTCAAATGCGCAAGATGCCGCCATCTTTGTATGACGTCATCACTAAGCAGACGCTTGCAGTTTAGCTAGTAAATAAGAAAATAGCAGAAGAGGTATACAAAATGAAAATGGAGTACATGAGGAATGAGGATATAGGAGTGAGCTTCTTAGATCTAGACCAGGAACTCACAGGCAATAGATTCGCAGGAGACCGAGTGCATCTAAACAACAAAGGGATAAGACTCCTCGGAAACAGGACCCTGGAATGGTTCCTGGCTAGCGAAAGGTTACACAAGGGTCGCCTGGAAAAAAGGGCCTCCAGGGATGGGCAAGACTCGGACCATAAGGAAACCCGGGAGGGATCAGCAAACGGTAACGAGGAAACGAGGAGAGAACCAGGAACAGAGGAGACCGATATAATGGTAGAAGCCAAGGAAGCAGTACCTGGAGAGGGAGGGGAGAATGAGCCGACGCTCAGGGACGAAACCAGGGAAGAACCTGCCCCTAGGGAAGGCCAAGAGGAAACATTCCCCGGGAACGGGGTAACTAACCCAACCGAGGCCCCAGTCGCGAGAGAGGACGGAGAGACCCCAGCCGAGAGAGAGGACAGAGGGACTCCTGACTCCGGCAATGAGAGTGAGAACCCCCGGGAAATGTGAACCAGGAATCAGCAGGATAGGAACTGCATTAGATTAGGGTGCCTAAATGTGAATGGATGGGGAGTGGGAAAAATGGAAGACATGAGTGAAGTACTGTATGAGGGGGGTATAGATGTGCTCGGTATAACAGAGACAAAGCTACGTGAAAGAGTGGAACTGCACACGGAAAACTACAGAATGACTGGGAAGGGACGCAGTAAATGGAAGAAAAAGGGTGGAGGTATAGGCCTAATAGTGAGAAAGAACATGGATATAGAGGTTGAAGAGTTAAAAGTCGGCGAATGCGAGATGAGTGAAGATATGATGGCAGCTTATCTGAACTACAAGGCAAAAGGAAAGACTGAAAGGATCCTACTGATTATATGCTACATGACGGTACAGGGACCGGATGCCAGACGTGATAATGAAAGGAAATATGACCTAATGAGAAGACTGGTAAACGAACATAGACGAGAACAGGTGATCGTAATGGGTGATATGAACGGACACATCGGAATCCTGGGTGAGGAAGTGAACACGAATGGACAACTGCTAAGGGATTTCACTGAGGAGCATGAACTGGAAATCTTAAATGAAACCATCGCAGAGGGACGAGTGACATGGGCCGGAAGAGACAATGAATCTGCGATTGATTATATCTTGGTGAATGAGAATGCAAGGAAGAACGTGGAATACATGAGGATAGACGAAGAACGAGGAATGGATGTGACAAGTGACCACAATATGTTGTGGATACAGTATACCTGTGGGAGGGAGAGAAAGGAAGCTAGGAAACCAAAGGGTAAGAAATGGAAACTGAAACAAGCGGACTGGGTAAAATTCGGGGAAGAACTAGAGCGTGTGAACTGGAGGGATGACGGAGGGGTAGACAGAATGAATGAAGAATTCACCAAGACAGTGAAAGAAGTAGCTGAAAGAAGAGTCGGGAGGAAAAAGAAAGGAAATAATAGGAGACCCCAGAGGAGATGGTGGAACCAAGACATCGAATCCACCAGGAAAAAAAGAAAAGAGAGCAACCGAAGGTGTAGAAGACTGAGGAGGTCCAAGGACAACGGTGAGAACGAACGGGTCGCATATGAGGAAGCATGGGAGGAATACAGGAAGCACAAAAGTATAACAGGAGGCTTAATAAGGAAAGCGAGAGTAAAAGCCGATAAGGATGTAGTAGATGAGCTGAAGGCAAGAGGCGGTGAGGTCAGTAGAGAATGGTATGACTTCTTAAGGGGAGAGCAAGAGAGTGAAAGAGTGAATGTGGAAGTGATAATGGTGAACGGAAGAGAGGTGAGAGGGAAACCGGAGAAAGCTAGGGCAGTAAAAGAATTCTGGGAAAACATAGGGGGTGCAAATGAGGTGATAGGGGCGAACCCAACCTGATAATAGGAAGAAAGATACCAGTAGATGAAAATATGGATTACGAGATCAGTAGGGAAGAGATAATGAAATGTGTCAAGAAACTGAAGACTGGTAAAGCCGCAGGAAACGACGAGATCCCATATGAATTCTACAAAGAGGGTGGGAATGGAGTAATTAAAATGTAAAACTTGCAAACTAAACAAACCAAAATTGGGACAAGGACAATATAAAGTCAAATTAAATTATCAAAATCGCTATGTGGAAAGGCATGTACAGTATGGGCTTTTTAACCCTTGTCTAGCGGGTGCTCTGTGGCCGTTTTGGGCCTTTTCAGGCCATTCTGACTGCTATATCAACCATCAGTATGAAAGGAACTGTATTGCGCCGAAAACTAGGTGGAAATCGCTACACAATGACGCCACATACAGCTACGTAGCACTCGTGGAGCACTGACAGTGTTACCTCGAAGATGGAAGTTTAGCTGATTTTGCTACATTGCTCACTTTTAGCGAACTATTGGTTACACTGTCATCCTCCCGTGCGGTGGGGGAACTGGAGTTAGTGTGGGCCGGGAGGCCACAGATGTCGGACGTATGGATCATTACTATCCCACCCATTTTCACTCGATTTCCACCCTTTTTTCACCCGTTTTTTGCCAGTTTTTTCAACTCGACTTATGTTGCGCGCCGCTCTTTAAGGGTTAAGAAAGTGTGGTCAGGAGAGAGGGTACCGTATAAATAGAACGAGAGCCGGGTGACCCTCCTGCACACAGGGGGTCACAAGAGTAAGAAAGAGCTGAAAAACTACCGACCAATAACGCTAACGGACACAATTTCCAAGGTGTTCTGTGGGGTGCTGAATGAAAGGCTGAAAGGGATCTTTGAAAGGAACAGAGTGATGGGTGAAGAACAGAATGGGTTTCGAGTGGACAGAAGAGGGGAAGATAACATGTTCGTAGTGAGAGAAGTGATAGAAAATACGAAAAAGTCCGGACGGAAGGGATACTTCGCCTTCCTAGACATAGAGAAAGCATATGACAGAGTGAACAGGTACAAGTTATGTAGGCTGCTTGAAACAGTAGGTGTGAGTGAAAAGATAATAAATATCATAAGAAGTATGTATGAGAATACCAGAGCTAGATACAGTATGGGGGATATAGAGACAGACTGGGTCGAAAACAAGCGGGGAGTTAGACAGGGCTGTGGGCTATCCCCCCTCTTGTTTGGGATGTACACAGAGGAACTAGCTGCAAGAATGAAAGAAGCTGGCAGGGGAACACTAATTGGGAACGAACGTCTGGGTATCTTGCTATATGCAGATGATGTGGTGATCATGAGCGACAACCGAGAGGATCTGCAGAGGATGCTAGATGTGGTGTCCGAATATGGGAATGATCTGAATGTGAGTTTTAGCAGGGAGAAAAGTAAAGTGCTAGTAGTGAATGGGGATGAAACAGATGTGGGTGCGACGTGGCTACTTGGGAATAATATTATTACCCAAACAAATGAATACAAGTACCTGGGGATGACAGTGGATGCAAGAGGATGCGAGAAAACAAAAGATGAGAGACTAACAAGAGCGAGCCAGTGGGTGGGAAGACTTAGCAGTGCTGCAAAGGTGTAGAGCGAACAAGTATGAAGTAGTGCGAGGAGTATGGAAAGGTATGGCTGTGCCAGGCCTGATGTATGGTCTGGAAACCATCCCGTGGACGGCGAATGACACGGCAAAGCTGGAAGTTGCCCAGAATAGGGTCGGAAGGCTCGCACTGGGAGCGAACAAGTACACTGCAGTAGAAGCCTTGAGAGGTGACGCGGGGTGGAGCTCCTTTGAAGAAAGAATAGACAAGGGAGTCCTACGGTACCGGGTCAGACTGGAAAAAATGAATGGTGATAGATGGGCACGAAAGGTGTTTGAATGGGCTAAGGAGAGCAGTAAGTGGAACAAGATGTGCGACAAAAAGATAGAGAAGTACGGAATGTGGTATCATGATGGGGGAAAGTATGGAAATGTGGAGCCACGTGAGATGGAAGAAAGAGATCGGCAAACGGGTACAAAGCGTAGCAAGGGATGAATGGGTAGGGAATATGAGAAACAAGAGTTCACTAGAATGGTACATGTGTAAGCAACAGCCAAGAAGGGAGCCATTCTACGATGGGAGCATCGGAGGTGAACTCCTCTTCAAGGCCCGAACTAAATCGCTTGAGCTGAACAGCAGAACATATAGATGGTCAAATGAAGGCAACAAGGCATGCAAGATGTGCGAGAGCGGGGAGGACGAGACTGTGGAGCATATCCTCCTAAAGTGCAGAAAATATGAAGGAGAAAGGCGGGTAATGCTAAGATCCATAGTGCAAGAAATTGGTGCGGAGGAATGGAATGCAGTGGTAGGAAGGTATGAATGGAGGCTCGACGGAATAGTGATCTACCTGCTTGGCCTGAACGACCTAAACATGTGGAATGAGACCACTGCACGGAGTGTTAAGGACTACCTAGAGGGAGTGTGGAGGAAAAGATCAGCCTCACAATAGTGAGGCTGGGGTGAGAATGCCCACGGGGGAACAATCTTCTTTTACTCTCAACCTGTCCATTTCCATTATAGTTTATAAGTTTATCCCAGGAGAGAGAGCCGATTCTAAGGCCACACCTCGACCAGTCGAGCGTGACTCTCGCACCAAGACCAAGACCAAGTATCTGTGTTGACAAAACAACCGTTTACAAGCCTTTTTGTGCCTGAACCCCTTATCTCTCGCGTTTATTATAACCTCTAGTACATCTAGTGATAGGGATGGTTGGCCTGGTGGTAGCAATGAAGGAATTTCATGCTCAAAACACAGAGCAAAGACCAGTCCATGTCGGACGAAAGCGATTGAAATGCCTAGCCTAGACGATGTTAGCCTAGGCTAGGCTAAATATGACAATGATTTATAATAAAATCTGTGTGGTAAGTAATCTTCTCATAATACGTATTTATACGTCTTTTCCTCATAATATGTATTTATTGGATGTATTTGGGGCGAAATGGGTACTTGAGGGGTGGCTGGACGAATTTAGAACCTAGGCCTAGGCTAGGCCTAAAAATTTTCGCATGATAGAAACAATGCCCCAATCTACAGTAGGCCTATTTATGGTTAGGACTGTCATTTAGCCATGTCTACATTATTATTTACAATGCATAAGATTTAGGCCTAGGCTACTTGATGTAGCCTAGGCCTAGACAAAAAACATGTTTTCATAGCCTAACACTGGGAAAAAGTGCGGTAATTGTTTAGATATTGGGCCTTTTTTTTCTAGTTATTAAAAACTTATTCTATGGTGTATTATATGATACAGTATAATGCATAAAATTTAATTTGTGTACAATAAAACATGTTTTCATAGGCAAAAAATAGAAAAAGACGCAAATTTTGGCATGAGCACGGAACCGATTGAATTTTCCCCATAAGAACAGTGCCCCGATCTTGGCTGTTTCAATCCTAGCTCTATTTCTGCGGAACCGATTAGCAGCTAGGATGGGGGCTCCACTGTATATCAAATTATGTCCTGTTTACTAACCTCCATCTTTTCTGTTTGGTCATTGAGTTCTTGTATCACTTACTACTGTAGTTACTTATTGGAGATTATACTGAAAGTTTCATCCCCTTCAATGTTACCGATCTGTGTGATTTCAAGATATGGCCTATCGACTGTTTGACAATGTTATGGAATGACTAGGCCTATATATTGTGTTTCCTGTGTGTTGCCTCAGGTTCAGAAGGACTGTGATGGTGATGGTGATGATGAGGGTCAGTCAACAGGCCTGGATGAGTTCACCCGGCGGCTGAGTGAAGATGATGCCCGGGTGTTGGTGGACCTGCTTAAGTTGGCTGTGGCAGGAAGAGCCGGACCAAGGGCAGCACCTGCTGTCACAAAGGTTTTGGCTGGTCAGTATATCAGATTTCTTTCTTTCAATATGTAACACCCCGTTCTTAACATTAATCATCAATTACAAACCCCAATGTACAGTACTTGAATAAACTAATGAAAGCATAATGGTCCTCCCGGGATTCAAACTCGGGACACCACACTCAGAACATAAGCACCTAAACCATTACACCACCAATGCTGCAGTAGATGCTGAGGATAGGAGGCCTCTGTATCAGAAATGATAACTAGTACAGTGAAAGCCTTTTAACCCATGGACTGCTAATAAATGGACAAACTGTTAGGTAAAGTTAAGGGAGGGACGGGCTGTGGGGTATAAAGGAGGGGAGGAGTGGAGGATGTGGTATAGGGAAATTCTACTATTTTCTATGTGTCATCCAATTTTATTAACATTTCCTGTCACTGGCACAGTATTTGAAGGGTTCTTTTTACACATGTTTAAATACCGTGCCTTCTGTGAGGCCTATCGCGCTTCTTGGGTTCATCCAGCATGCAGCAGGCAGCGCTCGTACCGGGTTAGCAAAAATGCCGGACTGGTGAACAACTGCCTGCCCAAACACCCTATAAACTGTAAAGAGCATGAAAATCACTAAAATCACACCTTTTCTAACTTTTTGTCGTGATGGCGGGCGGCCCGGGAGAGAGACACACTGTCAGTCAGTCAGTCAGTCAGCTAGCTGACTCCTGCTTGTGTAACAGCCCAAAGCAATCGATCGATGATTTTCTGCAGTTCAAATCGAAAGATGAAGCAGTGGACAGTGACATAAGAATTGTTACATAGGTGAATTAATCAATGTATGTATGTACAGTATACTCAAGCACATACCCCATTGCTGGGGGTGGCTGACTTGAGACAGAGCCCAAGCAGAAAGAACATTCAAGGGTTCCAATTCTCAAGGTCCGGACCACTTTCGCGCTCCATCGCCCCTATATCTATCTCGATGAGTATTTTACAAGAGGAGGAGAATTTTACAAGGGAAGGAGGATTCCTAGCCTCCTGCCCCCAGAAAGAAAAGTAGGACAGTAAAAGAGACAGACAGAGACGGCTAAGGTTGGGTAGAGGATGCCAAACCTCACTCTGGATAGGACCAGCCCTCACCCATAATTAATCAATAATACTACTCCATTATCAATATTCATTAGCTGAATGAGTGAAGTTGGACGGTCCTTAAGGTAAGTGTTCAGCCCTGCAAGTCCTTCATAAACTGGCATGGATTGTCCTCATGAGGAATAGGTCCAATTGGGGCATTTTGTGTATGGCCACCCTCAACGGGAGTTAGGCGTCGGGCAATAGATAGATAGATAGATGAAAGAGTGTAAACAAGCAAGCGGTCGGCGCTGGTAATGCGATCGCAGTGCCAAACCTCCACTTATAATTTCCATCTCAAACAAAAATAACTTGGTTTATAATGTTATAGCCTTTACCATTCACATGATAACAGCGAATGCTGCCTCCTCATATACTGTATATGTATAACCTAGGTTAGGCCATTTCTTTGCTGAGATATATATACGACAAATTACAAAATTCAGGGAACTCCGCGATTAACCTACCTCCTAAGTGGGGTAAATTATGGTAAATGTAGGTACAGTACTCTATAATGCTTTATTGATACCACGTTATCTTGTGCGCAGGTTTGGCACAGGAGAGCCCGAGTATCGCGGGTATGTTGACTGAACTGTGTGTGACGGAGTTAGAAGATGCAGCTTCAGACACCGAGGCCATGAGGTCCGTCCCACAGCCAGTGGTCCGGGAGAGCTCTCACCCCTACACAGATGATGTCACACTCACTGGGGTCGTTAAAATACAAGGTTAGTTACAATCCAGGCGTACAGTATTCAATGTTATCATTTCCATTTATCACCACACTTATCATCTTATATTCCATATCCAACTACCGGTAGATGTTATTGTGTTGATGAAATTGAATTACTGTACCAACTTAATCGATGAGCATACCAAGAAAAATATAACATTTGATATTAAACTTTCTGATAAGAACAAGTGCATTGCAAAATTATACATGTTACCTAAATTTCATAAAAGACCTTATAAATATCGCTTTATTGCCGGAGCAAAATTTGCTACCACTAAAACTCTATCAGAACAAGTCGTAAATTGCTTAAAATACATTAAAAGTACTCATAAAAGATATTGTAATACCATCATGAGAAGAACTGGCATTAACTATTATTGGAGTGGACAATTCGTTAGAAGTTATTGATAAAATAAATACCATGCCGAAACTTACCTCGGTACATAGCTTCGACTTTTCAACTTTGCATACCAATTTGCCTTTAGATTTAGTATATTCAGAGCTTTGCTTTATTATAGATTTGCACTTTGACAGGTTCGTTAGGAATGGTAATTATTTCATAAATGTTTATACATATTTTAATAATGCATCACTTAGCTCTACTCCCACTAGTTCAGTATATTTTGATAGAACTAAACTTAAAGATGCCCTTAAATTCCTCCTTTTCAATACTTGTGTTAGATTCGGGCCTTACATTTTCAAACAAATATTAGGAATTCCTATGGGTGGAAATGCTAGCCCTTTAATTGCAGATTTATTCTTGCTTGCTTTAGAATTTAAATATATAAGACTTAGTTGACAGTAGCAAGAAAAATAAAATCCCAGAAAAATTAACACTTGCTAAATTGTTAAGTAATAATAGTAGATATATTGATGATATTCTCGTTTGCAATTTGTTAAATTTTAATCAAGTTGCTAAACTTATTTATCCTAATTCTATTCCCCTCACACAATGTAACGTAAATTATAAAGTTGAAAATTTTCTTGATATAAATATAGAGATTGTTAATGAACAGTGCATACTTAAAGTATATCACAAAGTTGATGATTTTAATTTTAACGTAATAAACTTTCCTTTCCCTAATAGTAATATCGATAGTAAAATAACTTATAATTGTTTTTATTCCCAGTTAATAAGATTTTGTAAAATTTGCACTAAAGTAGATGACTTTAGGGCTAGAGCTAGGTTACTATACTGACTCTTAGTAGACAGAGGTTTTGAGGCAAGTCAATTGTTACATAAATTTAATCTTTTTAGGGTCAATTATTGTGACTGTATTCTAAAATTTGACTTCAATAATTTTAATCAAGCATTTTTAACTTGAAGTTTCTTGTATAACCTCTGCTTACTTTTTGTCTGTATTTATTGTTTTATCTTTTTCTTTTTCAATTATTAATATTAATATTGATGATTTGTTTAAATTAATTGTTCTTGTTAAAAGAGTACTCTTTGTTTAAATCTGTTGTTACTTCTTCATATTTTGTAATTATTTGTCTTTATATTATATGTATTAATTGTCGATAGTATCAATTGCTTGCTTTTGCGATTTCCTTAGTTTATTTGTGCGATAAATGTAGGTTATTTGTAGGGTAGTTATTGATAGGGGTCACTTGAGGCATGCTGTGCTTACAGGTACCTACCCGATAGCACTATCGTTAGTGAGTGCTATATATATATTTTTTTTGTAATAATATATATCTTATCAATATTTTTATTTTGTACTATTGTTAATGTCTTGTCTAGTTGCAAATTTGATTTTAAATGAACATTTTAACACTAATTGTAGTTTCTTTTATTCATGCAGAGTTTAGTAATATTTGCCAGAACGTCCCGGACTTCCCAAATTGACTAATTCCATGAACGTGACGATAGTGCGTTGTTATGTGTGCAATTAGTTTGCTTGGGAACCAGATTAACTTGCTCATGTAGTAATGTACACCCTATGTGGTGGATTGTGTTCTTTCATTTCATAAATTTTATTTTAGTAAGCGTTGTTTCCACATAGCGATTTTGATATTTTGATATTTTGTTTTGACTTTATATTGTCTTTGTCCCAGTTTTGGTTTGACTTTGTTTGCAAGTTTTACATTTTAATTGAATATCCTGTGTTGCTAGCCCATGGAGCTGCGACGATGATGGCGATCGTGCAATACTTAGAATACAATAAAATAATTCCTATTCGTTTTCACCAATCCACCAATTAATTTACAAATAACTAATGAAATCAATGAAATTAATGAATACATGTGGTACTCAAAGGACTGCATATGTTGATACTCGCACCAAAATTCTGCACGCTAAGCATTACGCTATCAAGACAGTTAAAGGTTTATGCAGAAGCTTACGATATATTAGGACAAGAGACTGAAACTGCACGTATGTGTGGAGCACTCAGCCTAAAAAAATTATGTATGTATGTATATTATGCATTCTCAAATACTGCATATTAATCTTAGCCTGTACGTACTCCCAACTGCACTCTGATAACCTAATGTTTAGACGAATGGAAGAGGTAATTAATGGGGCACTTAACCACAAAGGAAGGCCTCGCTATAAATGAACATAAGGATCATATACTGAAATATCATAAGATTCAGACAACAATGAATGTTGAAGGTAAAAAAGTTTAACTGCAAGCATATGTTAATCTCTCCTCGCCTTCATCCCTTTCAGGAGCAGAGGCCTTGCGCTTGGAGTTTGACCGACAGTGTTCAACGGAGAGGAAGCACGACCCACTCACCATCATGGATAGTGCCGGCAAGGTCATATGTACGCGCTCCGGCCGAGAGTGGTCAGATTGGTCCACAGAGGTCCGGATTGCTGGTAAGGCCTATAGCAATTTTATTTTATTAAGCGTTTTTTCCACATAGCGATTTTGATTAGTTCTTTTGCATTTATCTTGTGTCGTCCCAGTTTTGGTTTGTTTATTTTGCAAGTTTTACATTATAATAAGGCCTAAGCAACAAACACACCCAGATACTTAACCACAGGGTAAAATCCACCCAGTCAGTTTGTAGTATTGTTAACCTATAAACGGCGAGCTGGATGTATTGAACATCACTGCTCTGGGCGAGCATATTAGGCTCCATTCATGCTTATAATCGTCATTTTACGACAAATATCGTTATTACTTATTCATATGTGCCTATTTTACCTTCACTATGAAGATAGTAACCTGTAACAACAATAAAACAAGTGGAAATATAATTTTTCTGGTCAAAATCGCGAATAAACATGGAGCAGCCCATTCATGAATTATGGAGCAAATTCTCCCTACCAATAAATGCCTACAGTGGCCGATAGAGGCGCTGAACGCAAGCTTTACCGTGGTGCATTGTGGGAAATGGGCGACATCGCGGACCTATCCACCCTCCCTCTCCTTCAACAATTCTATAATATATGCAGTTAGTCGAAATTTCTGTAGCCGACACATACTTTGGTCTATGCATACTGTTGTTTTATATATTTTAAAATCACCCATATTCATAAATAATATATATTTACAATACAAAGTCAGTAGGAATTTTTGTGCCAATTTTGTTATGATAATTAATCAGCTTATAATTATGTTTGTAGTCATTATCATCTGCATATGGACTATCCCTTTATTACTATACTGTACTATATAAGCACTTAGTGTAGTCGTATACTGTATAATAAAAACGTGTAGAATCACACAACAATTGAGATAAACTGTGCTTATCCTAGGTGTTGGTTATAGTGATGTCTACAGTCGTAGCTCTGGCGCTAGTTCAGAAGCGTCCATCAGAGGTCTCAAGAGAATTGTTGGTAGGGAGAATTTAGGCAACCCCTCACTTCACGAGGCCTCAAGCCAGACTGCCTCACTCATTCACACTCTCCCTTGTGCAACACACTCGCTAGGCACATAAGCACATCCTCCACACAGTTTGCTAATGTTAGCACAAAAATATACCAACGAATTAGGGAATAACAGGGAAAATAGGTGATAATTGAAGGGGGAGGAGAAAGGGGGGAAGGAGGGGATGTGGAGGAGTGATATGAGGTATAGGGAGAATTTTTTTTTTGCCACCGTTCCTGGGTTAAGGGGGCCCACCTCTTTTTTTTGGGGGGGGGGGGGGGGTGGCTTGTAACTATTCGGCCCCATTCAGCCTACTGTTTTAAGATGTTTATCCCAATCCAGGTGTAAATTTTTTCCGCGAGCTAGCATATTTTTTAAAAGGTTATTGACAGCAGGCTAAATTAAAATGTAAAACTTGCAAACTAAACAAACCAAAATTGGGACAAGGACAATATAAAGTCAAATTAAATTATCAATTATCAATGTAAATTTGTGGATAGAAATTTCTACCGGATTTCTCCATACTGTACAATGCTGGCTTGCGCTCGCCAGGAAGAAATCGACACCTGGATTGGGATAAATGTCTTAAAACAGTAGGCTGAATGGGGCCAAATGGATACAAGCCAGAAAAAGAGAGAAAAGGAGAGAAAAAAAAAACAGGTTACCCCACTTAAGTACATAATATTCCTGTAAAGGTAGACCCTTTGTTTTCCCAGTGGCTACGCTATATGTCCAAGTATGTATGTGGGTGGATAAAGTGGTACACAAAATGGTTCTATGAGTACTGTACACGTCCGGGGGGATTTTACCCTGTGATTCCTTCTGTGGAAGGTATACATTATGCTGTATATGCTACATGTTCTGTTTTTGTTGTTGTTGCTGTTCCCCAGGCTGTCTGGCCGAACAGCCCCAAGGTCCCGAGCAAGGCTAAGGCCATAACCGAGCGCCCCCATAGAACCCTCCCCGCTTACCACAAAAGAACCTGGGTGACCGAAGCCGCTCCGAGGCGAGGAGCTGAAGAGATCGCGGAAACACCCAAGAAACCAAAGCCCCACCCAAGACCCTGTGCCCCTCAGCAATTATGAAACAAAAGCTGAGTGGCATGTTCTGTATATGCATATACTATAAAGGTATATGTTGCTATATGGGATGACACCATCTTAGGATTAGGAGATGTAACATAGGGATTTACATAGGCGTCTACCAGAAGTGTCTACCATGTTATGTTCGGAGAATGGATGAAGACAGAATGCCAAGAAAGATATATGGGAGTCAGGTGAGTGAAGCAGCTAGTAGTGGAAGACCACCTATGGTATGGGAAAAGAAAATGGACAAATATATTGAGGATAAACTTCCGCATTGTGGCACGGGCAAAGGAAGCATATCTTGACAAAGTAGCTTGGAGACGTTTCTGTCATGGCCATCCTTCATCCTTCAGTTTTCCCCTGGAAAACACCTTTCCAGGGGAAAACAAGGAGTCGGAGATGATGATAATGATGATTTATGTGTATTAAAATGTAAAACTTTCAAAATAAACAAACCAAAACGAGGACAAGACTATATAAAGGCAAAAGAAGAATATTGATTATAGCAAAACCTACCAGTCTACAATCAACCTACCTATATACCTGTACATACCATCACACTTATTCACCTGGTACTCATTTGCTTACTTACATAGTACCCATATCACCCTACCTTACAGAAATGTGTATGCATAGTACAGTATGCAAAGGTGAGCTTGTGTTTAATGACCATCTCGAGAGTGTTAACTTTGGCAATAAGTCACTGGAGATGGTGGACAAGTTTTGTTACTTGGGAGATACCATCTCTGCCGGCGGTGGGGCCGAGAACGCTACTATTTCCAGAATTAGATGCGGCTGGGGAAAGCTCAGAAAACTGCTGCCATTACTTACCATGAAAAGACTCCCCCCTCACCTTCATGGTTGATGGTATCGACAGAATGGAATGTAATGAGATGAGAATGGTGAAATGGATGTGTGGTGCCAAACTGCATGATAGGATATCTAGTGAAGAGCTGAGGAGACAGTTGGGTATCAATATTATCAGTGATGAGATGCCTACTAGCAGGCTTGGATGGTTTGGAAATGTGGAGAGGATGGATGAACTAAGTTGGGTGAAAATATTCAAGAGCATGAACGTGGAGTTGTAGATCAAGAAAGACGTAGGATTGGTCCTTACGGTCTGATCTTGAATTTCTAAACCTGACAAATGAGGCAGCTCTGAACAGGGCTTCCCAGAGCGCCGCCATTAGAATGTGAGACCGGAACCACACTTTGTATGGAGCACTCAGTCTATAAATTTAGTTATGAATGTACTGTACTGTATATTTATAGCAAATGATAAGTATAATAATCAAGCATGTACCTTTTTCCAGATGATGAGCTGCGTTGGAAGTTCACGAGTGACGGATCTGTCAATGGTTGGGGCTGGCGGTTCACAGTGTTCCCTCTCATGCCCTGTGCTGCCCCCCGGGACCTCCACAGTGACCGCCGCCTTCTATCACGCCCCTTGGTGGAGCTCCCCATGTGTCTGTTGGATGCATTACTACCCCTCTGTACCCAGACCGTTATATTGTCTCGGTTGGCTGCCTCCCTCGCCCTCTGTGCACAGTTGTCATCCCTAGGTAAGGTTTCTTAGCTATACTCAAATACTTCTCTTGCAGACTAAATAGGAGCAGATCCTTTAAAGAATGCAAAATTTCCAAAAGTGTGAAACACCTTTGCCATGCAAACAATTACTTTTTTTTTTTCAGTGGGCTGAGGCAGGTTCGAAAACAGGAAGTTTCCGGATACTCATTATAAATGCGAGCCGTTGGCATAATCAGTAGAGCGTCGGCTGCTGATCAAATAGTCGGTGGATCTAGCACGCACTGTCAAAATATTATTGATAGATGTCAAGCCCGTGCGACTTGACCTAGCGATTCGTGACAAACGCCTACGGTTCATGGCCACCCCTTTTCGGGAATTATGGCGTCTGGCAAAAAATACAAAAAACAATTATACTACGTACAGTACAGTATAAATTTGTATATTTATTTATCAGTTATCTATCTATCTATTTATTTGTCACTATTATTATGTTGGCATCATACCTACATACCACCGGTCAATAATATACCCAGGTGGATGAGACTCGTTAGCTTTGATTGGCAACCAATCTAACCTTATAAAAATCTGGGTGGATGGTACTCGTCTGCCTTGGTTGGCTACTCGTCGAAGGGAGTAAACCTAATGCAAATCCGCACTGCTTACTCAAGGGTAAAGCAGGTTAGTAGATGGACTACCCGCACACCAGTGTAGAAAAATAGTGCGAACAAGATGCATAGAGGGCCTCGGTTTCGGACGGACCCTAAGTTGAATGGTCAATCCTATAAGTCCTTAAATAAACTGGTAAGGGTTGTTGTTGTTGTTGTTGTTGTTCCCTAAGCTGCCTGGCCGAACAGCCCCGAGTCCCTGAGAAAGGCCATGGCCACGATCGGGCTTTCCCACAGAGCTCTCATTGAGTGTAGATTGTGTTGTTGGCGTAAGTGGTTGTGTGAAATGCAGTCTTCTATGATGTGTTTAATGGTATGGGGTGCTGTGTTACATCCCGGGCAGGTGTCGACAACGGAGTCATCCAGTCTCTTCTGATAGCTCAGGAGAGCTGGATGGTGTCCGCATCTCAGCCTGGCCAGGTGGACTCTGTCCTCGCGAGGAAGGGAGGATTCGGAAGGATGGATTTCGGGAGGTCGTGCATGCAGCTGCGTGTTGTCTGTGAGTGAGTGGATGGATCGGTGAGAGATATGAGTATGGATGTGCTTCTGGAAGTTGGTTCGGGGTGGGCAGGGAGGGAGAGAGGACAATAATTGTGTGTGATACCGTGTGCTGGGTGTTGTTTTGATATTTCTTGGTGTCTGTGGGTGTGTTGCCATGTAGTTTAGTGGGTGGTCTTGGTTCGTGGAGGCTGCTGCCAGGAATTGAGTGCCTCTCATGTCCAGATGGTCTTTGACTTTGAGGATTTTGGTTTCTTGATGTAGGTGATCTGTGGGTGCAGTAGCTGTGCAGCCTGTAATGATCTTCAGGGCTTTGTTTTGAATAGTCTGTAAGGTCTTATGATGTGTTTCAGCTAGGTTAGAAGCCCAGGCTGGGCTTGCGTATTCCATCACTGATCTTATGTATTGTTTATATACTGTGGTGGTAGTTTCTTTGTTGTGTCCAAATTTTGTGTGAGCAAGTGACCTGAGGGCGTTAAGTCTGGGTGTCAGTTTCTTTTTAATGTTTGTGGTGTGCTGTTTGAATGTCATATGAGTATCATATGTTACTCCTAGGATTTTGGGTGTGTGTGTATGTGTTAGGGGTGTGTTGTTTATGGTGAGTTGAGGGATGTATTCGTGTTCTCCTGTCCAACTTGTGAGCAGGGTTGCGGTGGATTTGGCTGGGGCTAGATTAAGTCTGTTTGTAGTGCACCAGCCATGTAGTGTGTTGAGATAGGGTTGAAGGAGATCTGTTGCTCTTTTTGGGTCATGGTGTGTGCATGTGAGTGTTATGTCATCTGCATAGGAGGCTAAGTTTATTTGGGGCGTATTGGGTGTAGTTATATCGTGCATGTACAGATTGAAGAGTGCGGGCGATAGGACGGATCCTTGTGGGACTCCGTTTGGAAAGTTTCTGATTTTAGAGGACTGACCGGCAAAAGATACGTGTGCACATCTGCCTGCTAGGAAGTTGGCCAGCCACCGTTTTGTGTTGTTGTGCATGTTTGTGTTGTAGATTTTGTTTGTTAGGTTGTGGCGGGGGATGGCATCGAAGGCTTTACTAATGTCGAGTGTGGCTAATAGTGATCTGTGTGGTGGTCTAGCTGAATTGATGCCGTCGAAAGCTCTTTGTGTAAGGTCTGTGAGAAGAGTGTTTGTGGAGTGCAGTGGCCTAAAGCCATGTTGTGTTGGAGCTAGGGGTAGGTCAGGTGTAATTAGTTGTAATACTAGGCGTTCCATGACTTTGGAGGGGGAGCAAAGGAGTGTGATGGGGCGGTGCGAGGAGGGTAGCGTGGGGTCTTTGTTGGGTTTGGGGAATGTGATGATGATACCATGCTTCCAAATGTCTGGTATTGTGTTGTGTGAATAGCTGTAGTTTGATATGTTAGTGAGTGCTTGTATGCCTTGTGGTCCCAGGTGTCTGAGGTGTATGTTGCTTATGTTGTCTAGGCCACAGGCGGGTGAGTGCTTGAGATTGTTGATGATATGCTTTGTCTGGTGATTGGTGAAGGGTGTATAGTCAGGGTCTGTGGGGAATTGTCTCTTACGTCGGATGACACGTCGGTCGTCTTTGTGAGGTTTTAGGTGGCTGACATGTGAGAAGTGATTGATGAGAGTGTTTGCTTGTTGTTTACATGAAGGAGTAGAGTCTGTTGTTGTGATTGCAGCATGTGATTGTGTTGTGTTGCTGTTGGAAAGTGTGATGCTGTTTAGTGTTTTGTATAGTTTTTTGGGGTTTGTTTTGTGATCAAGTGTTTGTAGGAAGTTATTCCAATTTAGTTTTTGTTGTTCTTGTATTTTGTTGTTAGTTTGGGTGTTGAGTGCTTGAATTTATTGTGTGATGTCTTGTGTGTGGGGTGCTGGGGAGTGTTTCAGTATGTCGCGTTGTCTGATGAGGTTTTGAATTTCTGGTGTGAAGTTGGGGTTGTGTCTTTTTCTGTTACCTCTTGGAATGTGTTTCTTGTCAGCGTTTTGGATAGTTTTATTGAGTATGTGTACAGCATTGTTGATGTTAGTGATGGGTGTACTGTTTAGAGTTGTGAAGTGTTGTTCTGTCTCATTTGTGAATGCTTCCCAGTTAGCTCTTTTATAATTGGTGTATGTGTGTTTGTGGCTAGCTGGGGTCAGCAGGTTCATCTGCAACAACAACCTCTTCCCCACTTTCTGAGGATTCAGTGGGGTCTTGGGGAAGTGGGCGGCGGGGAGGTGCACTTGCCCCTTGCTGTCTTTGTGACGGCCTACGCCGCCTGACAGGAATCTGAGCAAGCTCTTCCTCTAGCTCTCTTATTTCGGCTTGGGAGGGGGCATACTCGTCTCCAGACTCGTCCAATGCCGAGTCAGTGTCACTATCAGGGCTGTCAGTGTCGTACAGTATATCCATGACCTCCTCTGTACTGCAGGGGCGGGTAAGGTGGGCACTATAACGTCGAGACATGGTGTTTCACTCGAGAGGGTGCGCGGTAAACTGACCATGAGGTGTGGGAAGGCGGGTGCCCTCTCCCGTCCCCGCGCGCGCACGCGTATGGACAAAACGTTTTGGAATTAGTCCGCCGGATCCCAAAGTAGTTCCCATATAAATCTAGAGCCATTCTGAGACTTACGACTGGAGCTATAAGGGTGACGCGTTAGGCGCGTCTCTGGGGCTGTGCGTTACATACATAGCCGACGCGTCAGACGCGTCGCTGGGGCTCCACGGGTTAAGTACAGTAAACTTCCGTTAATCCGAAGGGCAGCGGACCGGCCCTCGTTCGGATTAGTGGATTTTTCGGATTATCGGACTTTACCCCTATGAACCTGTGTATTAATGGCCTGACGAAAACATTGAGGCATTAGGCCACCCAAATGACACACACACATATCATATGTTCATGAAATCACTTCAAAAGTTTACCATTGTCATTGTAGCCTATTACCTACTTCAAAACATTCAGATTAATGGTCAAAGGAATCTGCTGATATAAACGTCTTCTTCTTCTTCTAAACACCATATGTCCGCATCGTCTACTAGCGAGTTTGTCTTGCTCTTGAAGATCAGATCAGATGTGGTTCGGGAAGTAATGCCTTAACAGTTAACTGCACTTCCCTGAGAGGTTCTTGTAATTTTCCTTTTGTGATTTTCCTTTTGTGACGTGCTCTGTTATATTATATTGTATTGAAAGCACCCTTGTCTTGTTGTCTTGAAAGCACCCTTGGGACGCTCCGATCACTGAACTATAAATAGTAGCGTATCGGAACGTCCAAAGGTGCGTTTTCAAGCTCAAGACTGAATGCGCTTGCAGAAAATGCGGTGCAAGCCAGTAGCGCATCGGAGCGTCCCAAGGATGCGTTCAAGAGCAAAACAAACTCTCTAGCAGACGATGTGGTGTTTACGTTTATATCAGTAGCTTCCTTTGACCATTAATCTGCATGTTTTGAAGTAGATAATAGAGTACAATGACAATGGTAAACTTTTAAAGTGAATTCATGAACATATGATATGTGTGTGCTCCATTATGTGTCATTTGAGTGGACTAATGCCTCAAAAAGGGGACTTTGGGACTTCTTGAAATTCGGACCATCGGGTGAATTCGGATTTGGCCTCAAATTGAAAAATTCGGACTATTGGGAGATTCGAATCATCGGTCGTCGGATTAAAGGACTTTTACTGTATTTTAGAGATTCCAAAGCAATGTCCAAGATATATCATAGGGATTTTGCCATTGTTCTAGCAATAAGGCAGAGCTTGTCTCATATTTCTAGCGATATTGTACATGTTCTACTATCTAGCAGCTTTTGAGGATTTGTCTAGCGGTATTTTGTGAGCTTAATTTGGTAACTCTGGCTGTGGCGCCAGTCTACAGACTTCAATAATTTCAGACTCAGACTAAGAATTTCTCTCTTCGTAATGTTAGCACTCTTATAAATCGTTTTGCCGGATGAGGTGTCGTTCAGATAAACAGGATCACTGAACACATCAACAAAGGTAATTCAAGTAGGATTAGGAGCCCGTGAAAAGCTTGTGACCGATCGATACTTCAGGTACATTAGTATACTGTACTTGGAATCTCGGCGCTCCAAATTTGTAACTTTGAAAGTCACTTACAACTGTATTTCTCTATATCCCACAATCTGTTCAACTAATGGCGAGGTTCGTATAATGGCAGGCCGTTTAAGGGGTTGTTGTTGTTATTGTTCCCCAGACTGTCTGTACTTTAATCCTGGCCTTTCAAACTTTATAGACCCTGTCTGTGCTTTAATCCTGGCCTTTCAAACTTTATAGACCCTGTCTGTGCTTTAATCCTGGCCTTTCAAACTTTATAGACCATTGTTCAAATATTTACCTTGATCTTTCCTGAGTTTACATGGGTATTTTGGACCAATCAGACAAGTACTGGTATTAGATTAAGTACTACTGGTATAACACAATTATAATTGATAGCTATAATAAACACTAAATAAATTATTTCAATAAATAGATTTTTTGCTGTACCTGTAGTTCTTAATTTTCTCTATTCCCCAGCCCCCAGCCAGCGTATGTGGGCACTGAAGACCCTGCGTAAGATAGTGACAACAGAGCTAGGGTCGGGTCTCAACATCCGAGCCCTCCTATCGGCCTCCTACTCATCCAGTTCCACCCCAGCTCCTTCACGACCCATTTCACCCGTCTCGTCCATATCTCAGGTAGGGTAAATAATTGGCCACTTCAGGGAGTTACAGTTACAGTAACTTCTTGTTGTAGCACAATAAAGGCTGGTGTGGTGCGGATACTGCAGGTACAAGTGCTGCAGGAGGACTTTGTAGAGTCTTGCTAAGGCGCTATACCAATATCAGCTACAATGATGACATGATAGGGCAGTGTTGTGACAAGACTTTTTTTTTTTTTGTACTGTACTACAGTAAAAGGACTGAAACCACACACTCTGTGGATCAAGCAATCTTTAAACTTGTATATGTGGAGACTGATATATTTTTTTTTTAACTTTCACAGTTCATGATTATTTCTCTATTGTAGTTTTTCGATACTAATGATAAGCAATTTAATTTACAATCAATCGATCTCCAGTAAATTCTTCATCTCTCAGAATATGGTATGTCAGGTTTTCTTAGGCGTAACTTCTGATTGTTCTGTTCAATAAGCAAAAACTTGGTATCACAAATGTCCTTAGGCAGTGTTTCATTCACTCTTCAAAATATATGGCTATTAAAATGTAAAACTTGCAAACTAAACAAACCAAAATTGGGACAAGGACAATATAAAGTCAAATTAAATTATCAAAATCGCTATGTGGAAACAACGCTTACTAAAATGAAAATTATTAAATAAAAGAACACAATCCACCACATAGGGTGTACATCACTACATGAGCAAGTTAATCTGTTTCCCAAGCAAACCAATCGCACATATAACAACGCACTATCGTCACGTTAAAGGAAGTAGTCAAGTTTGGGAAGTCCGTGACGTTCTGGCAAATTTTACTAAACTCTGCATGAATAAAGAAACTACATGTTAAATGTCAAAATATTATTTAAAATCAAATTTGCAACATGACAAGACATTAACAATAGTAAAAAATACAAATATTGATAAGATATCTATACTATTACAAAATAATATAAAATACAGTACAGCACTCACTAACGATAGTGCTATCGGGTAGGTACCTGTAAGCATAGCATGCCTCAAGTGACCCCTATCAATAACTACCCTACAAATAACCTACATTTATAGCACAAATAAACTAAGGAAATCGCAAAAGTAAGCAATTGATACTATCGACAATGAATACATATAATATAAAGAGAAATAATTGCAAAATATGAAGTAACAACAGATTTAAACAAAGAGTACTCTTTTAACAAGAACAATAAATTTAAAAAATCATCAATATTAATAATAATAATAATAATAATAATAATAGAAAAAGAAAAAGATAAACAATAAATACAGACAAAAAGTAAGCAGAGGTTATACAAGAAACTTCAAGTTAAAAATGCTTGATTAAAATTATTGATGTCAAATTTTAGAATACAGTCACAATAATTGACCCTAAAAAGATTAAATTTATGGAACAATTTACTTGCCTCAAAACCTCTGTCCACTAAGAGTCTGTATAGTAACCTAGCTCTAGCCCAAAAGTCATCTACTTTAGTGCAGATTTTACAAAATCTTATTAATTGGGAATAAAAACAATTATAAGTGATTTTACTATCGATATTACTACTAGGGAAAGGAAAGTTTATTACGTTAAAATTAAAATCATCAACTTTGTGATATACTTTAAGTATGCACTGTTCATTAACAATCTCTATATTTATATCAAGAAAATTTTCAACTTTATAATTTACGTTACATTGTGTGAGGGGAATAGAATTAGGGTAAATAAGTTTAGCAACTTGATTAAAATTTAACAAATTGCAAACAAGAATATCATCAATATATCTACTATTATTACTTAACAGTTTAGCAAGTGCTAATTTTTCTTACTACTGTCAACTAAGTCTTTTATATATTTAAATTCTAAAGCAAGCAAGAATAAGTCTGCAATTAAAGGGCTAGCATTTCCACCCATAGGAATTCCTAATATTTGTTTGAAAATGTACGGCCCGAATCTAACATAAGTATTGAAAAGGAGGAATTTAAGGGCATCTTTAAGTTTAGTTCTATCAAAATATACAGAACTAGTGGGAGTAGAGCTAAGTGATGCATTATTAAAATATGTATAAACATTTATGAAATAATTACCATTCCTAACGAACCTGTCAAAGTGCAAATCTATAATAAAGCAAAGCTCTGAATATACTAAATCTAAAGGCAAATTGGTATACATAGTTGAAAAGTCGAAGCTATGTACCGAGGTAACTTTCGGCATGGTATTTATTTTATCAATAACTTCTAACGAATTGTCAACACTCCAATAATAGTTAATGCCAGTTCTTCTCATGATGGTATTACAATATCTTTTATGAGTACTTTTAATGTATTTTAAGCAATTTACTACTTGTTCTGATAGAGTTTTAGTGGTAGCAAATTTTGCTCCGGCAATAAAGCGATATTTATAAGGTCTTTTATGAAATTTAGGTAACATGTATAATTTTGCAATGCACTTGTTCTTATCAGAAAGTTTAATATCAAATATTATATTTTTCTTGGTATGTTCATCGATTAAGTTATCAATATTCAGATTATTTTGAATTTCATAAACAGAATTACCGCAAATATTTGTACGTAATATGTTACCCTTAATACCTAATTCTTTTTTCATATTTTCAAGATAAAATTTCTTACATGTGAAGCTATAATTATTGCTGGCTTTATCTACTGTAGTGATTACAAAATGTTTATGTAAAATTATTAAATCAGCTTTAAGCTTATTATAATTATAGTCTATAAAATCTGAAAGATTAAATTCATTTTTAAGCGAGAAAATTTTATTTCTAATTAACTTAATTAATAATTTAGACCATGCTTCTAGTTCTCTCGCATTGCAGCACGCAATTTTTAACAATTTATCTTTTAATTTATTGACTGAAAAAACAATATCTTTTAAAATTATGTCCCATGTTACTTTATTACTCCCTATTCTAAATTTAAACCCTTTACGACATAGCTCCGCTAATTTGTCGTTTGCAAAATGTTTAACTAGTTCTACATCACCTGTTAATATGTGACATATCGGACTATAAATGAACTTTGCTAGTACATCACGTCTGCTAGCTGGCATATCCATGACTCTTTCACACACGCATTTATTATTATTGAAAATATCATTATCTGAAAGATTTCCTAAAACTTTATTATAATTACAAATAATAGACCCAACAGGTCGTTCATATGAATACACTATTAATGGTTTGAAATCTTTACAACCATCTGGTACCATGGACTTAACTTTCTTTGAATTAATAAGACTGTTAACATTAATTTTGTCTAAAATTTTAGAGGAATAATTTAAAGTGGACATGACTTTATCTTTAATACGGTTATCTTTGGATTTCTTAGAATTAGCTCTAATATATCCCATAAAAGCAAAGACTATATTCTTAAATTTATTTGTGAAATTATGTTTATTATTTAGAATATTTTCTATAAAAGGAGCAAAACTTTTCTTTTGTAGGCCTTTCAATGAATCTTTTAATTTTTTAATTCCGAAATTTCGATATAATGAATATAAATTATTAACAATAATTATAATATCAGACCTGCTTTTCTTTTTATTAAATGTATTTAGTCTTCTATTACCGTGTCTACCAGGTCTTCTGTTTAAAACAGGGAAGTTAAAATATGGGTTATTAAAATCGTTTTTTAATAAATCTTTATACAAAATGTTGCCTACATTTTTTATTTGATTGTTAAGTCCAAATGGATAGATGGTCATTAATTTTCCAATCCAATAATTTTCTCTATCTAAAACATTTTGATTACTTTGAACAATTTCTATAATTTTGTATTTACAATCAAATTTAGTACAATCTGTGTTAAAATGCTTATATAGAAGAATCTTGGAGTCGATGCCGCTCTTAATTCCTGATCTATGCCCGTAGGCTCTTTCTCTTAAACATTGCTCCGTCTTTCCAACATATTGTATACCACATTTCTCACAGGTTATTAAACAGTGATTCTGTCCCACAGGTGTCGTCTGCCCCGCAGTCTCTGGCTCCTCCGGCCAATTCTTCCCTCAGGTATGATATAACGATAATAATATTGTATTACTGTACCATAATGTACATAAATACATTCAGGGTGAGAGTTTTTTATAGTGCCTGAAAACTAAGCTTTATGTGATATAAAATAGGATCTTCACCAATTTTATGGTTGTAAGACGGTAGTTTTGCCCATCTATCTATAATTTTTTTCAGCTACCATACATGTAAAACACACGTGTGTTGCTCATTTCAGGGGCAGTACGGAGAGCCTGGAGTCCTCTGCCAGCTTCCCCAACAAGCCTCTGCCAGCCCCTGAAGTGAAGCCCACCCCAGAGATGCCCCTGGTGAGCCTCCTTAAAGGCTTACCCGAGGCACTACTCAGGCAGGCGGAGTATGAGGACCCTCTGGTGCGCGGCGGCAAGCACCTCATGCACTCACAGTTCTTCAAGGTCAGTTGGTTAATCCTTTTCTGCCATTGGCATCCATTTATCCTCAAGGATGCCACTACTGTTGACTTCAATTTTGCAGGTGCTTCAAAACTACTGTATAGTTAACTATAGTGCACAATAATTTTAGCAGGTACTGGTGGGTGAACTATGAACTAAAATTAACTAAAATGCACAATAATATAAATAGGTGCTGGTGGTTAAACTATTATGTGAAAAAAGAAGTGTTCAATATCATTACCATACAGTATTTTACACTGGGGGATAAATTGAAGTGTACAATCTTAGCCATGGGTGCTGGTGGGTATGCTATAAATATATAATTAAGTTGAACTAAAGTGTACAATAATATTGACAGGTACTGGTGGGGTTGGCATGTGACCTGGAGCTGGACGGAGGTGTGGGGTCGGGTGAGGCTCACAAGTGGGCCTGGTTCCGACGTTACTGTGTGGCCAGCAGGGTCCTGAAGGCTCTCATTGACCGCACTCCGCTGCCTCAGGGATTCTGCGCTGATGTAAGTGGGATTTTATCATATACACCCGGCTTCAATAGTTCACTGATAACCCTGATAAGAAATTTGTATAGTCCAGAGAGAAAATCATAAATCATTAACTGTCTTAATAGTGTAATGCATAAGTGCGCAGAATTTCGGTGTGAGTATCCTAGGTTCGAGTCCTTGGAGTGCCACATGTATTTGTTGATTTCATTAATTGAGTTTAGAAGTAAAGTTGGTTGGTAAAGAAATATTAATCTTTCTAGAGAAAGGAATGAGCAATAGGTACCGGTACTGTCTGGAACAGTTAACAACTATCCTTCCGAATCCTCCCTCCCTCGCGAGGACAGAGTCCACCTGGCCAGGCTGAGATGCGGACACCATCCAGCTCTCCTGAGCTATCAGAAGAGACTGGATGACTCCGTTGTCGACGCCTGCCCGGGATGTAACACAGCACCCCATACCATTAAACACATCATAGAAGACTGCATTTCACACAACCACTTACGCCAACAACACAACCTACACTCAATGAGAGCTCTGTGGGAAAGCCCGATCGTGGCCATGGCCTTCCTCAGGGACTCGGGGCTGTTCGGCCAGGCAGCTTAGGGAACAACAACAACAACAACAGTTAAAAACTGTCTAGAATCTAGATAAAGTGTTTCAGCTTCGATTCCATAGTTTTTTAATAAGGTTGTTGGTGAACCATTGAATCAGCGAATATGTTTCTTTCACAAGTTTACTATTGAGTCACGTCATGTTCTGGCATTACTGTGTTACCTCCAGGGTCCTCAAGGCTCTAATTGACCACACACACCTGCCTCAGGGATTCTCCCCTGATATATGTTTAATGTACAGTATAGTTCAGTATCATCATAAGCCAATTTTCCTTCTCAAGTTTGTTGTGAGTGAAGTAAATTATTTACCTGTCCTACTGCTTACCTAAGGGTGAAGCAGGTTAGTGGATGGATTAGCCGAACACCACTGTAGAAAAATAGTACTAAAAAGATACATACTGTAGAGGGCCTCAGGGTCGGACTGACACTAAATTGAGTAGACAGCCCTGTAAGTCCTTCAGTTAACTGGTATGGGTTGTCCCTCTTACAGGGGATGGGTCCAATTGGTGCGTTTTGTTTATGGCCACCCTTAACGGGAGTTAGGCGTCGGGCAATAGATAGATAGAAAGATTAATTCATTGGCTATTGAGGTACTTTCTAACCTTAGTCAATTTTCTTTGTTAGCCAACTAAAATGATAAGGATTCTAAGCAAAAACAAGATATTTTTTTTTTTGGAATGGTTAGAGTACTTCCTTGATGGTGTGCAATATGAAATGTAAGAAATAATTGTATTTAGAGCCAAAAAAACACTTTGTTTTATTGAAATGAAACTAGCATTATTTTCTTATTGCTTGTACAGGTTCAGAAAAAGCTTGGTGAGATGGTTGGTGAGGGAGAGGCCTTGTCCCTGGAACACGAGGACCACACTCTCTACCTACACCAACACGATGAACAACTCCTGCTCTGGTTCAGCAGGTTTGTAACATTGCACTTTTCGTTCTCAGGGTATAAGGGAGCCTTCATCTATGGTGGAGAAAAAAAAAAATATGCCCCATGCATCCTACTGTGTGTCGCACAAGGTGACTAATAGGGGGGATGGCGCTAGATTTATGGACCAACAGCCATTGCTATATAATGAAGCCTTGCTTTTGGGGCTGGCTTGGTGTGAAACTGCTGAGGCTGGTGTGGAACGGATGGTTGCCACAGGGGACTCTACTAGTCTTACCTGGGTGTTGTTTTGGCACCACGCCTGAATCGGCCATAGTGCTCACATGATGGGCAGCGCTGTGACAGGACTTCATTGTTCTTTGCCCAAGTTGCCTAATGGCGGCACACTGGCAATGCGATGGGCGTGCCAAGTGGAGGTCACTGCGATGGGCATTTCACTAGCAGAGTTTTTGACTGCGAAGGGCATGTCAAAGGAAAGAGTTTGGAATGTGTTGTATTTGTTGGGTGTAGTGGTTGGGTACTGTGGAGGATGTTTGGGGTGGGATGTATGTATATATGATTGTTAAGGGACCCTGTATATTTGTCAAGACATGGACCTTAAATAAGTGCTATGAATGAGTGACAGAATTTTATACCGGTACTCGAACAGGTCCATATATAGTTTCATGGTAAGCTTATGAGTTTATCCTCTTATTAAGTTATTAGAAGTGTGTAAAATCATTTATTCTCATTAATACCTGTTATGTTGGTAAAGTACAACTATAGTCCATTCATTATAGGTAGGCCAGAAATTGCAACCCCATAACATCTGTAACTCAAAATGGCCTGGAGCAAATGAGCTGTAAATTTCCACACCTATGCCCTATCTGACTCTTCTCAAATGGTAGTAATATTGGCTCGATTACTCTAGTCGTTTTGGAGTTATAGAGGTTAGAGGTCAAGATTTTTGGCCCACCTATAATGAATGGACTATATAATTCACTACATTAATTGTCCCAGGTTCATGTCTTGCCAACTGTACATATATGATAGCATGGTTCATCTCCTTCCAGACGACCAGAAGATTGGACCCTATCATGGGGAGGGAGCGGCAGCATCTTTGGGTGGGGTCATAACCACCGGGGCCAGCTGGGTGGTGTGGAAGGGGCTAAGGTCAAGCTACCCACACCCTGTGACACTCTCACCGCTCTCAGACCCATACAGCTCATTGGCGGTGAACAGACATTATTTGCCGTTACTGCAGATGGAAAGGTATAGTGATGATACAATAGGATTTTGAATCCTGCATGTTTTTGTCCCACAGTACCCCCAAGTTCTACCCATTCATATATCCCGTGGCCAGATTAACTCATCCCGCGAATGCGGAGGGCTGAAGTCTATATATCTTGGGTGAATCCACCTGTATTACACTGAGTTATCTTGACCAAACCGATTCATGAACCTCATATCTGTTGTGGATTTTTTTACTGGTATACTAATATACTGGTAATGTCGATTGGTTTCAAGCAGATTGGAAACATGAGTTCAGCTCTGCCGCTTTCGTTTACGTAATATAATACTGTTAAAATAAACTATTTTACAGTACCATGGTTTAAGCCTCCTCACACGGCTGGACTCGATAAGAGTCCATATCGAGTTTTCTAGGAGACACACAGGTGGCCTCCATTGACCCATTGCATTATTACATGGCTTAAAACCACTTAACACCGCACTAGAGAAAGTTTTGTTGTCTTACCGGATGGTCCGTGAAACCAACAAGAACAAAACCACATAGCCAGTTAGTCAGCTGACTCTTTCTTGATTATGGGCCTCCTGCAAGCTTGCATTGATTTTCTGTAGTCTCAATCGATGTATGAAAGAAGTTGACAGTGACTTAAGATTGGTTACAATGGTGAAATAAATCAATAATCAATATAAGCCATAATAATCCATAATCAATAATCAATTGTTGAACAAATGTAAACAGACCATAGCCAGAGCCGCCATTACTGCATCGCCGCATCCAGACAATTCTCAGTCACATGACAAAACACTCACTTTTATTTTCCATCTCACACAATAACCGCCTAATGTACAGTGTTCTAGTCTTCACCCATCGCAAGATAACAACGAGTACTGCCTCTGGTGTGTAACCTAGGTTAGGCCATTTAATTGCAGATATAATGTATACTGTATATATCCGAAAATTACAAAATTCGAGCATGCGCAAGAATCCAGGCTCTCAGCGGCCATAACTGGCTCAATTATTTTTGCAATAAAGTCATAACTACTTGGTCTAAAGTGTTCTAATCTTCACCCATTGCAAGATAACAACGAGTACTGCCTCTGGATATATATATAACTTAGATTAGGCCATTCTTTTGTGTATTTATAAGCGTGCCAAAATCACGAGAATTAAATTTTTCATCCTGATCAAGCACACTCAGAAAGGTTTAAAGCCTCGTTCAAATATGGTTAATATAAGTTAATATGTTTATTGGGAATTTTGATTTATAATAATAATAGTAAGGGCCAAAGCAAACTTCATTAACCCTCGTCACATGGAGGGGTTTGAACTTTCGTGGGGTTGAGATCCGGGTGTTTTCTGTCAATTTTGTGATTGTCTTGTATTCATATCTCCACAATGGCCTAACCTACGTTAGATATATATCAGGATATAGCACTCACTGTTCTCTTGCAAATGGTGAAGAGTAGAACACTACACCAAATGATTCTTGTTTGATAGAGAAAATAAAAGGGTAAGTTTAGTTTTGGCATATTTCTAGGTTAAATATGGGAGTTTCAGGAATTTTGTCATATTTACACACAGTAATCATATCCCTGCAAAGAAATGGTCTAACCTAGGATTTTATACAGGTATATCAGGATGTAGAAATTGCTGATATTTTGCAAATGATGAAGACTAGAACATTGTTCACTAAGTGATTGAGGTTAATTGGCAAAATTATGTAGCTAGTTTTGGCTGTCGTCTGCTTATGTGTCACTTTTTTTTTCCACGTTCGACAGGCACACGGCTTCAGCTTCTAAATACAGTACTCTTGATTTTTTATTATGGATATTTATTGAGTATATTCATTATTGGTTTATTTCACCATTGTAACCATTCTTATGTCACTGAACGCTGCCTGTGTACATCAATTTGTGGCCACACAAAATCTTGACCAAAGTCCATCAAGGCCATCCAAATTCCTTACCATTTCTACTAGACTTGGTCTTAGCGACTGCTAAGATTACGGCCCACTTATATGGCAATAGTCCCAGCTGATTGAATTATGCAACAGTGATTATTAAAACCTTTGTTAAGAATAACTAATTAGTACAAGAAGGAACATTGGACACAGTCGCAACAGCCAATCATCTGGAATTATTGACATATACAGTATACAGGTGGTCCATTAGTTTCTCAAGAGTTGCTGAAACTGAGTATACTGTAGACGATATTGGATAGCCTTGATACGCTCAGTTAAGGATTTGTGATGTCCTTGATGAGCCTCAATGTCGGGCTTCACCGTTCAATGGTTAGCGGTTGAATGTACAGGCTCTCAGCCTATGCCCGAGAGGTAGTAGTTGGGAAAACAAAAATTGATTATTGGCCAGGTTGTTTATGTTTAGAGGTTTTGAGGATAATGATAATTAATTTAGACAAATTATTATTGGTACAGAAATATTGAAGGTAACCTCTCTTCCTCCCTCTAAGGTATACGCCACTGGCTATGGAGCCGGCGGACGATTGGGTATTGGAGGGGTAGAGTCCGTGTCAACCCCTACTCTTTTGGAATCAGTACAACACATAGTGGTGCGGAAGGTGTCAGTCAACTCTGGGGGCAAGCACTGTCTGGCGCTGACAGCTGATGGTGATGTGTACTCCTGGGGGGAAGGTGACGACGGCAAGCTGGGGCACGGCAACAAAAGGTACAACGTCAAACCAAAGTGTCTCTTTGAATGACTGAATTGCGAGTGTTGAGATGAGAGGGGATCTAGGCATTGAATGTGTCAGTTTTATGATGTGCAAAAGTATGTTGAGGCGTGATAAGTAGAAACAAGGACAACTTAATGAAGATAAGTATAAGTGTGAATGTACAAAAGTACGTTGAGGCGTGATAAGTAGAAACAAGGACAACTTAATGAAGATAAGTATAAGTGTGAATGTTTGAGGTGGCAAATAGGTGTAGACGTGGCTGAGATAATAAGAATGGACATTAGGAAATTGGGACTGAATTTTGATGCAGCACTTAATTGTGATACATACAATTATGCCACAAGGTAAATAAAGCAAATGTATGTTGGTATGTCCCAAGTCCTTTAAAAATAATGATGATGATCTAAAAAAAAAAAAATCATATTTCATTGTTTACCTACTGTAATTGATACTAGTGAATAAAGGATAGAGAAAATATCATAATACAGTACTGTACTAAAAATAAGGCAATTCAAACCTGAATATACATTATGTGCAATTTTCCCTCCCCTCTCAGCCCGTACGACCGTCCACGCCTAATAGAGACCCTACAAGGTAAGGGCGTGACAGAGATAGCCTGCGGGGGTGCCCACTCTGCCGCCATCACCTCCACCGGGGAACTATACACCTGGGGCAAGGGTCGCTATGGTCGCCTGGGCCACGGAGACTCAGAAGTTAGTCATTCTATATTTATGAAGACAGACACACAAGTATTATTTTCAGCATTTTTTTGTTGTGTTAATGTATTCTGATATATGTTGCCTTTATATTGTCTTTGTCCCAGTTTTGGTTTGTTTATTTTGCCAGTTTTACATTATAATAGCAGTTTCTACTTCAAAGTATCATATGATAAGAATTCATCCACCAAATATAGTCTAGCATAGCTGCCAATATCAATAGAATAGAATCCCAAATTGATGCCAAGAAGAAATACTGAAAGAAAACTACCAGACAAAAATGCCATTATAAAATTGCTATAAAAGTGCTTGTATGATTGCCTTGATACAGTAGAACCTCGTTTACCCGGCATTCAGAACAGCGGCACCCTCAAAACAATGGCACCAATCGGCCAGGTATTAATTAGGTATAAAATCATAGAAAATGCGGCGAAAATGAATTCAAACCGCCCGCCATGCGCATTGTCGATCGCCGACACACTCGGCGCCGTCTGCTTACTCTTTTTTTTTTGCTAGAAGACATAGGCCTAGCCTATACAGTACATCTCCACAAAGAAATGACCTAACCTACTGTATGTTAGATGTATATCAGTCAGCAGAACTCATTGTTATCTCTTGTTTGGCTTTGGTTACCACTGTGCCGAACGGTCAGCAACACACAAACACACACACACACACACACACAGCTGACTCGAAGCAGTGACCACTGATACAAAACCACATAACCTTAGCAACAAGTTGCCAAGTCACTAGCTAGCCAGACCAAGAAATGGTCTAACCTAGCTTAGATATTGACTTGCTCATGTAGTTGTGTACACCCTATGTGGTGGATTGTGTTCTTTTATTTCAACATTTTATTTTATTAAGTGTTGTTTCCACATAGCGATTTTGATTAGTTCTTTTGCATTTATCTTGTGTCGTCCCTGTTTTGGTTTGTTTATTTTGCAAATTTTACATTATAATATATCAGGAGGCAGAAATAACATTTACCTAAATAATAAAAGTTGTTTTGGACCCGTGGGTCACTGCTTCGAGTCAGCTGATGTGTGTGTGTGTGTTTGTGTGTTGCGGACCGTTCGGCACAGTGGTAAACAAAGCCAAACAAGAGATAACAATGAGTTCTGCTGACTGATATACATCTAACATAGGTTAGGTCACATCTAATCTAGGTTAGGTCATTTCTTTGTGGAGATATATAGGCTAGGCCATAGACTACAGTAGATCTGGACTGGACACAAAAATGGAACTTTGCAGTAAGGGACCCAAAATCTGAGAATGAATTCCCAAGTTTGAACCTCGAAACTGCGAAAATATAAAATTTTCGCAGTTTCGAGGTTCGAACTTGGGGGTTCGTTCTCTGATTTTGGGTCCCTTACTCCAAAGTTCCATTTTCGTGTCCAGTCCAGATCTACTGTAGTCTATGGCTAGGCCTATGTCTTCTAGCAAAAACAGAGTAAGCAGACGGCGCCGAGTGTGTCGGCGATCGACGATGCGCATGGCGGGCCTATCTATAGCCTAGGCCTAAGAGTAACTCTCGATACAACGGAATTATGGGTTACTCGGCATGCTCTCTCTCTCTCCCCCCCCCCTCCCCAGCGTGCCGGATAAACTAGGTTCTACTGTATTATGAATTTACCCATTGTTTATGTAGAGTGTGTTACCAAGCAACCAGATGGGTCTGCCTATGATCCTTAAGGGGGCCCACCTCGTTTTTCTCTATCTCTGGGTTGTATCCATTCAGCCCCATTCAGCCTACTGTTTTAAGACGTTTATCCCCATCCAGGTGTCTATTTTTTCCTGGCGAGCGGTAGCGAGCCAGCATATTATTTAAAAAAAAATTGACAGCAGGCTAAATTTGTACATTTTTTGATAGAAAAATGTCTCCAGCATAGCCGGATTTCTTCATACAATGCTGGCTCGCTATCGCTCACCAGGAAAAAATCGAAACCTGGCTAGAGATGAACGTCTTAAAACAGTAGTCTGAATGGGGCCGAATGGATACAAGGCAGAGAAAGAGAGAAAAGGAGAAAAAAAGCAGGTGACCCCCCTTAACTGTCCATCCAGTAGCTATGCCCATCAACTGCTAAAAGGGTACGGTAACATAAGGAAGGCTAAAGTAATCACTGCAATAATGTTGCCCAGTAATAATAAAAAATAAATAAATAACAAATAGAAAAAAAAATAATAATAATAACGTAATAAAATAAAATAAAATAGAAATAGAAATAGGAAAGGTAAAAAAAAAATAGTAATAAAAATATAATAAAATAAAATCCAATATAATAGAAATAGGAAAGGTGGGTATCGGGCCTGAGTAAATAGATAGCAAATAGTAATGATTTATCCAAAGATTGAGCATAAGCAACACTTCTTTCTAAATATTATTATACAAGCTATTGGAGTCTGGGATACTCAACCTCTATTTTGATAAGAATCCTGTTTTGGTGGTGTAATGGTTTAGATACTTATGTTCTGGTTGTGGTGTCCCGAGTTCGAATCCCGGGAGGACCATATGCTTTCATTAGTTTATTCAAGTACATTGGGGTTTGTAATTGATGATTAATGTTAAGAACGGGGTGTTATTTATGATTAGATTGATATCCAGAATTCGAAAATGGATATTAATTGTGATCGTGACTTTGGTGACCCTGGTCTCTAGGTCTTCTCCTGGATGACCTAGATGTGTGTGAACTTGTATTTTGTTTTTGTGTGTTCATTGTTTTCTGTTGCGTTATCCCTATTCTGGCTCTGTCTTGAGGAGTTGCCCCCCCCCCCCCCCAAAAAAAAAATTGGGATTGGGCCTGAGTATATAGATAGATAGATAGAGTGTAGCCTTTAACTGTGTTGGTGGTGTAATGGTTTTAGATGCTTATGTTCTGGATGTTGTGTCCCGAGTTTGAATCCCAGGAGGATCATATGCTTTCATTAATTTATTCAAGTACATTTGGGTTTGTAATGGAGGATTATTGTTAAGAACGGGGGGTTCCTTAATTATTTATTTTTCACTGATAGTTCTATCTATCTATCTATATACTCAGGCCCAATCTCCATTTTTTTTTTTTTTTTTTTTTTTCTTTTTTAATGATAATAAACGAGATAATTTCTTCTCTAGAAACAGTAGATTTTCAACCTGCATTCTGAAAGCCTCACTCCACCACCATACTTATCAACCTACATTTTCTTCAGGACCAGTTCCGGCCGAAACTGGTAGAGGCACTGATAGGTTCCCGAGTGGTGGACGTAGCGTGTGGTTCTGGTGACGCTCAGACACTCTGCATTACCGACGACGACAATGTTTGGTCCTGGGGCGATGGGGACTATGGCAAGCTGGGACGAGGGGGCAGTGATGGATGTAAGGTCCCTATGAGGATAGACGGACTGGCCAACCAAGGAATTATCAAGGTCAGTAGTTGCTAGATGGACCAAGTACTAAGAAGGTGTATGAGTTTTGGAATGGAAGACCATGCTTTGAACATTGAATTTGGAGTGGTTGAGTGGATAATGAGAAGTACTTTTAGGTGGTACGGTCATATTCAGAGAATGGATGGGGAGAGAATGCCAAGAAGTTTAGCAACTACAGTAGTTGTGGAAGACCACCTATCCTATGGTATGGGAAAAGAAAGTGGAAAATGTATTGAAGAAAAACTTCCACAAAGTTAAAGGGGCTTTATGGCACAGGCAAAGGAAGCATGTCTTGATAAAGTAGCCTGGAGATGAAAAATAAATACATACAGACAAACAGTAAGCTGGGATTATTTGAGAAAATTCAAATGCTGAATTAACATTAGTGATATAAAATTTAAGAATACAGTATAGTCACAATAATTGATCTTAAAAAGATTAAATTATACAACAATTTACATGTACTGTATCAAAAGCTCTGCCTACTAAGATTCTTTATAGTGACCTAGCTGTAGCCCAAAAGTCATTAAATCTTACTACAGTAATTGGGAATAAAAACAATCCTATGTTATTTCAATTTCAATATTACTACTTACAGTTTCTTACAGTTTCTTACAGTAGATCCTCTGGAAAAAGGCAAACTAGGCCTGTGTATCCAGCTCAGTGCCAGTACTTGCACTGCTACGGTCGTTCACGGTGTTGGCGGCGGTGGTAGCAGACCCAAATTTTTTACTATTCTGTATTTTTGTTTTACTGTATAATCAAACTTCAAATCTAGTACTAGGGAAAGGAAAGTGTATTATGTTAAAATTAAAATGGTCAATTTTGAATGTCGACAATGTCAACAATTGAATGAATGGAGAATGCTAGTGAATAGATGAGTGTAAACGCTGTCGTTTGGGAGAGAGGGCCAGTTAGACTAGATAATAGTCTGTCAGGCGCCTGGCCCGGGGAGCCGGTGGTAGTGAAGGGTGCGCCTGGAAGCATGGTGGGCGGGCTTGTGGTGGTACAGCTTCGCTGCGGGTCTGCCTGCGGAAACCGGAGCCTCTCCGGCGGATCTGGGACCTGAGAATCTTTTGCTAGGGACCCCAAATGGGCCTGGGTCTCTAAGTATTTCTCCTGGACGACCTAGATGTGTGTGATTTTGTGTGTGTTTTTTTTTCTGATGTGTTGTGATATCCCTGTTCGGGCTCTGTCTCGAGTCGGTCACCCCCATAAAAAAATGAAAACAAAAAATAAATAAAGATTAAAATAACTTGGGTAAGTGCCAGAGTATATACATACATACAATTTTGTTTATATAGTTTAATGAGCAATATTCTAGTGAGCACTGTTCATTATTATTTTGTATGTTTATATCAAGAACATTTTCTACTTAATCATTTATGTTTACTTGTGTGAGGGGGATGGAATTTGGATAAATTTATGTAGCAACTTCATTAAAATCTTACAAATGAGAATGTCGTTGATATATATACTATTATTACTTAATAACCTTGAAGGTAAATACGGGGAAGAGCAAGGTTATGGTCTTCGAAAGGGGTGAAGTCACAGAGTGTGAGGTGAAGCTGAACGGTCAGGCTATGGAGATCGTCAACTCTTTTAAGTATCTGGGCAGTGTGTTGAGTAAAGATGGGACTATGGATGAAGAGGTGCGGGAGAGGGTACAACAGGGGAAGAGGGTTGTAGGAACGCTAAAAGCAGTAACAAGAAATAGGGTGGTCAGTATGGAAGTGAAGAAGTCCTTGCATGACAGTGTGGTAATCCCGACACTGACTTACGGAAGCGAAGCATGGACGTTGGTTGAGAGACTCAGACCAAGAGTGAGAGCAGTGGAAATGAATTACTTAAGGAGTGCGTGCGGAGTTACATGGAGGGATAGACAGACTAATGAGGAAGTAAGAAGGAGGTGTGGTGTGGAGGTAGATGTGCTGGAAAGTGTGAAAAGGAACAACTTGAGATGGTTCGGCCATATGGAACGTATGGAAAGCGAGAGAATGACTAAGAGGGTGTACGAGAGCGAGGTGGAGGGACAGAGGGGGAGAGGTAGACCGAATATGAGGTGGAAGGATGGAGTGAGGAACTACATGAACGAAGGCGGTGCTGGTTGGGGGGAGGGGCGTCGACTGACTGGGGACAGAGGTGCATGGGGGCGGTTCGTTCGTGGCCACCCCTTCGGGGATCACGGCGTCAGGCAATAGATAGATAGATAGATTACTTAATAATTTAGCAAGTGATAATTTTTTTGGTAGGTTATTTTTCTTGCTACTGTCCCTGCAATCAAAGGGCAAGCATTTCCACCCATAGGAATACCTATTTATGTTTTGAAAATGTAAGGCCTAAATTGATAATGTTTAGTTTGCAAGTTTTACATTTTAATATACACTTGTATGTGTTTTAGGACGTGAGACTGTAACCACATTCACTGTGGACAAACGGTCTTGAAACTTGTATGTATGTGTTTGTTTCAGGTTGAGTGTGGGTCTCAGTTCTCTGTGGCTCTGGCTCGGTCCGGGACAGTGTACACTTGGGGTAAGGGAGACTACCATCGCCTAGGTCACGGTACAGATGACCATGTGAGGCGGCCACGTAAGGTCACCGCGCTACAGGGCAAGAGGGTCATCAGTATTGCTACAGGTAACACATTATTCATATAGCTAATTTGATTTTGTCTATGGCTGACTGTCAATACTATGCCTACATCAGCTACAGTGAAGACATGATGGGGTAGTGTTATGGCAGGACTTTATTGTATTATACTGTACTCCAGTTGCTGAAAACAATGTATGTACAATAATGGAAAATTATGCTACACCATTGTATGTATGTACAGTATGTGTCCAGAGAGGTTGCAGGAGACGGAGCAGTATGGGAGTGTGGCCATGGGATCAGGTGAACAAAGTTTGCACATTCTAATATGTACAAGGCCATCAAAACACCAATAGAATCAATATTGTACATAGTGTTGTATCGATAATATTAATGGTAATTTGTGCAACTCCACCACTCCTCCCTTCCTCGCGAGGACAGAGTCCACCTGGCCAGGTTGAGGTGCGGGCACCATCCAGCTCTTCTGAGCTATCAGAAGAGACTGGACTACACTCCTTGAGAGCCCTGTGGGAAAGCCCAATCGTGGCCATGGCCTTCCTTAGGGACTCGGGGCTGTTTGGCCAGGCAGCTTAGGGAACGACAACAACAACAACAACTCCACCTCTCAAATTTTCAATCTTCTGAAATCAAGTACTGAACTACAATATACAGTAATAATTTATTCAGTCATTGCCTGTTGGATTGTTATATACCCTAACATCTTTTTATTAGGTAATGTCTTTAGTTTGTTGATTGATTGATTTTTGGTTTGTTATATGGTGTGTATTTGCCAGGGTCACTCCATTGTGTGTGCTGTACTACGGAGGGTGAGGTGTACACGTGGGGTGACAATGATGAAGGTCAGCTGGGAGACAGTACCACCAACGCCATACAACGACCTCGCCTCGTCATGGCTCTACAGGTATATTTCATGCAGTTTACCCTATTTTGTGCTTCCCAAAAGTTAGGTGCGCTCAACCGTCTCCGTGGGCTCACACTGGTTCTTCACCCCCGCACAGCTTCTTGCTCTGTATCGGGACACAGTGCGCCCATGTATAGAGTATTGTTCGGAGGTTCCACCCATAGTGCACTTCTTGAAAGAATAGAATCAAAAAGCATTTTGCCTCATCAACTCACTTCCTCTTACTAGTTACTAGTTCTGCCTTAAGGCAGTGCAAGACTGCATACCATCGAAAATACGGCGTCCAGGCCATAATGATAAGCCCAAATGGTGGAATAAATATTTCACACTGTCTGCTTGCTAAAAAATTTGCTAAGGATAGATTAAAATCCTCACAAAATGACGAAGAACGGGTGAAATTTGTAGAGCTACGACGCAAAGCCAAAAAGTTAATTAAGCAAAGTAAAAAGACCCTGGAGTTACATGTTGCGAATCAAAGTAAAACAAACCCGAAAGAATTCTATAGTTATATCAGAAAGAAAAAAGTAGTTACTTCAACTGTTGGATCGTTAGTCGATGAAAATGGAGAATACACCAAAGACGAAGTACAAATGAGTAATGCCCTCAATACCTTCTTTGCATCAGATTTTACAACCGAAGACCTCAGTGATATCCCTACACCATCGCTGATTCAGATTGATAATTCAGATGTTCTAAGCAATATCACCGTTACAGAGAGAGAAGTATTGAATTGTTTAGATAAACTCAAGGTAAATAAAACGCCTGGACCTGATACAATCTCGCCTAGAGTTCTAAAGGAAGCTAAGAATGAGCTCTCCAAACCACTGACATTGCTATTCAATGAATCCTTGCACTCTGGGACTACGCCTGATCAGTGGAAGCTAGCCAACGTAACACCGATATTAAAAAAAGGCAGCAAATCCCTACCCAGTAACTATCGTCCAATTAGCTTAACCCCAATTGTATGTAAAATGCTAGAAACGGCCATAAGAGACAGACTCGTAAATCACTTGGAGGCAAATAACTTACTTAAAGATACTCAACACGGCTTTCGTAAAAAACGTTCCTGTTTAACAAACCTCTTAGACTTCTTCCACGATATCCTCAACCTCTACGATGAGAGTAAAGCTATAGATATTATATACCTTGATTTTCAAAAGGCCTTTGACAAAGTTCCCCACAAACGTTTACTGCTAAAACTAAAAGCGCATGGAATACAAGACGGTGTGTTGAAATGGATAGAAAATTGGCTCAGCGACAGAAAGCAAAGAGTAGTCATAAACGGTAAGGCATCTAAATGGACCAATGTAAGTAGCGGGGTACCCCAGGGATCGGTACTAGGACCAATTTTCTTTCTAATTTACATCAACGACATAGATGAGGGTCTCATCTGTACAATCTCAAAATTTGCTGACGATACAAAAATTGCAAATAGCGTACTCTCAAAAGAACAAGTTGACGATATGCAACACAATCTAGATAAATTGTCATGTTGGGCCCAAATTTGGCAAATGAGTTTCAATGCGGATAAATGTATAGTACAGTACTGTACTACATATCGGATACCTAAATGAGAAAGCAAACTATTCGATGAATGGCACTCAGCTTAAGAATGTAAACAGAGAAACCGGTCTGGGAGTAACAATATCGAGTAACCTAAAACCGAGTCAATAATGTTCAGAAGTTGTTAAGAAGGCAAACAAAATAATTGGCTTTATAGGCAGGTCATTTGAGCATAAATCCAAAGAAGTTATCCTAACCCTTTACAATTCCTTAGTCCGCCCTCTTCTGGAATACTGCGTTCAATCCTGGTGCCCTTATTACCAAAAAGATATAAACAAGCTAGAACGAGTTCAACGTAGAGTTACCAAAATGATACCTAGCCTAAAGAACTAAATGGTTTATACGAAGAGCGTCTTATAGAATTAAATCTATTTCCTTTAACCCAGCGCAGATTAAGAGGTGACTTAATTCAAGTGTTCAAAATCATCAAAGGCATCGACAATATGAACTGTAGTTAGTACTTCACTATCGACCAATCTAATTACACGCGGGGAAACGGTTGCAAAATTATTGGTAAATCTTTTAACTCACACGAATCTAAGAATTTCTTCTTCAATCGAGTTGTCAACTTGTGGAATGGGCTTCCCCCGAGACGTTATAGAGTGCAGCACCGTTGATTCATTTAAACTCCGCTTTGACAAATATCTCGCATCAAACCCGCGACTGACTGCGTTTGTAAATGAATAACTTTATTTTATCCCCCCCTCAGTTACTAACCCATCTGTCCCCTACTAACTTCCTAATCCTGCCACGGACATTAGTTCCAGGGCAGTAGTTCCCTTTCCAATGTTCCCTTACCCACTCTAAACCACTGTTTGGACACTTGATCCTCAGTGTTTTGGAGGACAAGCAGCCTAGAAGGGTCACTAGACCTGTTGTTGCTTGATTTCCTTTGTACTCCTTTGTACTCCCTACAATCCCTTTCTACGTGTCGCAATGTTGTATCTCTTCCGCTCTTCTATCGCTATTGCAACAATCAGTGTTCTTCAGATCTTTCTCAGTGCATACTCAAAAACACAAAACACAAAACCACCACATAGAATGTTCATCACTATATGAGTAAGTGAATTTGTTTCCAAAGCAAATTAGTCGCACATATATTAGCATACTGTACTCTCGTCATATTCAATGAATTAGTAAATTTGGGAAGTTCAGTATGTTGTGATAAATTCTGTGTGAATAAAGAATTTACAATTTAAGTAAAATATTCTATACAAACTGATAATACTGCATATTATAATAGTGATTTGATTATTTTTTTTTTGTCTTTATATTGTGTCTTTATATTGTGTCGTTGATTGATTATGTATGTGTGGATGAACGAATGAAGAAATCTGTGATGGATGCTAGGGTGTATAGGGGTATTGGAGGGGGTCTGTCTGATCATTATGTAGTGGTAGCTAAGGTTAGGATACAAAAGAAGTGGATGAGGAGAGCTGGAGGGAGGCGAGAGGAGGGTGGAATGGTGAGGAGGGTGGAGAGGTTGCAGGCGGAGGAAGTCAGGGAGGAGTACAGGAGAGCAGTGGAAAGACGACTAGGTGGGTTCGACCTGGAAGTTATGGAGGAAGTGGAGGAGATGAGCAAGGTGTTTAAGGATGAGATCTGTGCAGCATGTGAGGAGGTGTGTGGAGTGAGGAGAAGAGGGAGGGGAGTGAAAGGTACAGCATGGTGGACAGAAGAGGTAAGAATAGCTGTGGAAGAAAAGAAGAAAGCATATAGAGAGTGGTTGGGTAGTAGAGGGAATGAAGATTCCGAGAGACAGAAACGAGCGAGGTACGTGGAGAGTAAGAGGGTGGTGAAGAGAGTAGTGAAGGAAAGTAAGAGAAGAGTAGATGAGGAATTTGGAAGGAATCTGAGTGTAAAATGGAGGGAGAGTAAGAAACTGTTCTGGAAAGACGTCAAGAAAGTTAGGGAAGGTAGGAAGGGAAACAGTACGGGTGTGAAAGATAATAATGGGAGAATGCTAGCCGAGAAGCAAGAGAGAGTCGAAAGATGGAGGGAGTACTTCAGTGAGTTGCTAAATGTAAGGAATGAAGAGCCAGCAAACATAGCTGGATATGGTATGGGAGGGAGAAGAAGAGAAGTAGTGGAGGAGGAGGTGGGGATCAGGAGGTCAGAAGTGTGGGAAGCCATGAAAAGAGTGAAGTTGGGGAAAGCACCAGGAACAGATGGAGTGTGTGGGGAAATGTTGAGGTATGGTGGTGAGATAGTGATAGAATGGGTATGGAAAATGTGCAAACTAGCATGGGAGAAGGGGAGTGCACCCGATGACTGGAAGACTGGCATAATAGTCCCCCTATATAAGGGCAAAGGGGAAAGAGGAGTGTGTGGTAACCACCGAGGAATATGTCTTCTAAGCGTAGTAGGGAAGGTATACAGTAGGGTAGTGATTGAGAGAGTGAGAGTGAGAATGGAGAAATGGATAGGCGACGAGCAGGGAGGTTTTAGGAAGGGAAGAGGATGTGTAGATCAGATTTTTACCCTGAATTGTGTTGTGGAGAAGTATCTGGAGAAGAAACAAAAGGTGTATGTTGCCTTTATGGACTTGGAGAAGGCCTATGACAGAGTGGATAGAGAAGGTTTGTGGAAAGTACTTAGAATATACGGAGTAGAGGGCAAGTTGCTGAAAGCAGTGAAGAGCATGTATGAGGGTGCAAAGGCAGCAGTACGTGTGGAGAGTGAGCAGAGCGAGTTCTTTGACCTGAATGTTGGTTTGAAACAGGGGTGTGTGATGTCCCCGTGGTTGTTTACTGTATATATGGATGGAGTCATGAAAGAAATACTATCAAGAGCAGTGGATGTTGGTGTATCGCTGAAAAGGGAGGGAATTGAGTGGAAGCTACCTATACTGCTGTTTGCGGATGATACAGTTCTGATGAGTGATAATGAATGGGAGTTACAGGGTCTGGTAAATGAGTTTGGAACAGTGTGCGAAAAACGGAATTTGAAGGTAAATGCGGGGAAGAGCAAGGTTATGGTCTTCGAAAGGGGTGAAGTCACAGAGTGTGAGGTGAAGCTGAACGGTCAGGCTATGGAGATCGTCAACTCTTTTAAGTATCTGGGCAGTGTGTTGAGTAAAGATGGGACTATGGATGAAGAAGTGCGGGAGAGGGTACAACAGGGGAAGAGGGTTGTAGGAACGCTAAAAGCAGTAACAAGAAATAGGGTGATCAGTATGGAAGTGAAGTCCTTGCATGACAGTGTGGTAATCCCGACACTGACTTACGGAAGCGAAGCATGGACGTTGGTTGAGAGACTCAGACCAAGAGTGAGAGCAGTGGAAATGAATTACTTAAGGAGTGCGTGCGGAGTTACATGGAGGGATAGACAGACTAATGAGGAAGTAAGAAGGAGGTGTGGTGTGGAGGTAGATGTGCTGGAAAGTGTGAAAAGGAACAACTTGAGATGGTTCGGCCATATGGAACGTATGGAAAGCGAGAGAATGACTAAGAGGGTGTACGAGAGCGAGGTGGAGGGACAGAGAGGGAGAGGTGGAAGGATGGAGTGAGGAAGTACATGAACGAAGGCGGTGCTGGTTGGGGGGAGGGGCGTCGACTGACTGAGGACAGAGGTGCATGGGGGCGGTTCGTTCGTGGCCACCCTTTCGGGGATCACGGCGTCAGGCAATAAATAGATAGATAGATATTGTGTCGTCCCAGTTTTGGTTTATTTATTTTGCAAGTTTTACATTATAATATTGTGATCACCGGGCAGAATGGCCAAATAAATTGGACTCATTATTAATTCAGCCAACTAAATTAATCTACCTTCAGTCTAGTTGTCAATACTAATGAAAAAAGTGCCCTGAAATGTTATCCTGCCATAAATTATAAAAATATAATTCTAATCTCTTTTATATCTATTTCAGGCTAAGAAAATCAACCGTGTGGCGTGTGGGTCGGCTCACACCTTAGCTTGGAGCACCAGTCGAGCCGTCAGCACCGGTCGCCTCCCATCAGAGGTCCCCATCGAGTACGACCTCCTCAAAGAACTGCCTCTGTCTTCCCTCAGGAACAGACTGGTACGTATTGTACACTATACAGTATCTGCTTTTAACTTTTATGTAGGGCTAATGATAAGGGGCCATGAAGATAACATATTCTGGGTAGGTATACATTTGTACCTCTTTTTGTATTATTGTATAAATATATATAAGTGTTTATGTACAGTATGTGTATTTTTAAATAATTGTACGTGTTTGTGTGTTTTGGTACGAATGTATGTCTCTATGTACGTACTTGTGTATATTTCTATATGCATGTAAATAATAGTGTATTTACCTATTTGTATTTACCTATTTGTAGTATACAGGAGTTGAGCTTTTTAGGCTCGTATTGTCCCGCTTCCTGAGTTACAATTATCTAACTTTGCCTTAAAAATATGAATGTTTTTGGCACACACCACTTCCTCTTCCAACTGATTCCACTTACTTATACTTCTGTAAGGGAAACTATACTTTCTCACATCTCCTTTACATCTTCCTTTCATTAGTTTATATCTATGCCCCCTAGTTCTACCATTATCTTTCACAATATAACCCTTCTTGTCCACCTTTTCGAGTCCTCTCACACATTTGTACATCATTATCATATCGCCTCTCTCCCTCCTATCCATTAGAGATGGTAAATCTAATTTCTTTAATCTCTCCTCATATGGTAATTCTCTCAGTTCTGGTATCATCCTAGTTGCAGCTCTCTGAACCTTCTCCAGCTTCTTTAGATGTGGTGCCCACACCACTGCCGCATACTCCAGTCTTGGTCTCACCAATGTTTTTATTATTTTCTCCAGCATCTCCTCGTTTATATAGTTAAAGGCTATTTTTATTCTGTTTAGCAGTCCATATGTTTCTCCCACTATCTTATTAATATGATTCTCAGGTGAAAGATCACTCCTAACAGTTATCCCTAAGTCCTTTTCTTTCTCTGATGGGTTAATAGTGTTTTCTCCTAACTTATATTCCATATGAGGCCTTCTTTTACTTACTCCCATTTCCACTACATGACATTTATTTGTGTTAAATTCCATTTTCCACTTCTTGCTCCATTGATCTATCCTATCCAAATCCCTCTGTAATTCCCTACCACTGTTTTCATCTTCTATACGCTTCATGATCTTGGCATCATCTGCAAACATATTCATATATGCATTTATATCCTTTGGCATGTCGTTAATGTATGTTAGAAACATTATGGGAGCCATAATGTGCTTTGGTACAAATGTATGCTTCTCTTTATAAATATCTGTGTCTAATTGTATATGTAAGTACAGTCTATCCTCCTATAACACAAATTCCTACAACGCGATCCTCCTTTAACCCTTGTCTAGCGGGGTGTTTTGGGCTATTTTGGGCATATTCAGGCCCTCCTGAATGATCAATTATCAAGTATCTGCATGAAAAAAAAATTATTTAGCAAAAAACTAGGCACTAAAAGCTTCAAAATGAGACCAGAACGAGCTACGTAGCACTCGTGGTTCTCATACAGTGATACCAGTAACATGGGAGTTTAGCGTATTTCGGCATATTTTTCCTAGCTATGCTCACTACTGGCTACACTGCCGGCCTCTTAAGAGCACAGGGAACATGAGTTATTGGGCGGCGGTAAGCCCTGGGAGTCGGCTGTCTGGCCCGCTGCGGTCCTGGCCATTTGCACTCTATTTTAACCCTTTAAAAGCCTTAATAATTCTCCTAACTTGCTGCAAATTGGTGCACGACTTAAGTCGAGCGCCGCTCTTTAAGGGTTAACACGAGGGGGGGGGGTTCCGATAAATAGTACATTTATTCAGTTAATCGTAGCCATGATATTGTAGATTCAAAAAATGTCTAACCGTCTTGGTGGTGTAATGGTTAAGGTGTCTAAAAATCTGTGTGTGATAACCCGGGTTCGAATCCTGGTGGATCATATATATGCTTTCATTAATTTCATTGGAGGTGTTTGGTGTTGTGGTGAAATTAATGAAAAATAGAATATATTCATACATTTTGATATATTCTAGTAACTAATATGTTCTAGGTCTTTCCTAGGACCGATCGGTCACTTTTATTTACCGCCGTATTGCCGCCGTATGTATACGCGATCACATAGCGTGAATTTCATGTAGTGCGAGGGTCGGATCGACCAATTTTTCTTCATTAGTTTTAAGGTAAGTGATGTTTTTTTATATTTGTTAATAGTTTGATGATATCTGGTAGGTAATACAGTATAGGTGTTTGTTTAGCAAGAAATCTGTAAAAAAGGGGCAAATATGTGGGGTGCAGACCCATATAGAATTATCTCCATATACTGTACTGTGTTATTCCTACAACGCGAATTCCTACAGCGCGAGGGGCTCTGCCGCCCATATTGTTTTGTTATAGGAGGATGGACTGTACGGGTGTATGTTTTTTGGTACGCATATATGTCTCTATATAAGTACTGTATGTATGTCCAAATATATTTGTGTGCCTTTTTATATGGCTACTGTATGTGTGCATAATTGTATATGTATGTGTAATACGTGTGGTTAGGTATACATGTATGCTGTTATATATACGAATAGTTGTTGTTGTTGTTGTTGTTGTTGTTGTTGTTGTTGTTGTTGTTCCCGTTGTTGTTCCCTAAGCTGCCTGGCCGAACAGCCCCGAGTCCCTGAGAAAGGCCATGGCCACGATCGTGCTTTCCCACAGAGCTCTCATTGAGTGTAGATTGTGTTGTTGGCGTAAGTGGTTGTGTGAAATGCAGTCTTCTATGATGTGTTTAATGGTATGGGGTGCTGTGTTACATCCCGGGCAGGCGTCGACAACGGAGTCATCCAGTCTCTTCTGATAGCTCAGGAGAGCTGGATGGTGTCCGCATCTCAGCCTGGCCAGGTGGACTCTGTCCTCGCGAGGAAGGGAGGATTCGGAAGGATGGATTTCGGGAGGACGTGCATGCAGCTGCGTGTTGTCTGTGAGTGAGTGGATGGATCGGTGAGAGATATGAGTATGGATGTGCTTCTGGAAGTTGGTTCGGGGTGGGCAGGGAGGGAGAGAGGACAATAATTGTGTGTGATACCGTGTGCTGGGTGTTGTTTTGATATTTCTTGGTGTCTGTGGGTGTGTTGCCATGTAGTTTAGTGGGTGGTCTTGGTTCGTGGAGGCTGCTGCCAGGAATTGAGTGCCTCTCATGTCCAGATGGTCTTTGACTTTGAGGATTTTGGTTTCTTGATGTAGGTGATCTGTGGGTGCAGTAGCTGTGCAGCCTGTAATGATCTTCAGGGCTTTGTTTTGAATAGTCTGTAAGGTCTTATGATGTGTTTCAGCTAGGTTAGAAGCCCAGGCTGGGCTTGCGTATTCCATCACTGATCTTATGTATTGTTTATATACTGTGGTGGTAGTTTCTTTGTTGTGTCCAAATTTTGTGTGAGCAAGTGACCTGAGGGCGTTAAGTCTGGGTGTCAGTTTCTTTTTAATGTTTGTGTTGTGCTGTTTGAATGTCATATGAGTATCATATCTTACTCCTAGGATTTTGGGTGTGTGTGTATGTGTTAGGGGTGTGTTGTTTATGGTGAGTTGAGGGATGTATTCGTGTTCTCCTGTCCAACTTGTGAGCAGGGTTGCGGTGGATTTGGCTGGGGCTAGATTAAGTCTGTTTGTAGTGCACCAGCCATGTTGTGTGTTGAGATAGGGTTGAAGGAGATCTGTTGCTCTTTTTGGGTCATGGTGTGTGCATGTGAGTGTTATGTCATCTGCATAGGAGGCTAAGTTTATTTGGGGCGTATTGGGTGTAGTTATATCGTGCATGTACAGATTGAAGAGTGCGGGCGATAGGACGGATCCTTGTGGGACTCCGTTTGGAAAGTTTCTGATTTTAGATGACTGACCGGCAAAAGATACGTGTGCACATCTGCCTGCTAGGAAGTTGGCCAGCCACCTTTTTGTGTTGTTGTGCATGTTTGTGTTGTAGATTTTGTTTGTTAGGTTGTGGCGGGGGATGGCATCGAAGGCTTTACTAATGTCGAGTGTGGCTAATAGTGATCTGTGTGGTGGTCTAGCTGAATTGATGCCGTCGAAAGCTCTTTGTGTAAGGTCTGTGAGAAGAGTGTTTGTGGAGTGCAGTGGCCTAAAGCCTAAAGTGTTGGAGCTAGGGGTAGGTCAGGTGTAATTAGTTGTAATACTAGGCGTTCCATGACTTTGGAGGGGGAGCAAAGGAGTGTGATGGGGCGGTGCGAGGAGGGTAGCGTGGGGTCTTTGTTGGGTTTGGGGAATGTGATGATGATACCATGCTTCCAAATGTCTGGTATTGTGTTGTGTGAATAGCTGTAGTTTGATATGTTAGTGAGTGCTTGTATGCCTTGTGGTCCCAGGTGTCTGAGGTGTATGTTGCTTATGTTGTCTAGGCCACAGGCGGGTGAGTGCTTGAGATTGTTGATGATATGCTTTGTCTGGTGATTGGTGAAGGGTGTATAGTCAGGGTCTGTGGGGAATTGTCTCTTACGTCGGATGACACGTCGGTCGTCTTTGTGAGGTTTTAGGTGGCTGACATGTGAGAAGTGATTGATGAGAGTGTTTGCTTGTTGTTTACATGAAGGAGTAGAGTCTGTTGTTGTGTTGCTGTTGGAAAGTGTGATGCTGTTTAGTGTTGTAGAGTTTTTTGGGGTTTGTTTTGTGATCAAGTGTTTGTAGGAAGTTATTCCAATTTAGTTTTTGTTGTTAGTTTGGGTGTTGAGTGCTTGAATTTGTTGTGTGATGTCTTGTATGTGGGGTGCTGGGGAGTGTTTCAGTATGTCGCATTGTCTCATGAGGTTTTGAATATCTGGTGTGAAGTTGGGGTTGTGTCTTTTTCTGTTACCTCTTGGAATGTGTTTCTTGTCAGTGTTTTGGATAGTTTTATTGAGTATGTGTACAGCATTGTTGATGTTAGTAATGGGTGTACTGTTTAGAGTTGTGAAGTGTTGTTCTGTCTCATTTGTGAATGCTTTCCAGTTAGCTCTTTTATAATTGGTGTATGTGTGTTTGTGGCTAGCGGGGGTGAGTCTGGTTTTGGTGGTGATAATGATCGGGAGGTGGTCAGAGCCTATGGTTCTGACCACCCTCCAGGATGTTGTGGGGGCGAGTTCTGGGGAGCAAAAGGTGATGTCTGGAGATGATGGGTTATAGAGGGCTTGGTGAGGAATATGGGTATGTTGATGGATGTCGTTAAGGATGATGAGGTTATCGGTTTGGTTTTGTAGTACCAGCCCTCTGTCTGTGTCGGGGTTGTCGACAAACCAGGCCGACGTCTTGGCGTTGAAGTTACCACCCAGGATGATGTGTGGGGTGTTTGTGATGTGTTGTAAGTGTGGTCTGTATTCATTTGGTACTGTAGGGGATGTTTGGGGAGGGATGTATGTGTTTATGATGGTTATGTTGGAGTTGTTGCCAGTGCGTATTTTAATTGACTGTATTTCTGTTGTGTTATCATTTGGGGGGAGGGATTTGGTTTGTACACTGGTTACTATGTATGATATTTCTTTGTGTACCAGGGTGATGAGTCCACCGCCCCCGCCGACAGCCCGGTCTTGTCTGATGATGTGAAATTATGAAATGTGGGTGTTTTTTGTGTTGTGCAGAGTTTTGTTTCTTGTAAGATGGCAATGTGTATGTTGTGTTGTTTGATGAAGTGTGAGAGTTTGTGTTTCTTTGTGTTGATGCCATCTATGTTCAGTTGAAGAATGTTAATGTTATGTGCACGATGTATGTTGGGTGCTGCTGCACGAGGATGGGGTGGGGGTGAGGGAGGGGCTGGTGGTTGGGATGGGTGAGGTGGGGGTGGGGATTTGGGAGCAGGAGATGGGGGTTGGAATGGATTAGGATGGGGTGTGGTGTGTTGAGTTGAGGATGTGGAAGGTATGGGAAGGTTAGGTGGGTTAGGGAGGAGAGGTGGATGGGTTTTAGGGGGGGGAGTGGATGATATGGGAAGGTTAGGTGGGTTGGGGAGGAGAGGTGGACGGGTTTTAGGTGAGGGATTTGACTGGGAGAGGGAGGGGCATGAGGAACAGGTCCAGGTGTTTGTGTAGTGTTTCTTGGAGGCAAGTGTTGTGCAGGTGAAGTGGGTCCTACGAATAGTTGTATGTGTATCTATAGTACATACAGTGCACTACCCGAAGGACGCTGACTGAAAGTATGCAATTTCGAAGTACGATGGAGATATATGAAACTTGAATTTACAATGTATGCGGTTATTTCAAAGTTAAACGCAGTCCTGACTGCTATGTGGCAGACAGGTACCACTCCTCTTGACTGATAAAGGGGTCTGGTCACCCATATCTGGAAAGAGAAAGAGAACCGACAGGACTGCAATAACTACCGTGGTATCACACTGCTCAGTGTGCTAGGCAAGGTCTTCGCCCATATTCTAGTGGTGCAAAACCGAGGCCACCTGCTAAAGGAGCAGAGACTTGAGCAATCTGGATATACACCTAAGAAATCGACAATTGTCTGGATTGTGGCGCTCTGGGTGCTTGTGGAACGCTGACTTGAGTTTAAAAAATGGCTGCTTCCAGTTTATGTTGATCTCGAGAATGCATTTATTTGACTTTTGCACCGAGAGATGCTCTGGGAGCTGCTATGGCTACATGAGATTCCCGCGGCGATTATTTACTTGGCTTCTGGACTCTATACAGGAACAGAAAGTGCTGTCAAGTGTGGTGGGGAAGCATCATCCTTCTTCACTGTGAATTCAGGTGTGAGACAGGTGTGTTCGGTCACCTACACTTTTCAACACTAATATGGATTGGTTACTGGGCCAGACAGTCGCTGCGTCAGCTAGTTCAAGATCACAGATCTTGATTATGCAGATGATGCAGTGATCCTAGCGGAGACGTCGGATGTTCTCAGATTGGCCCTTGAGGCACTACACAAGGAGTCGGATCCGTTAGGTTTAAAGGTCTCTTGGACTAAGACCAAAGTCCTGGCATTTGGTGACATATTGGATGATACAGTGCAAGTGATGAGATGCGCACTAGTAGGCTTGGATGGTTTGGAAATGTGAAGAGGATGGATGAGCTAAGTTGGGTGAAAAGATGCAAGTCCATCAATGTGGGGGGAGCTGCACCAAGAGGCAGACCAAGAAAGACTTGGGATTAGACCTTACAATCTGATCTTGAATAAAGAAATAACGGACAAGTGAGGCAGCTCTGAACAGGGCTGGCTGGAGTGCAGCCATTAGGATGTGAGACCGGAACTGCATTCCGTCTTTAAATTTATGTACAGTATGTATGTGTGTACAGTATATATATTTTTTTTTTTCTATGTGAGTGAGTGAGGGAGGCAAAAGGCAGAACTGCCTGTAGCGAGTGCCTCCCCGAGTTGAAAGAGTGACGGGGCCAAAATCAAGGGACGTTCGAGCCAAAATGCCTGGACACACGGAGTTTGAAGCAATTTAAGTCATAGGAAGAGGGAAAGAATGATTCTGGGAGAGAGTTCCAGAGCTAAGCTGTTGAATAGAAGAAAGTCTGAGAGTAACTTTTCACTCTTGGGTTAGAGAGTTGCACAGAGTAGGGGTGGGATTGTGTTGCAAGACGGGTACCACGTGCCCTACATAGAGGGCATATATTCCTGTAATTTGCCATAGATCACAATTTTTGTTTACCTAATAAATTACTTTTAAAATTACTTTACATCTTCCACAGCTAAGACCAATTATTTCCCAGATCCATACTATTGAGGGATCCACCTTATTATTTTAATGAGTAGTCTTAAATTGCTGAGAATATGGAACTTTAATTTCCTTTGCTCTCTTCATGTATAACTTTTAATATTGGCTATATTATGTAAAATTTGCCTACTAGATGAGACAAAGAAAGGGGCGAGGGAATGCGAAAATGTTCTCCAACCCTAATAATTGAAACTTTAAATGTTGTTTCTGTTCGAACTGTCTGGAGACGGCCACCCCCAGCAATGGGGTATGTGCCTGAGTATATAGCCTACACATGTATGAATATATGTAGTTATATAATCTGGCACATACCCCACTTATATATAACTGCCTTGATGGTGTAGTGGTTAGAGTGTTTAAAATATGTATGTGGTAACCCAGGTTTGAATCCTGGTGGATCACATACTTACTTTCATTAATTTCTTTGGGAAGTGTTTGGTATTGGAGTAAAATTAATAAAAAATAAAATATATTCATTTGTTTATACAATATTATGAGGTACCTTTCCATTCTTCCAGGTACTGCTGCACCACTTCTCTGACCTGGTATGTCAGAGCATCTCCATGTTTGACCTGTGCTGTGCGTCCCTGGAGGAGGATGACAGAGATAGCCCCATGATGGCCAGGCTCAGGGCCATTATTGTATCCACCGCCAAGGAAACAGCTTTTAAGAAGGTAACAACCACACACTTTACCTATCTTCACTCATTAAGGGGATAGTGGTTGCTTTTTTGTCTTATTAATTAATTTATTAATATATTTTTTAGTTTCCTCACTAGACCTCCCTCAAAATTAGAAGAAAAAAAAACCTAGACCCCCCCCCCCATCAAGATGCCGAAAAATATGCCGGCTGAAGGCCGGTTCCTCTTATAATTACAGGCTCGCAATCGCTCACCAGGAAAAAGTCGACACCTTAACCCTCGTCTAGCGGGGGGTTTTGGGCTATTTTGGGCATATTCAGGCCCTCCTGAATGATCAATCAAGTATCTGCATGAAAAGAAATGTATTCAGCAAAAAACTAGGCGCTACAAGCTTCAAAATGAGACCAGAACGAGCTACATAGCACTCGTTGTTTTGATGCAGTGGTACCACCAACATGGGAGTTTAGCGTATAGCGGCTTATTTTTTCCAGCTACACTCACTACTGGCTACACTGCCGGCCTCTCGAGAACAGAGGGAGCATGAGTCAGTGGGCGGCGGTAAGCCCTGGGTGTCGGCCGTGTGGCCTGCTGCTCTCCCGGCCATTTGCACTCTATTTTAACCCTTTAAAAACCTTAATAATACTCCTAACTTGCTGCTTTTTAGATACGGACTTAAGTCGGGCTCCGCTCTTTAAGTGTTAATGGTCTTAAAATTTACAACAAAATGGAGCTAAACGTGTTAAAATCGCCAAACTAATGGGGCTATACACGAGGGAGAAAGGGGTCCAGAAAAACTACCCCATCTCCCCTTAACCCTTAAAAAGCGGCTCACCACATAAGTCGAGTTGAAAAAACTGGCAAAAAACGGGTGAAAAAAGGGTGGAAATCGAGTGAAAATGGGTGGGATAGTAATGATCCATACGTCCGACATCTGTGGCCTCCCGGCCCACACTAACTCCAGTTCCCCCACCGCGCGTGAGGATGACAGTGTAACCAATAGTTCGCTAAAAGTGAGCAAGGTAGCAAAATCAGCTAAACTTCCATCTTCGAGGTAACACTGTCAGTGCTCCACGAGTGCTACGTAGCTGTATGTGGCGTCATTGTGTAGCGATTTCCACCTAGTTTTCGGCGCAATACAGTTCCTTTCATACTGATGGTTGATATAGCAGTCAGAACGGCCCAGAAAGGCCCAAAACGGCCACAGAGCACCCGCTAGAGAAGGGTTAAGTACTCAATAAACAGTACAATCTCTATTATTTAGGTTTTAACATTCAGAGTTTGTTCTTGTCATTTTGGGGTAACATTATGAAGAAATTTGTCATAAATATAAGATGTCACCACATACCCTAACATGTTTTCTTTCACTCTTGTAAATGTAATGCCTACCTCTTGAGAAAACAGCAAAATCATACAAGCTTAACCCCTTCTGTACCGGTGACACCCTTTTCATTCTATTTTGGCAACAATTAGACAATTTTATTCAGCTTAAGAAGGACGTCTCCCAATCAAAATGCTAGACTATCTCGACTAATCTTGGTACTTACCATATATCCTTCGTAAGCTTCATAAAATCGTCTAAATGTAGCTGAAATAAAATAAAAAAGACGTCGCCGGTACAAAAGGGGTTAAAGGAGGTAAAGTGGATACTGTACTGTAATTATAAAGCAAGTTTCAAGTTTTACTGTAATACAGTAGCCAAAGGAAATGGCTACAGATATTGAATTAGTTCTTAACTTGTTCTTTGTACCCATTAATTACTCCTTCCATTCGTCTATACATTAGGCTACCATAGCACTGTTAGAATGTATGTTCATGCTCAGATTAATATGCAGGATTCGAAACTGCATAATAAATCGTAGGCTTGTGCATAATTCTTTAACTGTCTTGATAGCGTAATGCATAAATGCGCGGAATTTTGGTGCGAGTATCCTAGGTTCGAGTCTTTGGAGTGCTACATGTATTTGTTGATAAGTTATTTTGCCTTTATATTGTCTTTGTCCAAGTTTTGGTTTGTTTAGTTTGCAAGTTTTACATTTTAATTAGTATTTACAAATTTGTAATTACTGAAATCTTTCACTGTGTTTATTTGAAGGTTGTACAAGCAACAATGGTACGAGACCGACAACACGGCCCAATCGTGGAGTTGAACCGCATCAGTGTAAAGCGGTCACGGTCCCGGGGCGGCCTGGCTGGACCCGACGGTATGAAGTCAGTGTTTGGTCAGATGGTGGTCAAGATGTCTCTACTAACACCCGACGCTCTGTTCCTTCCACACAGAGTCTGGAAGGTCAAGTTTGTTGGTAAGGAGATATATTTACTTTCCCGGGTATTATATTATAATTGTTGGGTCTAAGTACATGATTAGATTAATATCCAGAATTCGAAAATGGATATTAATCGAGATTTTGTACTTAGCCCTTTAACTGTGTTGGTGGTGTAATGGTTTAGATCCTTATGTTCTGGGTGTGGTGTCCCGAGTTCGAATCCCGGGAGGACCATATGCTTTCATTAGTTTATTCAAGTACACTGTGGTTTGTAATTGATGATTAATGTTAAGAATGGGGTGTTATTTATTATATAATTGGAAAGAATTATATCTTGGTATAACATATTCTTGGGTGAGGGCTGGTCCTATCCAGAGTGAGGTTTTGCATCCTCTACCCAACCTTAGATGTTTCTTTCTGTCTCTTTCACTGTCCTACTTTTCCTTCTGTGGGCAGGGGTCTAGGAATCCTCCTTCACCTACTAGATGAGACAGCGTAAGGGGCGAGGGAATGCAAAAGTTGTCCTGGACCCTAAGAATTGGAACTTTAGATGTTGTTTCTGTTTGGGCTCTGTCTTGAGTTAGCCACCCCCAGCTATGGGGTATGTGCCTGAATATATACATACATGATGAACTGGTGAGTGATGAACTAAAATGATCTTGCAGGAGAGAGCGTGGACGATTGCGGTGGCGGGTACAGTGAGAGCGTTGCCGAGATGTGTGACGAACTAATGAACGGGTCCCTACCACTGTTGATCCCCACCCCCAATGGTCGAGATGAAGCAGGCACATCACGGGACTGCTTCCTACTCAACCCCCAAGCCAACACACAGCACCATATCAACATGTTCACCTTCCTTGGTATGTACCAGGTTAATTTTATTTATTTTATTTTATTATATATTTTTTATACGGTATTCTGTTGTGTTGTCCCTATTCGGGCTCTGTCTTGAGTCGGCCACCCCCATAAAAAAAAAAAGGGAAAAGTGGGGAATGGGCCTGAGTAAATACATACATACTGTATTACTGTATATATTTTTTAATTGGTTTAGTTATTCTTTTATTTTTATTTTTTTGCAACGGGTAGTCAAAGAGTTTGGTATGGTTTGTGGGAGGAGGAAGCTGAGGGTGAATGTCAATAAAAGTAAAGTGATGGTGTGTAATAGAGGTGCTCATAGTCGTAGAGTGAATCTAGATGTGAGGCTGGATGGGGAAATACTGGAACAAGTGGAGTGTTTTAAATATCTAGGAGGTATGATGAGCAGGAATTGAGGTATGGAAATGGAGGTAAAACACAGAGTATGTGAAGGAAGGAAAGTTTTCGGAGCAATGGGAAGTACAGTCGACCCTCGATTTAACGGACCTCGATACAACGGATTTCGGATTTAACGGAGTCTGTCCGTAGCCTGACAGTAACGGACAAATGTCCGTTACTGTAAAATTTGTCCGTTAGGTGGCGGGCACATATTAGTTTAAGGTAAGAAAAACAACTATATTTGTATCATTGAATTGTTTATTCTCTTCTATCTACTGTTTACCTATATTGTTTTATTCTCTTCTATCTAATTAGTTAAAACTTATACATAGAAACTTTAAAATCTTTATTATTTTGGCATATTTGGGCAAAACCAGAAGTCTGGAAGGACTTTTCCAGTAACGGACAAGCTTCCCCCCCTATTAGTCTGTTAAATCGAGGGTCGACTGTATGTGGAAGGTGAGAAATCTCGGAATGAAAGCTAAAAATGCTATGTATCAAGGGATAGTTGTACCAACAGTGTTGTATGGGGCTGAGACATGGGCTCTGAAGGCAAAGGAGAGAAGAAAACTGGATGTGATGGAGATTAGCTGTTTGAGGAGTACGTGTGGAGTGACTGGTAGAGACAGATTGAGGAATAAAGAGATACGTAGGAGAGTGGGGCAGCAGGAACATTTGTCAGGCTTACAAAGAGAATACAGTATGTGAGTCAGATACAAGGGGAGGTAGAGGGGCAGGAAGACCTCAATTTAGATGGAGAGAATGTGTAGTACAATCATTGGAAGATAGAGAAATCACTATAGATCGGGCAATTAATAGGAATGAATGGAGAATGGAGTTTGGAACAGTGTGCTAAAAACGGAATTTGAAGGTAAATGCGGGGAAGAGCAAGGTTATGGTCTTCGAAAGGGGTGAAGTCACAGAGTGTGAGGTGAAGCTGAACGGTCAGGCTATGGAGATCGTCAACTCTTTTAAGTATCTGGGCAGTGTGTTGAGTAAAGATGGGACTATGGATGAAGAAGTGCGGGAGAGGGTACAACAGGGGAAGAGGGTTGTAGGAACGCTAAAAGCAGTAACAAGAAATAGGGTGGTCAGTATGGAAGTGAAGAAGTCCTTGCATGACAGTGTGGTAATCCCGACACTGACTTACGGAAGCGAAGCATGGACGTTGGTTGAGAGACTCGACCAAGAGTGAGAGCAGTGGAAATTAATTACTTAAAGGAGTGTGTGCGGAGTTACATGGAGGGATAGACAGACTAATGAGGAAGCAAGAAGGAGGTGTGGTGTGGAGGTAGATGTGCTGGAAAGTGTGAAAAAGAACAACTTGAGATGGTTCGGCCATATGGAACGTATGGAAAGCGAGAGAATGACTAAGAGGGTGTACGAGAGCGAGGTGGAGGGACAGAGAGGGAGAGGTAGACCGAATGAGAGGTGGAAGGATGGAGTGAGGAAGTACATGAACGAAGGCGGTGCTGGTTGGGGGGAGGGGCGTCGACTGACTGGGGACAGAGGTGCATGGGGGCGGTTCGTTCGTGGCCATAGATAGATAGATAGAATGGAGAATGCTTATGTATATATGAGTGATAACACGGTCGTTTGGGAGAAGAGGTCGTGCGCCAGTTGGACTAGATAATAGTCCGTCAGGCGCCTGGCCTGGAGAGCCGGTATATATGAAGGGTCATGCATGGATGCGAGGTGAGCGGGCTTGTGGTGGTGAAGCTTCGCTGCATATTTGCCTGCTGAACCTCTCCGGGAGGTCTGGGACCTAGGAATCTTGCTGGGAACCCCAAATGGGCTTGGGTCTCTTGGTCTTCTCCTGGGCGACCTAGATGTGTGTGAATTTGTGTTTTTGTTGTGTTGTATTGTCCCTGTTCGAGCTCTGTCTCGAGTCGGCCACCCCCAGCTATGGGGTATGTGCCTGAGTATATAGATAGATAGAAGAAAGTGTGGGTGACGATAATGATAAGTGTGTCACTAATGAACCTCGCCTTGGTATCTTACTATTTCAATCATTAATATTAGCTATAGAATTTTTTAATGTTTGCATTTCTGTATGGACAAATAATCAACATTATTCATGATTAAATTTTCCTTTCCTGGTGTCTAGGTGTGTTGATGGGCATCGCTATCCGCACCGGCAGCCCCCTGAGCCTGACCTTGGCCGAACCTGTGTGGAAGCAGCTGGCGGGGATGGCTCTCACTCCTGCTGACATTACAGAGGTAAGTCAAGTACCGGATTTGTTGTATGTAGGCCAATCAGTTATCTTAAGGTTTTCGTAAGGTAAGGATGGGCGGCACACAATGGCGGAAGGCGGACGCAAGTTTTCAGGCTCCGGCATATGTTATGGGAATGGACAAGTAATTCACGGAATATCGAGTGCATACGGGGCTAGCAAGAAGAGGAAGGATTTGTGAAGTGTTTGGAGGATATATTGGTGTGGTGGAGGGGTGATATTATAGGTTTGACTCCTGCAAGGAGATAAAGAAAACCTAATATTTAGTAGTGGCCCCGTAATCATTGACGAACATGCCTATTACATAAGGCACCCTCTTCAAACACTCATCCGCCGTAGTTTGAATCTACCGCGCAGAGCATAACAAATTTGAGGAGCCTTCATCATGAGCACACGCGACCTCACTCATGGCTTCAGTCATTATGAATTGGGTTCTCACTACGAAAAAACTTCGTAAAAAATAAAAACAAAAAGAAAATAAGAATAACTATTCAATAAGCTTTCCATCATATCGTGGATGTACTTGTGTGGATCTTTGACCAGACGCTGATTCAGGCGTCATTCTTCCTTCACTGACATATCAAGTAAACCAAAATCCTCAATACATCAACGAATGGGAAGGGGATGGTCGGGAGGGCCCCAGTCGTCAATGATTACGGAGCCACTACTAAATATTAGGTTTTCTTTATCTCCTTGCAGGAGTCAAACCTATAATTTATTAGTGGCCCCTCCATCATTGACGAACATGCCTGATATCTAAGACTGGAGGGGGACATTCGTAATCATATCATAACTCTAGCAAAAGCAGATAATCAAACAACCACATAGTATTCTTACTTCAAAAAAATATATATTTATTGGCGCAGCACATATATACAAAAGGGGGGGTTCAAGCAGGAGCGTGCTTCAAAGAAGCCTGCTTGATAAAAAGGGTTAACTCTTGAGATTCTGTGAACAGATCTGTAAGTTAACAAAGGCACCCCACTCAACATAAGTGGTGAAAAATAAAAAATTATAAGTTTACATGTGCACATATAACCCCATAATACTAGTGGATATATCTTGCAAAATATATCCAATGCTTAAAATTAAATTGCTTTCACAGCTAAAACTACTCTAACAACACTGTTGTTTGTACTACCATTGTACTAGCACAATTTTGCTGCACTGAATAGTACAGAGAAATTTTCATATCACAATACCCATAACTAGTATCACAGCTCTTATACTCTAGCAGGGTCAAGGGTGTCCTATGTTACACTGACTGCACCCCCCCCCCCCCTTTTCCTTGAAATTAAACAAAAAGTGACTTAAGGGCCCCCTAGACCCTCTGCCTTAAAGCTATACATGGCAAGGAAGGTTTGTCTAGAGCTACTGACAGGTATCGAGTCAAAAACGTATGATTAGAGGCCCACAAATGTGTGGACGTAATATCTTCCACAGAAAAATTCTTAAGGAAACGCAAAGAGGCTGCCCATTTGCGTAAATCGTGGGCCCTACCCACAACGCCGGGATTACTCTCTTTAATGACCTCGACCAAAAGAGAAGCCAATCTACGTTTCAGCAAGCGCTTACCCGTACTTGCTACCCATAAAGCACCCTGGGGGTTTAGAGGAGCTACCCTCAAATATTTGGTTAGAGCCTGCACTGGACATAAATTATGATGCACCTTTCCCCTTTTCAACGCCGGCACCGTTAACTCTGAAAACACGTGTTCACTGTGCTCATTCTTGGCTATGAACCCCGGGGAAGGTGCAATGTGAATACACTCATTAAGCCTACCAAACCTGAGGCAATTAGGTGTGTTGCTCATCGCCGCCAGCTCAGACACTCTGTTCCCGGTGGCCAAAGCCAAAAGGAATACTGCCTTTTTTAATAGTAATGTAAAATCTGCAGTATTTTGGTACAGACGGGAATGAAGTAACGACAATGCTTTGTCCAGAGACCAAGTAGGCATGAGCTGACGGGGAGGTGGACGGAGTTTAAAACATGCCCTCATAAAACCTGTTTCCTCCGCGACTGGTATGGTGAGACCGGTAAGGTCCCAAAATGGCATCCTGATCGCTGTTAAGTGATTTTTTAACGTTACCACAGATAAACGTTTCTGCTCGAACAGATAATTTAAATAATTAAAAACTAAAGCCACTGAGGGCACAGTTTGTTCTGTCCTAAGGATCCAAGACGTAAAGGCTTGCCAATGTGATTGATACTGTCGTTTTGTAGACTGAGTATATTGATTCATGAATTTATTGGTCACGTCTCTACCATACGGTGCTAGCCATTTGGCCTCCTGAATGTCCATAATGCAAAAGTCAGCGAGGTCGCTAGGTTGCCAATCGTGTCTTAAGTGGAAAAACCCGACCGGGAGCGACACCGGGTGCGGACACCACGTTTTCAATTGCTGGTACCACAACTGCGCCGGCCACAGGGGCGCGATTATCGAGACTAAGCCCCGATAATCTCGTAGTTTGTTTACTACATGGCACATTAGAGACGCATCTGGCGGCGGAAACAGATAGATGGAACTCCACCTGTTCCAGTCTGTCACCAGGGCGTCTGGCCCCCCTGCCGGCGTTATCGTCCGGCGGGTGAGGTACAGTGGGAGTTTGTACTCACCTAATTGTAGTATACAGGATTTGAGCCTAAGCTTGTGTTGTCCTGTCTCTCTCTCTACATTTATCCAATTTTGCTTTAAAAGTTTGGATATTTCTTGCTCCCACCACCTCCCCATCCAACTTATTCCAACACTCAATGCTTCTATACGGGAAGCTGAACTTTCTTACATCAGACTTACATATAACTTTCCTCAACTTACAATCATGACCCCTGGTTTTTCCCTCGTCCCTCACCACAAAATCTCCCTTGTCGATCTTCTCAAAACCTTTCACACACTTAAACATCATGATCATGTCACCTCTCTCTCTCCTCTCCCTCAGCGTTGGCAGCTTTAGCCTCTCCAATCTCTCCTCATAAGGCAGGTCTCTAAGGCTGGTCTCTAAGGCTAGCTATCATCTTAGTGGCAACTCTCTGAACTCTTTCCAGTTTTTTATTATGTTTTATAAGGTGTGGAGACCACATCACTGCTGCATACTCCAGTCTTGGTCGTATTATTGTCCCTATTATTTTTGCTAACATCTCTTCATCTAAATAATTCAGAGCTATTCTCATGTTAGTCAACACTGCATAGGTTTCACCAGTTATTTTATTTATATGCTGTTCAGGTGACAAGCTGTCTGCCACAACTACCCCTACGTCTTTTGCTTTCACAGCTTTACTAATTATTTCATCTCCTATTTTATATCCCCAAGAAGGTCTATATTTACTTTTTCCCATCTCAAGAACCTGACACTTACTCGTGTTGAATTCCATTTTCGACTCCACTCATATAACTTATCTAGGTCTCTCTGTAATTCTTCACAACTACTCCTACTTGTAATATGCTTCATTAATTTTGCATCATCAGCAAACATAGATATATATGAGCCTATTCCCATTTGAAGGTCGTTTATGAAAACCAAAAACATGATTGGGGCCAACATCGATCCTTGAGGCACTCCGCTTTTTACCCTTTTCCACGAGGAGAACTTTCCTTTTATTACTGTTCGCATTTCCCTCCCAATTAAATAGTTTTCCATCCACTTTAATAATACTCCCTCAACCCGCCCCACAGTCCTGAGCTTCCACAACAATCTCTTATGAGGCACCTTATCAAATGCCTTCTTAAAATCTAAGTAAATACAATCTACCCACCCCTCCCTCCCTTGTACAATGTCAATTACCCTATCATAGTAACTCAACAAATTTGTGGTACACGAATGACCTTTTCTGAACCCGAACTGCTTGCTTGAAATTATTTCCCTCTCCTCCAACATACCCACCCATCTTTTTCTAATAATCTTTTCACAAAGCTTGCATATAACACTCGTTAAGGATACCGGTCGATAATTTAGCGGGTCTTCTTTATTTCCACTTTTATATATTGGAGTTATATTTGCTTGTTTCCATTCTAAGGGAAGTTCCCCCTTGTTTAACCCGTCCAGCCCCAGCGACGCGTCTGACGCGTCGGCGATGTATGTAACGCACAGCCCCAGAGACGCGCCTGACGCGTCACCCTAATTGCGCCGACCGTAACCTCAGGTGTAGCCACTCAAGAGGGCTCAGATTTGTATGGGAACTGTATACGTATCCCACGCAACCGTGCCGATGGTTGAAAACTCTCAAAGTCCACGTGCGTGCGCGCGAGCGCGCATTAACCTGTTTTTTTGGGATAATTGCCTTCAATTTTTTACTCTTGTAAAATCCGTTTTCGGGGGCTCTGTAGGACAATTTTTTAAGCTTTTTCAGCGGTTTTTCGTGGTTTTTCCTTCATTCCTAACCCATTCGCTATTGTTTCTGGAATAAAACCATTTTTTGAAAACCGGCCGGGTTCTGGTGCGCAAACATTACAAAACTAGCCGGGGCTCCACGGGTTAATGAGTGTTGAACAATATTAAAAATAGGTCTCACTAGTTGTTCAGAACATTCTCTTAATACCCATCCAGCAATGTTATCTGGGCCCATAGATTTTCTCACGTCCAATTCTTCCAACAATGATTTTAGTTCATCCTTGTTGACTTCTATCGACTCTAGTCCCTGTATCTCGTTCAATTCCACCACAGGTTCTACATAGTCATCCTCCTCCACAAACACGGATGTTAATGTATCATTCATAATTTCACACATACCCACTGTGTCTTCATATAATTGACCCTCTACCCTAAGCTTTGTTATTTTGTCCTTTATTTTTGTTTTGCCGTTGATATAACTATAGAACAGTTTGGGTTCTTTATTACATTTGTTTACTATATCTTTTTCAAAGTTCTTTTTCTCCTCTCTTATAGTCTTGACATAGTTGTTTCTAGCATTCTTATACTCATTCCATTTTTCCTCAGTGTGTCTCCTTCTCACTTTATTCCATGCAGAGTCCTTTTTGTTCTGGGCAATGTGACATCGCATGTTAAACCACTCTTTCTCCTTAGCCAGCTTTCTATCCTTAAATGTTGGTACATATTTATCTACCCCCTCCCTGTAAATGTCTAGTAACATGGTGTATTTTACCTGAATATTCTGTTCTTGCTCAATAAATGACCAATCTATATTTGCAAAGTATCCTCGTAATGATTCATAATCCGCCTTACTATAATTTAGTCTATATTCCCTATGTTCCTCCTCTCTGCCTTCCAGAAATTCCACTGTCAATTCAAATTCAATCACAGCATGATCGCTTTTTCCCATGGGACTCAAATATGTTAGGTTCTTTATTTCTTGGGGGTCTTTGGTGAATAATAAGTCAAGTCGTGATGGTTCATCACCTCCTCTAAATCTTGTATTTTCCATAACGTGTTGTGTTAATAGATACCCCATTGTTAGTTCAAGAAATTTGCTACCCCAAGTATTTTCATTTGAACCCGCATCCAAACATTCCCAATCCACCTCCCCACAATTAAAGTCCCCTGCAAGAATAAGCCTATTTTTCCTTTTACAAATAATTTCTAACATACGCAAGGTTTCCAAAATTAATTCATTATATTCATCGTTGCTCCAAGATTTAGTCTTAGGAGGTAAATACATTGATACAATGTCCAATTTTGACCTATCATTATCCTCAATTTCAACTGCTACCACTTCAGCAATGCTATCACCAAGCTTTAATTCTTTAGCAGTAATTTTATTATCTACCATGATCAACACTCCTCCTAGCTTTCCTAACCTGTCTCTTCTCCATGTACTGTATCCTACACAACTAATTATATTCGTGTCTACCTCCTGGTTAAGCTTAGTTTCAGTCAAACATACTACCCCGGGCCTCTCTCTCTTTACATATTCGTCAAACTCAATCTTTTTGGAAATTAACCCATCAATATTTGTATACATGAACTTAGCGTTTCCAGTATTTTCCCTATTTTTCTCGTCCCTGCCCGTTCCTTTCTTTTTTGTACGTACCCCTCCCAATTTATTTCCTAGCTTGTCTCCTCTTCTCTTGTCTCCACCTGGACTGTTTCTCGCTCCGTTTCCACCTCCCGTCCCTCTGCCTCCACTTGGACTGTTTCTCTCTCTATCTCCACCTCCCCTCTCTCTGCCTTCTCCCCCGTCACCCGCATCATCTCCCTTTCCCTCCCTACTTCGTCCCTTCGCTTTATATACCATTTCTTGAGTTTTCCCTCCCACACTCTCCAGAAAAACTTCTTTTCGTCTTCTTTCGTCCTTTCTCCATTCTTTATATTTGCCTCGGTTTGCAATTCCTTTCTTATGTTTCGATCCTCAATACTCATGTCTTTTCTAATTGTAATTTTCTTAAACTTGCTGGTCAAGTTAAGTCTCCATGTTACGTTCATTATTGCATCCACTGTTACCCTAGACCTAAACTGCACTCTCATTGGCCTTGTGTTTCCCTTACTATATTTACCCATTCTCCTAACTTCTTCAATATCATCTCTCCAGTTGTTTCCTTCTTCATCGACATGCTTGATCAATGTTTTTACCTTATTAATTTCTTCCTTATCCCTAGCTTTCCTCTCAATAATGTGCTCCTCTATATCCCCAAATACAATAATACACTTATTTCTATCTATTGTTTCACGCAGGACCTGTTCATTTCTCCTCATAGCTTTTACTACCACTGATTCTAAATCTTTATTTTCCCTTTCTGATTGTTTCTTTTGTTCCTCCATGATTTCCTTCATTGCCACTTCCTTCACTTTTCCTCCTTCGTCATTAACCCATTTATTGTGTTTCTCCTTAATCTCCTCCACATGTGTTTTCATTTCCTTGGTTTGCCCTTTGTATTCTTCAAGTTGCAATCTTAAAGCTTCATTTTCGTCCCGGAGTTGCCCCATATGAGTTTGAATTTCTTTTAGGCTAGCCCGACTCAAATCTTGTCCAGGCTCGATGTCCCCAGCCTGAGCACCACATATTGAACATATAGCCTCAATCTGTGAACTAACACTCACCTTCCACTCCTGCATATCCTCCTTCCACCTTTTAATGTCATTCAGCTCACGTATAATTTTCCCTAGAATGCCCTCGGTCTCACCGACTTCAAATCCATCAAAGTCAGCCATATTTGTTTACATCCACTCACATTCACAATCGCTTGAATTATTTTTATCACTCGAAATATCCTCACTTGATTTTAATCTCAAATTATTTTAATACTGCATTATAATACAGGACAACACAAAATATCCTTATACTCAAGTTTAGGTGAGTTTATTTGACGAGCGCTGTAAACAGCTTGCTAGATCAGCTGATTTTCGGGAGCGTGGGTGCGGAGGTGTTGTCTCGTCGGTGGTTCGTGTGTGTGAGTCTCCTCGGACGCGAACAGATCCACTTGTGGATGGTAAAGCTCTGCAATCATCTGGTTGAAAATGGGTTGCTTGAGCACCCATTCTACTGTTGTGCTCTGTCTCCGAGACAGAGCGTCTGCCCAGACGTTTGCTACGCCTGGGAGATAAGATGCGTGAAGATGAATGTCCAGCCTGTTGGCTAGAATATAAATCTCTTCTGACACGTTTAGCAACTTCCGAGATCTCGTTGACCCTTGTTTCTGAATACAGTGAACCGCATTCAGATTGTCCATTCTGAAGGCCACCGACTTGCCCCGTAAAGTAGAGCCGTGATCCTGAAGGAAATATAAGGGGACTAGTAATTCTTTGACATTGATGTGGGAGATTTCTAAATGGGACCAAAGCCCTTGACCCTGGTGCCCTTGGTTTGACTGAAAACCCCAACCTATCGTTCCTGACGCATCCGTGTCTACCCATACCGTCGGCGGAGGAGAGGTCCATGACATTACTGAGTGCAACATTTCCCTCTTCGCCCAGACCGCTAGTAAGTTGTGGATTAATTTAGGTATGGGCCATAATTTTTCCGCCGGCAATAGTGGAAAATATTTGTTGCCCTCCAATATTAAACACTTTACTTTCAACCGGCCCAACATCACAGTTAGTTGAATCCAGTTGAGAGAGCTGACCAGAGACTCCCAGATTCTCCGTGTCGTAGTCAGACTGTGAAGGAACAGGAACAGTTTCCTGCAAAATCTGTTTCGATTGTCCACACTCTGACTCAGAGTGAGAGCAGCTGTGTCCTAAACCAGCCCTATCCACTGAACTACTCGTAAGGGAACAAGGTTTGACTTTACCAGATTTACCTTGAACCCTAGAGTTTTGACATGTTTTAATGTTATGTTGACATGATTTATGCATACTTGCTCCGTCTCTGCCACCACTAGCCAGTCGTCTAGGTACCACAAAATCCTGATCCCTTGTTTTAACAATGGCATCAGGGCTTGCCGGACTAATTTTGTGAATAAGCGAGGTGCCAGGTTCAATCCGAATGGCATCCTCTGAAAAACATAAGTTTGATGCCTGATCCGTAAGGCCAGAAATCTTTGAAATCTTTTGTTTACCGAGACGTGCCAATAAGCGTCTGTCAGGTCTAAGGAACACATCCATCCTCCCGGCGGAAGTGTTAGCCTGATTTGGTGTACAGTTAACATCCTGAATGACTCGTTGTGAATGTGAAGGTTCAGATACGACAGGTCTACGACGGGTCTCATCTGAACACTGTCCCTTTTGGGTACCAAAAATAGCTTGGATGTGAAGACTGGGTAATTTTGAGGGACCGGGATGATGACATTCTTGGCTATCATTTCCTTGATCAGTGACTCCACCTCTAATGAAACTAGATTCGCCGTAGTCGGCTGACGTAAACGAGGTCGCCGGAGCCACTGCCAAGTGATGCCTTTGCGTGCCACCATCCTTGCCCAAGTATTTAACGCCATGCTTGGTGACACGTTCGGAACGACCCAGTTAGCAGACAAGGGTTCGCCGGCTGTACTACCCTCGGATCCACCCGCCTTGAAACCGGCCCCGGGAGTGAGAGAGACTAGTTTTTTTTATGGTGGTGGACGCTTAGCTGGCTGGCCGGCGTTGGCAGAAGACGGGCCCTGACCTGGTTTGTTATAGCCTCGTCCTTTCTGACCTGTAAACTTACCTTGTCTATACCTGTACTGACCTTGGGGGGAGGCGGACTTAGGTAGATGAAAGGGCTTAGATCCCCCCGGCTGTGCTTTTGCGACTGGCTTGGGTTTGGGAAAGTTAAAGGCAGGTTTCTTAGAAGGGGCGGGACTATGTTTAAAGGCCTGAGCCATATTAAAAACAGTTCTCCACACATCAGGGGACATGACCACCTGATTCGCAATTCGATCAGGAAGTTTCCGTACCAAGGACATCCTGAGATCTTGTCTCGCCCGGACCGCCTCAAGCAAGGCTGTGCGGATATCACCCAACGACTGAATCGACGTCTGAAGGAGCAATCGCCGAGATAGTTCAACCGATCTTCTGGCATCCGCGTCTGCGATTGCCTGAGTGGATCGGAGCATCGATTTCGCCACCTGGTGCGTCACAATGTACTGGGAGAAAAGTCTATACGCTTTCCCTCGTAGCCTAAATTCCCGGTCTTGGTGAGTTGGGGAAGGAGTAGTGAAAGGGTCCTTGAGTTCACATAGATTGATTTTGGGGGCAGCTAAGAAAGCAAACAAAGCCGAAGGGACTCCGCCGGCAGAACACACTGGCATAGAGAACCAAGAATGACTATCGTGAGGAATTTGGTGGGAAGATTTTGAGGTGAAGGTGGTCGCAAAGTTCTGAGCCTCCGTCTCCCATTCCACCCAAGGCCCCGGGCCCAACTGCCCCACCTTCAACACTGGATTAGCGGCTGTGTCTGTGACAGTTTGCAAATCAGTTCTGGAGTGAGAGCTGACAGTGTTTTTATGTCATTAAAACCATCATGCTTGGACCAGTCAGAAAACAGTTTTGAAGCTGAGGCAGGGGGCAGGGCAGGTGTAGCAGTATATACAAAATAGTCCTGGTGATAATAGTTAGGAATGGCCTTAACATTAACATCTAGTACATTACCCAAAGAATCCAAGGCTCGTAACTTTTTAGATTTATTGCCTTGGATTACCCACTCTCGTGGCACTGGAAGTTCCCCTGACAAGGTGGGTTGAGCGACCTCTGGTTTAGTGGGGATCAATTGTACCCATGACTCGTCTGGACCGTATAATAGGGGCATTGCTACCTTCTTTATTGGTGCTTTATCTAACGGGGGCGGATTCACATCCGTTATAACCCTTACACTAGAAGTGGTTAGTGCCGCCGAAGCAGGCCTAGTGACCACAGATGGTGATATAGAGGGAGGGTGAGGAATCTTAGTCAAAGCAATAGAAGTCATCAGAGGCCGAACATTGGAACTTGTCATGGAAGCTCCCAGGTCTACTGTAGGAGTCTCCGGCTGTTGGCCAAAAAATTTAGTTAGAGCATTAACCAGTAAACCATCTATATCTTCTGCCGTGACAAATTTAGTTGATGACGAACTCAGAGGTGAATCATTCCGATCCTGTGCGTCGTCTAAAACTGAACCCGACTCTTGCACTTCCATGTCCGAGATTATTGATACCTCGTCTTTGTCATCTGGCTCCCCGTGAGAGGATTCCGCCGAAGCCGGAGTCCCGTCGCGTTGCCAAGACAAGTCGGGAATGGATGATGGGATCGCCGCGTCCCGGTGGACATCAGCCACTGTTTGTGTATCTTGAGCCAGACGTGGGCTTTCAGTCCCTGGTCGAGAAAACCGCCATACACCTAGGCCTTGGCCTGCACTCCCTTGGGAGTCCGATACTCCCTCAATTATGGAGCCCCCACTTGACTCTGCTATAGGACGATCACTGTCCACCGAACCCTCCAATTCTAAGGTTAGAATACTAATTGGCAAACTATCTTTGGTTGCTGACACTACACTAGTCTCATCAGATTGAATACTAGCTTTGTCGGGGGTAGAGGTATGACGAGAGGCACTAGACCCCGGTGAACGCCGGGAGGCCTTTCGATCATGTGAGTCTTTTCTAGAAGATTTGTGGCTACGGTGCGACCTAGAACTGCCTTTGGTCTTTGAAGATTTCTCGCTATAACCACTGGTGGACCCCTCTGTCTTGCTCTTCTTACTCGCCGGTGAAGACGAGAGACTAGGCGGCTGCTGTCTAAGAGGGGACCTGGACCTGGATCGCGCCCGTGACGCTGCCACCGGGGGCGTAGGTTCTCGCTGTCTCTTAGATGTGCCTGGGGCTGGAGAAAGTGTAAGACCCTGTCCAGTCTCTGCCGACTTTCGTACAGTTATTCTAGAGGGACGTTTAATGGGGGGGGGTGCTCAATTAGTAACTTATCCCAAAGAGGTACGTTATCGCATTGAAGTGACTTATGAGCCACGGTAGTAGTATAAGTGGTCATCTGCTGCCTGACCTCCCGTAAAGCGACCGCTGCGGTCTTATCATTGTCTTGTAGCACTTTATGGCTTAATTGAGAGCAAAAGGTACAGTTCCTCATAACACACAGACCCCTTTAGCGGTCGAGACATTTAACACATTTAATGCAAAGGGTGTGTGCAAAAATAGGGATACCTGAACAGGTGGGCGTAATGCACAAAGCAAAGACAGAGGCAAAGGTAGCCATGACAGAGACTGGTGGGAAACTTACTCCAGGTTCTGTATAGACCCGCCGGGACCCAGCTCTGGAAAAAAATAAAATTTCCAGGAAATAATGCTCATAAGGTTAACCCAACATGTTCGCACACAAGTGTTAAATAACCCGCCGGGTAACAAGACGTAATACTCAACGACTACAGCTCGCTACGCGGTGGGGTTCCTAAGTAAAAGATTTCAGAATATCTTAACTTGTCCAAAAGATTTATGAATACCCTCTGACATAATAAAGACCAGCATGGCGTTTATAACTGATTTAGTCTTTCCGGTGGTGTTTGTTTCAAGATTCAATTTTGGAAAAAAAAAACTACAAAGACGCCGGCCCCCGAATTATCTCGCAGATCAAAAACTGGGAAGCCTGACAAATATACGAGATCTGACTTCTCCTGAAGTGTCTTTTAGATCGCCGTATGTTGAAGGCGGCGATACAAAACGTATCCCTCAATTGTCTGGTTAACTAAACTGAATTGTAAATTCGTTATTCCCACCCTTCCAAAGAGCACCCGCCGGGTGTGAATTTAAGTTTAAAAAACGTTAACCCCAATTGTGCCCTAAATCGCCGTATGTTGAAGGCGGCGATACACAATGCATCCCTCAATTGTCTGGTCAACTAAACTGAATTTTGCAAATTCGTTCATCCCACCCTTCCAGGGTGCACCCGCCGGGTGTGATTTTACGTTTATAAAGTTAACCCCAATTGTTCCTATCCCCACTTCTTTGTAAAAGATCGCCGGGGAGGAAAAACAAACAACAACAGCTTAGTTTTTTATTGGCTTTGCAAAACCGGGAAAAACTACATACAACACGTGTCCGCATGAACACTCTTAGATGGGTACAGCCATCCCGCCGGGATTCATAGGGAGCCTGACACAGGCTCCACCACAGAGACGCAGTCCTGGAGAGCCACAGACAACCACTCGCCGGGGAAACAAGCCTGTTTTTTAAAACCACGCGTGGCCAAAACTCGGCAACCAGCCGGGTTTTTCACGGTGTAACCGAGAAAAAACTCGCCGGAAAAGCAACCCACCCCGTCCAGATACCATCTGAACGCAACACAGGACCGAGGAGTTAGCCAAAACACAACTAACGCCGGGCCCACAAAATAGTCCATGGAAATAGCCAATACACAACTAACCCAGGACACATAAATAGTCCGTGGAATTAGCCAATACACAACTAAACCAGGACACACATGACACACATGACATACGTGAATGACCTGCCGATAGGCATAAACTCCTACATGTCAATGTTTGCAGATGACGTAAAAATAATGAGACAAATAACAAATAAAAGTAGTTGTGAGGAGCTGCAAGGGGATTTAGATAAAATATACGAATGGAGCACCAAGTGGAAAATGAAATTTAATATAAGTAAATGCCATGTGTTAAATATGGGAAGAAGTGTGAATAGACCAAATTGGGAGTACAGGATGGGAGATAATATAATTAGCAAGGCCGAAAAAGAAAAGGATTTAGGGTTGATTATACAAGATAATTTGTCGCCAGAAAAACATATTAACAAGCTCTTTAGCGGAATGTATGCAATGGCCGGGAATATGAAAGTTGCTCTGAACTACTTGGATGAGACCATGGTAGCGAAAATTATGAAGAGTATGATTAGACCAAGATTGGAGTATGCAGCAGTGGTGTGGTCCCCGCATCTAAAGAAGTATATTCACAAGTTAGAAAGAATCCAGAGAGCAGTTACTAGATTGGTTCCAAGTCTCAGAGAACTGCCATATGAAGGGAGGCTAGACAAATTAAATCTACCGAGTCTAAAAGAGAGGAGAGAGAGGGGAGACATGATAATGATGTACAAATGCACCCGGGGGCTGGAGAGGCTGGATAGGGAGGATATATTGATTATGGATACAGGAATAACTAGAGGCCACAGCTACAAAGTAAAAAGACCTACCTGCAAGAATGATATCAGGAAGTTTAGCTTCCCCTATAGATGTATTGACAAATGGAATGGGCTGGAGGAGGAGGTGGTAGGGGCAAGGAATATCCATATTTTCAAGAAAAAATTGGACAAAAAGTAGACTGAGAGACGGGACAACACGAGCTTAGCTCAACTCCTGTAAACTACAATTAGGTAAATACAATTAGGTAAATACACAGTAGTACATATTTATAAAATAAATCAATAACACTTGTACATGTGGCAAAGCTACGAGAGGCTGGCTAGGCCTAGGCAGACGGATAAAAGTAAACATGTCGGAATATAAACAAAAAGCACTGAATTATATCACAACAGGAACCACCGCCAACACACCACTGTAGCATACACTTCCGGCAAAGGGAAGAACTGACTCGGGACCCAGAAAAAACTTCACTAAGTGAAGAAAAATACGCTGGGAACGTCAGCAAAAATAAGCTACCTCATCAGAAAGATAAAAGGAAGCAATAATAATGCGTAATGAAAGCCGCCTGCATCACAAAGCTAGCTAACTGTGAAAAAGTTCACAAGTCCACAACAGGACCACGAGGGTACACCCGAAATAGATGCCCCAAACACACGACCCAAAATACACTGCACTGCGGGCAACTAGCCCAGGACACTCCTGCTACGCATATCCTAACCTTACTCGATACATCCCGGAGTAAACAAATGAGAAAAAACTCACTAGGGACGCAACAAATGCGGAACCAGCGGAGCGTGGGGAGACACGTCCGGGCAGGCTGAGCGCAGAGCAGAGAAGGAAGAATGACGCCTGAATCAGCGTCTGGTCAAAGATCCACACAAGTACATCCACGATATGATGGAAAGCTTATTGAATAGTTATTCTTATTTTCTTTTTGTTTTTATTTTTTTACGAAGTTTTTTCGTAGTGAGAACCCAATTCATAATGACTGAAGCCATGAGTGAGGTCGCGTGCACTCATGATGAAGGCTCCTCAAATTTTTTATGCTCTGCGCGGTAGATTCAAACTACGGCGGATGAGTGTTTGAAGAGGGTGCCTTATGTAATAGGCATGTTCGTCAATGATGGAGGGGCCACTAATAAATATAGTGTAATAAAGAGTGTGTAGTGACGGGACAGCGGTAGTGTTGTGAGTTGTTGAGTTTGTAAACAAACATGGCGGAGGGAATTTCGGGTATGACGGAGGCGGAAGAAAGGTTACAACGTTTTCGTGGGTTTAAGAGCACAGATAAGAAGTTAGAAGAGGTTATTATTGTTGTGAAGGATTTGGAAAAGTGGATGAGTGATACGGAGAAATGGAAGGGGGATATTGGTGAGAAAGTTAAGACACTGTGTGTAATGTGTGGTGTGACAGGTGGGGAAGGGAATAGGCCTAGCGAAGGAAGTGAATGCAGGCCTATTTCGGCAGTTAATGATAGCCTAGAGATGGTATTGAAAAGGGTAGATGAACTGGGAGCAGAGAATATGGCATTGAAGGAGCAGCTGAAGGAATACGAAGGACGTTTCACGGAAGTAAAGGAGTCAACTGCATGGACGGTGGTAGGTAAACAAAAATTCAAGGATTTGGAGGATATTATGAAAGAGCAAAAGGAAGAAATGAATATGACCAAAACAAGTTTTGAGAGTGCAGTTGTAGGGGTCATGAAGAACTAGGAGAATGTCGTGAGGGAGGCCATGGACAGGCATAGGGGTGTAATCTTGTATGGAGATATAGAGACTCCTATGAATGATAATGGAGTGAGAAAAGTGAGGGATATGGAGACAGTGAAGGAGGTCATGAAAGGTGTGGATGAGGACAGATATGGATGGGAAGGGCAGGTGGAGGAGGTCAGTAGGATAGGTAGATATAAAAGGGGAGAGATGAGACCTATAAGGGTACAGTTTAAAACTAGGGCAGTGGCAGAGACTGTGACAAATTTTAGTTGGAGGCTAAATACAAATGAAAAACTGAAACACATAAGACTAAAGAAGGATTTGAACAAAGGAAAAAAATGAAGGAATTACAAGAAAAGGCTGATGGAAATAATGGAAAGTTGGGTGAGGAGGATAAGAGAAATTTTTAATGGAGAGTGAGGGACGGAAAAGTGAGGAAGTGGTTTATAAGAGTAGAAGGGAGGGGGAGATCAGGGAGGGAAGAGAATGTGATGGGAGTTGTGACGGAGGAGGAGAACGAGGTGGAGGTGTCACAGGGAGAGACAGGAGACAAAGTGACTGACCCAGTAGTGCTAACGGGGGAGTAGGGTACGGACTGGAGGAGCGGGATGGTGTAATTGCTGAAGGAATGGTAGATGGATTAAGGATTATGTTTAGTAATGTGGATGTGTTTACCCAGGACAAGAAAAGAGAACTGATATGTAGGTTGCAGGATGAAGAGGAAAAACCTGATGTCATAGCCCTACAGGAAGTAAGACCAAAAAATACTAGAATTGAAAGGGAACTGGTGGAATATAGTTTGGAGGGTTTGGAGTTATATGAGAGAAATGCTATTAGAGCAGAGGTCGGAAGAGGACTGTTTATTTATGTAAGAAAAGAGCTCAAGGTTAATGAGGTGGATATGAGACAGCAGTATTGTGAGTATTTGTGTATTGAAGTAAAATGTGCAAGAGGATCAATTCTAATTGCCTCTATATATAGAAGCCCAAATAATAGTAGGGGAGAGGATGATAACCTATTGAAAGCAATGGAGAAAATAGATAATAGAGAGAACAAATATAATTTTTTTATTGGAGATTTCAATTTGCCAAGGATCAACTGGGCAAATTGTACTACTCCAGCGGGACAGGGTAGCCTGGAAAATAAGTTTATAGAGAAAGTGAGAGATTGTTTTTTAACGCAACATATTATAAAGATGACAAGATATAGAGATGGGACACAGGGGAGTGTACTTGATTTGATTTTTAGCAATGAAGAGGATATAGTGGAACATGTTAATGTGGATAGCCCTATAGGTCGTAGTGACCATGCCTGTATAAGCTTTAGTTGTAACATTAAATCAGAGAGGGATAATAGAAGCAATAGAAAAATATACATGTATGATAGAGCAGATTATGAGCTGCTGAGACGGTGTTTGGACATTGACTGGGGGGAATACTTGAACGGTGAAGATGCTGAAGGAATGTGGAGGAAAATTAGAGTCAAACTGGAGAATGCTGTATCCAAAAGTGTACCAGTAAGGGAATATAAGGATAAAACAAAATTGAGGAAAAGAACGAACCCAGAATTGCCAATGAAAAGAAAACTTTGGACATTGATTAGAAGAAAGAAACGATTGTGGGAAAGACTAAAATTGTTAAAAAAGAACAGGGGGTCTAGTATAGAAGCTAAAGAAGTGGATCTGGAACGCAGACAAATAAACAATAAAATAAGGTGGGAGACAAGGAGGGGGGTGAAGGAGAGGGAGAGAGAGAGATTGCTAGAAATGTGAAGGATAATCCAAAAATATTCTGGAAGTACATTCAGGAAAAGTTGTTGTTGTTGTTGTTGTTCCCTAAGCTGCCTGGCCGAACAGCCCCGAGTCCCTGAGAAAGGCCATGGCCACGATCGGGCTTTCCCACAGAGCTCTCATTGAGTGTAGATTGTGTTGTTGGCGTAAGTGGTTGTGTGAAATGCAGTCTTTTTTTTTTTTTTTTTTTTTTTTTCTATATTCCAACTTACTTCCTCTCGGGCATAGGCTGAGAGCCTTAACATTCACCGCTTTACAATGAACAGTGAAGCCCGTGAGGTCTTGTTCCAGTCTATGGAGTGAGACATGTGAAGCACGTAGAGCACAACGAGCACCTGCCATCTTGCCCTCACATGAGGCACGGTGCTCACTCATGGCCCGAAACGACCCATCTCTGAAGCCACCTCGTTCCCGTGCTTCACTGTCTCACCCCCTACACTCGGACTCTCACACTTACACACACACAACGCCACCTGTTGAGCAGATAACTCACCAGGCATTGCACCCCTATAGCATATTTTGAATATGGGAATATTCATACAGTGCTATTTAATCAGGGAACAATGAGGGTATTTTATTACCGTTTCGGTGGGCTTGTGGTAATGCACTGATACCAGGTACAGCACAAATTCCATCCCAATAATATCTTCCCATTGATACATCGGGATTTGAACCCGGGACCTTTGGATTACCAGGCCAGTGGCAAGACCACTCCACCACACCTCCCCTTATGTGTTTAATGGTATGGGGTGCTGTGTTACATCCCGGGCAGGCGTCGACAACGGAGTCATCCAGTCTCTTCTGATAGCTCAGGAGAGCTGGATGGTGTCCGCATCTCAGCCTGGCCAGGTGGACTCTGTCCTCGCGAGGAAGGGAGGATTCGGAAGGATGGATTTCGGGAGGTCGTGCATGCAGCTGCGTGTTGTCTGTGAGTGAGTGGATGGATCGGTGAGAGATATGAGTATGGATGTGCTTCTGGAAGTTGGTTCGGGGTGGGCAGGGAGGGAGAGAGGACAATAATTGTGTGTGATACCGTGTGCTGGGTGTTGTTTTGATATTTCTTGGTGTCTGTGGGTGTGTTGCCATGTAGTTTAGTGGGTGGTCTTGGTTCGTGGAGGCTGCTGCCAGGAATTGAGTGCCTCTCATGTCCAGATGGTCTTTGACTTGAGGATTTTGGTTTCTTGATGTAGGTGATCTGTGGGTGCAGTAGCTGTGCAGCCTGTAATGATCTTCAGGGCTTTGTTTTGAATAGTCTGTAAGGTCTTATGATGTGTTTCAGCTAGGTTAGAAGCCCAGGCTGGGCTTGCGTATTCCATCACTGATCTTATGTATTGTTTATATACTGTGGTGGTAGTTTCTTTGTTGTGTCCAAATTTTGTGTGAGCAAGTAACCTGAGGGCGTTAAGTCTGGGTGTCAGTTTCTTTTTAATGTTTGTGGTGTGCTGTTTGAATGTCATATGAGTATCATATGTTACTCCTAGGATTTTGGGTGGGGGTGTATGTGTTAGGGGTGTGTTGTTTATGGTGAGTTGAGGGATGTATTCGTGTTCTCCTGTCCAACTTGTGAGCAGGGTTGCGGTGGATTTGGCTGGGGCTAGATTAAGTCTGTTTGTAGTGCACCAGCCATGTAGTGTGTTGAGATAGGGTTGAAGGAGATCTGTTGCTCTTTTTGGGTCATGGTGTGTGCATGTGAGTGTTATGTCATCTGCATAGGAGGCTAAGTTTATTTGGGGCGTATTGGGTGTAGTTATATCGTGCATGTACAGATTGAAGAGTGCGGGCAATAGGACGGATCCTTGTGGGACTCCGTTTGGAAAGTTTCTGATTTTAGATGACTGACCGGCAAAAGATAC
>CM064485.1:56132751-56281939 GCA_032716605.1 Paralithodes platypus
TACGAGAGGCTGGCTAGGCTAGATAGGGGCCTAGGGCAGACGGATATCATATTACATATTTTTATTTATATCTATTTTTACATTATAAATATAATATTTTTGGATTAAATAGTTAAACATACCCTTTGTCGGAATATAAACAAGTTTTAGTGTTGAAAGCCACTGAATTATATCACAAACAGGACAGGAACCACCGCCAACACACCACCTGTAGCATTACACATTCCTGGCCCAAAGGGAAGCAAAGAGGAAAAGAAAGCAGAAAGAAAAGCAAGAGAAGGAACCTAGGAAGCAGGAATAGGAAGAGAAAAGAGTTAGAAAGAGGAACTGACGCGGGACTCCAAAGGGAAAAAGAGAAAATAAATTGGGTAAAACTTCACTAAGTGAAGAAAAAAGGAAAAGGGAAAGGAGAACAAAAAGAGAAAATACGCTTGCGGAACCGTCTAGCAAAAATAAGCTACCTCATCAATTTTTTTAAAAGATAAAAGGACGCAATTAATTAAGAGTAATAATGAAAGCCGCCCATGCCATCACCAAAGCTAGATAACTGTTGAAAGAAAAAAGGTTCACACAGTCCACAACCAGGACCACGAGGGTAAACCCGTAAATAGATGCCCCAAACCCAACGACTCCCAAATACACTGCACTGCGGGCACCTAGCCCAGGACACTCCTGCTACGAATATCCTAACCTTACTCGATACATCCCGGTAGTAAACAAATGAGAAAAAACTCACTAGGGACCGCAAAACAAATGCGGGGGACCCCAGGCGGAGAGTGGGGAGGAGACACGTACGGGCAGGCTGAGCGCCCAGAGCAGAGAAGGAAGAATGACCGCCTGAATCAGCGGTTTCTATGGTTAAACGATCCACACAAGTAACATCACCACGATATGGATGGAAAGACTTATTGATATAGGTTATTCTTATTTTCTTTTTGTTTTTAGTTTTGTACGACGAAAGTTGTTTTCGTTCTAGTGAGAAACCCAATTTCCATAATGACTGAAGCCATGAGTGAGGTCGCGTGCGCTCATGTAGAAGGCCTCCCAAAATTTTTTATGCTCTGCGCGGTAGATTAAAACTTACGGCGGCTTATGAGATGTATGAGTGTTTGAAGAGGGTTGGCCTTATGTAATAGGCATGTTCGTCAATTGATGGAGGTGGGCCACTAATAAAGTATAGTGTAATAAGAGTGTGTAGTGACGGGACAGCGGTAGTGTTGTGAGTTGTTGAGTTTGTAAACAAAAACATGGAGGAAGGGAAATTATCGGGTATGCCGGAGGCGGAAGAAAGGTTACAACGTTTCGGTGGGTTTAATAGCATAGATAAGAAGTTAAGAAGAGGTTATTATTGGTTGTGAAGGATTTGGAAAAAGTGGATGAGTGATACGGAGGAAAATGGAAGGGCGATATTGGTGCGAACGTTAAACACTGTGTGTAATGTGTGGTATGGACAGGGCTTGGGGAAGGGAATATAGGCCTAGCGACAGGAAGTGAATGCAGGCCTATTTTTCTGGAGTTAATGATAGCCTTAGAGAGATTGTATTGAAACGGGGATTAGATTGAACTGGGAGCAGAGGGAGAATAATTTAGGCATTGAAGGAGCAGCTGAAGGAATATTACGAAGGACGTTTCACGGAAGGGTTAATAGATAGTAAAGGAGGTCAACTCGACTCAGGATATGGACGTTGAGTAGGTAAACAAAAAATTCAAGGATTTGGAGGATATTATTGAAAGAGAAAAACGGAAAGAAAATGAAATATGCACAAAACACGTTGTGAGAGGTTTGCCAGTTGTAGGGGGTCATGAAGCGAACTAGGAGAAGGGAATGTTCGTGAGGGGAGTTGGGCATGGACATGGCATTAGGGGTGTAATCTTGTAGGGGGATATAGAGGACCCTCCTTATGAATGATAATGGCGGAGTGAGAAAAGTGGTGCGGGGTATGGAGACAGGGTGAAGGCGGGTCCTGAAAGGTGTGGATGAGGACAGATATGGGATGGGCAAGGGCAGGCGTGGAGGGACCGGTCAAGTCGGATATGTAGATTTAAAAGGGGATGAGATGAGACCTATAAGTGGTTACAAGTGTTAAAACTAGGGCAGTGGCGAGAGAGTACTGTGACAAAATTTTAGTTGGAGGCCTAAAATACAAATGAAAAACTGAAACAAATTAAGACTCTAAAGAAGGATTTGAAACAAAAGGAAAAAAAAAAAAATAGAAAAAAAAAAAGGAAGGAATTACAAGAAAAGGATGATGAAAATAATGGAAAGTTGAGGTGAGGAGGATAAGAGAAATTTTTAATGGAGAGTGAGGGACGGGAAAAAAAAGTAAAAATGAGGAATTGTGGTTTATAAGAGTAGAAGTGGGAGGGGGAGCGAGCTATCAGGGAGGGGAAAAGAGAAGGTGATGGGAGTCTTGTGGACGGAGGAGAGAGGGAGAGGAGAACGAGGTTGGTGGACTGGTGTCCACAGGGAGAAGAGACAGGAGAAAAAGTGAGCTGCTGACCCAGTTGGGCTTAACGGTGGGAGTAGTTAGGAGTAGGAGTGAGTAGTGGTGGAAGAGTAGGGGTACGGACTGGGGTAGCCCGGGGAGGGTGTAATTGCCTGTGAAGGAATGGTAGATGGATTAAGCCGGGGATTTTAGTTAGTAATGTGGTGTAATTGGTGTGTTACCCAGGACAGGGAAAAGAGAAAAATCTGCTATGTGTAGGTCTGCAGGGGATGAAGAGGAAAAAAAACCTGATGTCATAGGCCTACAGGAAGTAAAGTAAGACCAAAAAAATACTAGAATTGAAAGGGAACTGGTTGGATGTGGAATATAGTTTGGAGGGGTGTGGGTTATATGATGAGAAATGCGTATTATTAGAGCAGAGGTCGGGAAAGGACTGATTTATTTATGTAAGGAAAAGAGATCAAGGTTAATGAGGTGGGATATGAGACAGCAGTCAGATTGTGAGTTCTAAGTATTTGTGTATTGAAGTAAAATGTGCAAGAGGATCAATTCTAATTGCCTCTATATATAGAAAGCCCAAATAATAGTAGGGGACGCTCGAGGATGATAACCTATTGAAAAGCAATGGAGAGAAAATAGATAATAGAGGGAGAACAAAAGTATAATTTTTTTATCTGGATGATGTCAATTTGCCAAGGATCAACTGGGGCAAAATTTGTACCACTCCCAGCCGGGACAGGGTTTAAGCCTGGGAAAAATCAGTTTATAGAGAAAGTTAAGTGAGAGGAGATGGGTTTTGTTTTTTTAAACGCAACATTATTTATAAAGAATGACAAGATATAGATGATGGGACACAGGGGAGTGTATTAGTGTACTCTTGATTTGATTTTTTTAGCAATATGAAGAGGATATAGTGGAACATGTTAATGTGGGGATAGCCCTATAGGTACCGTAGTGACCATGCCTGTATAAGCTTTAGTTGTAACATTAAATCAGAGAGGGATAATAGAAGCAATAGAAAAATATTACATGTATGATAGAGGGGGGGGGCAGATTATGAGCTGCTGAGACGGTGTTTGGGACATTGACTGGGGGGGGGGGGAATACTTGAACGAGTGAAGATGCTGAAGGAATGTGGAGGGAAAATTAGAGTCAAACTGGAGAGAATGCTGTATCCAAAAGTGTACCCGTAAGGGAATATAAGGATATAAACAAAATTGAGGAAAAGAACGAACCCAGAATTGCCAATGAAAAGAAAAACTTTGGACATTGATTAGAAGAAAGAAACGTTTGTGGGGGAAAGACTAAAATTGTTAAAAAAGAACAGGGGGTTCTAGTATAGAAGTTAAAGAAGTGGATCTGGAACGCAGACAAATAAACAATAAAATAAGGTGGGAGACAAGGAGGGGGGTGAAGGAGAGGGAGAGAGAGAGATTGCTAGAAATGTGAAGGATAATCCAAAAATATTCTGGAAGTACATTCAGGAAAAGTTGTTGTTGTTGTTGTGTTTCTAAGCTGCCTGGGAACAGCCCCGGGTCCCTGAGAAAGGCCATGGCACTGATCGGGCTTTCCCACAGAGCTCATTGAGTGTAGATTGTGTTTGGTAAGTGGTTGTGTGAAATGCAGTCTTTTTTGTTTTTTTTTTTTTTTTTTTTCTATATTCCAACTTATTCCTCTGGGCCTAGGCTGAGAGCTTAACATTCACCGCTTTACAATGAACAGTGAAGCCCGTGAGGTCTTGTTCCAGTCTATGGATGGTGAGATGTGTAAGCATATGTAGAACAGAGCACCTGCCATCTTGCCCTCACATGAGGCACGGTGCTCACTCATGGCCCGAAACGACCCATTCTGAGCCACCTCGTTTGTGGAACTGGTTCAAACCCTACATGGACTCTCACTTACAAACAACAACGCCACCTGTTGAGCAGATAACTCACGGCATTGCACCCATAGCATTTTTGAATATGGGAATATTCATACAGTGCTATTTAATCAGGGAACAATGAGGGTATTTTATTACCGTTTCGGTGGGCTTGTGGTAATGCACTGATACCAGGTACGAACAATTCCATCCCCCACCACATAATATCTTCCATTGATACATGGGGATTTTTGACCCGGGACCTTGGATTACAGGCCAGTGGCCTAAGACAATACCACACCTCCCCTATGTTTTATGGTATGGGGTGCTGTGTTACATCCCGGGCAGGCGTCGACAACGGGGTCATCCAGTCTCTTCTGATAGCTCTGGAGGGCTGCATGGTGTCCCGCATCTCAGCCTGGCCAGGTGGACTCTGTCCTCGCGAGGAAGGGAGGATTCGGAAGGATGGATTTCGGGAGGTCGGTCGTGCATGCAGCTGCGTGTTGTCTGTGAGTGAGTGGATGGATCGGTGAGAGATATGAGTATGGATGGGGTGCTGGAAGTTGGTCCGGGCCGGGCAGGGAGGGAGAGAGGAAATCAATGTGTGTGATACCGTGGGCTGGGTGTTGTTTTGATATTCTTGGTGTCTGTGGGTGTGTTGCCATGTAGTTAGTGGGTGGTCTTGGTTCGTGGAGGCTGCTGACAGGAATTGAGTGCCTCTCATGTCCAGATGGTCTTTGACTTTGAGGATTTTGGTTTCTTGATGTAGGTGATCTGTGGGTGCAGTAGCTGTGCAGCCTGTAATGATCTTCAGGGCTTTGTTTTGAATAGTCTGTAAGGTCTTATGATGTGTTTCAGCTAGGTTAGAAGCCCAGGCTGGGCTTGCGTATTCCATCACTGATCTTATGTATTGTTTATATACTGTGGTGGTAGTTTCTTTGTTGTGTCAAATTTCTGTGAGAGTATGTGACCTGAGGGCGTTAAGTATGGGTGTCAGTTTCTTTTAAAGGTTTGGGGTGTGCTGTTTGAATGTCATTGGGGTATAATATGTTACTCCTAGGATTTTGGGGGGGGGGGTATGTGTTAGGGGTGTGTTGTTATGGTGAGTTGAGGGATGTATTAGTGTTCTCCTGTCCAACTTGTGAGCAGGGTTGCGGTGGATTTGGCTGGGGCTAGATTAAGTCTGTTTGTAGTGCACCAGCCATGTAGTGTGTTGAGATAGGGTTTGAAGGAGATCTGTTGCTCTTTTTGGGTCATGGTGTGTGTATGTGAGTGTTATGTCATCTGCATAGGAGGCTAAGTTTATTTGGGGCATATTGGGTATTATTATATTATATCGTGCATGTACAGATTGAAGAGTGCGGGCAATAGGACGGATCCTTGTGGGACTCCGTTTGGAAAGTTTCTGATTTTAGATGACTGACCGGCAAAAGATACGTGTGCACATCTGCCTGCTAGGAAGTTGGCCAGCCACCTTTTTGTGTTGTTGTGCATGTTTGTGTTGTAGATTTTGTTTGTTAGGTTGTGGCGGGGGATGGCATCGAAGGCTTTACTAATGTCGAGTGTGGCTAATAGTGATCTGTGTGGTGGTCTAGCTGAATTGATGCTGTCGAAAGCTCTTTTGTGTAAGGTCTGTGAGAAGAGTGTTTGTGGAGTGCAGTGGCCTAAAGCCATGTTGTGTTGGAGCTAGGGGTAGGTCAGGTGTAATTAGTTGTAATACTAGGCGTTCCATGACTTTGGAGGGGGAGCAAAGGAGTGTGATGGGGCGGTGCGAGGAGGGTAGCGTGGGGTCTTTGTTGGGTTTGGGGAATGTGATGATGATACCCTGCTTCCAAATGTCTGGTATTGTGTTGTGTGAATAGCTGTAGTTTGATATGTTAGTGAGTGCTTGTATGCCTTGTGGTCCCAGGTGTCTGAGGTGTATGTTGCTTATGTTGTCTAGGCCACAGGCGGGGCAGGGCTTGAGATTGTCGATGAGATGCTTTGTCTGGGGATTGGTGAAGGGTGTATAGCCAGGGTCTGAGGGGAATTGTCTCTTAGGGCGGATGACACGACGGTCGTCATTGTGAGGTTTTAGGTGGCTGACATGTGAAAAGTGATTGATGAGAGTGTTTGCTTGTTGTTTACATGAAGTAGTAGAGTCTGTTGTGGGATTGCAGCATGTGATTGTGTTGTGTTGCTGTTGGAAAGTGTGATGCTGTTTAGTGTTTTGTAGAGTTTTTGGGGTTTGTTTTGTGATCAAGTGTTTGTAGGAAGTTATTCCAATTAGTTTTGTTGTTCTTGTATTTTGGGTGTTAGTTTGGGTGTTGAGTGCTTGAATTTGTGTGTGATGTCTTGTATGTGGGGTGCTGGGGATGTGTTTCAGTATGTCGCGTTGTCTGATGAGGTTTTGAATTTCTGGGTGTCTTTTTCTGTTACCTCTTGGAATGTATTCTTGGTCAGAGTTTTGGATAGTTTTATTGAGTATGTGTACAGCATTGTTGATGTTAGTGATGGGTGTACTGTTTAGAGTTGTGAAGTGTTGTTCTGTCTCATTTGTGAATGCTTCCACAGTTAGCTCTTTATAATTGGTGTATGTGTGTTTGTGGCTAGCTGGGGTGAGTCTGGGTTGGTGATGATAATGATCGGGAAGTGGTCAGAGCCTAAGGTTCTGACCACCCTCCAGGATGTTGTGGGGGCGAGTTCTGGGGAGCAAAAGGTGATGTCTGGAGATGATGGGTTATAGAGGGCTTGGTGAGGAATATGGGTATGTTGATGGATGTCGTTAAGGATGATGAGGTTATCGGTTTGGTTTTGTAGTACCAGCCCTCTGTCTGTGTCGGGGTTGTCGACAAACCAGGCCGACGTATTGGCGTTGAAGTCACCACCCAGGATGATGTGTGGGGTGTTTGTGATGTGTTGTAAGTGTGGTCTGTAATCAGTGGGTACTGTAGGGGATGTTTGGGGAGGGATGGTGTTTATGATGGTTATGTTGGAGTTGTTGCCAGTGCGTATTTAATCGACTGTATTTCTGTTGTGTTATCATTTGGGGGGAGGAGGGATTTGGTTTGTACACTGGTTACTATGTATGATATTTCTTTGTGTACCAGGGTGATGAGGTCCACCGCCCCCGCCGACAACCCGGTCTTGTCTGATGGTGGTGAAATTATGAAATGTGGGTGTTTTTTTGTGTTGTGCGGAGTTTTGTTTCTTGTAAGATGGCAATGTGTATGTTGTGTTGTTTGATGAAGTGTGAGAGTTCGTGTTTCTTTGTGTTGATGCCATCTATGTTCAGTTGAAGAATGTTAATGTTATGTGCAGGAGGTATGTGGGGTGCTGCTGCACGAGGATGGGGTGAGGGTGGGGGGGGGGCGGGGGTGGGGGGTGAGGGAGGGGCGGGGGGTTGGGATGGGTGAGGTGGGGGGGGGATTGGGGAGCAGGAGATGGGGGTTGGAATGGATTAGGATGGGGTGTGGTGTGTTGAGTTGAGGATGTGGATGGTATGGGAAGGTTAGGTGGGTTAGGGAGGAGAGGTGGACGGGTTTTAGGGGGGGGAGTGGATGATATGGGAAGGTTAGGTGGGTTGGGGAGGAAAGGTGGACGGGTTTTAGGTGAGGGATTTGACTGGGAGAGGGAGGGGCATGAGGAACAGGTCCAGGTGTTTGTGTAGTGTTTCTTGGAGGCAAGTGTTGTGCAGGTGAAGTGGGTCCAGTTCCTGCATGAATTGCAGAGAACTGAACCCTTAGTATGGCGACTCGAAGTGATGGGTTTTGAGCAAGTTGGACATATGTATGTGTACGTGGGTCCTGGGTTGCTCTCAATGTCTTCGAGAAATTACAGCCGGAGAGTCATTTCTCGGTGTAGGAAAAACTGTGTGATGTGTGTGTGTGGTGTGAGAGGTGTGGAAATTCCCGGCGCGACCGAAGCCGCTCCAAGGACCCGTGCCCCCAGGGAGGGGGCAGGGGATGGTTGTGACGGTTTGGCTCCCGAAACTGCTCCCCGCGGCCGGCATCCGGTTTTCCTCCACTGGTCGTTGATTTTGTCTTCGGCCGTGGAGGGTCGGCAGCCTCGGGAGGTGGCCCCACGGCGTAGACGCCGCCACATTCAGGAAAAGTTAACAAGAAGAGTAGGGATCCCAGAGCTGGTAAGGGGGTTGGATGATGGGAGTAGAGCAAAGACTGATAAGGAGAAAGCAGAGGTGCTGGGGAAATACTTTGGGGGGGTATTAACAGTGGAGTCGGATGATGCAGTGCCTACTATCCCCATCAAACAGGCACCGGCACTAGAACTAATAGAGTTTTCCCATGCTAGAATAAGAAGGGCTATAGAAAAAATGAACAGAAGTAAGTCACTGGGACCGGATGGGATACACCCAAGAATCATAAAGGAAGGAGGTGAGATGTTAGTAGAGCCATTGAAAATGTTATTTGAGGTATCGTTTAATACAGGACAAATCCCGATGGACTGGAGAGAGGCGAACATAACAGCTATATTTAAAAAGGGAAAGAGAAATGACCCAGGGAATTATAGACCAGTCAGTTTGACAAGTGTTGTGTGTAAACTAATGGAAACGGTAATTAGAGAAGGAATAATGGAGCATATGAAGTCAAACCAACTTTTCAGTGGGAGACAGTTCGGATTCTTGCCGGGGAGGTCGACGGTACTACAGCTAATTAAGGTGGTAGATGATTGGATGCAAATTCTAGAAGATGGTGATGTAATAGACGTGGTATATTGCGATTTTATGAAGGCCTTCGATAAGGTCCCACATAAAAGGTTAATACAGTAGAGAAAGTTAGAAGCTATAATATAGGGGAGAAATGTGTGAAATGGATAGAAGCCTTCCTGAAAGATCGGAGACAGAGGGTACTGGTGAATGGAATAGGCTCGGGGTGGAGGGAAATTACAAATGGGGTACCTCAGGGATCTGTGTTGGGACCACTGCTGTTCGTTATATTTATCAACGACTTACCTGAAGTTATAACTAATGGAAGTGAGGTATACCTGTATGCGGATGACACTAAGCTGTATAGAAGAGTGAGGAGTAAGGAAGATGTGGGTTTGCTTCAAGGAGATGTGGAGGGCATGAAGGGATGGTCTGAGCATTGGTTAATGCCTTTTCATCCAAAAAAATGCAAGTACATGCGGATTGGGACAAGCAAGATAGACAAGGTAGGATACAGTATGTATGAAGCGATGGAGGAAGTGAATGCAGAAAAGGATATAGGAGTAGTGATAGACAATAAGTTAAATTTCTCAGAACATTTAGCGGAAAAGATAAACAAAGCCAATAGAATTGTAGGGCTGATAAGGAGGACATTTGTGTCACTTGACGAAGAAATCTTCAGGAATCTCTATACAGCGCTGGTTAGACCGCACCTGGAATATGCGAACCAGGTGTGGGCTCCATATATGGTAAAGGATATAGAAGCAGTGGAGAAAGTGCAATGGAGAGCTAGCAAGCTGGTACCAACGTTGAAGAACGCGGGCTATGAGCAGAGGTTGAGGACACTAGGGCTTCCGACACTGGCATATAGGAGAAAGAGAGGGGATATGATAGAGACTTTTAAGATAGTGTCAGGAAAGTACGATGAGGATGTGTGTGAAGGTATCTTCTTGATGCGGGAGGGAACAAGAACGAGAGGACACTCTAAGAAAATTTACAAAGAAAGAAATAGGCTTGAGAAGGCAAAGAACTCATTTTGTGATAGAGTGGAACGCACTGCCCCAGTATGTAGTCGATTCCGAATCAATAAGGGAGTTTGAAAGTAATCTTGATAAAGCATGGGGAAGACAAGATTTGAAGTTTGATTATAAAACAAAAATACAGAATAGTAAAAATGTTGCGTCTGCTACCGCCGCCGCCAACACCGTGAACGACCGCAGCAGTGCAAGTACTGGTACTGAGCTGGATACACAGGCCTAATTTGCCTTTTTCCAGAGGATCTACTGTAAGAAACTGTACTGTAAGTATCCTAAAAATCTCTTTACTGGGTGTTTCCTTCTTGTATCCTACACCAGCAAACTTGAGAGTTGAACAGTGCCTCCTTAGAGCACTTACCAGGACAAAACCACAGTAATGAACTATGAGGAGGGTGTAGTTCAACTGTCAAATTGGCTGGTGCTGGGTTTAGTGTTTTATTTGGTTTTATGTTAGTATAGCCCCTGTCTGAATATTAGTATTATTAAACATTTTTAAATATACAGTATAAAGCCAAGTGAAGATAATGCTGGAACCCTTGTCCTAACTACCCCCCTTTGTTATTAGGTTGACCGTCACTATGTACCTGGACTGATGTGTGTGCAGCAGATGGAGGGAGAAGAGAAGACCTTCAGCAGTCTGGACCTTCCATTCACCACCACCTCTGCTGGGGGTCATGAGCTTCCTCTCTCACCACGACACACCAGGATCACTCTTACAAACAGACATGAATATGTTAGACTGGCCCTTAACTACAGGTCAGGATTATTTTATTATTTTTATTTATTATTATTGTTAACTCGTGCACAGGAATGAGTAAGATCTTGTTACATAACATTAGGATGATCCTCGTGAACAGACGTGAATATGTTAGACTAGCCCTTATATATACGGTAGATCAGAATAAGTAAGATTTTTTGTTATGACATATTGATCACCCTCATTAATAGAGATTTATATGCTACACTGGCCCTTATCTATAGGTCAGCATATGTGTTGTTAATATTGTTAACTCACAACAGACATGAGTAAGATCTTTGTTCATGAAATAAATATCACCCTCACCAACAGACATGAATATGTTAGATGGTGCTAAACTATTGGTCTGGGTTTATTGTTGACTCACGGCAAAAGTAAGAGATGGAGAGATCTGCAGGTCAAAGTTTAGGACATGTACCGTCCTTCAAAGTTTAGGACATCTACAGTTGCCTTCAAAGTTTAGGACATGTATACAGTAGTTGCCTTCAAAGTTTAGGACATGTACAGTTGCCTTCAAAGTTTAGGACATGTACAGTTGCCTTCACAGTTTAGGACGTGTACAGTTGCCTTCAAAGTTTAGGACATGTATACTCAGTCAAAGAAGTATCTGCACCCCTACGCTGATCATCTGGTATGTAAAGCTCGGTAGGGTTGGCACCTCCGCCTGCAACTATAACCATGTGGTAGAGACAATCCTCTCTGACACATGGATATACAGTAAAAGTCCTTTAATCCGACGACCGATGCTTCGAATCTCCCAATAGTCCGAATTTTTCAATTTGAGGCCAAATCCGAATTCACCCGATGGTCCGAATTTCAAGAAGTCCCAAAGTCCCCTTTTTGAGGCATTAGTCCACTCAAATGACACATAATGGAGCACACACATATCATATGTTCATGAATTCACTTTAAAAGTTTACCATTGTCATTGTAGCCTATTACCTACTTCAAAACATTCAGATTAATGGTCAAAGGAAGCTACTGATATAAACGTAAACACCACATCGTCTGCTAGAGAGTTTGTTTTGCTCTTGAACGCATCCTTGGGACGCTCCGATGCGCTACTGGCTTGCACAGCATTTTCTGCAAGCGCATTCAGTCTTGAGCTTGAAAACGCACCTTTGGACGTTCCGATACGCTACTATTTATAGTTCAGTGATCGGAGCGTCCCAAGGGTGCTTTCAAGACAACAAGACAAGGGTGCTTTCAATACAATATAATATAACAGAGCACGTCACAAAAGGAAAATCACAAAAGGAAAATTACAAGAACCTCTCAGGGAAGTGCCGTTGTTAAGGCATTACTTCCCGAACCACATCTGATCTGATCTTCAAGAGCAAGACAAACTCGCTAGTAGACGATGCAGACATATGGTGTTACGTTTATATCGGCAGATTCCTTTGACCATTAATCTGAATGTTTTGAAGTAGGTAATAGGCTACAATGACAATGGTAAACTTTTGAAGTGATTTCATGAACATATGATATGTGTGTGTGTCATTTGGGTGGCCTAATGCCTCAATGTTTTCGTCAGGCCATTAATACACAGGTTCATAGGGGTAAAGTCCGATAATCCGAAAAATCCACTAATCCGAACGAGGGCCGGTCCGCTGCCCTTCGGATTAACGGAAGTTTACTGTAGTTGCAGGCAGAGTTGCCAACCCTATGGAGCTGTACACACCAGATGATCAGGGTAGGGTTGCAGATACTTCTTGGACCAAGTGTACAGTTACCTGCAGTGAATTGCAGTACAGTACAAAGTTTATTGAACAATTCTAAAATATCAATGAAATAGGGCCTATTTTGAAACTTTCCCTTTAACCCTTAACCGACGGTGACCGTCATATGACGGGAGAGAGAATATTGGCCACCCCTGCGGTGCCCTTCATATGAAGGGCACCATTTTGAGTACGTTATGAGCTCTGAGAGAGAGTCCGCGCGTTGGGAGGACGATAGGTGGGCTCTGACCGCTCGGCACCACCGCAGGGCCGTCTCCCCACAACCGCTGGACCTCGCGAGACTAGGGAAAAACCGCGGAAATTACCTTATTTTAGGGTATTTTCACCTCTGATTATATGATCGCTGCAAGAAAACCCGTAGTCATACAAAGATGATTCGGGTGTCATTGGAAAGCTCTGTTATCACCCTTTCACGAACAGGGGCGTAGCTAGAGATTTGAAGGCCCAGGGGGCTTGGTGCCTGGAGGGGCCCCCTCCATGGTTTGCTTATTATAGAAGGGGGTGGGGGTGGCGAGCGAAGCGAGCCTAATCAGCTGGGGGGTTCAGGGGGGGCGCTGTAACCCCCCCCCCCCCCGAGAAAATTTTAGAATAATAATGCTACCTAGGTGCATTTTGATGATATCCATGACTCAATAGTGGGGTACTGGTAATAATTTAATATACAATTAATTATTATATCACCATTATCTAATGGATTAGGAAGACATGTACAATGGATGGTACAATACTGTAAAACATATAGGCTATAACCATCTTCTAAAACCCTAAACGTACTTTCCTGAGGTTAAAAACAAAATAAAAATATATTTTTGTCTGCAGTATGTATACTAACTTTAGCTATTTATTCATATTTTTTAGTGATTAAATTATAAAAAGGTTATAAAAATGATGTGATTAAGGATTGATATAATTTTTAACATTTGGTTAAATATACATTTATAAATAAAGCATTCTAGTTAAACTCGATAAACAATAATGGGGTTGAGAATTTTCTTCCTACAAATGCCATTTCCTAAACAGAGAATGTTTAGGCCTTATTATCTCTGCTAGGTTATATCACAATTTATTCATATAATATACAAAAAAGAAAAGAAAAAAAAGGAAATCTTAATTCTTAACTTTGACTTAATACTTTGAAGTATATAGAGCATTTTGTGATCATTTTCATCCTACCTACTTTGATGAACTCTTTCTCTTTGTCGTTCATTAGGCATGTCTGAAATAAGAATATAAAATATAATACTAATAAAATAATAAAAAATAATAATGTACATGAAACGTGATAACATTAAAATATTATTTCAACCCCACCACTGGCGTTAGGGAGTTAAAATAGGCGTCATTGGTAGGCCTAATCAAGCCATGCATTACCTCAAATCTCAATACTGGGGGCCTCTTCTTGAGAACCCCAGTAACTTCTTAGAAAGCTTACCAACGTTTGCACCTGACCCTGAACCAGCCAAAGGGCTAGATTAACCTACAAACGAGTATTCAATGCTCACAACTGTGTTCCTTCTTATTTCACAGTTCCTGGGCTTGATATGTACAGCCACCATAGCCTATATATGGAAGGCGTATGGTAGCATAAATAAAAGTGCTCCAGAGTCTAAATTTGAAAGAATGAGTCATAGTGCTCATAGCCTAACCAAGGTAGCCTACACTCTACAGTCTACACCATTAATGGTGCCTCGCTATGCTCTATTTTAGCTGATGTATTGCACCCATACTTAATTGACTAATATTAAACGACTATGCATCTTTTTCACGATAAAGCTAAGGTTTAATAAGACCATAAACATTGTATAGGCTATGTTAGGCCCCCTACAGTTCGAGAACAAAATATGAGACCAAAACATAGGCCTACAAATTTCAAGGCCTAAAAATTTAGCACTTTAGAAGTTTAGCCTACTCTACAAATATCTTCGATACCACTCAACTTTCTCACAAGGTTAAGTACATAGGTTATCTATGAAATATAGCTATCGATTTGACCATTACAGTTCACGAAAAAGAAAATATTACCCAAATTTTTGGTTCATATATTTATATATAATTGTATGTAGGCCTAATCTTCGATTATACACTCAACTTACTAACAATCACCATGTTTCTTGTTGTCAAATTAGGCTATATCTTATTATTCCTTTACACATGCTTACGAAAAACACAGTATATTAACCAACTGCCAAACTCAATAGTGCTATTTTGTAATGTATATAGTGTATAAAAAAAAAGAAAAAGAAAAGTATAATCATCAGGCCTACCTATAGGCAGTGCGTCCTAAGCAAGTGGCGGGTAGGAGGCTAGGAGCGAGAGCGACGATGTTTCCCCTTGCACCGCCAAATCAATACCGAGTCTGATGGAGTGATCGTTATTTTTCTAATTTTAAATACCCATGACGTCGCAGGATAGAAGAAAAGAAAGAGGTTAAATCAGAAAACACACATGGTGTTTATTTTACTCATTATTAATATTACTTATATATACAGTATGATATACTATTAGTATAATTAATATTATTTTCAGATCCATTTGGGGGCCCCCTTCTCTTGGGGGCCCGGGGGGGCGATTTCACACCCCTAGCTACGCCACTGTTCACGAACATATAATTGTATTACAGTAAACCCTCGCTCTTTCGGACTAATTGGGGGAGACCCCTGTCCGAAAGAGTCAAAAGTCCGAAAGGGCCGAGTCCGAACTCACACTTCAGCCATTCGGACTTGTCCGAATGTCTGATATAATGTCCGAAGTTTATAAGGCCGAAACTCGGCTCTTCGGTCCGAATGCGAAATAATTTTTCTCAGCCTTTCAGACAAATCCGAAAGGCTGAAATAATGTCCGAAGTTTATAAGTCCGAATACACATTCACCTAACCAGACAAGTCCGAAACTCGGCTCTTTGGTCCAAATGCGATTTAATTTTTCTCGGCCTTTCGGACAAATCCGAAAGGCTGAAGCATGAGTCCGAAGTTAAATGTAGTCCGAAAGTGTAGTCCGAAAAGGACGGAGGTATTTTCTCAGCCTTTCACCATGAGTCCGAATTGAAATGCTAGTCCGAAAGTCTGAGAATTCCGAAAGATTGAAGTCCGAAAGAGCGGGGGTTTACTGTACGCTCTGGCTCTTTTTTTTTATGCATGAAAAAGAGCATGGAATGAAGCTCATTTTCGGTAAATATACCCGCCCAGCAATAAGGTCATGTCAACAAGCATGCCTGCTCTTTGGGAGTTAAACACATGCCCAAATCAGGTTTTCCCACATTCAGTGTAAAATCTCAAGGAAATCATAATACAGTACAGTATACTCTCTACAGGTCTCCCTCGATTAACCCTTGTCTAGCGGGGGGTTTTGGGCTTATTTGGGCATATTCAGGCCCTCCTGCATGATAAATCAAGTATCTGCATGAGAAAAAAAAATATTTAGCAAAAAACTAGGCGCTAAAAGCTTCAAAATGAGACCAGAGCGAGCTACGTAGCACTCGTGGTTCTCATACAGTGATACCAGTAACATGGGAGTTTAGCGTATAGCGGCATATTTTTCCCAGCTATGCTCACTACTGGCTACACTGCCGGCCTCTCGAGAACACAGGGAACATGAGTTAATGGGCGGCGGTAAGCCCTGGGAGTCGGCTGTTTGGCCCGCTGCGCTCCCGGCCATTTGCACTCGATTTTAACCCTTTAAAAGCCTTAATAATGCTCCTAACTTGCTGCAAATTGGAACCGGACTTAAGCCCGACCCCGATCTTTAAGGGTTAAAATTGGGCTACGTTCTTGAAAACTCGATCTTAAATAGAAAAATTGTATAGCGAACCCTAAAAATAATGGGGTTAACCCTTCCTACCCGGGCAGTCTTACCTAAGGACGGTCGCCCGTACCCGGGCGAAATGGCTGAAAAACGTCTAGGCCTAGGCTACCGTATTTATGTTTATTTTCACTGCTAGAACTTTCCCACTCATCTATAATCGTAGTGCGGTTTTTAATCTGTATTTTGGCGTTGAGTAGAGCTCTGTAAGTCAACTGGTTCAGTTGTGATGACGATTTCAGTGGAGCAAATATTGCAGAGATGTTGCCAATATGGGGGCTTTTCAGACACTAATTTCGTCTTACGTCAGAACAATAACATTGAAGAGTCTTCTTCTTGTTTTCGGAGGTGCGGTGACGCAACGCTTGGGTTTGTTGACATACGTCGTACGCACGGCGTTCAGACCAAGCTTAATTAGGCTATTAAGCTGCCGTCTTAGGTAAGGACGCCCGGGTAGCGGCCCTTCTGCCGAGCTGTCCTTACCTAAGGCAGCCTGGGTAGGAAGGGTTAATGGGGATGCGTTCTCGGACCAGCCATAACCCGAACCCAAACACCTAAAAACTTATAATATCGTAAATTGGGGCATTGGATTGTGAGGGAGGCCTGTATTTGTGCAGGGTATTGTATTGTACTGTAATTGTTAGCTTGCCACAGATATGAACAAGTCAAGAAAGCTCTACTGATTACACTTTTAAACTGGTAGGCCTAATAATAAAAGTAATGATAAAAAATTCCAGGTTCTATGCGGTAGTTCAATCATTCCCAGACAAATCTTTGACACTGAAAATCCGCTCCACCAGATTGCACGAGTTTGACAGTCAAGTGTGGGCGGTGAGATCCGGCATGGCTCGAGTGATCCCTGTACCGCTGCTCTCACTCTTCACACCCTATGAGCTGGAGACCATGGTGTGTGGATCCCCAGACATACCACTCAACCTGCTCAAGAGTGTCGCCACTTACAAAGGTCAGTCTTACTATTCTAAATGTTATGTTATTCTAAATATTATGTGCATTCTATCAACAGTGTTGTAAGGATTTTTTTTACGTTGATTGTATCAACTTCTAGAGAAAAAGGGCAAAGTCTTTAGGATAATTTGATAAGGATTACTGTATATTGTTGATAGAATATCCACTATGAGCAATGTTTTTTGACAGATTTTGGAAAACCTCGGGGCCCCAGTGGCTTCTATTTTTCTTGTTCTTGTTATGTTATATTATTTTAGATTTCCATTTTCTTTTATTATTTTATCAGGAGTGGAGGCGACGGCAGGGCTTGTTCAGTGGTTCTGGGAGGTGATGGAGGAGTTCAGCACAGCGGAACGTTCACTCTTCCTGCGCTTTGTGTGGGGACGAACCAGACTCCCTCGCACCATTGCTGACTTCAGGGGCAGAGACTTTGTGTTCCAGGTATTGCAAACTATTCTATCTAGTAGTACAATCATGAACATAACTAAGGTTACACCCATTTGAATCGTTGAACCTTTAACCCTTCCTCCCCGGTTGTCATTTTAAAATGACACCGCGGCAGATGGCCAGGAGTCCGGGTGTCATTTTAAAATCTGTAAGCTTGAAAGCCTATTAAGCTTGGTTTGAAAGCCGTGAGTCGAACCGTATGTAAACAAAGCCTGTCGGAGCGACGCGCACCTTCGAAATCAAGAAGGAGAAGTCCGACTTTTGTTGTTATGGTTTTGAAGAACAAGATTAGTTGTTATTATTGTGAGATATTGCTAAAATCGTGGTAAAATGTGCTCCACGGAAATCGTCATCAAAACTGAACCAGTTGACCTAGAGAGCTCTACTTAACGCCAGTCTACAGATACGAAACACGGCTACGTTTTGAGATGCGTGTGAATTATCTAGCAGTTAAAATAACAAAGATAGGGCTAGCCTATTCGACGTTTTTCGGCCAGATCGCCCGGATCTCAATACTGTAATGTCCTTAGGATGGCGAGCCCGGGCAAGAAGGGTTAAAGCAAAGTTTTTAAGCATCTCTGATATAGCATTGATTTAAGTGGATATGTAGCTATTTATACTCACGATTATACAAAGTATGTACAGTATGACTATTGAAATACTTTGTCTATCTATCTTATCTATTGCCTGACGCCGTGATCCCCGAAGGGGTGGCCACGAAAGAACCGCCTCCATGCACCTCTGTCCCCAGTCAGTCGACGCCCCTCCCCCCAACCAGCACCGCCTACGTTCATATACTTCCTCACTCCATCCTTCCACCTCTCTTTCGGTCTACCTCTCCCTCCCTCCACCTTCGCTCTCGTACACCCTCTTAGTCATTCTCTCGCTTTCCATACGTTCCATCTCAAGTTGTTCCTTTTCACACTTTCCAGCACATCTACCTCCACACCACACCTCCTTCTTACTTCCTCATTAGTCTGTCTATCCCTCCATGTAACTCCGCACGCACTTCTTAAGTAATTCATTTCCACTGCTCTCACTCTTGGTCTGAGTCTCTCAACCAACGTCCATGCTTCGCTTCCGTAAGTCAGTGTCGGGATTACCACACTGTCATGCAAGGACTTCTTCACTTCCATACTGACCACCCTATTTCTTGTTACTGCTTTCAGCATTCCTACAACCCTCTTCCCCTGTTGTACCCTCTCCCGCACTTCTTCATCATAGTCCCATCTTTACTCAACACACTGCCCAGATACTTAAAAGAGTTGACGATCTCCATAGCCTGACCGTTCAGCTTCACCTCACACTCTGTGACTTCACCCCTTTCGAAGACCTTGCTCTTCCCCGCATTTACCTTCAAATTCCGTTTTTCGCACTGTTCCAAACTCATTTACCAGACCCTGCAACTCCCATTCATTATCACTCATCAGAACTGTATCCTCCGCAAACAGCACAAATAGTTCGTTTGCGAACTTTGCTAGTTCCAATTTCCACAGCCCCTTTCCCTCCCCTGCGTTTTTACATACAAGAAAGTCGAGTAAAATATTCTTATAGTGTTAGATATGAATACCAAGGACGTTTGCAATATTTGTAGGGACACAGTGAGAGACAAACATGGCACAAAATGCCAAATATGCAAAGACAAGTTTCATTGGTGCTGCATAGGACTTTCACCACCGATAAACATGGCTTATAATAATAATGGGAAGAACTTCCATTTTTGCAACAACTGTGCCGAGTTCACAATGCAAATCATCCAGACTGTGGAGAAAACAGAGGTACAAGATAGACCTAAATATAGCCAAGAGGCGGTGTTATTCCAACAAAATTGGGGAAACACACCAAGAATTTCCCCTCCTACATCCCTGACCACAACCGTATCGAATTCAAGTACTCGTCTCACCCAAAACAACCAACAACACCTCCCTCTGAACAAACACCACACACAACTCCTCCCACACAAAAACTCTCATCAGCCCCCTCCCCACCACCTCGAAACACCGCGACGTCACCAAATACCACACCGCCGCCGCCTCCCCACATGACCCGCCCCCCTCCACACCTCTGCCATCTGCCTACTTACGCCCGGCAGATCACAACACCCAGCCCCCCTCTACACCACCTCATAACACCACACCATCCCTAAACCACACCACTATTTCCCCCAACTACCAGACCTCCCCCTCCCAGACCCAACTAGCCCCGCAGCATAGCTCACCACCTGCCCACCTACAACCGACCCGTAACTCCACCCCCTGCAGGCCTCACCCACCCATACACCAAGCCCACTATCAACCACAACCACACTTAGCTCACCACATAACCCCTCGCAGCCCCAGCCACACCTACTGGGGTTGTCTACACCAGTGTGCAGATATTATCTGGAAAGAAGGTGCTACTTTGGTCAAAAGGGCCAATATAATGGGAAGTCATGTAGATTTGCTCATCCCAAAATTTGCAACAACATAACCAGTCATGGAAAATGTAGATTTGGTGAAACCTGCAAATACCACCACCCATCCCTTTGCAAGACATCACTTGAGAACAAGACCTGCTACAATATGAAATGCCCAGCTTTTCATATTAAAGGGACTTGGAGATATGCTAGACCTAACACGAATGGTAGCCCAAAAAACTCTCTAGCTATGCGAGGACGAGACAGAGGAAAAAGGCAAGGAGGGAAAGGGCAGACGAAGATGAAGAGACTGAGGGAGATGGAAGAGCACATAGAACACCTCGAGCACCTCCTGGCCTCCAAAGAGTGGCAAATACATCCCGAAGACTATTAGGTACACATAGTACTCCAAACAATCTCTCCCCCAATCTTGTTTGCAAATATCCAAGGCCTAAAAAATAGAACCACGAACAAAGTACCATTTATTAGGGGCCTGCTAGAAGAAGGAAACGCTATATTTGCGGCTCTCACAGAAACTCACATTAAAGATCAGGAAAATAGTGAGGTATGGATTCCTGGTTACAACCTACATAGGGCGGACAGAATGCATAGATCACATGGAGGTGTAGCCTTGTACATCCATGACTCACTGATATGTACGGAATTCCTAAATAACAGTAATGAAGTGGTGGAAATACTTGGAGTTAAAATAGAATCCCTAAATTTAGCAGTTATTGTTACATACAGGCCTCCAGACTCATCCCGAGAAGAATTCAAAACCCAGCTCAACAAAATAAAATCAGAAGTGGAAACCCTGGGGAACCCAACACCAAATATTATATGGCTAGGAGACTTTAACCTACCAAACATTAAATGGAGACAACTAGAAAACCAGTTAGTGGCAAACAACACCGGAGAAGCAAATACGAGAGCTTTTTTAACTTTGCGATTTTTTTAGTCTTACCCAACATATTGCTGAACCCACACGGGAAAACAATATCTTAGACCTGGTCTTCACTAACAACGACTCTCTAGTACACAGCATTAACATATCGGACACAACATACTCAGATCATAAATTAATTGAGATCAAAACAACCTTAGAAAGTGTACAGACAACCTCAGAATCGAGAAAAAAAACGGCCCCTTCAGTAAATTTAACTTCAATAACAAAAACATTAGGTGGGAAGAGGTAAATCAAGAAATGGAGGAAATAGACTGGGAAGATTTAATGAATAACCTGACACCAGCAGAATGTCTAGTCTTAATAACAGAAACCATGACCCAAATCTGTAGCCACCATATACCTGCAAGACAAACAAAACGAAGAAGCAAACAAGATCGGGAAAGGAGGAGGCTGTACAGAAGAAGAAAATTACTCGCACAAAGACGCACACATCAAAATCTACAGGATAGGCAAAAGGCCGAAATAGATAGAGAAATTGTGGAAATTGAACAAAGGCTAAGAATATCATATGAACTACAACATATGGAAGAGGAGAGGAAAGCTATTGCAGGTATAAAGGAAAATTCCAAATACTTCTTTTCATACGCCAAACAAAAGGCTAAAACAACATCAAACATCGGCCCACTGAGCAAAGCGGACGGCTCTTTCACAGGGGACAAAATGGAAATGAGCGAACTCTTAAGCAGGCAGTATGATATGGCATTCAGTGAACCTGATGAAACAAAAGTCATCAGAGACCAAAATATATTTTTCATGGAAACCTCCCCCACGGAAACCCCTCAGATGCTGGATATTGATTTCGGTCCAAAAGACATAGAAGAGGCCATTTCCAACATTTCCCACTCGGCACCAGGCCCGGACTCATGGAATTCGATCCTAATGAAGAAATGTAAGGAAAACCTCTCAAAACCCCTGGCTATAATGTGTTGAAGGAGTCTAGACACTGGTGACATACCAGATAGCTTGAAAAACGCAATAATTGCCCCACTGCATAAAGGAGGGAGTAAAGCACTACCAAAAAACTACCGCACGGTAGCTCTAACCTCTCACATCATTAAAGTTTTCGAGCGTGTCCTGCGAAGCAAAATTTCAACATTCATGGAGACAAATGAACTATACAACACCGGTCAACATGGGTTCAGAGCGGGAAGATCATGTCTCTCACAACTTTTGGAACACTATGACAAAATTCTTGAAGCGCTAGAAGAAAAGAAAAACGTGGATGTCATTTACACCGATTTTGCTAAGGCATTTGATAAATGTGACCATGGTATAATAGCCCACAAACTGAAAGCAAAAGGTATAACTGGGAAAATCGGACGGTGGATATACAATTTCCTCGTAAATCGAAAACAATCTGTAGCAGTAAACCAAGTCACATCTGAGCCTTCGGATGTCAAAAGCTCAGTGCCCCAAGGAACAGTGCTAGCGCCCCTTCTGTTCCTCATACTAATTTGCGACATAGATACCAACACCAGACACAGTACGGTGTTATCTTTTGCTGATGACACAAAATTAAGCAAGATAGTAAACATACAAGAAGACACGGGCCGACTGCAGGAAGACATGAATGTAGTGTTCCAGTGGACCAGGGAAAACAACATGCAATTCAACGAAGAAAAATTCCAATTAATACGGTACGGAGATAATAATGGTGTTAAAGAAATTACAAATTACTTAACAGAATCTAACCACATAATAGAATGGAAAGACAGTGTGAAAGACCTTGGGGTATTAATGTCTGAAAATATGGGTTTCAAAGTACATAACCAGGTCAAAGTGGCAGCTGCGAAACGTCTAACGGGTTGGATTCTGCGTACTTTTAAAACACGCGGTGAATTACCTATGATAACGCTCTTCAAATCTCTAGTGCTACCGCGGCTTGAATACTGTAGCGTATTAACATCCCCATACAAAGCAGGTGAAATAAATGACGTAGAGAGTGTACAAAGAAATTTCACTCCCCATATAAGTTCGATAAAACAGCTACACTATTGGGAGCGTTTAAGAGCACTGAATCTGTACTCACTGGAACGTAGAAGAGAACGTTACCTAATAATATACACGTGGAAAATCGCAGAGGGTTTAGTACCAAACCTACACACTCCGATAGTCATGAAATTCAGGGATAGGAGAGGCTGGGAATGCGAAATCCCCCGGATGAATAACAGGGGTGCTATGGGCTGGTTATCACACAGAGGCCCACGTCTCTTCAACAAACTCCCACGGTGAGTAAGAGACATGAGGGACGTCTCGTTAGACAGCTTCAAGAGAGCCCTGGATGTCGAACTGCAAAAGGTGCCAGACAAGCCCATCCTCGCAAGGGAGCGAGCTGTCGCTTCAAACAGTCTACTGCACCAAATCACCACCCAAAACGAGGGGCGTCGCGCTCCTTGGTGCCGCTAGAAGAGTGGCGAACACATCATAAGGTATCATAAGGTAAGGTAAGCAGTATAGGTAGCTTCTACTCAATTCCCTCCCTTTTCAGCGATACACCAACATCCACTGCTCTTGATAGTATTTCTTTCATGACTCCATCCATATATACAGTAAACAACCACGGGGACATCACTCACCCCTGTTTCAAACCAACATTCAGGTCAAAGAACTCGCTCTGCTCACTCTCCACACGTACTGCCGCCTTTGCACCCTCATACATGCTCTTCACTGCTTTCAGCAACTTGCCATCTACTCCGTATATTCTAAGTACTTTCCACAAACCTTCTCTATCCACTCTTGTCATAGGCCTTCTCCAAGTCCATAAAGGCAACATACACCTTTTGTTTCTTCTCCAGATATTTCTCCATAACACAATTCAGGGTAAAAATCTGATCTACACATCCTCTTCCCTTCCTAAAACCTCCCTGCTCGTCGCCTATCCATTTCTCCGTTCTCACAATCACTACCCTACTGTATACCTTCCCTACTACGCTTAGAAGACATATTCCTCGGTGGTTACCACACACTCCTCTTTCCCCTTTGCCCTTATATAGGGGGACTTTGGTGGTGCAATCAGCCTCTGGAGCAGTGGACCACTGGTTCCCATTTCCAGAAAATTCCTGTGCTTGGTATGCTTCCAGCCAGGGCCCCACTGGGGTAAATAAAATAGCAAAACAGTGGTGGAACTGCCATCCGGGTGAGGGACTGCTCTGGGTCTGCTCCTTCAGTGTTCATGGTTATAATCCACTTAGTGGAAATGGCACTGGTGGAGTGGGTCAGTCGGGGCATGTCTGGGAGCCTGGAGGCAGTTTCTGCCATGGCCATCCCTTTTGGGGCGCTTCCTCTGGAAGCGAGGCGTCAGATTTGATGATGATGATGATGATGACTATTATGACAGTCTTCCAGTCATCGGGTGCACTCCCCTTCTCCCATGCTAGTTTGCACAATTTCCATATCCATTCGATCACTATCTCACCACCATACCTCAACATTTCCCCACACACTCCATCTGTTCCTGGTGCTTTCCCCAACTTCACTCTTTTCATGGCTTCCCACACTTCTGACCTGATCCCCACCTCCTCCTCCACTACTTCTCTTCTTCTCCCTCCCATACCATATCCAGCTTTGTTTAATACTTTGTGATTGTCTTTAATATCAGCTTCGTACTTTCATATTTTTTAGCACAAGATCAATGTGTTACCATATTAACCCCCCAGACCGGGATGGTGTCATATGAGGTCCCATCATACTCTCACCGTGGAACCCGGGTGGCCTCATATGAGACTCTAGATACATACAAGTTTAACACATTACGAGCGGGCCTGTCAGTTTTTTCCACTACCCGCCCAGCGTTTTTTTTTTACCCTAAATGGCCTTGTTTCCGTGCTCTTTTTCATGCATAAACAAGAGCCAGAGCGTAATACAATTATGTATCCCTGAAGCGTAAATTGAGCTTTCCAATGACACCAGAACCATCCTTCTACGACCACGCGTTCTCTTGCAACGATCGTGCAACAAGAATGAAAAAACCCTAAAATACGGTAATTTCCTCACATAATTCCCTGTGTGGCGAGGTAGGGAGGGTGGATGTGTGTGGAGTTGTTGTTGTTGTTCTTCCCCAAGCTGCCTGGCCGAACAGCCCCAAGGCCCCGAGCAATTCCAAGGCCATAACCGAGCGCCCCCACAGAACCCTCCCTGCCGACCACAATAAAGCCACTCCATGGCGGGGAGCTGAGGAGGGTGCGGAAACGCCCGGGAAACCAAAGCCCCACCCAGGGCCCTGTGCCCCTCAGCAATTATGAAGAGAAAGTTGAGGGGCAAGGGAAAAATGTGACGCTTTGGCTTCCAATCTTGGTAGATTGGGAGGTCAATCCACGGAAAAGACGCCGTCACTTGAGATCTAGAAAATATATAAGTTAAAGGAACAGTCAGAGTAAGCTATGGGTATGGCAGAGATCGCTCAGTTCTCACTCTGATAGACCAGCCCAGTAGATGGAGTAGATGTCAGTAGGCGCGCGGGGTCCGTGCCGAGCGGTCATGAGGTAACCTACGCTCCTCCCGTCGCTCGTCTCTCTCTCAGAGCCATTCTTGCTCATAAATTGCACACAGACTTAAGCCAGGCCCCGCCACATAGTCCAGATTTTTAGATACGGACTTAAGTCGGGCCCCGATAGACAAGGGTTAACCCTCTGTTCCCGGAAGGGCTCTTGAACGCCCATAAAAAAGCATACACGAGCTACCTGGAAGGGCTCTTAAACACCCATGAGGTCAAAGCCTGTGAGCTTGGTGTGCGAGGCGTCGGTCCGACGCATGTAAACAACAGCCGGCTGGACCGACGCCGCGCATCTCCGGCCACAAGAAGGAGAGCGTCGCTTGTTCGTGTGTGCCTGTATGTTGTTGTTAAGTATCGAAAAGTAGTGTAAAGTGGCTGTTTTTGCCATAAAGTTATCTCCAATGAAATCATCATCACAACTCAACCAGTTGACTTAGAGAGCTCTACTTAACGCCATTCTACAGGTAAATAACACAGCTACGCTTGGGAATGCGGGAAGTAGTCAGAATAACAAATATACGGTAGCCTAGCCTAGACGTTTTTCGGCCAAAACACCCGGGTTTCGGGGAATATTTATGTAATGCGTAGCCGGGGCTGGAGGGTTAAAGACTGTTTTGTCCTTTGTCCACAGAGAATGTGGTTACAGTCTCACATCCTAAATGGCGGCTTTCCAGGCAGCCCTGTCAAGGGCTGACTCTGTTGTCAAGTTCTTTATTTTGGGATCGGCACGGAGTACCTGATCCCACGTCTTTTTAGGTCTACCCTTACGCGCAGCTCCCCCTATGTTCACAGTCCGGCATTTCTTCACCCAGATCTGATCATCCATTCTCTCCACATGTCCAAACCAACCAAGTCGGCTTGTGTGCATGACTGATACTCATAATGCCCAGGCACCTTCTATATAAATCTTTATATAGAGCTCTATATAAATTATAGCTTACAAAACACTTGAAACCGCACAAGAGAAAATTTAGTTTTCATGACGGGTGGTCCGCGACACACACAACATCACACGCACACACACTGTCAGTCAGCTGACTTGTGCTTGACTAAGGACCAAAAGCAATCGATTGATGATTTTTTGTACGGTAGTTCAAATCGATGCATGAAAGAAGTGGACAGTGTCTTCAGAATGGTTACAATGGTGAAATAAATCAATTATCGATATAATTAATAATAATCCAAAATCTAAAATCAATAATTAATAATCAATAGTTAAATGAGAGTAAACAAACTGAAGTCATAGCTGCCGTTTATGGCCGCCGCACAATCAAAGGAAAAGTAGTCACCTGACTGAAACAAAACCTATATTTTTCACCTCAAACAAGAACCACTTGATGTAGAGAATTGTAGTCTTCACCATATGCAAGATAACAGTGAGTTAGAACCCTGTTAATCTGAATCCTAGGTATCCGAATATCTCGCATAACCAAAGTTTCTGAGATTCACGGATAAATAGTAATCACAATGGCCTTTTAGTAAACAGAGACCGACACTGCTTCCTGAAACAGTTGATGGGGCAGTTAATTTTCTAATGATTTTGGCCCTGCCCTATAAGAGTTTTAGTGTAGAGCTCATGTGGCCTGGCTCAATTGATGACATGGCGAGAAATGTCTGCAAGTCTTCACCTTCTTATAGATTTGATCCCCTCCTGCCCTTCCTTATTTCATCTTGATTAAATAATTCGGGCCAGTCGTTTGAGTGCTCTTTTGAGGAATTCTGTAATCTGGTTAACCCACCAGACCCGGTTGGGCTCTGAGAAACCCATAACAAATGCGCCCGCGGAACCCGGTAGGGCTCTGAGGCACGGCAGCTTGAAAGCCTGTAAGATTGGTGTGCGAGGCGTCCGTCCGATGCATGTAAACAACAGCCGGCTGGACCGACGCCATGCATCTCCGACCACAAGAAGGAGAGGCGTCGCTTGTTCGTGTGTGGGTGTGTGTTATTGTTAACCTAAGAAGTGCGCATGGGGGGTATGAGACACCACACTCCTGTGCCGACGTATTTGAGCTGTTCCCATCACTAACATCGTTATTTTACCATAAATAGCATTAATACTTATCCATATGTGCCTATTATAGGTTGATTATAAAGGTATCGATACTCTCTCTCTCTCTCTTCCACTCGCTTGGTAACAGTGATGACAATGCCCTGCTTGCAACTCGCTAATGTTAGCACGAAAATAGACCACAGAATAAGGGAATAACAGGGAAAATAAGTGATAACTGAAGGTGAGGAAAGTGGAGAAGGAGGGGAGGTGGAGGAGTGATATTTGGCATGGCCCAGGGGCAAAAAAAAAAAAAAAAAAAAAAAATTGTTTTGGGGTGTTTTAACCCGTATAGCCCCAGCGACGCGCCTGATGCGTCGGCGATGTATGTAACGCACAGCCCCAGAGACGCGCCTGGCGCGTCACCCTAATTGCGCCGACCGTAACCTCAGGTGTAGCCACTCAAGAGGGCTCAGATTTGTATGGGAACTGTGTACGTATCCCACGCAACCGTGCCGATGGTTGAAAACTCTCAAAGTCCACGTGCGTGCGCGCGAGCGCGCAATAACCTGTTTTTTTGGGATAATTGCCTTCAATTTTTTACTCTTGTAAAATCCGTTTTCGGGGGCTCTGTAGGACCATTTTTTAAGCTTTTTGAGCGGTTTTTCGTGGTTTTTCGCTATTGTTTCTGGAATAAAACCATTTTTTGAAAACCGGCCGGGTTCTGGTGCGCAAACATTACAAAACTAGCCGGGGCTCCACGGGTTAAATGGATTTTTTAAAAGCCTTACTTTTAAGAGTCTTCCCGCAGTCCGCTGGGGGAACTCTTAAGAGTCTCCCCGCAGTTCCCAGGTTAAGTAGTGAAAAGTAGTGAAAAGTGGCTGATATCGCCACAAAGTTCTCTCCACGGAAATCGTCATCACAACTGAACCAGTTGACTTAGAGAGCTCTACTCAACGCCATTCTACAGGTACGAAACACATCTACGCTTGGGGATGCGCGGGAATGCGGAAGCAGTCAAAATAACAAAGATACGGTAGCCTAGGCATAGACGTTTTTCGGCCCAAACCCCCGGGTTTCGGGGAAATTATAGAATACAATAGCCGGGGCTGGAGGGTTAAGCTACTATACAGTATATAAAACAAAAATATATAGATAAAGTAGGAATGGTGTTAAGGTATAATGTTGTACAATATTTAGATAATGAAGGATGTGTCTTCATCAAAATGTTAATGATTACCGTCTATGCAGGTGCTGGACAAATACACTCCACCCGACCACTTCCTGCCCGAGTCCTACACCTGTTTCTTCCTCCTCAAGATGCCACGCTACTCCTGCAAGGTGGGTCACTTTGTGAACTTGTTTTGAGGTTTACCCATTCAGTATGATTGCATCAAACACTAGATTAGCATGTACTGTATTATTATGTTCCCTCCACCAACCGACTTTTACTTCTAAACTCAATTAATGAAATCAACAAATACATGTGGCAATCCAGGGATTCGAACCTAGGATGCTCACACCGAAATTCAGTGTATTTATCCATACGAAGACAGAGATATGTATGTGTGTAAGCCTTATTCAGCCAAAGGCAACAGCAGCAGTCTTGGTGGAGAGGGGAATCCCCAACCACAACAGAACAGTATGTGGAGAACCACTTGCTCCAGTAGAACCTTATCACCTCGAGGTACATTGAAGTGCGGTTTACAAATCCTCTGCAGGGCCACTGTTATGTAGTTTTCCCTTATCACTTATCAGGGTCTGTTACTAAAAACTGATTGTTCTTGTCAGTGTACCGGTATTCAGATGTCCAATCAAGTCCCTGTAACAAGGGCACGCCATAGCCCTGTTAATCAAGGGAATGCATGGCGTTAAAAAATGCATCATCATCATCACTGTATGTAGAGTTGCACTGGTGTACAGGGTAGCACTGTATAGAAATGAGTGAGTATGACCACTTACTACATAAAATGAGAGAGTTAAGATAATTAAAGTAAATTCAAATATGAAACTTGAAAACTAACTAAAAGGTTACTGATCAAATCAATATAACGAACTCATCAAAATAAAACCTATCAAAACGACAACACACTAAACAAAATCTATATGTGGAAAAATGCATTTAAATTTATCAGAAATTAAACTTTGAAAATAACAAACTTATAATAGAGATACTATAAATTCCTCCCCCAGGCTGTGCTGCGAGAGAAGCTGAAGTATGCCATCCATTTCTGTAAGAGTATCGACACGGATGACTACGCCAGGGTGGCCATGACAGGCGTCGGGGTGGAGGACAACGTGTCTTCCGAGTCCGACACTGATGACTGGGACTCTATCGGTAGTGACGAACCCATGGCTGATTGTGTGTCCATCTACTCCACCTGATATGTGTCTTTAGTATGTCCACAATCTGTCCGCTGATGAAAACAATGGAAGATGAATGTAGGGGCTACAAGCTTTATTATCATTTTATGTCCACAATTTTTCCCTGATAATTCATTATCAGTTTATCCACTGGTAAAATAAATAGTATCAAAACACTGAGAGATGAAACTATGGACTCCTAGCTAATTTATATTAACAATGAGAGATGAAACTATGGACTCCTAGCAAATTTATATCTAGTATCAAAACACTGAGAGATGAAACTATGGACTCCTAGCTAATTTATATCTAGTATCAAAACACTGAGAGATGAAACTATGGACTCCTAGCAAATTTATATCTAGTATCAAAACTGAGAGATAAAACTATGGCCTAGCTAATTTTTATCTAGGCTAGTATCAAAACTGAGAGAGAAAACTATGGCCTCCTAGCTAATTTATATCCACATGTTATTTACTGCTGAAAGAAGTGAAATCCAGCTGCTAGATGAAAATAGGAGCTCTCACACTACTCTACTTAGTTTGTGGCTTTTGTATGTCTGCCATTTGTATGTCCGCAGTTTGTCCACTCCTGAGAAACTACTGGAAAATGGTATATCTATATATATATCCATAATTATTGTTCTGCTGCTAATATAAATGGTATCAAGGCACTGGGGGATTGTTTGTGCAGTATTTTCACAATTTGGCCTCGGGCAAAATAGATGGCATCAAATAACATGGCATGGTGTGTTTTGTGTGGCCCCGTTCTGTTTGCTGCCGAAGGAAACGGTGTCAAACTAATGGGAGATGACTTAAGTTACTACAGTTACTATAATTTGTCCCCCCTTGCTAGAAGATTGTGTCTTTTGTATGCAGTAACCACCATTGTTCCACTGCTTAAAGAAATAGTACCAGAAATATCAAGCCACTACTGTATATGGGTTCCAAACAATTTATATGTGGTAGTAAAAGAACTGCCCTTGTAATCTTATGCAATTCTTTCTCTTTGTAGTGCCGTTAATGGACGAAATAACTATTAATGGACAAAATAACTTGAAAAATTACACTAGGGTATAGCCTCTAATGTGGTTGACCTCTTGATCTCAGAAAACAGATGATGCCAATTTGTTTTATTCTGACCACCTCCAGATGATTTTACCAACTTGAGAAGGAGTTGTCAGTTTGAGGGTTCATTGAGCTAGTCTTTAATCCTTTATTGCCTAGAGGTCCTCCTTAAGTTGAGCAAAATCCTCTGGCTGTATCATTAATAAAGAAATTGTTGCCAGATTGAATGAGTTTGAGTTAATGTGGTGTTGACTTCACTTTCCTTCTGATGCCTCTCCCATTATATTTTACTTGTTAAAAGTTAATATATTGACAATATTCTTATTTTTATATTTTTATCACCGAGTGTAGAATTTGTTCTTGTGTAATTTTGTAAAATTAATTGATTATTTGTTTTGTTCATATGCATATTAGTTCAGATATCTTAAGTAGATGTCTTGTTAGGGATCATTAAAGACCTGATTGCAAATGTTTCCTTGCACAGTATACTGTATACATTATGCAAATGTTGCTCTTAATATTGGTAATTATATACAGTAGGCTCACATATCTCGATCAATCTCATCTCGATATTTCGCATCTCGATGCCACCTTCAAGCTCTCCCCAATCACAAATCTCGATGAAAAAACGTTAATCTCGATAGCTAATAGCTAAATATCGATGCTAGATGCTTATATACTAATATAAACAGATTAATCTTGACCAAATCGATGTGTGAACCTCACAGTCATTGTGTTTTGTTCACCTGTATACTAATGTACCGCTAGTATCGATCGTCTCAAGCGGTAGTCTAACCTGTCTCTGCCGCTTTTATTTACGTAGTAATAAAAATGACTTTACCATGTTTTAATATACATTATTATTTGTATGAGGAAAATCTAATATATAATAATAGTAAAGACAAAAGAAAACTTGATTAAACTTTATACCATGGAAAATTTATTGAAGTCGGTAGATCTAGCGGCCACTTGGTGTACCAGTCACACATCCGCCATTCGCTTGAAAACTTGTATTGTGAAGTCGTCTACCTGGACCTTTTTTTATCGCATTCATAAAATGCCGGTACTAGTGGTACAGGGTGAGGGAAGCAATTGCAAGAATTGATGACGGTGACTGTGCGCCGGGTGCGGAGACGCAGTAACCTAACTGCGTTCGCCTCGGAACCAACAATCAACCACACAAACCTCTTTATCAATAAATATAAGGTAAAAATAAAACTCTTTCATTATTAATTTTATCTATTTTAACATATTATATATATTGCATGTGATTGTGGGGGGCAAATGTGAAAATTGACAGATTTGATGTAGGTTAGTCGGCAAGTGGCTGGAACCGATTGTATTTTTTCCCATAAGAAGTTAACTTCGCATCTCGATATTTCGAATCTCGATCGGTATTTGTGGGAACCAATTATGATCGAGATTGGAGATTCCACTGTAACTAGTTTACTTGTACTCCTTTGTCATATTTTAATTCAGAAACTCTTAACCCTTACTGTACCAGAGGATATTACAGTACCATAAATGTACTGTCTAGTACCAGGCAGTGTGGCCAAAATGGCTTCAGAGGCAAGAGAGAACATCCTCCCACCTCAAAAATTGGTGAAGCACAGGCCCAGACAGCCTGTGGAGGCTTGCAACCAAGCTGAGAATTGTTGCCAATTTCTCGGAGCAGTCTTTACAAGTCATGGTAGCAAGGGAGCGTGCTGTCTCTTCAAACAGTCTGCTGCACCAAAACACAACCCACAACGAGGGGCGATGCGCTCCTCGGTGCTGCTAGGAGAGTGGCGAACACAACCTTAGGTAGCTACCGCTCGATACTGGCAGTTACAAGTACCGCATATTAATGATAGACGTCGTCCGTCTCTGGTACTGACGAGTGACTTTTTTCCGTCGCTGATACAGAAGGGGTTCAGCATGATTTGAATTTACACATATTTGCGTTTTATTTTAATTTCAATTCATGAAGAGAATATTGTGGTGTCAATGGGTCTTTAAAGAAATCCTAAGAGCATAATACAGTAAATATTACAAAATACTGTCTTGTGAAGCATGTCTAATATTACCACAGGACTTAAGTCTATTCTATTAAGTGTGACCAGTCTAAAAAGCCTGATCCCTAATCTCTCTTAACACAAAAAGGACTTGATCAATTAAGTGGATATTTCTGCCATTGTGTGGAAATTACAGCTTATTTGCTTCAGCCCTCCCCGAGTTACAAGAGGCGAGGGGGTCAGAATTTCTAGACTCATCATGATGAATAGACTAGAATGAATGAAGGTAGTGGTGTGATATGTTGAGTGAGTTGATGTCTATACAAACACAAGGAGGAATGAATGAAACCAGATTGAATGGAGGAATCATGTAAGGTGGAGTGAAAGAAGGCTTATAAGCCTATTTACTATAATTAGGCCAGAAATCTTGACCCCAAACCTCTGTAACTCAAAAAGGACTAAAGCAAATGGGGCTGTAAATTTCCACACCTGTTCCCTGGCTGACTGTTCCTAAATGTATATATTCAGACACATACCCCATAGCTGGGGGTGGCCGACTCGAGACAGAACAAAAATGCACACACATCTAGGTCACCCAGAAGACCCAGAGACCAAGGATCATGAGGAGTCTCCAGCAAAAGATTCCCAGATCCCAGATCTCCTGGAGAGGTTTCGGTCACAGCAGACACGCAGCGGTACCACACCACAGGCGCCTGATGGACTATTATCTAGTCCAACTGGTGCCCAACCCCCATTCTACAACCGCATTATCACTCATCTATTCACAAGCATTTTCAATTCATTCCTATTCATCACCACTTCTCTTGCCTGTTCTTCTTCAGTCATCTCTCTATCTTCTAACACTTTTCTTCACACCATCTCTCCATCTCCTCAGAGGTCTTCCTCTCAATCTATTTCCCCTTGTTTCTGACTCATATAATAGGCTGATGAAAAATAGCTCCTTCTCTCTCTCTCTAGCCATACCTATGAGAGTTCCGTATGGAGCTCAGTAGTCTGGTTAATCTGCTCTACTTAACTGACTCTCTCTCTCTGACTCATATATTCTCTTTGTAAGCATTTCATCATTCATTCATTCAACATGCCCATACCATCATAGCACCCTTCTTATTCCACTCTAGCTGATAAGGGTTCCTGTTGTCCCACTTTCGTAAATAGTAGCTATAATATCCCAATATCTGACACACACAGATTTCTGACCTAATTATAACAAATAAACTACAGTATAGTATCTTTATAATGACAGGTATACTGTACATGTTTTATTTTATAACACCAGATTCCTAGTCTCACCCAAATATAGTAATGTCCTGTAACTTGAGACTTCCATACCAGTAGTGTTCACCATAATATTTAATACTTAATTTTTTGTTTTGCTTTAGTAAGAGAAGAGTTGTAACGCCAGTCGTTCCCACAAAATGTTTAGCTTGTGTTAGTACAGGATGCCATATATTATCAACAATATTTCTGAGGAAATTTTTCTATCATTGTGAAGATGGCATCACACAGGTACTTTTTGGCATTTTTACCAGCCAATATCCGATTATGGCTTGAGGTTATTGCATAGGTCTATATATTCACTTTAGTATTAAGTTGCTACCTGGTGTTGATGATCCTACAAAAATCAAACAATTGAAGGCAGAACTACAGAAAATGGGGTGAATATTGATATGCCACAATCGGTAAATGTCTAGAAAAACTGCCCCCCATAAGGCCTGTGTAATGTCACCTTAATGCAATTTTATATAAATTTTAACTAATGATGAAAGACCCATGATCATGTTTAACACTTTATGGTATTATATTTATTCTAGTGCTCTTAGAGTGATGATATTAGTGTACAGTAATAAATCTTTGTAAATACATTACCTACACCATGTTTTCTTATATGCATTAAACATAAGGATGATATTTTACAGTAGGCCTATACTACTACTGTACACTGTAGATTGTTTAGTGAGTAGAAACACAGTAACAAAATCAAGATTATAGATACAGATAATACATGTTAATTATAATCTAACTATATTGTGGCTCTGTCTCGAGTCGGCCACCCCCAGAAAAAAAAAATAGAGAAAAGAAAAAAATAGAAAAAATGGGGAATGGGCCTGAGTAAATAGATAGATAGAAATAGAACTATAGTTTATTTATTTTACCCTGGCACATTGGCACTTGGTCGATTTGAACTAGAGAACTGTACTTCAAGGAAATTGACTGATGGTAGTGTGTCCGAATAACATAAACAAGCACTAGAAATATTCTACACAATACTATCAACCAATAGCTCGAAGTAGTTCTCTATACCCTGTTCCAAATACAGTAGGTAGTCCAGAAATTGTAACCCCTAACCTCTGTAACTCAAAAAGGGCTAGAGCAAATGGGCTGTACATTTTCACATCTATTCCCTGGCTGTTCCTTCCCAAATGGTAGAAATATTAGAGAGTTATAGAGGTTAATGTTCAAAAGTTTTGGCCTACTTACTTGGTAGGGTATAACTCTGAGGGATCAAGTGCACATTTACCAAGTTAAAACAATAAAAGATATAGACTCCTATACAGTTTAAGAATTTCGAAAGGACAGATCTATTTTAGTAGCTCGTGATAAGCATGGTATCCGACATTTTTGTCCGAGTCGGGCGATTCATGGCTATATCCTGTTCCAAATAGGTAGGTCAGAAATTGTGAACCCTAACCTCTGTAACTCCAAAATGGCTAGGGCAAATGGGCTGTAAATTTCCACACCTATCCCCAAATAATTATTGTTGTTGTTCTTCCCCAAGCTGCCTGGCCGAACAGTCCCAAGGCCCCGAGCAAGGCCAAGGCCATAACCGAGCGCCCCCACAGAACCCTCCCTGCCGATCACAATAAAGCCTGGGTGACCGAAGCCACTCCATGACGGGGAGCTGAGGAGGGTGAGGAAACGCCCGGGAAACCAAAGCCCCACCCAGGGCCCTGTGCCCCTCAGCAATTATGAAGAGAAAGTTGAGGGGCAAAGGAAAAATTTGACGCTTTGGCTTCCAATCTTGGTAGATTGGGAGGTCAATCCACGGAAGAGACGCCGTCACTTGAGATCTAGAAAATATATAAGTAAAAGGTACAGTCAGAGTAAGCTATGGGTATGGCAGAGATAATCGCTCAGTTCTCACTCTGATAGACCAGCCCATCACCACGTGACTAGAACCCAATCCTCTCAGCATCAGCTAGGAAAGGCCCTAGAAAGCCGCCTTTGGCGGGGGGATAGCTCCCCTATTTCAACCCCTTTCGGGGTTGGGCACCCGCCCTCCCCAAATAGTAGAAATATTCGCTTGATTACTCTAGCCACCCCCAGCTGTGGGGTATATACATACATACATACATACTCTACTCGTTATTGAGTTATAGAGGTTAATGTTCAAGGGTGGAGGCAAGGAGTGCTGTAGACGGAGGCGGGCTGTACCCGCCAGTCACAGAAACTAATACCGGCACTTCGGGAGATTGGCGTCTATCCATCACAAAGGCTCAAGGATAACTCATTTTAGGCTTGGAATGAATAGGAGTATTGCTAGGTTGCATATCATCCTATATTTACTGACTAGGACGGTTGTTAGAGCACTCGCCTGCAAACGAGAGGTCGACGGTTCGAGGCTCGGGCCAGCCAGTGTGTGTTATTGGCATACGACAGTGCTGTTGGTGGATGGCGCGGTCTAGCAATCTGTGGCAACTGTCCACTGTAGTCCCTGAAATATCAAGGCACCCATCCTAGCCCCGCTCTTTAGCAGGGAGTGCACAGTGGTTAAAACAGGATCATCATCTACGACTAAAAAAATTGGCACGAATGCTTGCATCTGCGTGGCGCGGGCTTTTCCGTCACCCGAAGTGATAACGGGCAAGGAGTAAAAGCACACCGGGAGTTAATAAATAACAAAATCATGACTGGAAACTTATAATTGGCAAGGCAAGGCCTATTATATGTATGTAAGGAAAATTGGCAATGATATTTTTGACATTGCACCATTAAGTCTATGGTAATTTTTTTGCCACACATCCAACAATCACTTGTCACTCACCTATCTATCTATCTATATACAGTATATACTCTGGCACATACCTCATTCATTTTTTTTTAGGGGTGGCCGACTTGAGACAAAGCCCAAACAGGAACAACACAGCACAACACAACAAACAACAAAACACAAAATCACAGACAACTAGGTTGTCCAGGAGAAATACCCGGAGACCCAGGCCCATTTGGGATCTCCAGCAAGATTCCCAGATCCCAGATCTCCCCGAGAGGCTCCGATTTCCGCAGGCAGACACTCAGCGGAACACACCACAATGCCCGCCCACCATGTATCCAGGCGTACCCTTCATTTCTACCGGCTCCCCGGGCCAGGCGCCTGATGGACTATTATCTAGTCCAACTGGAGCCCACCCCCCTCTCCCAAACGACCGCGTTTACACTCATCTATTCAAGTGAATAGATGAATCAATGGAGAATGCTAGTGCTAGCATTCTCCATTGATTCCTATTTATTAATACTTCTCTTGCTTGATCTATAGTCATTCCTCTACCTTTCAACACTTCTCTTACACAGTTTCTCCATCTCAATGATGGTCATCCTACCCTTCTACCTCCCCTTGTATCTGACTCACATATCCTCTGTGTAAGCCTTTCATCTTCCATTCGCGCAACATGTCCATACCAGCTCAGCACCCTTCTGTCCACTCTGGCCGACAAATGTTCATGCTGCCAGCCCACTCTCCTACGAATCTCTTTGTTCCTCAATCTGTCTCTACATGTCACTCCACACATACAGTTAGGCCCCCAAGGGCGCGTACTTGAAGGGCACGTTTTTAAAAAGGCGCGGGAGGTAGTAGAGTGGCACGAAATACGTAAACAAAGCGGTTTTAAAAAAGGGCGCGGTCTATGGCCCGTTCGGAAAGCGATGCGCAGCTATTGTCGGCCATCTTGACGTGACGTCAGCCCGCTTCCGCCCCCCCCCCCCCCCCCCCTGACCGTAACCCACCAGCCAGTGTGACACTGGTCCCGCCGAAGAAGAAATTGAAGGTGATGACTATTGAGAAGAAGCAGGTGTTGGATATGCTTGAGAGGGGAGACAAACAAGCAAATGTTGCCCGTCACTTCAATGTCAATGAGTCAAGCATACGAACAATAACAACAACATACACCATTATGAGTGAGTATCCATTCCATTTACTTTTAATATATCATATAAGTAACTGTATTTAACCATAATCTGTACTTTTTGTATGTATCTTAGGCGTTATTGGGGAAAAATATGTACGGGTGGTCGGGTTGGCAGACTACGGTCCTATTTTCCCCATTGATTCTTAACCCTCTCCGACATATGATGCAATTTTGAGCCTATTAGGGATACTTTAAAGCCTTTATTACCATCAGGGGTATTTACAAACCTTTAGTTTAGTTACTTCAACCTCTGCAGTTGTCTTTGAGTTAGCTGTGGGCAGAAAACTAATTTTGGAGAGGTAATTATAAGAGTGAGAGAACTCTATTTCTTATTGCTAATCTGGCAACCTCTGCGTCATATGAGTCTGAAGGGGTTAAGTCCCAAGGAAGCGCCTTTCCAAGGACACGGTCTTTGCCAGTCTACATTGACCGCGCCCTTTCGGGCCCTCTGTACTCCTGTCTACATTGACCGCGCCCTTTCGGGCCCTCTGTACTCCTCAAGCAGCTCATCTCCATCACATCCAGCTTTCTTCTCTCCTTTTTCTTCAGAGCCCATGTCTCAGCCCCATACATCACTGTTGGTACAACTATCCCTTGATACATTGCACTTTTAACTTTCATTCCGAGATTTCTCACCTTCCATATACTTCCCATTGCTCCGAAAACTTTCCTTCCTTCACATACTCTCTGTTTTACCTCCATTCCTGCTTATCATTCCTCTAGAGATTCACTCTACGAGCACCTCTATTACACACCATCATTTTACTTTAATTGACGTTCACACTAAGCTACCTCCTCCCACAAACCACACCAAACTCTTTGACTACTCGCTGCAGTTTCTCCTCAGAATCCGCCACCAACGCTGTGTCATCAACAAACAGCAACGGATTCAACTCCCAATCTCTACCATTCTTTCCTACTAAACCCAATCCTCTTCCCATAGTTCTCATTTTCACCTCCCTCACCACACCATCCATATATACATTAAACAGCCACAGTGACATTACTCAACCCTGTCGCAGAAGTCAGAACTATATTTACCTCAAACCATTCACTCAACTCATTATTTCCTACTCTAACAAACGCTCTGCTCTCTTCATAAAAACTCTTAACTGCTCTTAAAAAATGTCCTCTAATTTCATAAATCCTTAACATTTTCCACATTGCTTCCCGATCCATACAATCATACGCTTTTTCCAAATCCAGAAAAGCCCAAAATATCTCCTTATACTTCTCTAAATACTTCTTGCATAGCTGTCTTCCTTCAAAAATCTGATCCACACACCCTCTTCCCCTCCTAACACCGCACTGCTCTTCTCCTATTGTACCTTCCCGGTCTATATTCTCCACTTTATCAACACCCTGCCATACAGCTTTTCAACCACTGATAATAAACTAATACCTCTATAACTTGAACACTCCTTGTCACTTGTCACTCATGGCCCTGTAATATAGATACCAGAGGGCTATTACAGGTGATGCATATTAGTACAGTACTGTACCGAGGCCACTGGATCCTACCCCCTTGTAATCTCTTGGGGGAAGGTACTGGGAATGGTCCCGGGGTAGACTGGAACCGGAGTTCTGGGGGGGGGGGATGCCCATTTGCCAGCCAAATTACCCAAATATGACTAAACAACCTAAAAAGAAACAACGCAAGTCCGATGAATCAAAACCGCGTAGGACAAGAACAAATGCCCCCCACAATCTCAGACTTGCTAGTGTGAATGTTGGTAGTTTGAATCTGCATTCAAATGAAGTGGCTGAGATGTGTGAGAGGAGGCGAGTGGACGTCTGCTGTACCCAGGAAACACTCTGGAAGAGGCATGGGGTACAGTGGATTGTCGGAAGAAAGAAAAGATATAGGATCTACTGGATGGGGGTGGAGACTGATAAAGTGAAAGGAGGAGTGGGTGTTCTGGTGGCTGAAGAGCTGGCGGAAAGTGTGCTTCAGATTACGAGTTAGTAAAAGGTTGATTGTTTTGAAGTTGAAAGTTGGTGAAAGAATTCTGAATGTGATATCTGCATATGCCCCACAGGCAGGTCTACAGAAAGAGATAAAAGAGGACTTCTGGATTGACACCGTCAGTCTCATTTCAGGTCTCTCGGAGAATGAAATAACAATCGTGGGGGGGGGGGGGGGGGCCTCAATGGTCACGTGGGAGCATCTGCAGATGGATACGAGGGGGTACATGGAGGAAATGGTTACGGAAGGAGGAATCTGGAAGGCGAATATATATTGGAGTCCTGCGTTGCACTCAACATGGTTGTGTGTAACAAGAAGTTCAAGAAAAGACAGAGCCATCTGATCAAATATAACTCTGGGGTTTCCAGTAGCCAGATAGATTACTTCTTGGTTAACAGGAAAGACTGGAAACTGGTTCGAGATGCAAAGGTCATCCCGAGCGAAGAATGTATCCCCCAGTATAAGATATTGTGTGCGACATGAGCTTATACAGAGATCCAAAGCGCAATACATACCCAAAAGGAAAGTGTGGCTGCTGAAGAACAAGGAAGTTAGAGATAGGTTTCATAGTGAACTGGAGGAAATGAATAGAAATAAGGAAGCTAGGCCTAACGATGTAAATAGTCAATGGAACTTTCTTAAGCATAGCCTTATCGCTGGCACTGGCAAAGTCTGGGAAAACAAAGGGTCACCCCAGGAATAAGACCTCCTGGTGGTGGAACGATGAGGTAGAACATGCTGTGAAAGAGAAAAGGAGATGCTTCAAAGTATGGAAGAAGGGAGGCAGCAAGGAGGAATACCAGGCAGGTAAACGAACTGCCAAAAGAGTTATTTTCAATGCTAAAAAAGTAATTAAGGACCTGGTCCTCGAACAAGTGTGTAACACTGACAATCCCAATGGGATCTTCAACCTAGAAAAATGACAGTAGGGATATTATAGGTGAACAGTGTGTTAGAAATGATAATGGGAAGATTGTGTATGCAGAAAATGAAATCAGAGAAGCATGGAAGGCACACTATGAACGATTGCTAAATGTAGAGTTTGAATGGGATAAGGAACAGCTTAGTATTGAAAAACCAATATCTGGACCCCCTCCTTTGATAGCACCAGCTGTAGTGAGCGACGCAATCAATAAAATGAAGGACGGTAAAGCTCCAGGGTGCTCTGACATAGTCGCTGAGATGATAAAAGCCTCAGGGGAGACTGCTGGCAACTTAGTCACCGAGTTGATAATATAGGTTTGATCCCCTGAGGGGAGAAGAGAAAACCTAATATTTAGTAGTGGCCCCGAAATCATTGACGATATGCCTATTAGTATCATAGTCCTCTTTCAAGTACCCACGGTCAGCGTATTTGAACACCCCGCCGCAGGGAGAAAGAGTTCCTCATCATAAGTGCAACGCTAATTCTCTTATGGAATCGTCTTTATGATTGGGTACTCACTACGAAAAACTTTGTAAAAAAATAATAAGTAAAATTTAAACTTAATTTTGTTATATTACAGCTTTCCATCCTGTGGATGTCTTTGTTGTGGATTCTATTCTAGACGGTGAACCCAACGTTGCCATTCCTCCTTCAATGCTATATCAAGACTAATACGGTTTTGACAACCCGTAAGGGAAGGAAGGAAAAACTAATATTTATTGGTGGCTCCTGGAGTCAATGACGTAAGAGCCTATGTTAATATGGCCTCGTTCCGGGCTCCTCTGAGCCCGGGCTAACCTAGATCACGGCGGTCGAGAACCAAGATCATCATAGGGGGTACCCCTTAATCATTCCTACGGTACATCATTGGGATGGAGCCACTGAAAAGTAGGAAATAAAAAGAAAAGAATTAGCACAGTTTGAACACCGCGCCTACTGTACGCGCGATCTGATCTTCCTCTGTTTCCCATACACAGCTAGCCACCTGTCCCCCTCGGGGACTATCTCTAATGTAATATCAAGTTGAGCATGTGTATGGGAAGGGGATGGTGGGAGGGCACTTTTCGTCATTGACTCCAGGAGCCACCAATAAATATTAGTTTTTCCTTCCTTCCCTTACGGGTTGTCAAAACCGTAATTTATTGGTGGCTCCTTACGTCAATGACGTAAGAGCCTAGAATATCACGACCGGTGGAGGGACCTTCATATGCTCATCAAGCTAAACCGCGAGAATCTATTAGGAAGATCAAAACGAAAACTGTGACATGTGTCTGAATATAAGAGTATAGTCGTAAGAAAAAGATGTACAGTATAAGGCGGGTACCATTAACCCTCCCGACCCGGGCTGCCTTACCAAAGGACGGAGGTCGTATCCGGGCGATCTGGCCGAAAAACGTCTAGGCCTAGGCTACCGTATCTTTGTTATTTTAACTGCTAAAAATTTCCCACACATCCCTAAACATAGTGCGGTTTCCAATCTAGACTGGCGTTGAGTAGAGCTCTCTAAGTCAACTGGTTCAGTTGTGATGACGATTTCCGTGGAGCGAATTTTTCCGCGATGTTGACAATATCGGAGCTTTTCAGACACTAATTTATTAGTGGCCCCTCCATCATTGACGAACATGCCTATTACATAAGGCATCCTCTTCAAACACTAATCCGCCGTAGTTTGAATCTACCGCGCAGAGCATTTAAAAACTGAGGAGCCTTCATCATGAGCGCACGCGACCTCACTCATGGCTTCAGTCATTATGAATTGGGTTCTCACTACGAAAAAACTTCGTAAAAAATAAAAACAAAAAGAAAATAAGAATAACTATCCAATAAGCTTTCCATCATATCGTGGATGTACTTGTGTGGATTTCTGACCAGACGCTGATTCAGGCGTCATTCCTCCTTCTCTGCTCTGCGCTCAGCCTGCCCGGACCTGTCTCCCCACGCTCCGCGGGTTCCGCATTTGTTGCGTCCCTAGTGAGTTTTTTCTCATTGGTTTACTCCGGGATGTATCGAGTAAGGTTAGGATATGCGTAGCAGGAGTGTCCTGGGCTGGTTGCCCGCAGTGCAGTGTATTTTGGGTCGTATGTTTGGGGCATCTATTTCGGATGTACCCTCGTGGTCCTGTTGTGGACAGGTGAATTTTTTTTTTCACAGTTAAGCTAGCTTTGTGATGCAGGCGGCTTTCATTACGCGTTATTGCTTCCTTTTATCTTTCTGATGAGGTAGCGTATTTTTGCTGTCGTTCCCAGCGTATTTTTCTTCACTTAGTGAAGTTTTTTCTGGGTCCCGAGTCAGTTCTTCCCTTTGCCGGAAGTGTTTGCTACAGTGGTGTGTTGGCGGTGGTTCCTGTTGTGATATAATTCAGTGCTTTTTGTTTATATTCCGACATGTTACTGTTATCCGTCTGCTAGGCCTAGCCAGCCTCTCGTAGCTTTATCACATATACAAGTGTTATTGATTTATTTTCTAAATATGTACTACTGTGTCATGTGTATCCTGGTTTAGTTGTGTATTGGCTAATTCCACGGACTATTTATGTGTCCTGGGTTAGTTGTGTTTTGGCTAATTCCACGGACTATGTTGGGCCCGGCGTTAGTTGTGTTTTAGCTACGCCTCGGTCCGGTGTTGCGTTCAGATGGTATCTGGACGGGGTGGGTTTTTTCCGGCGGGTTTTTCTCGGTTTCACCTTGATAACCCCGGCTGGTTGCCTAGTTTTGGCCACGCGTGGTTTAAAACAGGCTTGTTTCCCCGGCGAGTGGGTGTCTGTGGCTCCCCAGGTCTGCGTCTCTGGGGTGCCTGTTTCATCCCGGCGGGTTGGCTGTACCCATCTAACAGTGTTCATACGGACACGTGTTGTTTGTAGTTTTTTCGGTTTTGCAAAGCCAATATAAAACTATGCTGTAGTTGTATTTCCTCCCCGGCGATCTGTTTCAAAGAAGTGGGGATAGGAACAATTGGGGTTAACTTTTAAACTTTAATTCACCCGGTGGGTGCAACCTGGAAGGTTGGGATGACCGAATTTGCAAAATTCAGTTTAGTTGACCAGTCAATTGAGGGATGCTTTGTGTATCGCCTCCTTCAACATACGGCGCTTTAGGGCACATTTGGGGTTAACGTTTTTTAAACTATTATTCACACCCGGCGGGTGTTTCTTGCACGGATGAGAATAACGAATTTACAATTCAGTTAGTTAACCAGACATTTGAGGGATACGTTTTGTATCGCCGCCTTCAACATACGGCGATCTAAAAGATACTTCGGCAGAAGTTAGATCTCGTATATTTGTCAGGCTTCCCAGTTTTTTATCTACGAGATAATTCGGGGGCCGGCGTCTTTTTTAGTTTTTTTTTTCCAATATTTAATATGGAAACAAACACCACCGGAAAGACTTAATCACTTATAAACGCCATGATGGTCTTTATATATTATGTCAGAGGGTATTCATAAATCTTTTGGACAAATTAAGATATTCTGAAATCTTTTACTTAGGAAACCCCACCGCGTGGCGAGCTGTGGTCGTTGAGTATTACGTCTCGTTACCCGGCGGGTTATTTAACACCTGTGTGCGAACATGAGTGGGTTAACCTTATGAGCATTAATTCCTGGAAATTTTAAATTTTCCAGAGCTGGGTCCCGGCGGGTCTATGCAGAACCTGGAGTAGTTTCCCTCCAGTCTCTGTCATGGCTACCTTTGCCCCGGTTTTTGCTGTATGCATTACGCCCTCCTGTTCAGGTATCCCTATTTTTGCGCACACACTTTGTATAAAATGTGTTAAAATGTCTCGTTTGGTGGGGGTTACCTTTCCGGCGTTTTTCTCGTTGCTCCGAGAACACCGTTTTGGTTTACCGAGTTTTAGTCAGGATGGCTAAAATAGGTAAGTTACCCCGACGAGTTTGGTCGCTTGAGGGCTCATCAGAAACTGCGTTTTTCTGTGGTCGAGCCTGGGATCAGGCTTCCTGTGTTATTCATTGCTTTATGCATTACGCCCTCCTGTTATGTCTCGTTTGGTGTGGGTTACCTTTCCGGCGTTTTTTCTCGTTGCTCCGAGAACACCGTTTTTGGTTACCAAAGTTTTAGTCAGGATGGCTAAAATAGGTAAGTTACCCCGACGAGTTTGGTCGCTTGAGGGCTCATCAGAAACTGCGTTTTCTGTGGTCAAGCCTGGGATCAGGCTTCCTGTGTTATTCCCGGTGAGGGGGGCTCCACACAGTTATTTATTGGGGTTAACTTTTAAACTTTAATTCACCCGGTGGGTGCAACCTGGAAGGTTGGGATGACCGAATTTGCAAAATTCAGTTTAGTTGACCAGTCAATTGAGGGATGCTTTGTGTATCGCCTCCTTCAACATACGGCGCTTTAGGGCACATTTGGGGTTAACGTTTTTTAAACTATTATTCACACCCGGCGGGTGTTTCTTGCACGGATGAGAATAACGAATTTACAATTCAGTTAGTTAACCAGACATTTGAGGGATACGTTTTGTATCGCCGCCTTCAACATACGGCGATCTAAAAGATACTTCGGCAGAAGTTAGATCTCGTATATTTGTCAGGCTTCCCAGTTTTTTATCTACGAGATAATTCGGGGGCCGGCGTCTTTTTTTTAGGGGTTTTTTTCCAATATTTAATATGGAAACAAACACCACCGGAAAGACTTAATCACTTATAAACGCCATGATGGTCTTTATATATTATGTCAGAGGGTATTCATAAATCTTTTGGACAAATTAAGATATTCTGAAATCTTTTACTTAGGAAACCCCACCGCGTGGCGAGCTGTGGTCGTTGAGTATTACGTCTCGTTACCCGGCGGGTTATTTAACACCTGTGTGCGAACATGAGTGGGTTAACCTTATGAGCATTAATTCCTGGAAATTTTAAATTTTCCAGAGCTGGGTCCCGGCGGGTCTATGCAGAACCTGGAGTAGTTTCCCTCCAGTCTCTGTCATGGCTACCTTTGCCCCGGTTTTTGCTGTATGCATTACGCCCTCCTGTTCAGGTATCCCTATTTTTGCGCACACACTTTGTATAAAATGTGTTAAAATGTCTCGTTTGGTGGGGGTTACCTTTCCGGCGTTTTTCTCGTTGCTCCGAGAACACCGTTTTGGTTTACCGAGTTTTAGTCAGGATGGCTAAAATAGGTAAGTTACCCCGACGAGTTTGGTCGCTTGAGGGCTCATCAGAAACTGCGTTTTTCTGTGGTCGAGCCTGGGATCAGGCTTCCTGTGTTATTCATTGCTTTATGCATTACGCCCTCCTGTTATGTCTCGTTTGGTGTGGGTTACCTTTCCGGCGTTTTTTCTCGTTGCTCCGAGAACACCGTTTTTGGTTACCGAGTTTTAGTCAGGATGGCTAAAATAGGTAAGTTACCCCGACGAGTTTGGTCGCTTGAGGGCTCATCAGAAACTGCATTTTCTGTGGTCAAGCCTGGGATCAGGCTTCCTGTGTTATTCCCGGTGAAGGGGGCTCCACACAGTTATTTTGTTTGGTCTTTCCCTCCCGGCGACCTTTTTTACAAAGAGGTCTGGGGCAGGTATAAGTGGTTTGACATTGCATATAAAACCCGGCGGTTGTACCTTCGGGTGGTTATATTAACGAATTTGCGATTCGCGATAATTTGCCAAACAATTGATTGATACAATAGGGTATCACGGCCGTCAAGACGGCGATCTATGAGGGCTTCTGGCAGAAGCCGGATTAGAGATTAAGATAGGCTTAGACTTTTTATGGGATAAAAAGATGCCTGAATCTTACTAGTGTTTCAAGTGTAAAGGGATACTTGAAGGACTTCATCTTTAATAAAGATATGTTTCATCTTTATGAGGATTCAGAAGTTATGCTTAATTCTTTCGAACAGGTAAAAGATATGCTGAAATCCTTAATAAACAATTGGAACAATGTTGTTTGTTTGTTTAGTCTTTCTCTCCCGGCGACCTTTTTACAAAAAAGGTCTGGGGCAGGTACAATTGGTTTGACATTGCATATAAAACCCGGCGGTTATACCTTCGGGTGGTTATATTAACTGATTAGCAATTCGCGATCATTTGCCAAACAATTGATTGATACAATAGGGTATCACGGCCTTCAAGACGGCGATCTATGAGGGCTTCTGGGAGAAGCCGGATTAGAGATTAGGATAGGCTTAGACTTTTTATGGGATAAAAAGATGCCAGAATCTTACTAATGTTTCAAGTGTAAAGGATACTTGAAAGACTTCATCTTTAATAAAGATATACTTCATCTTTATGAGGATTCAAAAGATATGCTTAAAAATCTTCTGGACAGGTAAATATATCCTGAAATCTTTAATATGAAACTAAAGGAAAACGAAAAGTAGTGGTGGAGTGCTACGGTTCGTTGACCGGCGGTCTTGTGACACATATTTTGTACCATTTTTTGGGTGTAACCCTATGAGCATTAATCCCCGGAAAATTCTCTTTCCAGGGCGGAGTACCGGTGTTGCACCAGGTGACCAGGTAGTTCCCGGGGGCGGGGTAGTTTTCCCCCAGTCTCTGCCATGTCGGCACTTGAACCTCTCATTGCTGTATGTTCAACGCCGTTAAGATCAGGTATCCCTATATATTATTTTCATTTGTTAATGAAATAATTTAATCACTGAATAATAATAACCATATATTTTCTATGATTATATTAGGATAATATTGTGTTTATTTATAGTAATTTATTTTAATACAATTAAATATAAATTAAATTAATTAGTATACTTTATGATTTTGCTCACCAGCTCTGCTTTCAATGTGTTAATGAGCTATGGGAGCTTTTAATTATCATAAACCTTTACAGGGCTCTCTTTTAGAGAGTATACCGAGCTCGCAAGCGAGGGACAGCCACAGCCAAGGTGTATGGCGATACTCACAGTCCTGGCAGGACAGAACACATCCCTTTGTGACTCAACTAGTGCTGACGTCCACGGGATGCCGATGTACCATCTTCTACCCCAGTTTTAACATGGCAACATGTGGAGGTCCCGGCTTCGGCGGGATCTTCCCATGATAAGCCAGACTTAACGGATGAAGAACAACGATCTCTGGTCTCAGAGATGGAGGTTGAAGAGTCCAGTCACCTTTTAGGCGACTCTCAGGGTACTGTCGAATCTCCACGGAGTTCGTCATCGGCTAGGTATGTACCGGCGGAAGAGATTGATGGACTACTATTGAATGCACTTAATAGGTTCTTGGGCCCTACGCCGGAAACTCCTCCTGATACGGGAGATCCCGCGATGTCGACGAATGTGCGACCTCTGGCTACATCCTTTGCTTTAGCGAAAATACCTAGCCATCCGCTTGTGTCAGGCCCAATTTCCAATGTGCCAGGCACAACAGCTCTCACTACTTCCACTGAATGCAGTTCACTGTATTCAGAAACAAGGGTCAACGAGGTCAAGGAAGTTGCTACTCGTGTCGGAAGAGATTTTTGTTCTAGCCAGCAGTCTAGATATTTATCTTCACGCATCTTATCTCCCAGGCGTAGCGAACGTCTGGGCAGACGCTCTGTCCCGGAGACAGAGCACGACAGTAGAATGGGAGCTCAAGCAACCCCTTTTCGACCTAATGATTGCGGAGCTCTCCCATCCACAAGTGGATCTTTTTGCATCCGAGGAGACTCACAAGCTCCCTCTATACCTCACCCGCCGGGCGATAACGCCGGCAGGGGGTCCCAGACGCCCTAGTGACAGACTGGAACAGATGGAGCTCCATCTATCTGTTTCCGCCGCCAGATGCGTCACTAATGTGCCACGTAGTGAACAAACTACGAGTTTATCGAGGCTTAGTCTCGCTAATCGCGCCCCTGTGGCCGGCGCAGGTGTGGTACCAGCAATTAATAATGTGGTGCCCGGACCCGGTATCGCTCCCGGTCGGGTACTTCCACTTAGACACGATTGGCAACCTAGCGACCTCGCTGACTTTTGCATTATGGACATTCAGGAGGCCAAGTGGCTAGCACCATACGGTAGGGATGTGACCAATAAATTGCTCAATCAATATACTCAGTCTACTAAGCGACAATATCAATCACATTGGAAAGCTTTTACTTCTTGGATTGTTAGAACGGAACAAACTGTACCCTCAGTGGCATTGGTTTTTAATTACTTGAACTATCTGTTTGAGCAGAAACGTTTATCTGTGGTAACTTTGAAGAATCACTTAACTGCGATTAGAGTGCCCTTTTTCGACCTTACAGGTCTATCCATACCGGTGGCGGAGGAAACAGGATTTATGAGAGCGTGTTTTAAACTCCGCCCACCTCCCCGTCAGCTCATGCCTACTTGGTCTCTGGACAAAGCTTTGTCTTTACTTCATTCTCGTCTGTATCAAAATACTGCAGACTTTGCTTTAATCTTAAAGAAGGCAGTTTTCCTTTTGGCTTTGGCCACCGGAAACAGAGTGTCTGAGCTGGCGGCGATGAGCAACACACCTAATTGTCTTAGGTTTGGTAGACTTAATGATTCAATTTCCATTGCACCCTCCCCGGCGTTTGTAGCCAAGAATGAGCATAGTGCACACGTGTTTTCTGAGTTCACGGTGCCGGCGTTAAAAAGGGGAAAAGTGCATCATAATTTATGTCCAGTGCAAGCTCTAACCAAATATTTGAGAATAGCTCCTCAAAACCCCCAAGGTGCTTTATGGGTAGCGAGTACGGGTAAACGCTTACTTAAACGGCGATTAGCCTCTCTTCTGGTAGAAGTCATTAAAGAGAGTAATCCCGGCGTTGTGGATAGGGCCCACGATTTACGCAAGTGGGCGGCCTCTTTACGTTTCCTGAAAAACTTTTCAGTTGAAGATATTGCGTCCACACAGTTGTGGGCGTCTAATCATACGTTTCTCTCTAGATACTTGTCAGTTGGTCTGGACAGACCTTCCTTACCATGTATAGCTTTAAGGCAGAGGGTCTGGGTGGCCCTGCAGTCACTTATGTTTACTTTCACGGAAGGGGGGGGGGGGGGGGTGCAGTCAGTTGACATAGGACACCCTAGACCCCGCCGGAGTATGAGAGCTGTGATACAATTTAAGGTTAAAATGTGATATGAAAATTTCTCTGCGAGAAATTGTGCTAGTACAAGGTTTAGTACAAAACAACGGTGTTGTTATAGTAGTTTTAGCTGCGAAAGCAATGTAATATTAGTTCAATGGAGTTCATTTGCAATTGATCTCCACATGTATTTTGGGGTTTATGATGTGCACATATAAACTTATAACTTATTATTTTTGTCACCACTCGTTGAGTGGGGTGCCTTTTGTAACTACAGATCTGTGTTCAGAATCTTCAGGGTTACCCATTTTTGTCGGGCAGGCTTCTTTGAAGCACGCACCTGCCTGAACCCCTTTTTCTTGTATATTTCCGGCCTACGCCGTATTAAATACATTTTTCAAAAGTAAGAATACTATGTGGTTGTTTTTATTATCTGCTTTTCTAGAGTTATGATATGATTACGAATGTCCCCCTCCAGTCTTAGATATCAGGCATGTTCGTCAATGATGGAGGGGCCACTAATAAATTATAGGTTTGACTCCTGTAAGGAGATAAAGAAAACCTAATATTTAGTAGTGGCCCCGTAATCATTGACGACTGGGGCCCTCCCGACCGTCCCCTTCCCATTCGTTGATGTATTAAGGATTTTAGTTTACTTGATATGTCAGTGAAGGAGGAATGACGCCTGAATCAGCGTCTGGTCAGAAATCCACACAAGTACATCCACGATATGATGGAAAGCTTATTGGATAGTTATTCTTATTTTCTTTTTGTTTTTATTTTTTACGAAGTTTTTTCGTAGTGAGAACCCAATTCATAATGACTGAAGCCATGAGTGAGGTCGCGTGCGCTCATGATGAAGGCTCCTCAGTTTTTAAATGCTCTGCGCGGTAGATTCAAACTACGGCGGATTAGTGTTTGAAGAGGATGCCTTATGTAATAGGCATGTTCGTCAATAATTACGGGGCCACTACTAAATATTAGGTTTTCTTTATCTCCTTACAGGAGTCAAACCTATAATTTAGTCATATCATACAACAACAACATTGATCCGACGTCTCCTTCTTGTTTTCGGAAGTGCGGTGACGCAATGACCGGCTTTGTTAACATGCGTCGGACGCACGGCGTTCAGACCAAGCTGAATAGGCTTTCAAGCTTACTGTCTGTTAAAAGGACACCCGGGTACCGGCCCATCTGCCGGGGTGTCCTTTTAAAAGGACACCCGGGATGGAAGGGTTAAAAAAGCCTTATCTCGGAAAGACAGAACTACTGAGGTGAGAATACTGATAATTGTATATCACAAAATTAAAATTAGACTATCTATTGCCAGACGCCTTACTCCTCTTTACGAGGGTGGCCATACACAGAACGCCCCTAAGCAGACCTAACCCCTGTGAGAAGGACAATCCGTGCCAGTTTATTGAAGGACTTACAGGATTGACCACTCAGCTTAGGGTCCGTCTGACTCTGAGGCATTCTATGTATATTTTTAGCACTATTTTTCTACAGTGGTGCGCGGCTAGTCCATCCACTAACCTGCTTCACCTTAGGTGAGCAGTACGAATTTGTATAAGGTTTACTCCCCTAGACAGGTTGCCGACCAAGGCTGACGAGTCCCATCCACCCGGATTTGTATAAGGTTGTCTCCCCTCCCCCTTTTCATTTAAGGTGACAGGTAGGACGCACTTTGTATTACCGTACACCCTGGTAATAAGGCATTGAATAAACATAACCATCTACTTATTGGCTTAGGGGGGCATCATCCTGCCCTACAGCTATGTTTGGTAATTTGGGACTTCTCCAGATGTACCGACAAGTATATGGCTAGGGACGCATTGCTAGAGGACCAACAGGCCCGTCTGAGCTATATCTTCCCCTGAAAACACCCATTTAGGAAAACTAATGGTATTTATACTAGTTGTATTTGCGGGAGTGAGCATGCTCGTTAATTCCCGCCTCCTAAGATATGTTTGTCAAACCGTGCTTTGAAACTACTGTATGCACTGATGGTGCAGACACTACTTCGGCTGGCAATTTGTTCCACCCACTAATCGAGTTGGTAGGAAATATTTTACTTTTCAGATCAGATTTACTATTAGGCACTTTCAGTTTGTAGCTGTGACCTCTTGTTCTCTCACCTCCATCCTCTCTATGAAGTTTTCTTGGTCAATTTTGTCAATACCTCTAACACATTTGTATATCTGAATTTGCTGTCCTCGTTTCCTTCTCTGTTCCAGTGTAGGTAGATTCAATCTCTCGAGCCTCTCTTGGTACTCAAAATTTTCCAAACCTGGGATCATCCTCGTAGCTGCTCTCTGTACCCTCTCAATTTTGTGGATATGTTTCTTCATGTGTGGGGACCACACTACAGATGCATATTCCATCCTGGGTCTTATTATTGCCATTATTATTTGTTTCATGGTGTTTTCATTAAGATAATTGAAAGACATCCTGATATTTGCCAATAGTGCTAGTGATTCTCTCACTATCTTATTTACGTGGCTTTCTGGAGACATGTTATCCTTAAATTCTATCCTCAAGTCTTTTTCTTTTTCTGCTTTAGGAATCACTTAGTTTCCTAGTTTATAATCTTTTCTAGGTCTGTACTTGCTTTTACCCATTTCTAGAGTCTTACATTTTCCTGCATTGAACTCCATATTCCATTTGATGCTCCATTCATGGATCTTTTGCAAATCTGATTGGAGTTCAAGGCAATCCTCCTGGGTTCTGATCGCTTTAAGCAGCTTAGCATCGTCCGCAAACATGCTCATGTAGCTTGTTAGTCTCTCAGGTAAGTCATTTACAAATATTAAAAACATGATTGGGGCTAGGACAGATCCTTGTGGTACTCCACTCGTAATTTGAGTCCAGTTTGACGATTTCCCCCTTACTGTTGTTCTCATCTGTCTTTCGCTAAGGTAGCTCTCCATCCATTTCAGCAGTTTGTCTCCTACTTTTCCCTCATGTTTTAATTTCCACAGCAATCTCTTGTGTGGAACTTTGTCAAATGCCTTTTTAAAGTCTAGGTAGGCACAGTCTACCCATCCTTCCCTCTGGTCCACTGTGTTTATTACTCTAGTGTAAAAACTCAACAAGTTGCTTACACATGATCTGCCTCCTCTGAATCCAAATTGTCGGTCAGTAATTAATATTTTGGATTCCAGGTAGTTCACCCATTTGTCCCTTATTAATCCTTCCAGAATCTTCATGAGGATGCTCAATAGTGATACAGGTCTATAATTCAGTGGTTTATCTCTGCTTCCTCCCTTAAATATAGGAATAATGTTTGCTCTTTTCCATTTTGTAGGTACTATCCCCGTGTCTAATAATTTGGTCATTATATCATATATTGGTATACTCAGTTCCTTGGTATTTTCTTTAATAATCCAGCCTGATACTCCGTCCGGTCCGGGGGCTTTGTTTGGATCCACCTTACTCATTTTGTCTATGAGCTCTTCTCTGTTAAATGTGACTTCCGGCATTTCCTCTATACCTATCTCGTTGGTTTCTGGTGCAATGAATTCTCCTTCTTTTGTAAATACTGATGCAAAATTTCTATTTAGTTCTGTATCATCTTCTATGATTCTGTTTCCACTTTTAATTTTTAGGATTGTGGCTTTTATCTTCCTTTTGCCGTTTACAAACTTGAAAAACACTTTTGGATTCTTTTCATAGTTCTCCACTATCCCTTTCTCATGGTTTGCCTCTGACCTCCTCATTTCTGTGTATTTGTTTCTCTCCTCTTTATACTTTTGCCTGTTTTCTTCTGAATACCAGTTTCTCATCTTTTCCAGGCTTTGTTTTTTGCTTCCTGTGCTTGCCTGCATTCGCGATTAAACCATTCTTTGGAATTTCCTTTTTTTCTGTTATTAATGTACTTTGGGACAAAAGTTTTTATACCAGTATCATAGATCTCCATGAATGCCTTGAGTTTTTTGTCTACCTCACTTTCAGATAACACTTGATCTCAATTTTGTGACTTAAAAAAATCCCGTAGTCCTGCGAAATCGGTTCTGGAATACATTCAGTGATTTTCCTTGTGCTTTTCCCTTTCCTTGGGTAGTTTATGCTTCAATAGTAGGTCTATGTCGAGAACTGCATGGTCGCTTTTTCCTAGTGGGCATAGGTACTGAATACTTTGAACCTCCTCCTCCCTTCTTGTGAAGAGAAGGTCCAATCTAGCTGGTTGATCACTTCCCCTTAATCTTGTTGTCTCTTTTACATGTTGGTATATAGAATTTTCCCTGGCCATACTTAAAAATTCATAGCCCCAACTTTCCTCTCCTGTTCCAGGTTCAAGTTCTTCCCAATTTACTTCTATCTATCTATCTATTGCCGGACGTCTTACTCCCATTACGAGGGTGGCCATACACAGAATGCCCCCAAGCGGACCTATTCCCTGTGAGAGGGACAAGCCGAGCCAGTTTAGTGAAGGACTTGCAGGATTGACCACTCAATTTAGGATCCGTCCGACTCCGAGGCCCTCTGCCTTACTTCCTTGCAGTTAAAGTCCCCACACATGACTATTTCATCCTTTGAAGCCAAGATATTTTCTAGCACACTAATTGTTTCCTTACGCATTAGGCTATGCTCCTCCTTACTCCATGTCTTCGTCTTGGGAGGTACATACGCTACTATCACTACTATTTTTTCGTTTCCACCAATTTCTAGTGCTAAAACTTCTGCTGTTGAAGTTTCTAGTTTTATCTCAGACACAATCAAATCTTTCTTAGTAAGGATGCACACTCCACCTCCATGTCGAAGTTTTCTGTCCCTCCTCCAAATCTTGTATTCAGACCATCCTAGCAGATTTATATCAAGTTCCTCTCTTAGTTTTGTCTCAGTGAGACATGCTATTTCTGGTTTCTTAGTATTGAGTAAGTCTGATAGTTCTAATTTCTTAGAGATTAGCCCATTGACATTGCTATATAGAATCCTTATACTTTCCAGTCCCCCTTTTCCTGTTTCAAGTGCCTTCTCTGCGGCGGTCTGTATCCTACCCTCTTTTTCTTTTAGTTTCTCTTTACCGGAAGTTTTATAATCTTCCCTTTTCTCACTCCGTAAAAAAACTTATTCTTTTTTGTTCTGTCCTCTTGCTATTTTCCTCTTTGGCGGTTTTCCTTAGTTCAGCCTCCTTCTTTCTCTCTTCTTCTGGTATGTCACGCCTGATGTAGATTTTGTCCATACCATCTAACTCTTTTAGCCTAGCTGCTACTGCCATGATTTCATCACATGTCCTTCTTGACTTAAATTCGATTTTTACCAGTCTATTGTATTCCTCTGTGTATTTTCCCAGCCTTAACATGTCTGATATTTCCTCCTTCCAGTTGTCCTCCTCATCCTTAATAGATTCCAGAATCTTGTTGATGCGACCTTCATCCTTCTCTCTTCTTTTTGTCCAGTCTAGTTCCTCCTTTTCTTCCACCCCTGATAGCGGACCATATGTGCCTATTATGGGATTTTGCGATCACCTGAGATTCAGCTTCCTTCATTATCTTTGCAAAAGGGATGCTAACACTTTCTTTCCCCCCTTATTTGAACATCATGGAGGAAGCACAATTGTGTCTTATTCCTAGGAATAATAGACTTAGAGTAGGTATATAGTGCATTAACCCCTTCAGACTCATATGATGCAGAGGTTGCCAGATTAGCAATAAGAAATAAGAGTTCTCTCACTCTTATAATTACCTCTCCAAAATTAGTTTTCTGCCCACAGCTAACTCAAAGACAACTGCAGAGGTTGAAGTAACTAAACTAAAGGTTTCTAAATACCCCTGATGGTAACAAAGGCTTTAAAGTATCCCTAATAGGCTCAAAATTGCGTCATATGTCGGAGAGGGTTAACAGGGAATAGAACATGGAGTATTTTTGCTCTTGTCAAGGCAGGAATAGAGAAAGGTGTGGGGAGATGTTCCTGGTGTTCCTGTTTGTGATTACTCTGGTGTAGTAACCATATGTACAGAGTCTTTCTTAGTAGCAAAACTAGGTAGACCTTGTCATGGATGTCAGTTCTGAGACCCATTGGCCAATGGTCTGGGTCCTTTGACAATACGCACTTATTAAGTTTCTTGTCGTATGTGGTCTCACAGGAGAAGGCCTAGACTGTGACAAAGTTAGGTCCTTCGAGATTGACCATTGAGGAAGCGAATGGCGATCAGGGGCTCTGAGCTTAACACCAACCTGCCTACCAAACCCCGTTGGTCTTTCTGGGGCAGAGATAAACTAGTACGCGTCAAGAAGGGTTTCTTTATGACGATACGTGGTTTATAAGTGTGTTAATTGTTAGCTCTTCTAAAGTCAATTACAAATTTTAGGTGCTTCAGCGACCCAGCAACCGATGGAGACTGCTGGTTTTGAACTTGCACTCCAAGGTGTAAATTGTTTCAAGCGTGAACTATCCTGTCTTAGAGTTGAAGCTGTGTACTTACACTAGTTGTATTTGCGGGAGTGAGCATGCTCGTTAATTCCCGCCTCCTAAGATATGTTTGTCATATATTGGCTAGTGAGTGTATCTGTGACTTCTTTGTCGCAGGATGGTAGCCATTTGGATTAGAGGATGTCCATTGAAGGAGCAGCTGAAGGAATACGAAGGACGTTTCACGGAAGTAAAGGAGTCGACTGCATGGACGGTGGTAGGTAAACAAAAAGTCAAGGATTTGGAGGATATTATGAAAGAGCAAAAGGAAGAAATGAATATGACCAAACAAAGTTTTGAGAGTGCAGTTGTAGGGGTCATGAAGAACAAGGAGAGTGTCGTGAGGGAGGCCATGGACAGGGATAGGGGTGTAATCTTGTATGGAGATATAGAGACTCATATGAATGATAATGGAGTGAGAAAAGTGAGGGATATGGAGACAGTGAAGGAGGTCTTGAAAGGTGTGGATGAGGACGAATATGGATGGGAAGGGCAGGTGGAGGAGATCAGTAGGATAGGTAGATATAAAAGGGGAGAGATGAGACCTATAAGGGTACAGTTTAAAACTAGGGTAGTGGCGGAGACTGTGACAAATTTTAGTTGGAGGCTAAATACAAATGATAAACTGAAACACATAAGACTAAAGAAGGATTTGAGTATAGAACAAAGGAAAAAAATTAAGGAATTACAAGAAAAGGCTGATGAAAATAATGGAAAGTTGGATGAGGAGGAAAAGAGAAATTTTTACTGGAGAGTGAGGGACGGAAAAGTGAGGAAGTGGTTTATAAGAGTAGAAAGGAGGGGGAGATCAGGGAGGGGAGAGAATGTGATGAGAGTTGTGACGGAGGAGGAGAACGGGGTGGAGGTGTCACAGGGAGAGACAGGAGACAAAGAGGCAGACCCAGTAGTGCTAACAGGGGAGTAGGGTACGGACTGGAGGAGCGGGATGGTGTAATTGCTGGAGGAATGGTAGATGGATTAAGGATTATGTTTAGTAATGTGGATGTGTTTACTCAGGACAAGAAAAGAGAACTGATATGTAGGTTGCAGGATGAAGAGGAAAAACCTGATATCATAGCCCTACAGGAAGTAAGACCAAAAAATGTTAGAATTGAGAGGGAACTGGTGGAATATAGTTTGGAGGGTTTTGAGTTATATGAGAGAAATGCTATTAGAGCAGAGGTTGGAAGAGGACTGTTTATTTATGTAAGAAAAGAGCTCAAGGTTAATGAGGTGGATATGAGACAGCAGTATTGTGAGTATTTGTGTATTGAAGTAAAATGTGTAAGAGGATCAATTCTAATTGCCTCTATATATAGAAGCCCAAATAATAGCAGGGGAGAGGATGATAACCTACTGAAAGCAATGGAGGAGATAGATAATAGAGAGAACAAATATAAAATTTTGATTGGAGATTTCAATTTGCCAAGGATCAACTGGGCAAATTGTACTACTCCAGCGGGACAGGGTAGCATGGAAAATAAGTTTATAGAGAAAGTGAGAGATTGTTTTTTAACGCAACATATTGTAGAGATGACAAGATATAGAGATGGGACGCAGGGGAGTGTACTTGATTTGATTTTTAGCAATGAAGAGGATATAGTGGAACATGTTAATGTGGATAGCCCTATAGGTCGTAGTGACCATGCCTGTATAAGCTTTAGTTGTAACATTAAATCGGAGAGGGATAATAAAAGCAATAGAAAAATATACATGTATGATAGAGCAGATTATGAGCTGCTGAGACGGTGTTTGGACATTGACTGGGGGGAATATTTGAACGGTGAAGACGCTGAAGGAATGTGGAGGAAAATTAGAGTCAAACTGGAGAATGCTGTATCCAAAAGTGTACCAGTAAGGGAATATAAGGATAAAACAAAATTGAGGAAAAGAACTAACCCAGAATTGCCAATGAAAAGAAAGCTTTGGATATTGATTAGAAGAAAGAAACGATTGTGGGAAAGATTAAAATTGTTAAAAAAGAACAGGGGGTCTAGTATAGAGGCTAAGGAAGTGGATCTGGAACGTAGACAAATAAACAATAAAATAAGGTGGGAAACAAGGAGGGGGGTGAAGGAGAGGGAGAGAGAGATAGCTAGAAATGTGAAGGATAATCCAAAAATATTCTGGAAGTACATTCAGGAAAAATTAACAAGAAGAGTAGGGATCCCAGAGCTGGTGGGGGGGTTGAATGATGGGAGTAGAGCGGAGACTGATAAGGAGAAAGCAGAGGTGCTGGGGAAATACTTTGGGGGGGTACTAACAGTGGAGTCGGAGGATGCAGTGCCTACTATTCCCATCAAACAGGCACCGGCACTAGAACTAGTAGAGTTTTCCCATGCTAGAATAAGAAGGGCTATAGAAAAAATGAACAGAAGTAAGTCACCGGGACCGGATGGGATACACCCAAGAATCATAAAGGAAGGAGGGGAGATGTTAGTAGAGCCATTGAAAATGTTATTTGAGGTATCGTTTAATACAGGACAAATCCCGATGGACTGGAGAGAGGCGAACATAACAGCTATATTTAAGAAGGGAAAGAGAAATGACCCAGGGAATTATAGACCAGTCAGTTTGACAAGTGTTGTGTGTAAACTAATGGAAACGGTAATTAGAGAAGGAATAATGGAGCATATGAAGTCAAACCAACTTTTCAGTGGGAGACAGTTCGGATTCTTGCCGGGGAGGTCGACGGTACTACAGCTAATTAAGGTGGTAGATGATTGGATGCAAATTCTAGAAGATGGTGATGTAATAGACGTGGTATATTGCGATTTTATGAAGGTCTTCGATAAGGTCCCACATAAAAGGTTAATAGAGAAAGTTAGAAGCTATAATATAGGGGAGAAATGTGTGAAATGGATAGAAGCCTTCCTGAAAGATCGGAGACAGAGGGTATTGGTGAATGGAATAGGCTCGGGGTGGAGGGAAATTACAAGTGGGGTACCTCAGGGATCTGTGTTGGGACCACTGCTGTTCGTTATATTTATCAACGACTTGCCTGAAGTTATAATTAATGGAAGTGAGGTATACCTGTATGCGGATGACACTAAACTGTATAGAAGAGTGAGGAGTAAGGAAGATATGGGTTTGCTTCAAGGAGATGTGGAGGGCATGAAGGGATGGTCTGAGCATTGGTTAATGCCTTTTCATCCAAAAAAATGCAAGTACATGCGGATTGGGACCAGCAAGATAGACAAGGTAGGATACAGTATGTATGAAGCGATGGAGGAAGTGAGTGCAGAAAAGGATATAGGAGTAGTGATAGATCTATCTATCTATCTATCTATCTATTGCCTGACGCCGTGATCCCCGAAGGGGTGGCCACGAACGAACCGCCCTCATGCACCTCTGTCCCCAGTCAGTCGACGCCCCTCCCCCCAACCAGCACCACCTTCGTTCATGTACTTCCTCACTCCATCCTTCCACCTCATATTCGGTCTACCTCTCCCCCTCTGTCCCTCCACCTCGCTCTCATACACCCTCTTAGTCATTCTCTCGCTTTCCATACGTTCCATATGGCCGAACCATCTCAAGTTGTTCCTTTTCACACTTTCCAGCACATCTACCTCCACACCACACCTCCTTCTTACTTCCTCATTAGTCTGTCTATCCCTCCATGTAACTCCGCACGCACTCCTTAAGTAATTCATTTCCACTGCTCTCACTCTTGGTCTGAGTCTCTCAACCAACGTCCATGCTTCGCTTCCGTAAGTCAGTGTCGGGATTACCACACTGTCATGCAAGGACTTCTTCACTTCCATACTGACCACCCTATTTCTTGTTACTGCTTTTAGCGTTCCTACAACCCTCTTCCCCTGTTGTACCCTCTCCCGCACCTCTTCATCCATAGTCCCATCTTTACTCAACACACTGCCCAGATACTTAAAAGAGTTGACGATCTCCATAGCCTGACCGTTCAGCTTCACCTCACACTCTGTGACTTCACCCCTTTCGAAGACCATAACCTTGCTCTTCCCCGTATTTACCTTCAAATTCCGTTTTTCGCACACTGTTCCAAACTCATTTACCAGACCCTGCAACTCCCATTCATTATCACTCATCAGAACTGTATCATCCGCAAACAGCAGTATAGGTAGCTTCCACTCAATTCCCTCCCTTTTCAGCGATACACCAACATCCACTGCTCTTGATAGTATTTCTTTCATAACTCCATCCATATATACAGTAAACAACCACGGGGACATCACACACCCCTGTTTCAAACCAACATTCAGGTCAAAGAACTCGCTCTGCTCACTCTCCACACGTACTGCCGCCTTTGCACCTTCATACATGCTCTTCACTGCTTTCAGCAACTTGCCCTCTACTCCGTATATTCTAAGTACTTTCCACAAACCTTCTCTATCCACTCTGTCATAGGCCTTCTCCAAGTCCATAAAGGCAACATACACCTTTTGTAATAAGTTAATAAGTTAAATTTCTCAGAACATTTAGCGGAAAAGATAAACAAAGCCAATAGAATTGTAGGGCTGATAAGGAGGACATTTGTGTCACTTGACGAAGAAATCTTCAGGAATCTATATACAGCGCTGGTTAGGCCACACCTGGAATATGCAAACCAGGTGTGGGCTCCATATATGGTAAAGGATATAGAAGCAGTGGAGAAAGTGCAGAGAAGAGCTAGCAAGCTGGTACCAACGTTGAAGAACGCGGGCTATGAGCAGAGGTTGAGGACACTAGGACTTCCGACACTGGCATATAGGAGAAAGAGAGGGGATATGATAGAGACTTTTAAGATAGTGTCAGGAAAGTACGATGAGGATGTGTGTGAAGGTATCTTCTTGATGCGGGAGGGAACAAGAACGAGAGGACACTCTAAGAAAATTTACAAAGAAAGAAATAGGCTTGAGAAGGCGAAGAACTCATTTTGTGATAGAGTGGTAAATGAGTGGAACGCACTGCCCCAGTATGTAGTCGATTCCGAATCAATAAGGGAGTTTGAAAGTAATCTTGATAAAGCATGGGGAAGACAAGATTTGAAGTTTGATTATAAAACAAAAATACAGAATAGTAAAAATGTTGCGTCTGCTACCGCCGCCGCCAACACCGTGAACGACCGCAGCAGTGCAAGTACTGATACTGAGCTGGATACACAGGCATAGTTTGCCTTTTTCCAGAGGATCTACTGTAATAAAACTGTAAGAATATCGCAAGTGTTATATCTGTCTACGGGTTGGGGAACCCTGGTAGAGTTGTTGCATGGATTAAAGGGGAATGTTTTGAGCTAGAAAGTATATCATTTACCCGAGCAATTCTAGAGAAAACTGGTCCGGGTGGGGACCTGTTTCTCCAAGCCAATTACAGTAGTCATGGTGTCCATCTGGTATGACATTGACCTGGAGGTCAATGATATTGCATGAACTTTGGGAAAATAGAGGGACTGTTAGTTCTTGGGTATGGTGTGACACTGACTTAAGGTTGTCCATTTTCTTTGACTGATTAACTTCAGAACGACTGATAGTGCCAACCTATCAGATTCAAAGCGTCTGTGTCCAATCACAAAAGTGGGAGGTGGATCTGGCCAATGTGTCACTAATTACGTTTACTTGAGATTTTCCTCCGCAACGCCAGGGGATGTCCAATTCTCTTTGGGATGAATAGAAGGGAATTGGGAGGTGTTAGTGGAACGGTTTTGTTGCCTGGTCAGATTAGTTCTTTTAACCTGAGGAAGCTTAGGAGCCTTGTAATTTTGAACCCAATTTTTAAGAAGCCTATCGGAGATTATCCCAGTTCCTGTTTACAGACTTGGTATGTAATACTGTGAATGGTTATATTTGAAGACTTTTGGCATTGAATGGATTTTGTTTTATAGTCTGGAGTTGTGTATCCCAGATTAATCCTACTCCTGCTGATTGTGTAAGAGTGAGAATTTTGATTTCTCTAAATTTATTCTGAAACCTCCTTTTGTCACATGTGATGTGACTATCAGGGTTTGTTTTTTGGCAATGGAGTGGAGAAGACCACAGTATTCTACAATCTTGAAGGCTAAACAGTATTTTTATGCTGACTTTTGAGTATAGGGGGAAGAGTTTGTTTCACTCCCTTGGTGAAAACTGGGAGCTATGTCCACGCTGGAAGGAATTCTGGTGAACATTCTCGCTCTGATTCTGAATGGAATAGCTAGGACCTTTTTTAGTACCTCTTGTATTGGGATGTGCCAGAGGACTCTTCTATATCTGGAGCAATTATCCAGACCTTTGATTGTAGAATTAATTCTACTTGGCAACTAGTTAATATCCTGAACTTTCTATTGTGAATTGATTTGTTGAGGGGTAAACATGTCTATCGTAGGGTTTTAGTTGTAGACTGTCTCTTTTGGGGAGAAATATGTGTGATAGAAAGCTGGAATGCCTTCTGGCACCTAAGTCACAACATTGTCTGTCAACATTTGGTTCATTAATATTTTGATTCTAGAGGAAGTTGTCCATTGTTGGCCTGAACTCTGAGGAGGGGTTAGTTTGTTTATTAAACTGCTCCAACCTATCTATCTGAGGGCTTAGTAACCGAGCATGAACTTCGTTCAGGTTGTTTGGGGAATCAAACTACATGTGAATCGAGGTGAAGAGAGTGCTATAGAGTGGCCATATCTTTGGGTATTCTTGGACAATTGGATGAGTGGATACTGTCTAGTTCAAGTTGCTTCAAAGTTTGTAATAACGGTGGATCCCCAGATCAACCTTGGTGATTTCACCTACATCACTACAAGCGCAAACAAGAGTAAATCTTGACATTCCCGGTGGTCGTCCGAGAATTACCCCGTGAAGCTCTTCTGATAAAATGAAGTGTGGACTTGGAGTGTTGTTGAGGGATAGATTCTGCTACTTGCCTCATGGCTTGTGCGGGATGTTGTTGTGTGATAAAATTTTGACAGTAACCTATGGGTTCTTTGACGCAGTCTAAAGTCTTTGTCAATCTGTGCAGGGTAGGTGTATATATCATGGGGTCAATTAGTTGGTTACAACTTATTATTTGGGGATCTGAGATATTTCCAGAACTTCTGGGGAATAGAGTGGGAGTTTTTATGTATGCCTAGTGGTAAATTGGAGATCCTCCAACGGGAGTTTTGTGGGGGGGGGGGGATTGGGGGGGCATCCCCCCAAGACAGGGTCAATCACTCTGACTCAGTCAACCACTTGGCCCCTGGGTCATCTCTTAGAGTGTATACCCCCATCATAGGGTTTTTGTTCCCTGACATTTTTGTGGAGCAACCTACGGATTTATAGAGATTAGAGAGATTTAATGGTAATATGTCCATCCGTCTTATTCACGCCAGACTATGGTTTGCAGCGTTTCCTGAAGGAACTGTGGGTGTCTGTGTGTAAGAAAAGTACTTCGCCTCCAATCGAATTGGGAAGTGTGTTTTTTTTGTTTTTTTTATTACGTCCAGCAAATGGCCTTGTGCTTCTTTGCACGTTTATTCTTCAGCTCGTCCATTTTAATAATCCACTACTTTGGTATTGATACCAAATTTGGATGACCTGTGTCAGCATTAGTAGGTGTTACTCTGGTGGTTGTTTCCCGTATCGGGAGTTGATATTTACGAGCAGGTTGTTTAGGATGGACAGGTACCTGAGCCAGTGGAAGTGTTTGGTATGTCATGTTGTGATCTGAAAGGAGCCAGATAACTACTTTGAGATCAAGGATAGTCTTATCTAAAGGCGTAAAAAAGAATGTCCGTTGGATTTGCTTGCCACATTCCTGCATGGATTTAATAAAAATTACTTGAAATTAGCCCAACTAGCTTCCTGGGTTTATGTATTTCAGCTTCAGTATTCGTCTGAATCAGTTTTTTAGGGAGAATCAATGTGGGTGGAGAAAACAACGGGGTTGAATCAACATGTTGTTCAATAGTATCACCTAGCCATACTAGGGAGGGAGGGGGAGGGGATGACATGTTCAGCACTTGGCTCAGCCAAGGCGGTAGAGGAGGCAGGTAATTCTTTGTTTATTTGAAGAAAACCGGATTAGCAGGGTTGTTGTTGTTGTTGTTCCCTAAGCTGCCTGGCCGAACAGCCCCGAGTCCCTGAGGAAGGCCATGGCCACGATCGGGCTTTCCCACAGAGCTCTCATTGAGTGTAGGTTGTGTTGTTGGCGTAAGTGGTTGTGTGAAATGCAGTCTTCTATGATGTGTTTAATGGTATGGGGTGCTGTGTTACATCCCGGGCAGGCGTCGACAACGGAGTCATCCAGTCTCTTCTGATAGCTCAGGAGAGCTGGATGGTGTCCGCATCTCAGCCTGGCCAGGTGGACTCTGTCCTCGCGAGGGAGGGAGGATTCGGAAGGATGGATTTCGGGAGGTCGTGCATGCAGCTGCGTGTTGTCTGTGAGTGAGTGGATGGATTGGCGAGAGATATGAGTATGGATGTGCTTCTGGAAGTTGGTTCGGGGTGGGCAGGGAGGGAGAGAGGACAATAACTGTGTGTGATACCGTGTGCTGGGTGTTGTTTTGATATTTCTTGGTGTCTGTGGGTGTGTTGCCATGTAGTTTAGTGGGTGGTCTTGGTTCGTGGAGGCTGCTGCCAGGAATTGAGTGCCTCTCATGTCCAGATGGTCTTTGACTTTGAGGATTTTGGTTTCTTGATGTAGATGATCTGTGGATTAGCAGGGTAACCGGCCATGTCAGATAAATGTCCCAGGCCTGGGGATATGTGTGTAGGGTGCAGGACTTGAAATCCTGATTGCGAGTCAGGGAAGTTTGGGACTTCGAAGGTGGGTCTATTTTATGTTTGTGGTTTGTTAACTTCCAAGGACCCCAATGGGAATATGTCTACCGGCTTTAATGGACTATCCTTAGTTGGGATTAAGCCCGGTTGGTACCAGTCATATTTGTAACATATTATGTGGTACCCATTCTGTAAAAGCTTAATTGAGTAAATGTTATTGTTATTAATATTATTATTATTCTTCCGTTTTTTACTGGAAGGCTCTGAGCCGACCGACTTGTCTTTTTCTTGCTAGATCCGGACATTTTCTTGTCAGGAGATGGGGACTAGCTAGGAGTTCTGAAAGCGATAATTCTAAAAAGCTTACATATTTTAGTATTGCTGATACAGTACTTGGAGATTTTTTTTTTTTTTTTTTTTTTTTTTTTTTTTTTTTTGTAAAAAGCAGTAAACTCAGTAAGCTCTTTTGGACTTCAATCTTTCGGACTCATGGTTCAGCCTTTCGGATTTGTCCGAAAGGCTGAGAAAATACCTCCGTCCTTTTCGGACTACACTTTCGGACTACATTTAACTTCGGACTCATGCTTCAGCCTTTCGGATTTGTCCGAAAGGCCAAGAAAAATTAAATCCCATTCGGACCAAAGAGCCGAGTTTCGGACTTGTCTGGTTAGGTGAATGTGTATTCGGACTTATAAACTTCGGACCTTATTTCAGCCTTTCGAATTTGTCCGAAAGGCTGAGAAAAATTATTTCGCATTCGGACCGAAGAGCCGAGTTTCGGCCTTATAAACTTCGGACATTATTTCAGACATTCGGACAAGTCCGAATGGCTGAAGTGTGAGTTCGGACTCGGCCCTTTCGGACTTTTGACTCTTTCGGACAGGGGTCTCCCCCAATTAGTCCGAAAGAGTGAGGGTTTACTGTACCTGAATTGTTAGATTTTACTGAACTCCAAAAAGATAATATGCCCGAGGGTATACATGTTTTTGGGTCATTGTTATAAGCAAAGCTATATGAATAGTGAAGGTACACTTAGCCGGTGAACCGGAAACGTCTAGTAATTTGTCAAATGAACTCACCTTAACATATAAGGTGTTAGGATACTCCAGTGGTTGTCACTTGGAGAGGGAGGGCATGTCCCGTTTATTTTAATCAGACTCCCGTTGTCTTTTATGTAAGAAGTAGCCTAGTGAATTAATATTCGGTATAACTGGATATAATTACCCGGAAATTTGTTAGGCAAGTATAGCCTTTTTTAGGAAGGGAAAGGAAACTTGTACTTGTTTCCTGAAAATTAGTTAAAATATGTAATTAGTGAGAATACACTTCGTAGGTGACTTGGAAATGTCTAGAGTTTTGCCCAGTGAACTCACTTTAGATATATCGGTTATTTAGCCGAAAGAAGGGAGCAACAAGTGAGATGGTCATGTCTACCATGGCCTTGTAAACTGGAGTGCTGTTCCGCTGCTGCTCTGGTTATCCTTTGGCTGGCAGAGGACATTCTCATAGTGAGATGACAATAGGGCTTATTTGGGCCTACTTCATTTGGGCAAAATGGGCACTAGCCTTGTATTGTTTATTTTAAATAAAATTATAATAAGTATGACCAAGCCTAGAGTAACCGGCAAGAATTTCCATTTAATTCCTTTCTTGGAACCCTGGTTTGTTTTTCTTAAAGTATGACAATGTTTAGGGTACTGGGTAAAATAATATTTGTTTCTCTTACTGGGACCTGGCATTGTTCTTGTCCCAGTATGGCACAGCCTTGAACCACCTGGCACCCTTATGGTGGTGGCGGTATGATGTCACCCGGGAATATTGGCATTCTGGATTGACACACACATTTTTTTTTTTTTTAAATTAAACTGATTAGCCTAGAAAACTTACTTATTTAAGCTCTCGCACTTATCTTAATTCTGTTAGTTATGTTAACTATTAGTTAACAGGGTCTGACTTCTTTATTAAAGTCTGATCTAACCTAGAGGGGTAAACCCGGTAATAATTTCTAATTAATTTTTATATTGGGACTTGGTTTGTTTTTTAAATTAAAGTTTGGGTCCGCTTAGGGTACCCGTTGGAATTCTTTTTGTTTAGGCTAGGCCTAGAGTAACCGAGACTTTCAAAAGAATTTTGTTGTGATCTTTGTTGTGATCTATGCTGTCGTCTTGACAGTCGTTAGTATACTTGGTAAACTGGCTTACTGGGGCCCGGCCGATTTTATGGTATTATGTTACGACCCGGTTGCATTGTGTTATATTACCACTCGGTATTATAATGCTTGGTTAGATGGCCGTAGTCTGTATGTACTCGGGTTTGAGTTTATGTTTGTATGGTATTATTGTATCACCCGCCCATCTGGGTACCCGGGACTGTCTCCATACCCGGCAGTCCTGGTACCAGGGCCTTGGTGTCCGGGCCTTATTGAGATAAGGCCTAGGGCACCCGGGGACTTGGGAGTGTATGGTACTTTGCGCAGTGGCGGTATCGTAACCAATGAGGTTTAGTTTTCCGAGTGACGTATCTGCTACTGCTGAAGGCCCAAAACACGGTTAAAGTTTTCACATTTCATCTTTGCCTAGTACTTGCGACACCTCGGTTGGGTTACCTTCTTTGGAAGGTAATCAAGTCGTACCCCACCTGCTCGTGGTGACCTCGCAAACACCCATTTCTATTTATTTTTTCCATTTATTCTTTTTTCAAGATAGGGTGACACAAACGGGGGCGGCGCTACCTGGGTTTATCCCAGGTAGTAGTTTAATTTTACTCTAAATTTTATTAAGTGTTTTGTATATTTTTAATTGTAGGCTACATAAATATAAACAATGGCCGGCCAAGGCAAACGGAGGCAGAGTTTATTGGGAGATGAAGAGATCTATGAGTTTGAGGGATTTCTGGCAGAGGGTGGTGAAGTGGAGGATCAATTGACTGTAGTGAAGAGACAGATGATGGGTCTGTTAAGATGGAAGGGAGTTATGGAGAATTGGAGGAGAGATATAGGTGTGAAGGTGGAGTCACTGACAGAAATATGTGGAGCCAGTTCAGTAGCAACTGCAGATGGGCCATTAATTGCTAACCTAGATGCAGTGATAAGGAAAGTAGATGAGCTGGAGGCAGAGAACATGGCACTCAAGGAGCAGCTAAAGGAGTATGAGGGCCATTTAAGTGAGAAAGTAAAGGGAGTAATAAGTGAGGAGAAAGATGAGTGGACGAGGGTGGGGAATGCTAAGGTGGATGCATTGGAAGAAATCATGAAGGAGCAGGTGGAAGAGAGAGAAAAAGAGAAAAGAGAGTTTGAGAAGAATGTAGTGCAGGTTTTGAAGAGCAAGGAAAAGGTAGTGAGGGAAACAGCGGAGACCAAAAAGGAGCCGACCAAACGCACCACTGAGGTGGTAGATGGTGGAAAGAAAAAAACTGTCTGGGACCATCAGGTCCTGGTAGTGAAGCCAAAAGACCGATCCTCCGAGCCAGTAAGCCCACCAGATACAAAGGCAATCGAGACTGCTTTGGCTTCGGTTCCGGTTAACAAGTTAACTAGAACTGAGTCAGGTGTACTGGTGGTACGACTTCCATCCAAGAAAGCCAAAGAAGATGCAGGAAGGGCCATCAATCAGTATTTGGGGGTGGACAGTGCCTTCAGTGTCTCCGAACCAAAGAAGATGATGCCAAAAATGACTCTGGTAGGCATTGCTAATGACGCTGAGGATAATGAGATCATTCCCAGCATCCTCAACAAGAACCCAAGAATAAAGTCCCTGGTCGACGATGGCTTAGCTATGAATTTGCTATTCACTAAGCAAAAGAGTGATGCACACACTAAGATTGCGGTAGTAAAAATGTCACCTGAAATACGCTCTTCCATTGTGGATGATGGCAATTCTGTGTATGTTGGACTTGTGAGATGTCGTGCATACGATCGCTTCTGGGTAACACAATGTTACCATTGCCAGGGCTTTGGTCATACCAGTGACAGGTGTTATCGGAAAAATGAGGATCCAAAATGCAACTTCTGTGCTGGTACTCATAACTCAAAAGACTGCACCAACAAGACTTCCCCCAAATGTAGAAATTGTATGAGCTCCACATCAGTTACGGAGCCGCCAAATCATTTCGCCTCAAGTAGAAATTGTCCTTTAATGACAGCTCAGAGAAATAAAGTTATTGAGAACACCGATTTTGTAGGTTCAAAAAACTGAAAAATGCACATGGGAGCCGGTTGAAACTGGGTCTGTTGAATGTTCGTTCCTTGCGTAACAAAATGGATCATATTTGCGAGATCTTGGATGAACGTAACCTTGATGTATTATGTCTCACTGAGACCTGGTTGTTCGAGTCAGATCTGAATATTATCCAGGCGGCATTGCCTAAAACCCATTCCATAATAAATGTTCCTAGGCCTAGGGGAGATCATCCGGGTGGTGGAGTGGCAGTTGTCTACTCCACATCTCTGGTGAATATCTTGCAAATAAGCCATAACCCAGCCGCTCTTTATTATGAACTGTTGGAAGTGGAAATAAAACTCCATCAACAAATTCTAAGAATGGCAGTTGTCTATAGGCCTGGCCATCGTGGCACAGATAGGGGTTTTATGGAAGAGTTTGGGCAGTTTCTCGAGGAATTTTCTGCTAAAACTGGAAGACTTTTGATGTGTGGAGATTTTAATTACTGGGTTGACAGCCCTCATCTGAAGCCATTCTCTCCTGAGTTCCTTGAGTTGACTGATCAGAACAATTTTGTAAACCATGTGTCCCACCCAACTCATATCTTAGGACACACCCTTGACTTGGTTTTCTCTCCTGTGGGTTGTGGTGGTGTTCTGGATGTTGATGTTTAGAATGCTAACCCTAATACCTCTGATCATGCTTTGATTACTTTCAGCTTTGATTTCCCTAAGCCACTCACACATGAAAAAGTAATCAGATTTAGAAATTATAAAAATGCAGACCTAAATTTGGCTAGCAGTGAAGTAAAACAGTACTTGGGAAGTATTGATACTTCCAACCTTACTTCAGATGAGCTGGTGGAGGTACATGGAAATGCACTTAAATTAGTGTTCGATCATCACTGTCCAGAAGTAGAGAAGAAAATCATAGTACGAGATGATTCGCCCTGGTATAGCACTCGAGTTAAATTTCTTAGAAGAGCGCGTAGAAGAGCTGAACGTGAATGGCGGAAAAATAAAACAGACTCTACATGGTTGCAATACCTGTCAGCCAGAAGAGCTGTGGTCTACAAAATCAAAGATGAAAAGAAAGTGTATTATCAGGGAAAAGTTGATTCGTGTGGTAACGACCAGAGGAGGTTGGCTTCAATTGTAAACAGTTTACTTGGAAAAACAAGAGTCAGCTTAAGACCTTCTGTACCTGATGCCGAGTTGGCTGCCAACTTTGTGGCATTTTTTGCTGGCAAGATAACTCGCATAAGACAGGAATTGGATGATGCTTCTGTTGGTGAAGAACTTTCAGTTGTACTCCAACCCCGACACATTCCTAATAATGTCCTCTCATCCTTTCACTCAGTAGAGGTGGACATGATCTCGTCCTACATAAGAAACCTCAATAAAACATTTTGCCCGTTGGATCCCATAAATGTTTCCAAGCTACCAAGAGTCTATGATCACACAGTTGAGTTTATTTCCAAAATAATTAATAAGTGCTTCTCTGAAGGTAGCTTCCCACATTCTGAAAAGCATGCACTACTCCGACCTACTCTAAAGAAACCTGGACTTGATGTTGAGAACATGTTGAACTATCGTCCTGTCTCCAACCTGTCCTTCATATCAAAGATATTAGAGCGTGCAATACTTGACCAATTACAACCACTACTTCAGCAGAATGAAACTATCCCAATTTTTCAGTCTGCTTACCGACAGCATCATTCAACTGAAACAGCATTGATTAGAGTACATAATGATCTAGTTGAGAACATTTGCAATGGTGTGGCCTCACTATTGGTCTTGCTTGATCTCTCTGCGGATTTTGACACAGTGGATCATGAGTTGTTATTGAGTGATTGTGGTGTGCGTGACTCCGCTCTCTTGCTTCTTGGGTCGTACTTGTCAGGTAGATCCCAGAGTGTGATGGTAAATCAAGTGGTCTCGGACTCGACACCCCTGCAGTATGGTGTTCCGCAGGGATCAGTTTTGGGTCCTATCCTATTTATAATTTATATTAGCAGTTTGTCTCTTCTGCTTCGTGCACATAATGTCACCTTTCACTTTTATGCAGATGACACCCAGATTTATGTGAGAATCACAAATATAGTTGATATACGGAGTAAGATGGAATTGTTGATGTCTGATATCAAGAAGTGGATGAGAGCGAGAAAACTTAAACTAATGATGGTAAAACTGATATTCTCATCATCCGAGGAAATAGAAGAGCTGATGATATGGTAGGTGCCCTCTCCATCAATGTGGGTGGATCTCAGCTGCGACCGGCCAACTCTGTTCGAAATCTGGGTGTATATGTGAACTCCCGATTAGATTTCAAAGAGCATGTAAACCAGATAGTTAAAAGTTGTTACTTGCACATCAGAAATCTCTATTTGGTGAAGCCGTTTATAACCAGACGTTGCCTCCTGACGTTGGTTCACTCATTGGTCTTCTCTCGTGTTGATTATTGCAATGCCCTGTTGGTGGGTCTTCCAAATTATATTTTGAAGAAAGTTCAGTCTGTTCTTAACAGGGCCGCAAGACTAATTTTTGGTGTTCCACCTAGAACTCCTACTACATCTCTTCACATAGAACTGCACTGGCTGCCAGTAAGAGCAAGAATAGAATTTAAGTTGTGTTTGGTGACTTTTAAGGTTCTCAAATTTGGTGAGCCTAGGTACCTTGCGGAGCTGCTCAGGCGCCCACCGGCACACCATGGTGTAGTTGTGCGTCATGACAATGACCCTTTTCGTCTTGATGAACCAAGGGCTTTCCAGCAGTCTTCTTTCTTTGAGAGGTCATTCTCCTACATGGCTCCGAGGTTGTATAACAGGTTGCCGCTGTCCATGAGACAACTGAGTTCTGTTGAATGCTTCAAGAGACAACTTAAGACTTTTCTCTTTGAGAGAAGCTATGATCTTGAGAGAGGTGTCATGACAGATGGCTATAGAGTTTAGGCTATTTTGCCACTGCTAGTGATTGTTAAATGTGTGTTGTATATGAGCCTTCTTTTGATGCATTGATTTTTGTTCTTTTTTCTTTCTCTTTTCGAGCGCTAGTGAATTCTTCGGAAAAATTGGCGCTTATGAGAAATAAGTAACATGCTTATTATTATTATTATTATTACTATAATGTCACCCGCCTATTTGGGTACTCGGGAGTGCCTCCATACCCGGCAGTCATGGTACCCGGGCCTTATTGAGATAAGGCCTAGGGAAACCGGGGACTTGAGGATGTATGGTATTATATTATCCGCCCATCTGGGTACCTGGGACTGCCGTCACCATACGTGGCTGTCCTGGTATCCGGGCCTTATTGATATAAGGCCTAGGGCACCCGGGGAATTGGTAGTGTATGGTACTATAATGTCACCCGCCTATTTGGGTACTCGGGAGTGCCTCCATACCCGGCAGTCTTGATACCCGGGCCTTATTGAGATAAGGCCTAGGGAAATCGGGGGCTCGAGGATGTATGTTGTTATGATATTATCCGCCTATCTGGGATCCGGGACTGTCACCATTACTGGCAGTCCTGGTATCCGGACCTTGGTACCCGGGCCTATTGAGATAGGGCCTGGGGTGCCTGGGGTGCCTGGGGTACCTGGGGATTTGGTTAGGTGGATATTCCAATATGATATTATTATGGGTATCTGTTGGCTGCAGGTCCACTGATACCCTTTGGAAATAATGATACACGGGTGCCTAGATATTATCCGCCCATCTGGGATCCGGGACTGTCACCATATCTGGCAGTCCTGGTATCCGGGCCTTGGTACCCGGGCCTATTGAGATAGGGCCTAGGGTACCTGGGGATTTGGTTAATAATGAAATGTAATTGTATTTAATTTCGCAATATAGAGACTATCAGCTGTAGTCTTGCTGGTTCTAATGAAACTAATGCTTCTAAATTGACTTGAAGGCAAATATATGATGAGGCACTCGTGATTGATTAATGTTACAGTGATATGTATTCACTTTTAAAGAAAACTTGGAAGTAAATACTGAAAGTAAAAAAAGTATTGTAGTTTTAATGTGGTGTGAAGCATTGAAATAAAAGTAGGTTAAAAGTATTCAAAATTAGGCTTAGGAAATTTGTTCCTAACTACACATTTTATGATGGTAAGAGAAAATAACCTCTGGCCTGGGCACGACCAGGGGTTATCTGTCAAGAATTACAGATATATGTAAAATACACTTGTATATAAATCAACACTTCCTAAATACCAACTTACGGTGGTATGAAAAAATCACTTCCGGTCTAGGCACGACCGGTGGTTGCTTGTCAGACTCACAGACATAAGTAAATGACACTCGCATATAATTCAACACTTAAGTCAGTATCTATCGAGCTATAATGTTAAAACACACTATCACAGAACAAAAGACACTGCCGCTAAAGAGCCGAGGTTCGTATGAAACGACATACAGAAACAAATACAATAATTCGAGGCTCTAGAGTGAAAGTGGCTTCGAATAACACGCGCGTCGGCCAGCCCAGACTAAAGTCCTTACTTTACAGTTTACAAGTGAAATAGGTCCAAACAAACACATTCCTAAACGCATATATGATTTCAACTTCAATAATATCACTATGGACCAAAACTGACGCGTTCAAGAGGGGCTATGTACACTGAGTATTAGGTAAGGATAACGCTTGTCTATCTTGGATGGACGGCGGGCGAGAGATAGTCCCCGAGGGGGACAGGTGGCTAGCTGTGTATGGGAAACAGAGGAAGATCAGAGAGCGCGTACAGTAGACGCGGTGTTCAAACTGTGCTAATTCTTTTCTTTTTATTTCCTACTTTTCAGTGGCTCCATCCCAATGACGTACCGTAGGAATGATTAAGGGGTACCCCCTATGATGATCTTGGTTCTCGACCGCCGTGATCTAGGTTTGCCCGGAACGAGGCCATATTAACATAGGCTCTTACGTCATTGACGTAAGGAGCCACCAATAAATACAAGACATCAACGAATGGGAAGGGAATGGTTGGGAGCGCCCTACATCGTCAATGATTTCGGGGCTGTGGGGATCGGTTTTTACACCATACCCGAAAGAGGATTTATGGAGCTCCGATCTTACTCTCAACCATCTGAACAATTTTACCAACACACCTAAACTTCGTTAAATGCGGAAATAGCCTCACGAAAATATCATGCCCTGGTGGGGGCACGAACTCTCGACCCTTGAGTGTGAGGCAGACACCTTACCAGTTAGACCAATACAGATATCCCACTTGGCCTGGTCGGCTCAGGGTATTTCCGCATCCGATCTGTTTAGGATAGCCTACTTTCACTGACTTTACACTACTTCACCTTCCGTAGTAGTATTAGTAATAGTATTAGTATTATTAGCCTATTATTTTATTTTTCTGTATGCATTATTTTTCTTGTAAGAAGTCCCATAGCCCTCTTGTCAAAGTCAGCTGAGCGCGGTGAATAGGCTCACTAAACGGGAGAGTTGTGGGTGAGGAGAGAGGAGAGGAGGAGGAATGGAGGGGGAGAGGGTTGACCAACGGATTCTCCCTGTCCCTTTAAATACGAGTAGCAGACAGCACTGCTCAAGGGTCCTGAGGGTTGTCATTACAGAGAAAAGTCGTCTGTATTTTCCCGCCCATAGTTCGTTCCGTTTCGTCTGTCCATTGCAAGGCCAGTTCCATACTTCTGCTACCTTCTACTGTATATTAATTTCATGAGGCTAGCACAACACTTGAATTTCCTAATATTAATCATATGTATTAAACAGATAACATAGACATTCGTATTTACTTGTTTTCTTCCATTTGTTTTTTACTGAAATAAAATTAAAGGAATGGAACATTCCACAGTACGGTACAGTCGGACCAGCTGCTGTCCATGTAAACACGAATTATTGCAAGTTATTTGGCAGCTACATGATGCTGCAATCACTAGCTATTATGTTAACTGCATAATAATGTTGTAGACTATTTATTTTATGCATAATGTAGCATTTTATCACAGATAAAGACACCTTAGGCCCGTGAGTGAGGATAATATTTTACGGCCAATCACGCACAAGGCCCCTCAGCGAGGATGATGCTTAGAGAGCCTATCCCGGGCGTCGTTACAAACCTCCACTAAGTGCCAGGTGCACAGCTCATCTGAACGGAGTACTGTATAGTAAGGATGCTAATTTTCTCCTCGTGATGCGTGTACCTGTGTTATTAACCCACAAGGATCCTTGTTGTTGAGGCTTTGAAACCCTCATAAACTTCATGAGAGCTTGTACCGGGCATAAATTATGATGAGTATGTCCACTTTTGAGAGCCGGGATTGTAAATTCCGAAAACACATGCTCACTATGCTCGTTTTTTGCCACGAACGTGGGAGATGGGGCAATTTGCAAATGTTCATTTAATCTACTAAACCTGAGGCAATTTTTTTTTTTTTTTTTTTTTTAAGAGACAATGAACGGAGGAAGGAAAAACACAGACAAAACAAAAAGGTCCATGTGCCTAAAGGCATCCTCCATTCATAAAATGTTTGTAACAACTGGATTTAAACATTTGTAGATTGTAAGTTTGTGGAAAGCAATTCGAGGGAAGTGAATTCCAAAGAGTAGGTTCGTTGCTCATCGCCGCCAGCTCTGACACTCTGTTTCCTGTGGCCAATGCCATAAGGAACACAGCCTTCTTTAACCCTTAACTGGCGGCACCCGGCTATTGTCGAGTTAAATAAACGTGGCCTATGTGGCGGGGCCCGGCTATTTTCGAGTGCAATTTTGAGCACGTAATGTGCTGAGAGAGAGCGGAGCAGTGGGAGGAGCGTAGGTTACCTCATGACCGCTCACCACGGTGGCCGTGGAGCTACTGAGCTGTACTCCTTTGTACTCCACCCTCTCTCACTCGTTTCACACGTAATAATGTAAGAAAATTACCGTATTTTACCGATTTTGCCCTTCGGTTGCACGATCGTTGCAAGACAACCAGTGATCGTAGAAGGATGGTTCTGGTGTCATTGGAAAGCTGATTTAACGCCCTTTCAGGGATGCATATTTGTATTACGCTCTGGCTCTTGTTTATGCATGAAAGCGAGCACGGAAACAAGCTCGTTTACGGTAAAACCCCCCGCTGGGCGGCACATCAAATATACTCCTCCACCCGCTCTTAAGGTGTTAATACTGAGTCAAAATCCGGCGCATGACAATATTTGCGCGAATGAAGCAAGGATAAGGCTTTGTCCAGTGACCAGGTAGGCATGAGCTGACAGGGTGGTGGGCGAAGCTTGAAACACGCCCGCATGAACTCTTTCTCCTCCGCCTGTGGTATGGATAGACCAGTTAGGTCGTAAAAGGGGGTTCTAATGGCAGACAGATGATTTTTTAGTGTAACTAAAGAAAAGCGCTGTTGTTCAAACAAATAATCCAAATACTTAAACACCAAAGCTGCTGACTTGTCTGTTTGTGCTGTCTCCACTATCCAGGTTGTGAAATTTTTCCAATGTGATTGGTATTGACGCCTGGTCGACATAGTATATTGATTAAGTAATTTATTAGTGACACTGTCCCCATACGAAGTCAACCATTTGGCTTTCTGAATGTCCAAAAGGCAAAAGTCAGCGAGGTCTCTAGGTTGCCAATTGTCTCCAAGTGGAAGTACGAGACCGGGAGCGACACTGGGTTCTCGCACCACGGTTTCAACTGGTGGTACAGTACCATGTCTGCGCCGGCCATAGCGGCGCGATCATCGAGACTAGGCCTCGGTAACTCCGTAGTTTGTGAACTACCTGACACATGAGTGAAGTGTCGGGAGGCGGAAAAAGATAGATGGAACTCCACTTGTTCCAGTCCTCCGTCAGTGCGTCTGGACCCCCCGCCGAAGTTGTCCCCCGGCGGGTTAGGTAGAGAGGGAGTCTGTAGTTCCCTTCGGACGCAAATAGATCCACTTGTGGACGGTAGGGCTCTGCAATCATCTTGTTGAAGACGTTTTGCTTGATCGCCCATTCTACTTTGTTGCTCTGTCTCCGGGACAATGCATCTGCCCAGACGTTCGCCACGCCTGGGAGATAAGAAGCGTGGAGATAAATGCTCAGCTTTTCCGCCTTTTCGCCAGAGCAAAGATCTTCTCTGACAATTCTAGCAACTTCCGAGACCTCGTTGACCCTTGCTTTTGAATGCAGTGTACCGCATTCAAGTTGTCCATCCGAAAAGCCACTGATTTCCCCCGCAATGAGGAGCCGTGGGTTTGGAGGAAAAACAAAGGGACTAATAGTTCTTGCGCATTGATATGATAATTCTCGGATTGGGACCAAAGCCCTTGCCCCTGGTGGCCTAGGCTTGACTGATAACCCCAGCCTATTGTCCCTGAAGCATCTGTGTCTACCCATACCGTAGGTGGGGGAGAGACCCACGTCATCTCTCTTTGCCCAGACCGACAGTAAGTTGTTAATTAACCCTCTAGCCCCGGCTATGTATTATATATATATTCCCCGAAATCTGGGTGTTTTGGCCGAAAAACGTCTAGCCTAGGCTACCGTATCTTTGTTATTCTGACTGCTTCCGCATTCCCGCGCATCCCCAAGCGTAGCTGTGTTTCTTACCTGTAGAATGGCGTTAAGTAGAGCTCTCTACGTCAACTGGTTCAGTTGTGATGATGATTTCATTGGAGATAACTTTATGGCAAAAACAGCCACTTTACACTACTTTTCGATACTTAACAACAACATACAGGCACACACGAACAAGCGACGCTCTCCTTCTTGTTGCCGGAGATGCGGGGCGTCGGTCCAGCCGGCTGTTGTTTACATGCATCGGACCGACGCCTCGCACACCAAGCTCACAGGCTTTCAACCACTGGGCGTTAAAGAGCCCTTCCGGGCAGCTCTGGTATGCTTTTTTATGGGCGTTCAAGAGCCCTTCCGGGAACGAAGGGTTAAGGGAGGAACTTTCCACAATTTTCCCGCCGGCAAAAGCGGAAAAAATTTGTTGCCTTCCAAGATTAATCTCTTTACTTTCAACCGGCCCAACTTCACCGTTAGTTGGATCCAGTTGAGTGAACCGACCAGAGACTCCTATATTCTTCTCGTCGTGTTCAGACTGTGGAGAACGCAAATAATTTCTTCCGAAATCTGTTGCGGTTGTCCACACTCTGACTGAGAGTAAGATTGGTTGTGTCCCAGACCAGCCCTATCCACTGAATCGCCCGTCTGGGAACAAGGTGCGACTTTGCCAAGTTAACCTTGAACCCTAGGGTTTGTACATGATTGATAACAAGGTTGACATGGGATTTGCATAAACTCTCTGACTCCGCCACTACCAGCCAATCGTCCAGATACCACAACACCTTGATCCCCTGATTTAACATTGGCATGAGGGCCTGCCGGACTAACTTTGTAAAAATTCTTGGTGCCAGGTTCAGCCCGAATGGCATTCTTTGAGAGACATAAGTCTCTCGTCTGATCCTCAAGGTGAGGAATTTTTGGAACAGTTTGTTGATGGGGACGTACCAGTAGGCGTCTGTCAGGTCTAGCGAGCACATCCACCCTAGTGGTAGAAGGGTTAGCCTGATGTGATTCACAGTGAGCATCCGGAAGGGTACATTGTGAATAAATTCGTTCAAACGCGAGAGATCTACTACTGGTCGCATTTGAACACTGTCCCTTTTTGGCACTAGAAAGAGTCTGGAAGTGAATACCGGGCAATTTGGGTCGACCGGGATAATGACATGCTTGGTGATCATTTCCTGGACTAGTGACTCCACCTCTAAAGAAACATGATTGACTTCCTGAGTTTGACGTAAACGAGGTCGCCGGAGCCACCGCCAGGTGATCCCCTTGCGTACCACTGTCCTTGCCCAAGTTTTCGGCCATGCCCTGTGGCACGCTCGGAAGGACCCAGTGATTTGACTGGGTCTGTCCGGCAGCACTACCCTCGGATCCGACTCGCCTGCGATAGGCCTTGGGAGAGAGAGAGTGTGACTGTCTAGTTTTTGCCGGTGGTGGGGTAGCTGTGGACGGTTGGATGGCTTTGGTTGGAGCTGTTCCTTGTCCTGACTTATGTTGTGGCCTATTCTTATTATGCCACTTACCTGAGTGCTTACCCTGTTTAGGTGTGTGTTGGGTCCCTCCTTGTGCTGGGGGAGAAGTGGGACCCTGAAAGGGATTTTTAGCACCAGAAGGATGTGACTTACCTCCGCTTTTAGGCTTAGGATAAATGGTTTCTTAAAGTTCTCCTTTTTAGCTTGGGAGAGACCCGACTGCATGACTTCCACCATATTGTACACTGCCGATCATGTGTCAAGGCTGAGTAGAGAAGGAGTCAACACTGGTGAAAGAGTTACCCGGCGACCAATGTCTTCCGGTAACTTCTTCACCAAGTACACTCTTAACCCGGTGAGACCCAGCGTCGCACGTGTTGCGTCGGCAGTGTTTGATCACCAACTCCCAGCGACGCATCACGTGCGTCCGACATATAAAAAAACACTTACGTGGCTCGTAAGGTAGGAAATGGCGGGAGAATAGGAGGGGGAGGTACCGTAGTGTGTGTGGGAGCCGGGCCAGTAGGTGTGAGCGGGCCGAGACAGCCACGCGGCTGGTGGTGGTGGGCTTAGTGGGGATAGTTTACACCCTTAGTTCACCGCCACTTTGAACCTTCATTACTCCGGTCGTATGGGAGCTAGAGGCTTGAGATTTATGTGAGACACTCCTTAGGATGTATGCCGTACGAACTATTGAACCCCCCCCCCCCCAAATGACCGAAATGAGTTTTTTTTCTTTTCATTTCTCACCATTCTCTTCCATTTTGGCTCAACACATTTTTTTGAGGGCCCCCCCCCCCCAAAAACAAATGTCCAAGGTGATTTTTTTTTTTTTTTTTCCATTTCTCATCCTTGTCTTCCATTTTAGCAAACAAAAAAAAGAAGTGATAATGGCTTGGGACTGGGGTGAACAAAATATTATAACTAGCCGGGGCTCAACGGGTTGTTAAGTCGTGGCGTGCCCTGACAGCCTCCAACAAGGCTATCCGGATGTCGCCCATAGATTGAATAGAATTCTGTAACAGAAGCCTTCTAGATAGTTCAGTGGCCTTCCGTACAGTTTGGTCAGAAATAGCGGCTATTGTCCTCGTGAGGGACTGGGCTATTTGGCAGCTCAACAAGAATTGGGAAAATAGTCTGTAAGCTTTATATCGCAATTTAAAATCTCTGTCTAAGTGTGCAGGAGGTAGAGTTGAGAAGGGTTCCTGTAAGTCATAGAGAGATAATTTGGGAGCCGACAAGAAATCATATAGGGCTGGGGACACACCTCCGGCTTTATTAATGGGCATGGAAAACCATAAATGATTATCTTGGGGAATTTGGTGGGAGGATTTTGAAGTTATAGTTTGTTGCAAACAGTTGAGCTTCTACCTCCCAGTCCACCCACGGGCCAACACCTACCTGTCCCACCTGCAGTACTGGGTTATGAGACTGGTCTAGGGCTGGAGTTGTATCCAACTCCGGCGTACTAGCCTGAAGCGATTTCACATCGTTCATGCCGTCCGACTTAGTCCAGTCTGCAAACAGTCGTGCAGATGAGGCGGGAGGTAATGCCAAAGTAGAAGAGTATACGAAAAGACACAGTTGGAATAGCTTTGATTGTAACATCTAATACCCGCCCTTGTGAATCTTTTGTCCTTAGCTTCTTACTCTTGCTAACTTCTATCACCCAGTCACTAGGCACTGGGATCTCCCCCGATACTGTAGGCTGTGCTACGCCTGGGTTCCGTGCAATAGCTGGAATCCACGAGCAGTCCGGCCCATATAAAAGTGGCATAGGGCCTTTTCTATGTGGGGTTTTGTCGAGAGGGGGAGGAGTAACATCCGTAATAACACGAACATTGGAGGTAGACAAGGAGGCTGGCACTGCAGTGCTACTTGCCGTGGTGTTCAGTGGGACTACGTTACTTGGAGGGAATGATCTATTATGGACAAGACTGGGGGGTTCTTGGGGTCGCACAGTCGACACTATCAGGGGAGCACCCGGCGGAGCTATGGGGGTATCCTGAGCCTTTGGAATATTATATTGGCGCATGACATTATGCAAGATACAGTACTACCTCTAACGGTTCCGGCGGTCCTGATGTGACGGCGTCTACGCCGTGGGGCCACCTCCCGAGGCTGCCGACCCTCCACGGCCGAAGACAAAATCAACGACCAGTGGAGGAAAACCGGATGCCGGCCGCGGGGAGCAGTTTCGGGAGCCAAACTGTCACAACCATCCCCTGCCCCCTCCCTGGGGGCACGGGTCCTTGGAGTGGCTTCGGTCACGCAGGGAATTTCCACACCTCTCACACCACACACACACATCACACAGTTTTTCCTACACCGAGAAATGACTCTCCGGCTGTCATTTCTCGAAGACTTCTTCTAGCCGGAGACATTGAGAGCAACCCAGGACCCATGTACACATACATATGTCCAACTTGCTCAAAACCCATCACTTCGAGTCGCCATACTAAGGGTTCAGTTCTCTGCAATTCATGCGGGAACTGGACCCACTTCACCTGCACAACACTTGCCTCCAAGAAACACTACACAAACACCTGGACCTGTTCCTCTTGCCCCTCCCTCTCCCAGTCAAATCCCTCACCTAAAACCCGTCCACCTCTCCTCCCCAACCCACCTAACCTTCCCATATCATCCACTCCCCCCCCTAAAACCCGTCCACCTCTCCTCCCTAACCCACCTAACCTTCCCATACCATCCACATCCTCAACTCAACACACCACACCCCATCCTAATCCATTCCAACCCCCATCTCCTGCTCCCCAATCCCCACCCCCACCTCACCCCTCCCCACCCCTCCCTCACCCCCACCCCCACCCCATCCTCGTGCAGCAGCACCCAACATACATCGTGCACATAACATACATTCTTCAACTGAACATAGATGGCATCAACACAAAGAAACACGAACTCTCACACTTCATCAAACAACACAACATACACATTGCCATCTTACAAGAAACAAAACTCCGCACAACACAAAAAACACCCACATTTCATAATTTCACCACCATCAGACAATACCGGGCTGTCGGCGGGGGCGGTGGACTCATCACCCTGGTACACAAAGAAATATCATACATAGTAACCAGTGTACAAACCAAATCCCTCCTCCCCCCAAATGATAACACAACAGAAATACAGTCAATTAAAATACACACTGGCAACAACTCCAACATAACCATCATAAACACATACATCCCTCCCCAAACATCCCCTACAGTACCAAATGAATACAGACCACACTTACAACACATCACAAACACCCCTCACATCATCCTGGGTGGTGACTTCAACGCCAAGACGTCGGCCTGGTTTGTCGACAACCCCGACACAGACAGAGGGCTGGTACTACAAAACCAAACCGATAACCTCATCATCCTTAACGACATCCATCAACATACCCATATTCCTCACCAAGTCCTCTATAACCCATCATCTCCAGACATCACCTTTTGCTCCCCAGAACTCGCCCCCACAACATCCTGGAGGGTAGTCAGAACCTTAGGCTCTGACCACCTCCCGATCATTATCACCACCAAAACCAGACTCACCCCAGCTAGCCACAAACACACATACACCAATTATAAAAGAGCTAACTGGGAAGCATTCACAAATGAGACAGAACAACACTTCACAACTCTAAACAGTACACCCATCACTAACATCAACAATGCTGTACACATACTCAATAAAACTATCCAAAACGCTGACAAGAAACACATTCCAAGAGGTAACAGGCAAAGACACAACCCCAACTTCACACCAGAAATTCAAAACCTCATCAGACAATGCGACATACTGAAACACTCCCCAGCACCCCACACACAAGACATCACACAACAAATTCAAGCACTCAACACCCAAACTAACAACAAAATACAAGAACAAAAACTAAATTGGAATAACTTCCTACAAACACTTGATCACAAAACAAACCCCAAAAACCTCTACAAAACACTAAACAGCATCACACTTTCCAACAGAAACACAACACAATCACATGCTGCAATCACAACAACAGATTCTACTCCTTCATGTAAACAACAAGCAAACACTCTCATCAATCACTCTCACATGTCAGCCACCTAAAACCTCACAAAGACGACCGACGTGTCATCCGACGTAAGAGACAATTCCCCACAGACCCTGACTATACACCCTTCACCAATCACCAGACAAAGCATATCATCAACAATCTCAAGCACTCACCCGCCTGTGGCCTAGACAACATAAGCAACATACACCTCAGACACCTGGGACCACAAGGCATACAAGCACTCACTAACATATCAAACTACAGCTATTCACACAACACAATACCAGACATTTGGAAGCATGGTATCATCATCACATTCCCCAAACCCAACAAAGACCCCACGCTACCTCCTCGCACCGCCCCATCACACTCCTTTGCTCCCCCTCCAAAGTCATGGAACGCCTAGTATTACAACTAATTACACCTGACCTACCCCTAGCTCCAACACAACATGGCTTTAGGCCACTGTACTCCACAAACACTCTTCTCACAGACCTTACACAAAGAGCTTTCGACGGCATCAACTCAGCTAGACCACCACACAGATCACTATTAGCCACACTCGACATTAGTAAAGCCTTCGATGCCATCCCCCGCCACAACCTAACAAACAAAATCTACACATCACCAGCCCATTGGTGATGGGCTGGTCTATCAGAGTGAGAACTGAGTGATCTCTGCCATACCCATAGCTTACTCTGACTGTTCCTTTTACTTATATATTTTCTAGATCTCAAGTGACGGCATCTCTTGCGTGGATTGACCTCCTAATCTACCAAGATTGGAAGCCAAAGCGTCACATCTTTCCTTTGCCCCTCAACTTTCTCTTCATAATTGCTGAGGGGCACAGGGCCCTGGGTGGGGCTTTGGTTTCCCGGGCGTTTCCGCGCCCTCCTCAGCTCCCCGCCATGGAGTGGCTTCGGTCACCCAGGCTTTATTGTGGTCGGCAGGGAGGGTTCTGTGGGCGCGCTCGGTTGTGGCCTTGGCCTTGCTCAGGCCTTGGGGCTGTTCGGCCAGGCAGCTTGGGGGAAAACAACAACAACAACAACAACACAAACATGCACAACAACACAAAAAGGTGGCTGGCCAACTTCCTAGCAGGCAGATGTGCACACGTATCTTTTGCCGGTCAGTCATCTAAAATCAGAAACTTTCCAAACGGAGTCCCACAAGGATCCGTCCTATCGCCCGCACTCTTCAATCTGTACATGCACGATATAACTACACCCAACACCATGACCCAAAAAGAGCAACAGATCTCCTTCAACCCTATCTCAACACACTACATGGCTGGTGCACTACAAACAGACTTAATCTAGCCCCAGCCAAATCCACCGCAACCCTGCTCACAAGTTGGACAGGAGAACACGAATACATCCCTCAACTCACCATAAACAACACACCCAAAATCCTAGGAGTAACATATGATACGCATATGACATTCAAACAGCACACCACAAACATTAAAAAGAAACTGACACCCAGACTTAACGCCCTCAGGTCACTTGCTCACACAAAATTTGGACACAACAAAGAAACTACCACCACAGTATATAAACAATACATAAGATCAGTGATGGAATACACAAGCCCAGCCTGGGCTTCTAACCTAGCTGAAACACATCATAAGACCTTACAGACTATTCAAAACAAAGCCCTGAAGATCATTACAGGCTGCACAGCTACTTCACCCACAGATCACCTACATCAAGAAACCAAAATCCTCAAAGTCAAAGACCATCTGGACATGAGAGGCACTCAATTCCTGGCAGCAGCCTCCACGAACCAAGACCACCCACTAAACTACATGGCAACACACCCACAGACACCAAGAAATATCAAAACAACACCCAGCACACGGTATCACACACAATTATTGTCCTCTCTCCCTCTCTGCCCACCCCGAACCAACTTCCAGAAGCACATCCATACTCATATCTCTCACCGATCCATCCACTCACTCACAGACAACACGCAGCTGCATGCACGACCTCCCGAAATCCATCCTTCCGAATCCTCCCTTCCTCGCGAGGACAGAGTCCACCTGGCCAGGCTGAGATGCGGACACCATCCAGCTCTCCTGAGCTATCAGAAGAGACTGGATAACTCCGTTGTCGATGCCTGCCCGGGATGTAACACAGCACCCCATACCATTAAACACATCATAGAAGACTGCATTTCACACAACCACTTACGCCAACAACACAATCTACACTCAATGAGAGCTCTGTGGGAAAGCCCGATCGTGGCCATGGCCTTTCTCAGGGACTCGGGGCTGTTCGGCCAGGCAGCTTAGGGAACAACAACAACAACAACAATAACGGTTCCGGCGGTTGTTGCTGTGGAACTGACAGTGGTGTAAAAGGTGGCCACGTCAAGTCCGGTACTGAGGAAGGTATAATTTCAATATCCTCCCTGTCCCTGGTACTGTCTTGGAACCTTACCTCATTTTCCCTTAGTGAGGGTTCCGAGTGCCTCCACACACTTCTACCCTGAATAGGAGGCGGGTGCCCAACCCCGAAAGGGGCTGAAATAGGGGAGCTATCCCCCCGCCAAAGGCGGCTTTCTAGGGCCTTTCCTAGCTGATGCTGAGAGGATTGGGTTCTAGTCATGTGGTGATGGGCTGGTCTATCAGAGTGAGAACTGAGCGATCTTTGCCATACCCATAGCTTACTCAGACTGTTCCTTTTACTTAGATATTTTCTGGATCTCTAGTGACGGCGTCTCTTCCCAATCTACCAAGATTGGAAGCCAAACCGTCACATTTTTCCTTTGCCCCTCAACTTTCTCTTCATAATTGCTGTGGGCCACAGGGCCTTTGGTGGGGCTTTGGTTTCCCGGGCGTTTCCGCACCCTCCTCAGCTCCCCGCCATGGAGTGGCTTCGGTCACCCAGGCTTTATTGTGATCGGCAGGGAGGGTTCTGTGGGGGCGCTCGGTTATGGCCTTGGCCTTGCTCGGGGCCTTGGGACTGTTCGGCCAGGCAGCTTGGGGAAGAACAACAACAATTATTTGGGGATAGGTGTGGAAATTTACAGCCCATTTGCCCTAGCCATTTTGGAGTTACAGAGGTTAGGGTTCACAATTTCTGACCTACCTATTTGGAACAGGATATAGCCATGAATCGCCCGACTCGGACAAAAATGTCGGATACCATGCTTATCACGAGCTACTAAAATAGATCTGTCCTTTCGAAATCCTTAAACTGTATAGGAGTCTACATCTTTTATTGTTTTAACTTGGTAAATGTGCACTTGATCCCTCAGAGTTATACCCTACCAAGTAAGTAGGCCAAAACTTTTGAACATTAACCTCTATAACTCTCTAATATTTCTACCATTTGGGAAGGAACAGCCAGGGAATAGATGTGAAAATGTACAGCCCATTTGCTCTAGCCCTTTTTGAGTTACAGAGGTTAGGGGTTACAATTTCTGGACTACCTACTGTATTTGGAACAGGGTATAGAGAACTACTTCGAGCTATTGGTTGATAGTATTGTGTAGAATATTTCTAGTGCTTGTTTATGTTATTCGGACACACTACCATCAGTCAATTTCCTTGAAGTACAGTTCTCTAGTTCAAATCGACCAAGTGCCAATGTGCCAGGGTAAAATAAATAAACTATAGTTCTATTTCTATCTATTTACTCAGGCCCATTCCCCATTTTTTCTATTTTTTTCTTTTCTCTATTTTTTTTTTCTGGGGGTGGCCGACTCGAGACAGAGCCACAATATAGTTAGATTATAGTTAACATGTATTATCTGTATCTATAATCTTGATTTTGTTACTGTGTTTCTACTCACTAAACAATCTACAGTGTACAGTAGTAGTATAGGCCTACTGTAAAATATCATCCTTATGTTTAATGCATATAAGAAAACATGAGAGTTGAGCGTTCTCTGCCATACCCATAGCTTACTCTGACTGTTCCTTTTACTTATATATCTTCTAGATCTCAAGTGACAGCGTCTTTTCCGTGGATCGACCTCCCTACTGCCAACCTAAAAGTTGGCAGATTGGGAGCCAAAGCGTCACATTTTTCCCTTGCCCCTCAACTTTCCCTTCATAATTGCTGAGGGGTACAGGGCCTTGGGTGGGGCTTTGGTTTCTCGGGCGTTTCCGCGCCCTCCTCAGAGAGTGGCTTCGGTCACCTGGGTTTTGTTAGTGGTAAGCAGGGAGGGTTTTGTGGGGGCGCTCTATGGCCTTGGCCTTGCTCGGGACCTTGGGGCTGTTCGGCCAGGCAGCCTGGGGAACAACAACAACAACAACAACATGGTGTAGGTAATGTATTTACAAAGATTTATTACTGTACACTAATATCATCACTCTAAGAGCACTAGAATAAATATAATACCATAAAGTGTTAAACATGATCATGGGTCTTTCATCATTAGTTAAAATTTATATAAAATTGCATTAAAGTGACATTACACAGGCCTTATGGGGGGCAGTTTTTCTAGACATTTACCGATTGTGGCATATCAATATTCACCCCATTTTCTGTAGTTCTGCCTTCAATTATTTGATTTTTGTAGGATCATCATCAACACCAGGTAGCAACTTAATACTATCAATCTATCTATTGCCGGACGCCTTACTCCCCTTACGAGGCTGGCCATACACAGAATGCCCCCAAACGGACCTATATGAGACCTTGTGAGAGGGACAACCCGAGCCAGTTTAGTGAAGCACTTACAGGATTGACCATTCAATTTAGGATCCGTCCGACTCCGAGGCCCTCTGTGTATCTTGTTAGCACTATTTTTCTACAGTGGTGTTCGGCTAATCCATCCACTAACCTGCCACTAAACCGGATGCCGGCCGCGGGGAGCAGTTTCGGGAGCCAAACCGTCACAACCATCCCCTGCCCCCTCCCTGGGGGCACGGGTCCTTGGAGCGGCTTCGGTCGCGCCGCGAATTTCCACACCTCTCACACCACACACACACATCACACAGTTTTTCCTACACCGAGAAATGACTCTCCGGCTGTCATTTCTCGAAGACTTCTTCTAGCCGGAGACATTGAGAGCAACCCAGGACCCACGTACACATACATATGTCCAACTTGCTCAAAACCCATCACTTCGAGTCGCCATACTAAGGGTTCAGTTCTCTGCAATTCATGCGGGAACTGGACCCACTTCACCTGCACAACACTTGCTTCCAAGAAACACTACACAAACACCTGGACCTGTTCCTCATGCCCCTCCCTCTCCCAGTCAAATCCCTCACCTAAAACCCGTCCACCTCTCCTCCCCAACCCACCTAACCTTCCCATACCATCCACATCCTCAACTCACCACACCCCATCCTAATCCATTCCAAACCCCATCTCCTGCTCCCCAATCCCCACCTCACCCATCCCCCCCCCAGCCCCTCCCTCCCTCCCCCCCCCCATCCTCGTGCAGCAGCACCCAACATACATCGTGCACATAACATTAACATTCTTCAACTGAACATAGATGGCATCAACACAAAGAAACACGAACTCTCACACTTCATCAAACAACACAACATACACATTGCCATCTTACAAGAAACAAAACTCCGCACAACACAAAAAAAACCCACATTTCATAATTTCACCACCATCAGACAAGACCGGGCTGTCGGCGGGGGCGGTGGGCTCATCACCCTGGTACACAAAGAAATATCATACATAGTAACCAGTGTACAAACCAAATCCCTCCTCCCCCCAAATGATAACACAACAGAAATACAGTCAATTAAAATACACACTGGCAACAACTCCAACATAACCATCATAAACACATACATCCCTCCCCAAACATCCCCTACAGTACCAAATGAATACAGACCACACTTACAACACAACACAAACACCCCACACACCATCCTGGGTGGTGACTTCAACGCCAAGACGTCGGCCTGGTTTGTCGACAACCCTGACACAGACAGAGGGCTGGTACTACAAAACCAAACCGATAACCTCATCATCCTTAACGACATCCATCAACATACCCATATTCCTCACCAAGCCCTCTATAACCCATCATCTCCAGACATCACCTTTTGCTCCCCAGAACTCGCCCCCACAACATCCTGGAGGGTGGTCAGAACCTTAGGCTCTGACCATCTCCCGATCATTATCACCACCAAAACCAGACTCACCCCAGCTAGCCACAAACACACATACACCAATTATAAAAGAGCTAACAGGGAAGCATTCACAAATGAGACAGAACAACACTTCACAACTCTAAACAGTACACCCATCACTAACATCAACAATGCTGTACACATACTCAATAAAACTATCCAAAACGCTGACAAGAAACACATTCCAAGAGGTAACAGAAAAAGACACAACCCCAACTTCACACCAGAAATTCAAAACCTCATCAGACAATGCGACATACTGAAACACTCCCAAGCACCCCACACACAAGACATCACACAACAAATTCAAGCACTCAACACCCAAACTAACAACAAAATACAAGAACAACAAAAACTAAATTGGAATAACTTCCTACAAACACTTGATCACAAAACAAACTCCAAAAAACTCTACAAAACACTAAACAACATCACACTTTCCAACAGCAACACAACACAATCACATGCTGCAATCACAACAACAGACTCTACTCCTTCATGTAAACAACAAGCAAACACTCTCATCAATCACTTCTCACATGTCAGCCACCTAAAACCTCACAAAGACGACCGACGTGTCATCCGACGTAAGAGACAATTCCCCACAGACCCTGACTATACACCCTTCACCAATCACCAGACAAAGCATATCATCAACAATCTCAGCACTCACCCGCCTGTGGCCTAGACAACATAAGCAACATACACCTCAGACACCTGGGACCACAAGGCATACAAGCACTCACTAACATATCAAACTACAGCTATTCACACAACACAATACCAGACATTTGGAAGCATGGTATCATCATCACATTCCCCAAACCCAACAAAGACCCCACGCTACCCTCCTCGCACCGCCTCATCACACTCCTTTGCTCCCCCTCCAAAGTCATGGAACGCCTAGTATTACAACTAATTACACCTGACCTACCCCTAGCTCCAACAAAACATGGCTTTAGGCCACTGCACTCCACAAACACTCTTCTCACAGACCTTATACAAAGAGCTTTCGACGGCATCAACTCAGCTAGACCACCACACAGATCGATCACTATTAGCCACACTCGACATTAGTAAAGCCTTCGATGCCATCCCCCGCCACAACCTAACAAACAAAATCTACAACACAAACATGCACAACAACACAAAAAGGTGGCTGGCCAACTTCCTAGCAGGCAGATGTGCACACGTATCTTTTGCCGGTCAGTCATCTAAAATCAGAAACTTTCCAAACGGAGTCCCACAAGGATCCGTCCTATCGCCCGCACTCTTCAATCTGTACATGCACGATATAACTACACCCAATACGCCCCAAATAAACTTAGCCTCCTATGCAGATGACATAACACTCACATGCACACACCATGACCCAAAAAGAGCAACAGATCTCCTTCAACCCTATCTCAACACACTACATGGCTGGTGCACTACAAACAGACTTAATCTAGCCCCAGCCAAATCCACCGCAACCCTGCTCACAAGTTGGACAGGAGAACACGAATACATCCCTCAACTCACCATAAACAACACACCCCTAACACATACACACACACCCAAAATCCTAGGAGTAACATATGACATTCACACAGCACACCACAAACATTAAAAAGAAACTGACACCCAGACTTAACGCCCTCAGGTCACTTGCTCACACAAAATTTGGACACAACAAAGAAACTACCACCACAGTATATAAACAATACATAAGATCAGTGATGGAATACGCAAGCCCAGCCTGGGCTTCTAACCTAGCTGAAATACATCATAAGACCTTACAGACTATTCAAAACAAAGCCCTGAAGATCATTACAGGCTGCACAGCTACTGCACCCACAGATCACCTACATCAAGAAACCAAAATCCTCAAAGTCAAAGACCATCTGGACATGAGAGGCACTCAATTCCTGGCAGCAGCCTCCACGAACCAAGACCACCCACTAAACTACATGGCAACACACCCACAGACACCAAGAAATATCAAAACAACACCCAGCACACGGTATCACACACAATTATTGTCCTCTCTCCCTCCCTGCCCACCCCGAACCAACTTCCAGAAGCACATCCATACTCATATCTCTCACCGATCCATCCACTCACAGACAACACGCAGCTGCATGCACGACCTCCCGAAATCCATCCTTCCGAATCCTCCCTTCCTCGCGAGGACAGAGTCCACCTGGCCAGGCTGAGATGCGGACACCATCCAGCTCTCCTGAGCTATCAGAAGAGACTGGATGACTCCGTTGTCGACGCCTGCCCGGGATGTAACACAGCACCCCATACCATTAAACACATCATAGAAGACTGCATTTCACACAACCACTTACGCCAACAACACAATCTACACTCAATGAGAGCTCTGTGGGAAAGCCCGATCATGGCCATGGCCTTCCTCAGGGCTGTTCGGCCAGGCAGCTTAGGGAACAACAACAACAACAACAACAACAACAACAACAACAACAACAACAACCTGCCTTACCCTTAGGTAAGCAGTACGGATTTGTATCAGGTTTACTCCCCTAGACAGGTTGCCAACCAAGGCTGACAAGTCCCATCCACCCGGATTTGTATAAGGTTGTCTCCCCTAGATGAGTTGTCGACCAAGGCTAACGAGTCCCATCCACCCAGTGAATATATAGACCTATGCAATAACCTCAAGCCATAATCGGATATTGGCTGGTAAAAATGCCAAAAAGTACCTGTGTGATCCATCTTCACAATGATAGAAAAATTTCCTCAGAAATATTGCTGATAATATATGGCATCCTGTACTAACACAAGCTAAACATTTTATGGGAATGACTGGCGTTACAACTCTTCTCTTACTAAAGCAAAACAAAAAATTAAGTATTAAATATTATGGTGAACACTACTGGTATGGAAGTCTCAAGTTACAGGACATTACTATATTTGGGTGAGACTAGGAATCTGGTGTTATAAAATAAAACATGTACAGTATACCTGTCATTATAAAGATACTATACTGTAGTTTATTTGTTATAATTAGGTCAGAAATCTGTGTGTGTCAGATATTGGGATATTATAGCTACTATTTACGAAAGTGGGACAACAGGAACCCTTATCAGCTAGAGTGGAATAAGAAGGGTGCTATGATGGTATGGGCATGTTGAATGAATGAATGATGAAATGCTTACAAAGAGAATATATGAGTCAGAGAGAGAGAGTCAGTTAAGTAGAGCAGATTAACCAGACGACTGAGCTCCATACGGAACTCTCATAGGTATGGCTAGAGAGAGAGAGAAGGAGCTATTTTTCATCAGCCTATTATATGAGTCAGAAACAAGGGGAAATAGATTGAGAGGAAGACCTCTGAGGAGATGGAGAGATGGTGTGAAGAAAAGTGTTAGAAGATAGAGAGATGACTGAAGAACAGGCAAGAGAAGTGGTGATGAATAGGAATGAATTGAAAATGCTTGTGAATAGATGAGTGATAATGCGGTTGTAGGGAATGGGGGTTGGGCACCAGTTGGACTAGATAATAGTCCGTCAGGCGCCTGTGGTGTGGTACCGCTGCGTGTCTGCTGTGACCGAAACCTCTCCAAGAGATCTGGGATCTGGGAATCTTTTGCTGGAGACTCCTCATGATCCTTGGTCTCTGGGTCTTCTGGGTGACCTAGATGTGTGTGCATTTTTTTTCTGTCTCGAGTCGGCAACCCCCAGCTGTTGTTGTTGTTGATGATGCTTTTATTTTATACTAGCCCACTGGGCCTAGGCCCTCTCAAGGCTAGTGGTGGAGGAGGTGGTACAGAGTTTAAAGTCACGTATATGTCAGGAGTTATATGTCATTGTATAAATTTATCGCTCTCAGGAAGTGACGAATAGGGGTGAAATTGAAAGAGTCTGAGTCAGAGAGGATGCCATGTAATGAGGTGTTCAGCAAGAATCTCCGTCTTTCAGATGCATAGACGGGACAAATACAAAGAAAGTGAAAAACAGTCAATGATGTATGGCAATGTTGGCATTCAGGTGGTGGACCACGTGGGGTGGACATCAGGTAACCATGTGTGAGGCGTGTGTGGCCTAAACGTAATCTAGTTAATAGGGTTTGGTCTGCACGTGAACCATTAATTGAAGAGGGCCACAAGTGCATGTCATCCTTAATGGAGCGAAGGTGGCCAGTTAATGCAACCCCCAGCTATGGGGTATGTGTCTGAATATATACATTTAGGAACAGTCAGCCAGGGAACAGGTGTGGAAATTTACAGCCCCATTTGCTTTAGTCCTTTTTGAGTTACAGAGGTTTGGGGTCAAGATTTCTGGCATAATTATAGTAAATAGGCTTATAAGCCTTCTTTCACTCCACCTTACATGATTCCTCCATTCAATCTGGTTTCATTCATTCCTCCTTGTGTTTGTATAGACATTAACTCACTCAACATATCACACCACTACCTTCATTCATTCTAGTCTATTCATCATGATGAGTCTAGAAATTCTGACCCCCTCGCCTCTTGTAACTTGGCGTAAGTTTAAGCACTGGTGACTTTATTACTAAGTGATCCCAAAGTGTCTCATCGTCACAGTGCAGGGCCTTATGGGCAATGTCTTTCGTATAGGCATTAAAAGTGTTTTTTATTTCTTTGAGTGCTACAAGATATGATTTATCTTTCTTCTCAAATAAATATGAACGACGCTCTGAACAGACGGCGCACCTTTTAGATACCCAAATGCCTCGTGATCTATCGAGGCATTTTACGCACTAGAGACAAAGTTTGTGTGCGAAAACAGGTATATGAGAGTAAGTTGGAGTAGCGCATAGGACAACGTAAGGCATGATGGAGCTAAAAAAAAAACCCGCCGAGATCAGCTCCTATCCCTGCTGACCTGGGTCGCTACAGATGTGCTGCGATCTGGAAAGTAAGATTTCCAGGAATCAATGCTCATAAGGATAAACCGAGAGGTACGCATCATTACTCTCACAAATACGCCGGAAAATTAGCTATAGCCACTTCTACTTTAACAGTTTCTTACAGTAGATCCTCTGGAAAAAGGCAAACTAGGCCTGTGTATCCAGCTCAATGCCAGTACTTGCACTGCTGCGGTCGTTCACGGTGTTGGTGGCGGCGGTAGCAGACGCAACATATTTACTACAGTGATCACTCCCATAATCGAACTATATGGGCCATGGCCAATTTGGTCACAGGGAGTATTCGGATACACAGAGTTAATTATTTATTTGTCATTATTATTAGGTTATTAGTCCTTTAACTATTTATTTGTCTCTATTATTATATTGGCAACATACCTTCATACCAGGGGTCATAAATATATCCAAATAAGTCCTGTGGGACTATGAAATAGCTATTATTGGACAAGAAAAATATTCTGGTCACCCCTCTACTGGAATATAAACAATAACCATCCAATGTTGTCGCCGTCGGCAGTGTGCAGTACTGCCAATACGTATAGCGACTTCCGCTAGATCTAGCAGTATTGATTTACACTAGCGGTTTGTATTTAAACTTTTGTTTTGAAATTTCAGAACAATTTCGAAGTGATATTATATGGATTTTGCCAAGTCATATTTCTAGTGGTAATTATCATGTCTTGCATCTAACTGTACTGCCAATACATATAGCGACTTCCGCTAGATCTAGACCTTTACTTCGATCTAGCAGCAATGACTTACACTAGCGGTTTGTATTTAAACTTTTGTTTTGAAATTTCAGAACAATTTCGAAGTGATATTATATGGATTTTGCCAAGTCATATTTCTAGTGATATTTATCATGTCTTACATCTAACAATATATGCTAGCGGATTTAACTTCAATTGGTAACCCTCCCGCTCGAGTCGGCTCAAAGAAAATCGATAATGGTGGCACTTTAGTAAACAGGTGATAAACAAAACCGCATGCCTATCGGTTTGGCCAAGATTAATCGGTTTATATGTTTATTATGAAATATAATTTAGTATTATGGTAAGTTGGCTACCTACTATTGTTTATAAGATATATTAAGTAATGATACGTAAATTATTAGGCTATATATCAGCGATTTCTGTAATTTTTTATTTTTTTTTGAAAGTCATGAACAACAACTTTACTTTACTTTATATATATATATATATATATATATATATATATATATATATATATCCCATGGCCTGTTCGGTTATTGGCGAGGTTCGGATAATGACAGGTCGGATATGGGCGTGATTACTGTATTCTGTATTTTTGCTTTGTAATCAAACTTCAAATCTTGTCTGCCCCATGCTTTATCAACATTACTTTCAAACTTCCTTACTGATTCGGAATCGACTACATACTGGGGCAGTGCGTTCCACTCATTTACCACTCTATCACAAAATGAGTTCTTTACCTTTTCAAGCCTATTTCTTTCCTTGTAAATTTTCTTAGAGTGTCCTCTCGTTCTTGTTCCCTCCCGCATCAAGAAGATACCTTCACACACATCCTCATCATACTTTCCTGACACTATCTTAAAAGTCTCTATCAGATCTCCTCTCTTTCTCCTATATGCCAGGTGTCCTCAACCTCTGCTCATAGTCCGCGTTCTTCAACGTTGGTACCAGCTTGCTAGCTCTCCTCTGCACTTTCTCCACTGCATCTATATCCTTTACCATATATGGAGCCCACACCTGGTTCGCATATTCCAGGTGCGGCCTAACCAGCGCTGTATAGAGATTCCTGAAGATTTCTTCATCCATTGACACGAATGTCCTCCTTATCAGCCCTACAATTCTATTGGCTTTATTTATCTTTTCCGCTAAATGTTCTGAGATATTTAACTTATTGTCTATCACTACTCCTATATCCTTTTCTGCATTCACTTCCTCCATCGCTTCATACATACTGTATCCCACCTTGTCTGTCTTGCTTGTCCCAATCCGCATGTGATCACTCCCATAATCGAACTATATGGGCCATGGCCAGTTCGGTCACAGGGAGTATTCGGATACACATAGTAAATTATTTATTTGTCATTATTATTAGGTTATTAGTCGCGGCGTTCGGGTCGTCTCGGCCGCCTGTGATTGCGCACCTGTGATGGTCTCCGGCAGGGTTAATTGGGCCTGCCCACACAGCCCTATAATCAACAAACAAGAACAAGGTTATTAGTCCTTTTAACTACGGTATTTATTTGTCTCTATTAATATATTGGCAACGTACCTTCATACCAGGGGTCATAAATATATCAAAATAAGTCCTGTGGGACTATGAAATAGCTATTATTGGACAAGAAAAATATTTTGTTCATCCCTCCACTGGAACATCAACAACAATGTCAACAAAGTGTCGCCGTCGGCAGTGTGCAGTACTGCCAATACGTATAGCGACTTCCGCTAGATCTAGAGACCTTTACTCCGATCTAGCAGCAATGGCTTACACTAGCGGTTTGTATTTAAACTTTTGTTTTGAAATTTCAGAACAATTTCGAAGTGATATTATATGGATTTTGCCAATTCATATTTCTAGTGGTATTTATCATGTCTTGCATCTAACTGTACTGCCAATACATATAGCGACTTCCGCTAGATCTAGACCTTTACTTCGATCTAGCAGCAATGACTTACACTAGCGGTTTGTATTTAAACTTTTGTTTTGAAATTTCAGAACAATTTCGAAGTGATATTATATGGATTTTGCCAAGTCATATTTCTAGTGGTATTTATCATGTCTTACATCTAACAATATATGCTAGCGGATTTAACTTCAATTGGTAACCCTCCCGCTCGAGTCGGCTCGAAGAAAATCGATAATGGTGGCACTTTAGTAAACAGGTGATAAACAAAACCGCATGCGTATCTGTTTGGTGTATCGGTATTATGGTAAGTTGGCTACCTAATATTGTTTATAAGATATAACAGTAGTAATTAATGATAAGTAAATTATTATATATCGACAATTTATTTTTTATTTTTTTTTTTTTTTAACACCTTACGAGCGGCCTATGCGGTTTATTTATATGTACCGCCCAGCGGGGTGTTTTTAGCCAAAATAGGGCTGTTTACGTGATAATTTTCATGCCTAAATAAGACCCAGAACGTAAAACAAGTACCTATCCCTGAAAGGGCATAAACAGAGCTTTCGAATGACACCATAACGATCCTTTTATGATGGCTAGTTTTCTTGCAATAACCGTGCAACGCGAGTGCAAAAAGCATGTAATTAGCCACTTTCCCGATACAATTCCTTATATAGCGAGTGAGAGAGGGAGGAGGGAGCTGGGATTCGTGTCAGTATGTTCGCCGCGGTGGTCTGGAGCAGTCATACGCTCGCTACTCTCCTGCCACCACTTGTCTCTCTCTCTCAGCAACATTACGTGCTGAAATTGCCACTCGAGTTATGTCGAGCGCCGCCACATAGTCCAGCTTTATTTAACTCGACTTATGTGGTGAGCCGCTAATTAAGGGTTAAAGTCATTAACAACTTTACTTTATTTATTTATATATATATAAATGGCCTGTTCTGTTATTGGCGAGGTTCGGATAATGACAGGTCGGATAAGGGAGTGATTACTGTACAGTACTTGCATTTTTTTGGATGAAAAGGCATTAACCAGTGTTCAGACCATCCTTTCATTCCCTCCACATCTCCTTGAAGCAAATCCACATCTTCCTTACTCCTCACTCTTCTATACAGCTTGGTGCCATCCGCATAAAGGTATATCTCACTTCAATTAGTTATAACTTCAGGCAAGTCGTTGATAAATATAACGAACAGTAGTGGTCCCAACACAGATCCCTGAGGTACCCCACTTGTAACTTCCCTCCACCCCAAGCCTATTCCATTCACCAGTACCCTCTGTTTCCGATCTTTCAGGAAGGCATATATCCATTTCACACATTTCTCTCCTATATTATAGCTTCTAATTTTCTCTATTAGCCTTTTATGTGGGACCTTATCGAAGGCCTTCATAAAATCGCAATATACCACGTCTATAACATCCTCATCCTCCAGAATTTGCATCCAATCATCTACCACCTTAATTAGCTGTAATACCGTCGACCTCCCTGGCAAGAATCCGAACTGTCTCACTGAAAAGTTGGTTTGATTTCATATGTTCCATTATTCCTTCTCTAATTACAGTTTCCATTAATTTACACACAAAACTTGTCAAACTGACTGGTCTATAATTTCCTGGGTCATTTCTCTTTCCCTTCTTAAAAATAGCTGTTATGTTTGTCTCTCTCCAGTCCATCGGGATTTGTCCTGTATTAAAAGATACCTCAAATAAAAAAAATAATGGTTCTACTAACATCTCACCTCCTTCCTTTATGATTCTTGGATGTATCCCATCCGGTCCCGGGGACTTACTTCTGTTCATTTTCCCTATAGCACTTCTAATTCTAGCATGGGAAAACTCTATTAGTTCTAGTGCAGGTGCCTGTTTGATGGGAATAGTAGGCACTGCATCATCCGACTCCTCTGTAAGTACCTCCCCAAAGTATTTCCCCAGCACCTCTGCTTTCTCCTTATCAGTTTCTGCTCTATTCTTATTGTCCAAGTCTCCTATCAGTTCTGGGATACCTACTCTTCTTGTTAACTTTTCCTGAATATACTTCCAGAATATTTTTGGATTATCCTTCACATTTCTTGCTATCTCTCTTTCCCTCTCCTTCACCCCCCTTCTTGTCTCCCACCTTATTTTATTGTTTATTTGTCTGCGTTCCAAATCCACTTCTTTAGTTTCTATACTAGACTGTATCCGCTGTATTCGTCTGCGACAAAACCGCTAAAGATTTTGGAGTCTTTTGAACTGCTTACCTGTGACAAAGTGTCACTTGCACTTAATAACCTGTCAAGCTATCTATCTCGTCATCTAAAAGACCTGAAGGATAGAATAATAATCTCACTGGACTGTGTCGCCGGGTGCTTCTAAGTCTGGTCATGCCGCGTGAGGCTTATCAGTTTGGGCGAGTTCACTCGGCCGGGCCGAGATTCCCTTGAGAATCAGCATTTACGCCGGGAATAGTGGTATAGCACACCACTCGGGGTAATTTTGGTAAGTTCCTTTCTCGCCTGCGAGGCGAGTACCCGGCATCAATACACAGAAAGATCGCCGGAGGAAAAAACCAAACTTTTGCAGGAGACTGACATATTTGGGAAAGTCAGACCCCTGCAAAACCCCACCAAATGGACAGGACGTCTCCTGCCGTTATGTTATCATGGAAATATTCCTCATGACAACACACAATACATCTTAGGGCTACAATAGTAATATTAAAGCAATAATCGTACCCCTAGCCAACTAAGAATCACCCCTAATGAGGCTGGCCACGAGGATCATAGTCATTAATATAATGAATCACTTAGTCTTACCTCTGAAGAAGCAGCGACGAGCGGAGCACACCCACGGCCTAGGGTACGTAGCAGACACGGACTTGGGAAAGTTCCACACCACGTGTGACAACTCTTAGACCAGAGCGTCTGCTAAATATCATATAACAATGCGACTGCCTCATATCTACGGCCTAGAAGCATTTCCTGCCTAAAGTTAGCCTCCTAACTAAGAGCTAAGTAGTGATAACTAAGGCGCAAAACAAACAAGAACACAACATGACGCATGGGGCCCAATGGGGGCAAACAAAGCGACTGTACAAACGTAGCCTATTTTAACATTCTCCTGCAGACATGCCAATGGGGCTGCCTGTTCTAGCTAATCTAAACCTATTCTAGTACAACTCGGATAGATACAAATGAGCAAAAGACTCACTAGTGTTGTGAGAACGAAGAATAAAGCCGAGCACGGGCAGACACGTCTGGGCCCGGTGTTTGCAGAAAGAAGAAGGAGGAATGGCAACGTTGGGTTCACCGTCTGGGATAGAATCCACAACAAAGACATCCACAGGATGGAAAGCTGTAATATAACAAAATTAAGTTTTAATTTTACTTTTTATTTTTTGCAAAAGTTTTTTCGTAGTGAGTACTCAATCATAAAGACGATTCCATAAGAGAATTAGCGTTGCACTTATGATGAGGAACTCTTTCTCCCTGCGGCGGGGTTTTCAAATACGCTGACCGCGGGTACGGTACTTGAAAGAGGACTATTATACTAATAGGCATATCGTCAATGATGGAGGGGCCACTAATAAATACAGTACACCATTATTAAAGATGAAAAAATCCCAGAGGATTGGCTCAAAAGTGTAATAGTAAATTTAGTATTGGTTCCTTCGTCAATGACGAAGAGCCTATACTATATATAGGCTGAGATTCCGGGACTCGTTCGGGATTCCCCGGAATTCTTATCACAACCGTTGCGTATATATAGCATAAAAACAATCCTTGGTTAATACCCATTAAATCTTACCAAGGGCTCGTCATTGAAAATGAATACCACTAGAAATAAAATTTAAAAAAGAATCTATCATTTCAAACCTCCCGGTGCCTCAGCCCTCCAGCTGTGCTGTCGGTATGCTTCCCTTGCACGTGATGCCAGACTTTCTAGCGTGTTTATCTGCCTCTTTACGGTTGTGATCCAGGCGAGTCGGACGTGTGCCCCCTTGCTCTGGGCGTCTCAGCGTTTGCCTGGCTTTCTCACTCCTAGTGAGTCCTTGTTATATATTATTTGAGTTAGGTCCAAACATGAATTGAGTAATCGCCCTGTATGTTTCAGAGGGCCACCGTCCACGCCTGTCCACACCGAAAGTATATGGATACTGCTTCGCCATTCTTAATATTTGTTGTTCGTCGTAGTAAGTGATTATTGTTATATTAGGCTATATCCTATACAATGCTTGCATTTAATTATTTACTTATCGTAGGCTATTCATCATCTTATTCGTGTGCCCTCAGGATACACGTTGAACTCTAAGGATATTATTAATTCAAAGTTTTCTTTGTCGTAAAGTAGCCTACATTATTTCCTGAAATTCTACTAGTATTAAATTTGTCAAAGTCGCTTCACTTATATAAGTCGCTTCACTTTATAGTTTGCATGCTTCTAGCATTACTTCGAGCTGATAGGGTCTTAGCTAGACTTATTGATTCCCTTATATGTCCCATTCTTGTACCAGTACTGATTTATAAGGCCATGCTTTGTTCGCCACCTCGGGCAAGTGTCCACGAGGGCGGCCAATAGGCCTAGCTAGCTCGGCTTCCCTCTACTGAATTTTACATGAGGGACCAATTATTCTCTTCCTATATGAGTAATATTTTATGAAGTGCTTCGATACCAATGATTCCTAAGAGTTTGTATGACCAAGTTCAAGAGCACCAACTAAACCTATACAATTTGCATGCTTCGAGTCCCGGAGTCGGCGGGGCTCCTGTGTCCCTCCGTTCTCTCCGGGTTTAGAACTCCGGGTATTAAATGGTTTCGAGTAAATAAAGTATAAGCACCAACACAATTATATGTTAATTTCTTAAATAGAAAGAGTTTGCATGAAACCAAATGGAGCAACAAAGTTTCCTCCAGTGCAAGAGCACCAACACAATTATGTGTTAATTTCTTAAAATAGAAAGAGTTTGCATGTGAACAAATTGAGCAACAAAGTTTTCTCCAGTGCAAGAGCACCAACTAACCCTATACAATTGCATGCTTCGAGTCCCGGAGTCGGCGGGGCTCCTGTGTCCCTCCGTTCTCTCCGGGTTTTAGACCTCCGGGTACTAAATGGTTTCAAGGAAACCGAGGAACAATAAAAAAATAATAATAATAAAAATAAAAATTAAATTAAAAAAAAACGATGCACAAAGAAGTTCCGGTTACATGGAGAAACAAAGTTTTCCTCCAGGTGCACAAAACACCAACAAAACCAAGAACGAGTGCTTCCTCTGGGTACTCCGAGTAATACAAAAACCAAGGAACCAAAAGTTCAGGTTAAATTAAGGAACTAGAGCTTCCTCCGAATACAGTACTCCGGGTACTACTGAAAACCAGGGAACCAAGAAGTTCAGGTTAAATTTAGGAACAAGGCTTTCTCCAAGTAGGCCTACTCAGGGTACTCGCAGCAATACTGAACTCCGGGTACATACTGAAAACCCAAGAACCAAGAGGTTCAGGTTAAAATTAAGGAACAAGAGCTTCCTCCAAGTACTCCGGGTAAACACTGACAACCCAGGAACCAAGAGGTTCAGATTAAAATAAGGAACGATAGCTTCCTCCAAGTACTCCGGGTAAACACTGACAACCCAGGAACCAAGAGGTTCAGATTCAAATAAGGAACGATAGCTTCCTCCAAGTACTCCGGGTAATACTGAAAACCAAGGAACCATGAGGTTCAGGTTAAATTAAGGAACAAGTGTTTCCTCCAAGTACTCCGGGTACTCCGGGGGGGGGGGGTGACAATGTTTTCCTTCAGAAACAAACATCCAATGTACCAAAAGGTTCCGGTTAAATTAAAGACCAACGTTTCCCTCAGAGTTCTCAATGTACTGTAGAACAATGAATGGAAAAAGAAGGGAGGAGAGTACTCCAGTGGCATTTATGATAGCCTATAGACTATCCCACTTAAATCCATTCTTATATACGATGTAGCGAATATGCTACCCTACTCTAAATTCTTTAAAACATTCATAGGGCCAGCAGGCTACTCGACATTACATGAGTCTTATACATAAGGAACTGGTACATGCTTTGGTTCTTTGCTCTTATACTATGTTGTTGTTGTTGTTGTTCCCCAAGCTGCCTGGCCGAACAGCCCCAAGGCCCCGAGCAATTCCAAGACCATAACCGAGTGCCCCCACAGAACCCTCCCTGCCGACCACACTAAAGGGGTGACCGAAGCCACTCCATGGCGGGGATCTGAGGAGGGCGCGGAAACGCCCGGGAAACCAAAGCCCCACCCAGGGCCCTGTGCCCCTCAGCAATTATGAAGAGAAAGTTGAGGGGCAAGGGAAAAATGTGACGCTTTGTCTTCCAATCTTGGTAGATTGGGAGGTCAATCCACGGAAGAGACGCCGTCACTTGAGATCTAGAAAATATGTAAGTAAAAGGAACAGTCAGAGTAAGCTATGGGTATGGCAGAGATTGCTCAGCTCTCACTCTGATAGACCAGCCCATCACCACTCTTGTACTATGTAACATTGATTCTTGGCCTTTTTCTGACAGGTGGGCTATAGCTCTCCTCAGTAATCTCCGCCCCCTCACCTGAGCCACAACTGACGAGGTATGTACGCCAGATGTCTGGTGTGAATCGTACATTGACTAAGTGGGCTCCTAAAAAATGTACAAATTGTGCACTCTTCGTGTAACACTACTACAATCCGAGTGGCCACATAACAGCAGCGGGGGCGACTCAGGTATTACTAAACATTTGGGATGAAGTGAAAGTTTATTTCTCACGCGAGCGCACGATCACGGAAGCGGCCAATAGGCCTAGCTCGAGCATCACTACTGAATTTTATAATATAAGAGATAGATGATCTCTTCCTATATAGATATATAGATATATAAATATTATATTATGACGTTTTTCGAGGGATTTACTTCATTTTTCAACATATAAGCGGGGGGGCCAATGGTTCCGATATTGTTGACCTATAAGGAACAATGTTCCTCCGGATACTATTCCTATTTTTAAGCCAAATATTGACTCGATATTATGAAGTTTTCGTCACATCGAGCGCGGAAGTGGCCAATAGGCTATAGCTCAGAGCCTCACTCTACTGAAAGTTACAGCACAAGAGATAGATTGGTATCTTCCTAGATATAAGTATTATATGAATTTTGCGGTGGATTTACTTCATTTGTCATTTTTCAATGTACAGTAAACCCTCGCTATCTCGGACTAATTGGGGGGAGACCCAGTCCGAGATGACCGAAAATCCGAGATGTCCGGGGTCCGACTTAAGAGAGGATAAAATCCGACCTAACCAATGTCCGTCCGAGACAACAATGAAATCGGAGACTACGGAAAAAATCCGACCTCAAGAGAGACGTCCGCGTCAACCTAGAAAACGAAGACAACCCTATTCGAACCCTATAATCTGTAATAGAAAACACAGTACATGTATTTTAGTTTTACAATATGTATTGTACAGTAGGCTATATTACACTTACCCCTTCATAGCTCTTGTCTGTAGTCTTGATGTCCTCCCTCCCCCCTCCCCAACACTGCATTAATTACTGCAGCATCCCCTTTTCACCCCCCACCTCCACCTCACTGTCCTTCTCCACCTCACTGTCCTTCTCCACCTCACTGTCCTTCTTCACCCCACTGTCCTTCTCCACCTCACTGTCCTTCTCCACCTCACTGTCCTTCTCCACCTCACTGTCCTTCTTCACCCCACTGTCCTTCTCCACCTCACTGTCCATGACCACCTCACTCCCCTTCTCACTGTCCTTCTCCACCTCACTGTCCTTCTCCACCTCACTGTTCTTCTCCACCTCACTGTCCATGACAACCTCACTCCCCTTCTCACTGTTCTTCTCCACCTCAATGTCCATGACCACCTCACTCCCCTTCTCACTGTCCTTCTTCACCTCACTGTTCTTCTCCACCTCAATGTCCATCGCACTGTTCTTCTCCACCTCCCTGTTCTTCACACCCCCACTCTTAGGACCATATCCCTTGCCTGTCATGGAACCCTTACCTTTACCCTTACCCACACTGTCCTTCTCCACCTCACAAACAATGTCAGGTTCAGGTATATCCATGGGCACAGGCGTGCTACTCATTAATTCATCCAAATCCATGTCTAAGTCTGAGAGTGGCACAGTGTCTACAGTGCTCCACGAGGTGCTAGCAACTGAGGAAACACTTGGGAGGGAGGTGGTGCTAGCAAGCGACACCACTGGTAGCAGACGAAGTACGAGGTCTGGGAGGAGCAGAGGGTACAAAAAAGGAGCTGATTTTCTGTTGTTTTTTCCGATCAAGGTGTGCCCTCTGAATATGGAATCGACCATTACGGAGTGGTTCGTATAGGGACTGCAACTTTGAGTCATTTACTTGAGTCAGATACTGAAGAATGGTGTCAAAGGAGTCCAGGGCATGCGAGACTGATATCTTGGGCCCCCCCTCTGTCTCTTCGTCCGATTCATCCTGGGTCTCTTCCTGGGCTACCCCCAACACCTCGGCTGCAATTTGTTCGTCAGTCTTATGCTCGTGTCCAGGTAGGTCTCTGTCCTCTTGCAGCCAGTCGTCAACTTCTTCTTCGGGGAGGTCACCCTGGTTACCCTGGTTCAAGAGGTTCCTGAAGTCAGCTGCCCCAAACCCTTCAAAACCCGGATCTTGCACATTCGGGATATTTAAGACCTTGGTCCAACCATTCCTCAGTGTGTTGAAAGACACTTCGCGCCACGCCTCTGCCCAATTGTAGATGCAGTCTTTCAGGGTATACTGCTTCAGTTTTTGTAGAGATTTCTTTCCGCGTGTATCCACATAACCTTCTTCGTCCATCCCATCTTCTATGATGACAAGGCATTGTTCCAGGAACTTCCTCTTATATCGCCTTTTGCAAGCTTCAATTATTCCTTGGTCCATAGGCTGAATAACACTTGTGGTATTAGGAGGCAGGAACATTGTCTTAATTTTGCCGTTTGCACTCTCCAGTTTCGTGGTACAAGGGTGGGCAGGTGCGTTGTCGAGCAACAAAATGGCAACAGCTTCGTCATAGGGTACACCATACACTCGATTCTGGAACGAGCGAACGTCGGGTACAAATCTCTTGTGAAAGAAATCCTCGGTGATGACCTGGTTAAACCAAGCTTTCTTTGATCCATAATAGTCGACTGGGAGTTGCTTGGTAATGATGAGGTCCTTAATTACTCTCGGCTTCTGAGATTTGCCGACGATTGTAGGGGTCACACGGTGGCTTGCGTCGGCATTAGCGCAGCAAAGCACTGAAATGCGCTCCTTCACAGTTTTGTGGCCAGGTGTGGACGTGATTTCTCGGTGGGCCTGTGTGTTGGAGGGTAGAGAACGCCAATATAAGCCAGTCTCGTCAGCGTTATAGAGCTGCCAATGTTGAAGGTGTTCCTCGGTTATAAGGGCGTGGAAGCGATCAGTGAAGGGTTCTATGGCCGAAGTATCGGCGCTTAAGATTTCACCACAAATACTCCTGTTTGAGAGGCCATGGCGGTTTCGGAACCTCCACAACCACCCCTCGCTAGCCTTGAAGTCTTGGTGATGAAGATGCTGGCCGAAACGTTCTGCTGCATGCTGGATCTCTATGCCTCTCACTGGTACGCCCTCAATGTTTTCCTTCAGAAACAAACATCCAATGTACCAAAAGGTTCCGGTTAAATTAAAGACCAACGTTTCCCTCAGAGTTCTCAATGTACTGTAGAACAATGAATGGAAAAAGAAGGGAGGAGAGTACTCCAGTGGCATTTATGATAGCCTATAGACTATCCCACTTAAATCCATTCTTATATACGATGTAGCGAATATGCTACCCTACTCTAAATTCTTTAAAACATTCATAGGGCCAGCAGGCTACTCGACATTACATGAGTCTTATACATAAGGAACTGGTACATGCTTTGGTTCTTTGCTCTTATACTATGTTGTTGTTGTTGTTGTTCCCCAAGCTGCCTGGCCGAACAGCCCCAAGGCCCCGAGCAATTCCAAGGCCATAACCGAGTGCCCCCACAGAACCCTCCCTGCCGACCACACTAAAGGGGTGACCGAAGCCACTCCATGGCGGGGATCTGAGGAGGGCGCGGAAACGCCCGGGAAACCAAAGCCCCACCCAGGGCCCTGTGCCCCTCAGCAATTATGAAGAGAAAGTTGAGGGGCAAGGGAAAAATGTGACGCTTTGGCTTCCAATCTTGGTAGATTGGGAGGTCAATCCACGGAAGAGACCTAGAAAGAAAGATCTAGAAAATATGTAAGTAAAAGGAACGTATTTATCAATACCAAATATCAGAGATTGCTCAGCTCTCACTCTGATAGACCAGCCCATCACCACTCTTATACTATGTAACATTGATTCTTGGCCTTTTTCTGACAGGTGGGCTATAGCTCTCCTCAGTAATCTCCGCCCCCTCACCTGAGCCACAACTGACGAGGTATGTACGCCAGATGTCTGGTGTGAATCGTACATTGACTAAGTGGGCTCCTAAAAAATGTACAAATTGTGCACTCTTCGTGTAACACTACTACAATCCGAGTGGCCACATAACAGCAGCGGGGGCGACTCAGGTATTACTAAACATTTGGGATGAAGTGAAAGTTTATTTCTCACGCGAGCGCACGATCACGGAAGCGGCCAATAGGCCTAGCTCGAGCATCACTACTGAATTTTATAATATAAGAGATAGATGATCTCTTCCTATATAGATATATAGATATATAAATATTATATTATGACGTTTTTCGAGGGATTTACTTCATTTTTCAACATATAAGCGGGGGGGCCAATGGTTCCGATATTGTTGACCTATAAGGAACAATGTTCCTCCGGATACTATTCCTATTTTTAAGCCAAATATTGACTCGATATTATGAAGTTTTCTCACGCTCGTCACATCGAGCGCGGAAGTGGCCAATAGGCTATAGCTCAGAGCCTCACTCTACTGAAAGTTACAGCACAAGAGATAGATTGGTATCTTCCTAGATATAAGTATTATATGAATTTTGCGGTGGATTTACTTCATTTGTCATTTTTCAATGTACAGTAAACCCTCGCTATCTCGGACTAATTGGGGGGAGACCCAGTCCGAGATGACCGAAAATCCGAGATGTCCGGGGTCCGACTTAAGAGAGGATAAAATCCGACCTAACCAATGTCCGTCCGAGACAACAATGAAATCGGAGACTACGGAAAAAATCCGACCTCAAGAGAGACGTCCGCGTCAACCTAGAAAACGAAGACAACCCTATTCGAACCCTATAATCTGTAATAGAAAACACAGTACATGTATTTTAGTTTTACAATATGTATTGTACAGTAGGCTATATTACACTTACCCCTTCATAGCTCTTGTCTGTAGTCTTGATGTCCTCCCTCCCCCCTCCCCAACACTGCATTAATTACTGCAGCATCCCCTTTTCACCCCCCACCTCCACCTCACTGTCCTTCTCCACCTCACTGTCCTTCTCCACCTCACTGTCCTTCTTCACCCCACTGTCCTTCTCCACCTCACTGTCCTTCTCCACCTCACTGTCCTTCTTCACCCCACTGTCCTTCTCCACCTCACTGTCCATGACCACCTCACTCCCCTTCTCACTGTCCTTCTCCACCTCACTGTTCTTCTCCACCTCACTGTCCATGACCACCTCACTCCCCTTCTCACTGTTCTTCTCCACCTCAATGTCCATGACCACCTCACTCCCCTTCTCACTGTCCTTCTTCACCTCACTGTTCTTCTCCACCTCCCTGTTCTTCACACCCCCACTCTTAGGACCATATCCCATGCCTGTCATGGAACCCTTACCTTTACCCTTACCCACACTGTCCTTCTCCACCTCACAAACAATGTCAGGTTCAGGTATATCCATGGGCACAGGCGTGCTACTCATTAATTCATCCAAATCCATGTCTAAGTCTGAGAGTGGCACAGTGTCTACAGTGCTCCACGAGGTGCTAGCAACTGAGGAAACACTTGGGAGGGAGGTGGTGCTAGCAAGCGACACACCACTGGTAGCAGACGAAGTACGAGGTCTGGGAGGAGCAGAGGGTACAAAAAAGGAGCTGATTTTCTGTTGTTTTTTCCGATCAAGGTGTGCCCTCTGAATATGGAATCGACCATTACGGAGTGGTTCGTATACGGTTGGCGGCACACCATGGCGGAAGGCGGACGCAAGTTTGAGGCTCCGGCATATGTTATGGGAATAGTCAATTAATTCAAGGATATCGAGTACATACGGGGCTAACAAGAAGAGGAAGGATTTAGTGAAGGTTTGGAGGATATATTGGTGTGGTGGAGGGGTGATATATAGTGTAATAAGAGTGTGTAGTGACGGGACAGCGGTAGGGTTGTGAGTTGTTGAGTTTGTAAACAAACATGGCAGAGGGAATTTCGGGTATGACGGAGTCGGAAGGAAGGTTACAACGTTTTCGGGGATTCAAGAGCACAGATAAGAAGTTAGAAGAGGTTAGTATTGTTGTGAAGGATTTGGAAAAGTGGATGAGTGATACGGAGAAATGGAAGGGGGATATTGGTGAGAAAGTTAAGGCACTGTGTGTAATGTGTGGTGTGATAGGTGGGGAAGGGAATAGGCCTAGCGAAGGAAGTGAATGCAGGCCTTTTTTGGCAGTTAATGAGAGCCTAGAGATGTTATTGAAAAGGGTAGATGAACTGGGAGCAGAGAATATGGCATTGAAGGAGCAGCTGAAGGAATACGAAGGACGTTTCACGGAAGTAAAGGAGTCGACTGCATGGACGGTGGTAGGTAAACAAAAAGTCAAGGATTTGGAGGATATTATGAAAGAGCAAAAGGAAGAAATGAATATGACCAAACAAAGTTTTGAGAGTGCAGTTGTAGGGGTCATGAAGACCAAGGAGAGTGTCGTGAGGGAGGCCATGGACAGGGATAGGGGTGTAATCTTGTATGGAGATATAGAGACTCATATGAATGATAATGGAGTGAGAAAAGTGAGGGATATGGAGACAGTGAAGGAGGTCTTGAAAGGTGTGGATGAGGACGAATATGGATGGGACGGGCAGGTGGAGGAGATCAGTAGGATAGGTAGATATAAAAGGGGAGAGATGAGACCTATAAGGGTACAGTTTAAAACTAGGGTAGTGGCGGAGACTGTGACAAATTTTAGTTGGAGGCTAAATACAAATGATAAACTGAAACACATAAGACTAAAGAAGGATTTGAGTATAGAACAAAGGAAAAAAATTAAGGAATTACAAGAAAAGGCTGATGAAAATAATGGAAAGTTGGATGAGGAGGAAAAGAGAAATTTTTACTGGAGAGTGAGGGACGGAAAAGTGAGGAAGTGGTTTATAAGAGTAGAAAGGAGGGGGAGATCAGGGAGGGGAGAGAATGTGATGAGAGTTGTGACGGAGGAGGAGAACGGGGTGGAGGTGTCACAGGGAGAGACAGGAGACAAAGAGGCAGACCCAGTAGTGCTAACAGGGGAGTAGGGTACGGACTGGAGGAGCGGGATGGTGTAATTGCTGGAGGAATGGTAGATGGATTAAGGATTATGTTTAGTAATGTGGATGTGTTTACTCAGGACAAGAAAAGAGAACTGATATGTAGGTTGCAGGATGAAGAGGAAAAACCTGATATCATAGCCCTACAGGAAGTAAGACCAAAAAATGTTAGAATTGAGAGGGAACTGGTGGAATATAGTTTGGAGGGTTTTGAGTTATATGAGAGAAATGCTATTAGAGCAGAGGTTGGAAGAGGACTGTTTATTTATGTAAGAAAAGAGCTCAAGGTTAATGAGGTGGAAATGAAACAGCAGTATTGTGAGTATTTGTGTATTGAAGTAAAATGTGTAAGAGGATCAATTCTAATTGCCTCTATATATAGAAGCCCAAATAATAGCAGGGGAGAGGATGATAACCTACTGAAAGCAATGGAGGAGATAGATAATAGAGAGAACAAATATAAAATTTTGATTGGAGATTTCAATTTGCCAAGGATCAACTGGGCAAATTGTACTACTCCAGCGGGACAGGGTAGCATGGAAAATAAGTTTATAGAGAAAGTGAGAGATTGTTTTTTAACGCAACATATTGTAGAGATGACAAGATATAGAGATGGGACGCAGGGGAGTGTACTTGATTTGATTTTTAGCAATGAAGAGGATATAGTGGAACATGTTAATGTGGATAGCCCTATAGGTCGTAGTGACCATGCCTGTATAAGCTTTAGTTGTAACATTAAATCGGAGAGGGATAATAAAAGCAATAGAAAAATATACATGTATGATAGAGCAGATTATGAGCTGCTGAGACGGTGTTTGGACATTGACTGGGGGGAATATTTGAACGGTGAAGACGCTGAAGGAATGTGGAGGAAAATTAGAGTCAAACTGGAGAATGCTGTATCCAAAAGTGTACCAGTAAGGGAATATAAGGATAAAACAAAATTGAGGAAAAGAACTAACCCAGAATTGCCAATGAAAAGAAAGCTTTGGATATTGATTAGAAGAAAGAAACGATTGTGGGAAAGATTAAAATTGTTAAAAAAGAACAGGGGGTCTAGTATAGAGGCTAAGGAAGTGGATCTGGAACGTAGACAAATAAACAATAAAATAAGGTGGGAAACAAGGAGGGGGGTGAAGGAGAGGGAGAGAGAGATAGCTAGAAATGTGAAGGATAATCCAAAAATATTCTGGAAGTACATTCAGGAAAAATTAACAAGAAGAGTAGGGATCCCAGAGCTGGTGGGGGGGTTGAATGATGGGAGTAGAGCGGAGACTGATAAGGAGAATGCAGAGGTGCTGGGGAAATACTTTGGGGGGGTACTAACAGTGGAGTCGGAGGATGCAGTGCCTACTATTCCCATCAAACAGGCACCGGCACTAGAACTAGTAGAGTTTTCCCATGCTAGAATAAGAAGGGCTATAGAAAAAATTAACAGAAGTAAGTCACCGGGACCGGATGGGATACACCCAAGAATCATAAAGGAAGGAGGGGAGATGTTAGTAGAGCCATTGAAAATGTTATTTGAGGTATCGTTTAATACAGGACAAATCCTGATGGACTGGAGAGAGGCGAACATAACAGCTATATTTAAGAAGGGAAAGAGAAATGACCCAGGGAATTATAGACCAGTCAGTTTGACAAGTGTTGTGTGTAAACTAATGGAAACGGTAATTAGAGAAGGAATAATGGATCATATGAAGTCAAACCAACTTTTCAGTGGGAGACAGTTCGGATTCTTGCCGGGGAGGTCGACGGTACTACAGCTAATTAAGGTGGTAGATGATTGGATGCAAATTCTAGAAGATGGTGATGTAATAGACGTGGTATATTGCGATTTTATGAAGGCCTTCGATAAGGTCCCACATAAAAGGTTAATAGAGAAAGTTAGAAGCTATAATATAGGGGAGAAATGTGTGAAATGGATAGAAGCCTTCCTGAAAGATCGGAGACCGAGGGTATTGGTGAATGGAATAGGCTCGGGGTGGAGGGAAATTACAAGTGGGGTACCTCAGGGATCTGTGTTGGGACCACTGCTGTTCGTTATATTTATCAACGACTTGCCTGAAGTTATAACTAATGGAAGTGAGGTATACCTGTATGCGGATGACACTAAACTGTATAGAAGAGTGAGGAGTAAGGAAGATATGGGTTTGCTTCAAGGAGATGTGGAGGGCATGAAGGGATGGTCTGAGCATTGGTTAATGCCTTTTCATCCAAAAAAATGCAAGTACATGCGGATTGGGACCAGCAAGATAGACAAGGTAGGATACAGTATGTATGAAGCGATGGAGGAAGTGAGTGCAGAAAAGGATATAGGAGTAGTGATAGATAATAAGTTAAATTTCTCAGAACATTTAGCGGAAAAGATAAACAAAGCCAATAGAATTGTAGGGCTGATAAGGAGGACATTTGTGTCACTTGACGAAGAAATCTTCAGGAATCTATATACAGCGCTGGTTAGGCCACACCTGGAATATGCAAACCAGGTGTGGGCTCCATATATGGTAAAGGATATAGAAGCAGTGGAGAAAGTGCAGAGAAGAGCTAGCAAGCTGGTACCAACGTTGAAGAACGCGGGCTATGAGCAGAGGTTGAGGACACTGGGACTTCCGACACTGGCATATAGGAGAAAGAGAGGGGATATGATAGAGACTTTTAAGATAGTGTCAGGAAAGTACGATGAGGATGTGTGTGAAGGTATCTTCTTGATGCGGGAGGGAACAAGAACGAGAGGACACTCTAAGAAAATTTACAAAGAAAGAAATAGGCTTGAGAAGGCGAAGAACTCATTTTGTGATAGAGTGGTAAATGAGTGGAACGCACTGCCCCAGTATGTAGTCGATTCCGAATCAATAAGGGAGTTTGAAAGTAATCTTGATAAAGCATGGGGAAGACAAGATTTGAAGTTTGATTATAAAACAAAAATACAGAATAGTAAAAATGTTGCGTCTGCTACCGCCGCCGCCAACACCGTGAACGACCGCAGCAGTGCAAGTACTGGTACTGAGCTGGATACACAGGCATAGTTTGCCTTTTTCCAGAGGATCTACTGTAAGAAACTGTAAGAAACTGTAAGTATAGGGACTGCAACTTTGAGTCATTTACTTGAGTCAGATACTGAAGAATGGTGTCAAAGGAGTCCAGGGCATGCGAGACTGATATCTTGGGCCCCCCCTCTGTCTCTTCGTCCGATTCATCCTGGGTCTCTTCCTGGGCTACCCCCAACACCTCGGCTGCAATTTGTTCGTCAGTCTTATGCTCGTGTCCAGGTAGGTCTCTGTCCTCTTGCAGCCAGTCGTCAACTTCTTCTTCGGGGAGGTCACCCTGGTTACCCTGGTTCAAGAGGTTCCTGAAGTCAGCTGCCCCAAACCCTTCAAAACCCGGATCTTGCACATTCGGGATATTTAAGACCTTGGTCCAACCATTCCTCAGTGTGTTGAAAGACACTTCGCGCCACGCCTCTGCCCAATTGTAGATGCAGTCTTTCAGGGTATACTGCTTCAGTTTTTGTAGAGATTTCTTTCCGCGTGTATCCACATAACCTTCTTCGTCCATCCCATCTTCTATGATGACAAGGCATTGTTCCAGGAACTTCCTCTTGTATCGCCTTTTGCAAGCTTCAATTATTCCTTGGTCCATAGGCTGAATAACACTTGTGGTATTAGGAGGCAGGAACATTGTCTTAATTTTGCCGTTTGCACTCTCCAGTTTCGTGGTACAAGGGTGGGCAGGTGCGTTGTCGAGCAACAAAATGGCAACAGCTTCGTCATAGGGTACACCATACACTCGATTCTGGAACGAGCGAACGTCGGGTACAAATCTCTTGTGAAAGAAATCCTCGGTGATGACCTGGTTAAACCAAGCTTTCTTTGATCCATAATAGTCGACTGGGAGTTGCTTGGTAATGATGAGGTCCTTAATTACTCTCGGCTTCTGAGATTTGCCGACGATTGTAGGGGTCACACGGTGGCTTGCGTCGGCATTAGCGCAGAAAAGCACTGAAATGCGCTCCTTCACAGTTTTGTGGCCAGGTGTGGACGTGATTTCTCGGTGGGCCTGTGTGTTGGAGGGTAGAGAACGCCAATATAAGCCAGTCTCGTCAGCGTTATAGAGCTGCCAATGTTGAAGGTGTTCCTCGGTTATAAGGGCGTGGAAGCGATCAGTGAAGGGTTCTATGGCCGAAGTATCGGCGCTTAAGATTTCACCACAAATACTCCTGTTTGAGAGGCCATGGCGGTTTCGGAACCTCCACAACCACCCCTCGCTAGCCTTGAAGTCTTGGTGATGAAGATGCTGGCCGAAACGTTCTGCTGCATGCTGGATCTCTATGCCTCTCACTGGTACGCCCTCAGCACGAAGTTGTTGGTACCACTTCAGCACTGCGTCGTCGATGTCTTGATAGGCTAGCTTAGCCTTGCGAAAGATCTTGGCGGTGGAAGGACCATGAAGCACAGCTACGCCATGATGTCGGACTTTCTCCTTGTCTCGGATGAAGTCGTAGATTGTTGATCTGCCTAAGCTATACTTCTCCTGAAGCTGCTTGGCTTTCATCCCACTGTCCAGATCCTTTACCATCTGTAGCTTTGTTTCAAGTGATACAGAAGTCACCTTACGCTTAGGCTTATCCTTGGGAGGCATGGTGAACTAAATAATGGCACGCGTCGATGTGTAACACAACAGAGCTTGGTGCGGACTGACGCTCCCAGCATCCGAGCCGGGCGCTTGGGCCCCGGATGTAAGATGGCGTCGGACCTCCCTTCTGTTTCTCGGATATTCACCCTTATTGTCCGGTTACGTGAGGGGTCGTCCGACACGTCATCCTTTGTCGGACACCGCTACGACACATTTCGGAAATATTCGAGATATCAGAGGACGGTTATGAAGGACATATTCCGAATACTTATATAAAGTCCGGCAACGTCAGAGACGGTCGGAACGATGCCGGAAATGTCCGAAATACGGAAGTGAATGTCCGACAGCCGATGCCAGTCCGAGTAGTGCGGGTTTCCGACTTGTAGAGGTCCGAGATAGCGAGGGTTTACTGTTTATGCTGGGTGCCAATAGTGTGGGCTATTATTGAACTATAAAGGAAAAGTTTCCTCCGGGTACTATCCCTATCATAAGCCAAATATTGAAATTATATTATGAAGTTTTTCGATGGCTTCACTTAATTTTTCAATATATAAGACAGGTGCTAAAAGGTTCCTGCTTACTTATGTTAGCACTTCTGACATGGAAATAGTTCGGAAACTTCGAGCCCTGGAGTCGGCGGGACTCCTGTGCCCCAGTGGGCTATTAGGGACAGATGAGGAGCAAAGCTTCCTCCGGATACTATCACTATTATAAGCCCAATATTGAATTGATATACGGACTAACCAATGGTGTCCGGGTACCGGGTACCCAACGGACCTCCGGTGACATTGATAATCTATTGATTATTATTATTATTATGATTATTCCATTGTTATAACTTAAGTTACTGCAAATTGCAATTACAGTCTCTCGAATTGAATTGAACTGAAATAGACCTTGACTCTTAGCTACGGTCCACTCTCTCCGGTTCCGTATTCCCGATCGGGTTGCTATGAAGGTCTTCGGGCTTCACCTCCATCTCCGGGTGCTGCCCAACGGCGTGTCTTTCCGGGTCAATGATAAACATCTTTTCCATAGGTTCTCAATGGAGGACAATGAATTTATATAAGAGATAGCAGATACGCTACTCTACTATAACCTCTGTTACGGCATTCATATAGCCAATAGGCTATTCACCGACAGGTGTTACCCAACGTAATTTCTTGTTGAGTCGCTGTTAAAAGTCTTCACCTTGGGTTCTCAATGTAGAACCACGAATGAGAGAAAGGGGGGGGGGGAATACTCTAATCATATTAATGATAACCATCGACTATCCCACTCTAATCCATCTTTATATAAGATACAGCTGATATGCTACCCCGTTCTAACTTCTTTTACTGCATTCATATAGCCAACAGGCTACTCGGCATTCCATAGGCCTTTATGCATGACGAGCCGGTACATGATTTTGTTCTTTGCTCTAGTATTATGTAACATTAATTCTTGGCCTGATGAGCAACAGCTCTCTCTTGTAATCGCCACGACCATTGTGCAGTGGTTCGGGTTCACAAGATGCAACAAATTCCCCCTTCTTGGGCGTACGAAGTATGTACGCTAGCTAGTGGGCTACTAAGAAGTGTACAAACTGTGCACCCTTTGTGAAACATCACAATCTGATTGGCCACATAACTGCGGCTGGGGCGCCTTAGGTTTTGCTCAATATTTGGAGTTTGTAAAAGGTTACATATCCTAAGTCCCAGACATCATCCGTAATGCCTACGTGAGTTTCCTAAACATTCTTTTGCCCACGTCCCAACGAAGTTGGAGACCCTGTTCCAAACAAAGGTTCTAGCAGCAATTAAGTCCAAGTTTAGTCAGAGACAAGAGTCTCTGACTCCCCAGGTTAGGCTGTCCTCTAAGCTAATGCCTTCTACGCTACCTACTGTTCCTTTACAACCTGTCCTTATATGAATAAAGACCACCAGACCGCCTCGTCCCTCAGGGTCAATTGGTCCTAGTGTTCCCTAACCGATGAATCAGTAGCGATTCCCACCCTTGACAGGTGGGGCTATTCCTAACCCCTTCACTTCGGGTGCCCTTGAGGAGGACCCGGGGTTTCCCAACAAGCCAATGCCTTTGCTTTATGATCCTGCCCGAGTTTGACAACCAATCGGTGATCCTCCTATTCCGGAAGACGCGGAGACAGGTATCCCTCAAGCCGGGGTCCTCGAGGTAAATGAGTTAAAACATCTGCGAGCAAAAGATGCTGAAAGGCGGGGAATGGAAATAGTCGTGCCTCCTTTCCCTTCCAGGTCTGATATTCAGTTTTGTGGACAACCCTGCCCCAATATTTTCTGCCACAAAATCCTGGGAGCCTTCGTCAGATTTCTCTAAGCTTGCTGCTCTTAATGCTATAAAGTCCCTCCTCAATGTGTTCTACAAAGATAGAAACTGTTGCTACAGACTCTCAGTCTCGCATGTTACCTTCAATGGAGTGGGACAAGGTCCGTGGGTGGAATGGGCAGTAGAGGCGGCAAAATTTGCTCTAGCCATCACTGCAATTGCCCCAATAACGTTCCAAATGAGGAACATAGATTTGCTGCTTGTCATATGTGATCTGCACAACAATACAATGATACTTTCACCAAACGTCATAGAAGTAATCAAAGAATGATTAAAGCCGATGGTATTAGTGCCAGTTCTAAAAGGAACCACAGTTTTCCTATCCCGCACGTTTCTTGTTCCCAAACGAGACAGCTTAAAGATGAGACCAGGCAGAGACCTCTCCTCACTCAAAATTACAGATTTTGCATGCTCACAGTGCCTCGGATACGGCTACTCCTTCATCAGGACGTGTGACTGATAACGTTGAACCTCAAGGATGCCTTTTGGCGATCCTATCTTACACCCTAAATCGAAGGCCTAATAGTCGGTAACCACTATCAGGCAATGGGCGTCACACTGAAAGAGTTTTACTACCATGACTAAGTAAGAAGACAAAGTATTTTTCTTCTACAGTAAATAGTACGAGTTGTATGTACTGCATGAGTCTGGTTCTCCTTTCCTCCTTCGGAATCTCCAAAAGGAATAAAAGGGGGGGGGGGGATGTAGAACATAAATAAGTATACGAAGACAAAGAGTTTTCTTCTATAAGGAATAAGTACGAGTTGTATGTACTGAACAAATAGTTAATTTGTTTTTGTTTTTATACCAATGCAAGCAAGAAATGCACTTGCTAACTTGTTGCACAGCTTCAGGAGCATTATAGTATGAGATGCTTTGACATTAAAGCATCCGTTCATACACATTTTTACATCTTGTTCTCCTCAACACATTTTAAGTTATGACTATTCTTCCATCTTTCCTTCTTTATGAGTCTTCCCAGTATACCCGCCTCTTCTTTCTCTAATACAGTAATTTGAATTTCTCCCGGTGTCAGCCTATCTGTTAATTGGTTCTCTCTGGATACGTTGAGCATCTGATGTCCCACCTCCGGTCGTGATATTCTAGGCTCTTCGTCATTGACGAAGGAACCAATACTAAATTACGGGTTTGACAACCCGTAGGGAAGGAAGGAAAACCTTCTATTTAGGAGTGGTTCCGTAGTCAATGACGCAAAGGTTCCCTCCCACCTTCCCCTTCCCCTTCCCATGCCCAACTTGATATAACATTTGAGGCAGATAAACACGCTAGAAAGTCTGGCATCACGTGCAAGGGAAGCATAACGACAGCACAGCTGGAGGGCTGAGGCACCGGGAGGTTTGAAATGATAGATTCTTCTTTAAATTTTATTTCTAGTGGTATTCATTTTCAATGACGAGCCCTTGGTAAGATTTAATGGGTATTAACCAAGGATTGTTTTTATGCTATATACGCAACGGTTGTGATAAGAACTCCGGGGAATCCCGAACGGGTCCCGGAATCTCAGCCTATATATAGTATAGGCTCTTCGTCATTGACTACGGAACCACTCCTAAATAGAAGGTTTTCCTTCCTTCCCTACGGGTTGTCAAACCCGTAATATATACAAAGGAAAAGGGGATGCACTAGATAGAGGAAATTATAGGGGCCTGAAAATGCTTGACCAAATCATGAAGATCTGTGAGAGAGCCTTTGAGAGTTTGATCAGGCAAAGCATCTCCATTGATGATATGCAGTTTGGTTTTATGCCAGGACGGGGTACAACCGATACTACTGTATCTTCATAGTCAGGCAGATACAGGAAAGATACTTAGTAAAAGGCAGGGATCTTTACTTTGTGTTTGTAGTTGACAGGGTGCCTAGAGATGTTGTGCAGTGGGCTATGAGGAAACTTGGTTGTGGAAGAGTGGCTGGTGCATGTGATAATGGAGATGTATGAGGATTCGCGAAGTGCGGTGAGGGTGAAGGGTGTACTAGAGTGATGAGTTCGCAGTCCGTGTTGGAGTCCATCAGGGTTCAGTGTTAAGCCCCCTCCTCTTTATTATGGTCTTGGAGGCACTGTGTAGAGTTTTTAGAGGCGGACTCCCGTCGGAACTGTTTGATGCAGACGATTTAGTCTTAATAGCTGACAGTATGCAAGATGCTGAGGCCAAATTCAGAGAATGGAGAGAGGGCATGGCGAGCAAGGGCTTAAGAGTCAATATTAACAAAACCAAGGTTATGCATTGTAGATTGAGACGAGGTAATGTGGAAAAGAGCGGTGCATACCCATGTGCAGTGTGTGGAAAGGGTGTGGGCATTAACTCAATTCAATGCAGCATCTGTCGATGTTGGGTACACCATGGGAGTAAGCGCTGTAGTAGAATAAAGGGACCCCTGCCGAAGGATAAGTCAGAAATAGAGAAATTTGAGTGCGTAGTGTGCAAAGTCGAGCTTGTGTTAAGTGATGATCCTGTGGCTGTGAATTTTGGAAATGAGTCATTGGAGCTGGTGAACAAGTTTTGTTACCTAGGAGATACCATCTCTGCCGGTGGTGGGGCCGAGGCTGCCACTGTTGCTAGAATTAGATGTGGCTGTGGGAAGTTCAGAGAACTGCTGCCAATCCTGACCATGAAAAGAATGCCTCTCCCCCTGAAGGGAAAGGTGTATGCCTCATGTGTTAGAAGTGCAATGGCGTATGCCTCAGAAACATGGGCCGTTAAAGTAGAGGATGTCAACAGAATGGAACGTAATGAGATGAGAATGGTGAGATGGATGTGTGGGGCCAGGCTACAGGATAGAATAACAAATGTTGAGCTGAGGAGTCGTTTAGGTATAGAGAATTAGCTAGGTGATGCGTACAAGTAGACTGGGATGGTATGGACATGTGGAGAGAATGGATGAACACAATTGGGTGAAAAAATGCAGGTCTGTGATTGTGGAGGGAGCTGCACCAAGGGGTGGACCGAGGAAGACCTGGGATCGGACTATATGTGCCGATCTCAAATCCAAGAACTTGACATGTGAAGCAGCCCTTAACAGGGTTGCCTGGAACACCGCTATTAGGACAAGAGACTGAAACTGCACGCATGTGTGAAACACTCAATCTTAAAATTTTATGTATGTATGTATGTATGTACATACATGAGTATGTATGGTATATGAGTATGGATGGAGTGAGGAAGTACATGAACGAGGGCGGTGCTGGTTGGGGGGAGGGGCGTCGACTGACTGGGGACAGAGGTGCATGAGGGCGGTTCGTTCGTGGCCACCCCTTCGGGGATCACGGCGTCAGGCAATAGATAGATAGATAGATGTATGTACAGTACTGTAAACCCATGCTATTTCAAATTATGTTACAGAAGGACATACTGTATACAGAAAAACCCTCATAATTTATAACAAATATTTTAGCAATAAATTAATTACATACACAAACATGAGGATTATATAAATGAAATACTGTATATTATTTGTACTACAAAAATATAAAATCAATGTTATAAAAAATGCATATTAATGCAATAATAAAGTGATATTCCAAAACGACAGGAGATCTAAAATTCCTTAGATGTTCCTAATTTGTTCTTAGGAACTAAATAGAGTGGTTGAATAATGTGAATTTAATTTGGTATTACTAGTATTTGGGGTGTTCCTTAATTTCTAAAAGTTCAGGAACTAATGTCTAGCGAGGCTGGTCCTAGTGATTTTGGCCTCATTCATTGTTCTTCCCTCTCACTAAAACATTACGTTATCCATAATGCAGTTGGGTCTAAGTTAATGTACATGATTAGATAAATATTCAGAATTCGAAAGTGGATATTAATCGTAATCGTGTACTTAACCTTTAACTATGTTGGTGGTGTAATGGATTAGATGCTTATGTTCTGGGTTTGGCGTCCCGAGTTTGATTCCCGGGAGGATCATATGCTTTCATTAGTTTATTCTAGTACATTGGGGTTTGTATTGGAGGATTAATGTTAAGAACAGGGTGTTCCTTAATTTCTATAGGTTCAGGAACTAATGTCTAGCGAGGCCGGTCCTAGTGATTTTGGCCCCATTCAATGTTCTTCCCTCTCACTAAAACATTAGATTATCCATTTATGCACATGATTTGATTACACAACACTGTATTTCAAATAAAAAATAAAAAACAAAAAAAAATGGTAGCATTCAAGGAGACTACTGCAGGGCTCTTCTTGGTTCAATGTTATTTTAATACCACAAATTTTGTTGATATATTTGAAGATACATATTGAATCTATATGCTCTAAAGATCATAAGAAAATTTGTTTTAACCCTCGGCAAAACCTAATAAAAAAGTATGGTACTAAAATGTCTTTTTCGTAACAAGGTTGTCAATACGGTACTTCCAGTTATCGATAGCTCTAAAGATCATATGAAAATGTGTTAAACCCTCGGAAAAACCTAATATAAAAGAATGGTATTAAAATTTAATTTTCGTAACAAGGCTGTCAATACGGTACTTTCCCGTTATCAATGTACAATCAAAGCTGAAGATTGCAGAGTAAAAACCGTGGACTTCATCGACTTTCTTTCACCTTCGTATAATCGACATCCATTTTTTTTTTTTTTATATACTAAGGGATTAGTACTCAACCAGCGGGGGTGTGGGGGCAGCAGCCCCCACCCATAATACTAGGTTAGGTTAGGTAAGGTTGTTAGGTTGGGCTAATGTCTTTTCAAATCACTATGGGGGCATGTCTCAACATCGATCGATCAATGGGGAAAATAAGTTTTCCCGAGATTTCTAATTAATTACAAACACTATATATTGATGCAAATGAACAATTTCTTTTATAAAAAACACTCGGAAAATTTGTGGTATTAAAATAAAAAAAAATCCCTCTTCTTCTACTTACCTCTGACCAGGTATAGGCTATCCTAGTGTTTACTACCCTATGCCCCTTTGAAAGGACATTAGCCTAACCTAACCTAGTATTATAGGTGGGGGCTGCCGCCCCCACACCCCCGCTTTGACTTAGATTTTTGGTGTATTTGTCTGTGAAGTGGGTATTTTTAAATTTGTTGATAACGAAAAACCTCCATGCGGACTATATGGAGAAAAATATGGCGAATCTATTGGTGCCTATTTTCCCTAATAAATAGTTTCTCATAACGTCGCACTAGTGTCCTTGAATATTATCCAAAAAATAACCTGAAAAACTCGTCACTGGTTGGTGATAAACATTTACCCATATCCATATGCAATATTCACAATGCAAGAGCCCTCTCCCACACCAATACTGACCGACATAATCCCAGAAATTAATGATATAATTCAAGCCATTGACGACATAGCAACAGGTCCAGACGGGTTCAGTGCACAGCTCCTAAAAACCTGCAAAGCTGAACTGGCACTACCACTGCAACTAATAGCTGCCAAGTCCCTAGCTACCGGTACAGTTCCCTCATCCCTGAAGGAAGGGGTAGTGAAACCTATCCACAAAGGGGGTAGCAAAGGACTGGCCAAAAACTATCGGCCCGTAGTGCTAACCTCGCACATAACAAAGATAACTGAGCGGGTCGTCAGAAAGAGAATAACGAAACACATGGAGGACCTCGACGCTTTCAACGGGGGACAGCACGGGTTTAGAAAGGGCCGGTCCTGTCTGTCACAGCTACTTGCCCACCATGAGGCTCTACTAGAAGACATCAGTAAAGGCAAGAACGTCGACGTGATATACCTGGATTTCGCCAAGGCATTTGATAAAGTAGATCACGGCCTCGTTCTTCACAAGCTGAAGAAGCTAGGTATAGGAGGAAATCTCGGCAAGTGGCTGCACAGCTTCCTAACACATAGGGAACAGAGAGTATCGGTCCAAGGACACCTTTCAGACCCAAGCGAGGTAATAAGTGGCGTTCCGCAGGGGTCTGTACTGGGACCACTTCTGTTCCTTATCATGATAGGGGATATTGATCATGATCTCCAGCACTCCACGGCCACCTCATTTGCAGATGACACAAGAGTAATGAGGAGGGTAGAGACAGCTGACGATGTGGCCTTGCTACAAGATCTGAATCGCCTACTGGACTGGGCAGATTCCAACAACATGAGGATGAACGGCGAGAAATTCGAATTGCTAAGGTACGGCCAATCAGGAAACCATCACTCCAAAAGAACATGTGCGGGATCTGGGAGTAACAATGAGTACAGATGGAACTTTTTCTCGCCACATCAACCAAACCACCGAGACAGCTAGGAGACTCGCAGGATGGATACTCAGGACCTTCCAAACTAGAGAGAGGGCCTGTATGCTGACACTCTGGAAGGCTCTGGTCCTCCCAAAGGTGGAATACTGCTGCCAGCTATGGACTCCCCACAAGATAGGTGACATCGGCAAACTGGAGTCTCTACAGAGGACCTTCACCAGCAGGATCTGGGGTCTCCAACACATGAACTACTGGGAACGCCTGAAGGAGTTGCGGCTCTACTCCCTTCAGAGACGACGAGAACGTTACCTAGTGATTTACGTGTGGAAGGCCCTAGAAGGGCTGGTACCTGACGTGGGACTAGTCATCAAAAATCACGTTAGAAAAGGGCGACTGTGCTACATCAAGAGGACTGAGGCTACCTCTCAGAAAATAGCAACAGTCGCCCACAACAACTTCAGCAAAAACGGGGCTCGCCTCTTCCATACTGTACCAAAGGCCGTCCGGGAACTGATGGGAGTCACGACAGACTCCTTCAAGCGTCAGCTGGACCGATGGCTGGCTACAGTACCAGACGAGCCCCCAATACCATGATATCCAGCTATGATATCCCAGCACCGCATCCAACTCGTTAGTAAATAGACGGAACGAGGGAGTTGCGGAGCTGCCTGGCTGCAGCGGAGGTCCACTTTAGCTGCATCCACAGAGGACGGAATTCTACCAAGTATGAGTAGTTGTATGACCAAGTAAGTAAGTAAGTAACATGGGAATGACCTGTCAAGTAATTCTACTCCTAAGTTTTCTGCTAACAATAGGCCTCCTAACTTCATGTAGGCCTAGCCTACTGGTAAGGTAAACAAACATTTGTTACTTAAGTTTCCAATATCCTCTTCAGCTTTTCGTCTTTTGCTGGAAGATTGATGGAGCTTATGCTTATCTATACAAGGTTTTTTACTTGCATTGCCAATACATCCTTCAGATTTTATTTTTTTGCTTTTTATGTTAGGCCTAATTGCTTTATTATAAAGTTCGTCAAATTTATAAGGGAGCGGTATTGGCAAATAAATTTTTTGGGGGGCATTTTCGATACAAAGTTTATGATAGTAATTTTTATTATTTATAAAAGTCTCATTAATTATTTGATGACAATAACTAGGTAATTTACTACTGGTGTAAATACTATTACTTACATCTACCCCCATTACTTTGCGAATCACGAATTCCTTTTCACCTTGGAGCTGAATTTGTTTTTGGTCTTTTTCTTCCCCCAGCCCATGACCATGCAGATTGAAGTTTATTTGGTCAATATACAGGAGGCGCTACAATATAGGTAGCAATATTCTAATGGTAGTTTTGGGTTCCTATCATCATATGCTTCATTTCTATATACTTTTTATCCCCGGGAAAAAAAAAAAAAATCTTGGGATTTTTCATTTATTTTCTTGGGATTTTTTGTTTTGGTCATTAACCTAACCAAAAAACCTAACCTAACCTAATAGCCCCCAAATACATTTAGGTTAGGTTAGGTTTTTGGGTTAGGTTAATAAAAAAAATAAAAAAAAATCCAAGAAAAAAATAAAAAACCCAAGATGTTTTTTTTTTTCCCCGGGGATAAAAAGTATATAGAAATGAAGCATATGATGATAGGAACCCAAAACTACCATTAGAATTGTGCTACCTATATTGTAGCGCCTCCTGTATATTGACCGTTTATTGCACTCAAGTGTTTGAGAAATGACATGCCAATTACTGCTCTGCCGGATTGTTTTTTGGGATTAACCTTGGCAGTCACAGCAGTGACATGTTTCTTAACCTAACAAGTGCGCATGGGGGTAATTGGAAACGTCCCCCTGTGCTGACGTATTTGAGGTGTTTCCGTCACTAAAATATTCATTGTACCATTAATAGCATTAATACTTATCCATATGCGCCTATTATGGGTTGATTATAAAGGTATTAACCTGAAACAACAATAAAACGAGTGAAAACAGCGTTTGGATGGTCAAAATCGGAGATAGGGCCTATAGCCCGCGAGTTGTATAATGTATGGGTGAGGCAAGCTGCTTTCCCGCCAATTTCCCCCAAGGCCACTGAGACACAGTCGATCGATACTCTCTCTCTCTCTCTCTTTTTTTTTTTTTTTTTTTTTTTTTTTTTTTTTTTTTATATTCCAACTACTCCCTCTCGGGCATAGGCTGAGAGCCTGTACATTCCACCGCTCAACACGGTGAAGCCCGTGAGGTCTTGTTCCAGCCTGGGGAGTGAGACATGTGAAGCATCCATCATGGCTCAAAGCAGCTCCATCTCTGAAGCGGCTGGTTGCTTCGCTCAAGTGCTTCACCGTCTCACCCTCCAGACTCAGACCCTCACTCTCAGAACGCCACCTATTGAGCAGTGAACTCACTAGGCATTGTCCCCCTGTAACATATTTTGAATATGGGAATATTCATACAGTGTTATTTAATCAGGGAACAATGAGGGTATTTTTTTGGCATTTCGGTGGGCTTTGTGGTAATGCACTGATACTAGGTACAGCACAAATTCAATCCCAATAATATCTTCCCATTGACATATCGGGATTTGAACCCGGGTCCATTGGATTACCAATCCAGTGGCATGACCACTCCACCACACCTCCCCTTGCACTCGCTTGCCATCAGTGATGACAACACCCTGCTTGCAACTCGCTAATGTTAGCACGAAAATATACCTCAGAATAAGGGAATAACAGGGAAAATAGGTGATAACTGAAGGAGGAGGAAAGTGGGGAAGGAGGGGAGGTAGAGGACTGAGATTTTGCATGGCCCAGGGGCCAAAAAAATAAAAAAAAAAAAATAAAAAAAAAAATAAAAAAATAAAAAAAATTCTAGGCCTAGGCTATGTCAAAAGTTGATTTTTTTTTTCGCTCACTCTTAACCCGTGGAGCCCCCGGCTAGTGTTGTAATGTTTGCGCACCAGAACCCGGCCGGTTTTCAAAAAATGGTTTTATTCCAGAAACAATAGCGAATGGGTTAGGAATGAAGGAAAAACCACGAAAAACCGCTCAAAAAGCTTAAAAAATGGTCCTACAGAGCCCCCGAAAACGGATTTTACAAGAGTAAAAAATTGAAGGCAATTATCCAAAAAAAACAGGTTATTGCGCGCTCGCGCGCACGCACGTGGACTTTGAGAGTTTTCAACCATCGGCACAGTTGCGTGGGATACATACACAGTTCCCATATAAATCTGAGCCCTCTTGAGTGGCTACACCTGAGGTTACGGTCGGCGCAATTAGGGTGACGCGTCAGGCGCGTCTCTGGGGCTGTGCGTTACATACATCGCCGACGCGTCGCTGGGGCTGTACGGGTTAAGAGTCTCCCCGCAGTCCGCCGGGGGAACTCTTAAGTCTCCCCGCAGTTCCCGGGTTAAATGACCCAATGGAAATTAACATTCGGGGTACATATGCACCAAATGTGTAACCGAGAAAACTATGTGGTATAATAGCCTCAGACTGTATGCAATGCTTTTTAAACCGATATTTTTAACATCTGATTCACCAAGAATACACTCAGTACTTCCTGTATCTAAAATTGCATAAAACGATAGATCATTAATATAAATGGGAAGAACCGAGGCACAGCGTGGGACAGGTTGTGTTTTGGAGTCCCGTACTATTAATTTAGGGTTTACGGGATTCATGACTATACTACAATGATGACCTAACAGTATATCACATCCTAGTATACCATAATCCAGATCATCCTCAAAACCAAAAGACGAGAGTTTTTTGGAGACTCCAACAAAGCAATTTAATGTTAAATCACTAAAGTCAACTGGTAAATTTCCCAAAACACCAATCAAGGTAGGCATAGGCCTAATCCAACATTTTAACTTTTTAAATTTATTCTGCAGGTTAAATTTTCTAACGCACCTGACGGAAAGCATCGTAGATGGGCACTGCGAATCAAGCAACAAGGTTATTTTATGACCAAATAGATTTGCGCGTACATAGGCCTATAACAGGCCATCCTCCCTCCAATGAAGGCGTAGTGTTTTCAACACTTTAGGCATAGACATTTTAATAGGTCTATATTTGTTTAGCCTAATATATTTTTACCTACAGTAAACACGATACAATACTCACGAGTAGGCCTAGCTTTAAATTACTCAAAAGAACCACAATAGCCTATAGCCTATGGTCTAAGTAAAACTAACACACTCTCAACTACTCTTCTTGGTGGCTTTTAACCCGTACAGCCCCAGCGACGCGTCTGACGCGTCGGCGATGTATGTAACGCACAGCCCCAGAGACGCGCCTGACGCGTCACCCTAATTGCGCTGACCGTAACCTCAGGTGTAGCCACTCAAGAGGGCTCAGATTTGTATGGGAACTGTGTACGTATCCCACGCAACCGTGCCGATGGTTGAAAACTCCACGTGCGTGCGCGTGAGCGCGCAATAACCTGGTTTTTTGGGGTAATTGCCTTAAATTTTGGTTCAATGTTATTTTAATACCACAAATTTTTTTGATATATTTGAAGATAAATATTGAATCTATATGCTCTAAAGATCATACGAAAATTTGTTTTAACCCTCGGCAAAACTTAATAAAAAAGTATGGTACTAAAATGTCTTTTTCGTAACAAGGTTGTCAATACGGTACTTCCAGTCATCGATAGCTCTAAAGATCATATGAAAATGTGTTAAACCCTCGGAAAACCCTAATATAAAAGTATGGTACTAACATTTAAGTTTCGTAACAAGGTTGTCAATACGGTACTTTCCCGTTATCATGTACAATCAAAGCTGAAGATTGCAGAGTAAACACGTAGACTTCATCGACTTTCTTTCACCTTCGTATAATCAACAGCCAAATTTTTTTTTTTTTTTTTACCAAGGGATTAGTACTCAACCAGCGGGGGTGTGGGGGCAGCAGCCCCCACCCATAATACTAGGTTAGGTTAGGCTAATGTATTTTCAAATCACTATCGGGGGCGTGTCTCAACATCGATCAATAGGCCTAATGGGGAAAATAGGTTTTCCCGAGATTTCTAATTAATTACAAACACTATATATTGATGCAAATGAACAATTTCTTTTATAAAAAACACTCGGAAAATTCGTGGTATTAAAATAACATTTTTCCTAAATTTTTTACTCTTGTAAAATACGTTTTCGGGGGCTCTGTAGGACCATTTTTTAAGCTTTTTGAGCGGTTTTGGTCAATATACAGGAGGCGCTACAATATAGGTAGCAAAATTATAATGGTAGTTTTGGGTTCCTATCATCATATGCTTGTTTATGCATCATTGTTTTTCGTGGTTTTTCCTTCATTCCTAACCCATTCGCTATTGTTTCTGGAATAAAACCATTTTTTGAAAACCGGCCGGGTTCTGGTGAACAAACGTTACAAAATTAGCCGGGGCTCCACGGGTTAAGGGCGATCAGAATAAGAATCCCGTCCGTTAATTGCCCTGTCTCTTGTGTGGCAGTACAGTCTTCACATGCAATGCACAGTATGCACTAGGCCGGTCGTTTTCAGTCAACTACTCTCGTCAATCTTCTTCTTATTGTTTAAATGTGCAGTTTGCTTGGAGGGTTGTGGTGTCTCCAGATTACTGCACAGGCGTTTTAGGAGGGGTGAAAAGAACAATTGTTAGTATAATAGGGGTTAGGAGAGATAGTAAAGGTGGATTTTATACTACTGTACTGTATATGAGGGGTAAGTTTGTCGTTGTCTTTTGAGGTCAGGGTGATTTAAGTCTAGGTGAGGGTGAGGTCAGAGATGATGATGATGATCAGTTGCAGTACAGTACAGTACTGTACTGCTCTATGTGTACTGTGTGATTCAAGTCAAGGTGAGGGTGAGGTCAGAGATGATGATGATGATCAGTGGTGGTATAGTACAGATTCAGTTGGATGGTAATTTTATATGCTTGTGATTTTGTTTGTTGTTCTGATGTAGGTTCCTAGGGCTGATGCGATGACATGTTTACTGTGCTGTGGTAGGTCTCCTCCACCTAGGATATGCTTGATGTTGAATGTTCCTCCTTGTTGGGTTACTACACTTCTGAGGTGGGTGCGGGCACCGTAATGTCTGTGGCAGTGGAGTAGATAATGCTCCACTGTCTCAGGTGTGAGGCAGTACGGGCAATTTTCATTTGCTTGCAGTCCCATCCTGTACATATGCCCTCCCAGTCTGGTGTGTCCTGTTCTGAGGCGGAGAGCCGCGGTGTTTAAGGCTTTGTTCTTGTAGATGGAGTGTTTCCACACTGACCACTCTGACTTGATGTTACTGTATTGTGTGCCAGTGTCTTCAAGTTTTGTGTGGGATTAAAGAGCCACTTCTTCTTCTTCGCGCTTGTCAAGACTCGAATGACAGTGTTGCCAGATCCATCCAGAAAACGCAGGATGCCAAATCAAGTTCTTGTAACATTTAAATAATACAGTAGTACCTCAAATGGTCGAGGAGTTGGTGAGGTGACTTGATTACTTTGGTGGAGTCCTTCCACGTCAGGGTTATCATGTCAATCCGCATCTTGGTGGTGGTCGTCAGCGAGGGCGTTGTCGTGGCTGGAGGTGGTTGGAGAGTGATGACAGAGAGCCTGGCTTGGCCCAGGTCATGAGGTTGTGCGGACGCCGAAGTACCAGGCTGGGGGGAGGAGCTTGAAGACGCTTGATCCTTAACCTTTCTCACTTTAGGCTGGGACAGGGCTGGTTCCCATCTGGTGGGTGGCTTCACAGATCTTCCACAGCGGGTATGAGAAGGCAGTCTGGGAAATGGGGGAGATGGAGTTAGAGGTGACATTGAGCGAAATTTGGATATTGTTTTTCGCCTGGGAAGTTGAGAAGGAGGGGAAATAGATTGAGGAGAAGAAGGTAGGGTTTTAGAGATAGGAGGAGTAGGTGAGGGTTTTTTAGGACGGAAGCTGGGGGTTATAGGCAAAGTGGGGGTATGTTGGTGAGTTGTGGTGGCGAGGGGGGAAGACTAGACGTGGCAAGGTTAATTAACGGCCATGGTTGAGAAGGAGGTTGCGGAGGTGAAACGAGAGGAGAGGAGATGTGAGAAGATTTGGGCTTAGGAATGTGGGAAGGGGTGAAGGTGACAGGAGGTGAAAGAGAAGAGGGGGAAGTTTGGGTTTGAGTAGAGAGAACAGGAGGAGGTCGATGTTTAGGAAGGTGAGAAGGGGTGAACTGGGTGAGGCGAGTGAGAAGGGTGACAGGAGGTTGCAGTACAGGAGAGTGAAGGGCAGGCAAAGGAGAATTGAGAGGGGGAGTGGAAAGAGGTGGAGGGAGAGGGACAGCATGGTTGAGAGGGACAGGTCCGGAAAGACAGGAAGTTTGAGGATGAAGATTTGAAACAGGGGTACAGTCAACATCCTGATCAGGCTCAGCTACAACAGTAATATTCTTATTAATAGGTTGAAACCTTCTGACAAACCTATTCCTATAAGTGCGAGATTCCCCATGATAGTTAATTATGACCTGGAAACAGTTTGGGATCCTAAGGACCTCAAATGGACCCTTGTACCGTGGCTTCAGTTTGGAGGGTACAGGTAAGATGGCGACCATGACTAGGTCGCCTACTTGGTGAGGGTTGTTCTTGGGGGCTTCATCAGGCTGGAGATCTTGGGTAAACTGGAGCTGACGTAGGCGGTTCCTGAGGTGGACGAGGTTGGTATTTAGACCTGGTGAGGCCTCAGTAGGGGCAGCTAGGTGACATAGTGGTATGAGGAGAGGTGGGCTCCCAAAAACCATCTCATGAGGGGTGATCCCGTTGTCTCTGGGGCAGGTGTTTATTCCCCATTGTATGATGCGAATTTGGCTGGTCCAGTCCGATGAGTTCATCTGTTGGAGGCGGGTCCGGATTTGATTGGCGATGGTTCTATGAGATCGCTCGCAGAAGGAGTCTCCTTTTGGCCAGTAGGGTGAAGAGTGGCTGATGTGAAATCCAAACATTTCGGAGATCTGCGTCCAAATTTGTCCGGTGAATTCAGGGGCATTGTCGGAGTGGATTGCCTGTGGCAATCCAAAATAGGGAAAGACATGTTGTAATAATGCCTCGGTGACGGCCATAGCAGTGTGTTCTCTGGCAGGGCAGGCGATCACGTATTTTGAGTACGTGTCCACGAAGGTGATGATGTAGCGGTATCCCCTGTCGTTTTGTAGAGGTCCCATGACGTCCACTGCCAAAAGTTGCCAGGGTTTAGAAGCGATGAGTTTGCCGGAAGGTCCTGGGGTGCGTGTTTGGTCTTTTCCCAGGGTGCAGGCACGGCAAGCTTCAGTGATTTTCTTGGCCGTGGTGTAGGGGCGAGGAGTCCAGTAGATGTCGTTGAACGTGTTCACCAACTTCTTTTGGCCTAGATGGATCCCGTTGTTGGTGTGCAAGGAAGACATCATTTGTTCAGCATCCTCAGGCCCTAGTACGATCTGACCTTCTGGGGTAAAGAGGGCGTCACCCCTTCTTTGTAAGAGGCCAAAAAGTTGGGTGGAGATCCAAGTTGGTTTGTCGTTCCGGAGGTAGGCCTGGATGAGAGGGGGAGTGGTAGTAGGTGGTGGTCGAGGTTCTTGGATGGCGTTGAGTTGTTCTGGTGCCAGTGGGAGCCGGGATAAGGCATTTGCATTGGTATGGAGTTTTCCCGGCCTGTAGGAAATCTCAAAATCAAACTCCTCAAGTGATTCTCGCCAATGGACTGTTAGGGCATTCTTAGAGTCAGATTTCCTGAGACATTGTAAGGCTTGGTGGTCAGTGATGATGGTGATCTTGACGCCAGCTAGGTAGGCCCGGAAGTGTTGGAGGGCCCAAACGAGGCCTAAGCATTCTCTTTTAGTTACCGGGTAGTTGGTTTCTGCCGGGGTTAAGGTCCGGCTGGCACAAGCAATGATGTGCTCTCGTCCTTCTCGATTTTGGGAGAGGACTGCACCGACGCCGAGAAGGGACACGTCGGTGTAGAGTCTAAAGGGTAGTTGGTAGTCCGGAAAAGAGACGACAGGGGAAGACACGAGTAGGTCCTTGAAGGAGGTGAAGGCTTGGAGACGGTCGGGGGTCCACACAAAAGGTTCTTCCTTCCTAGTTAAGTCGTGTAGAGGTCTGGCAATGGTGGCGAAATTCTTCACAAACCTCCGATAGTAGGAGGCAAGGCCTAGGAAAGCTCTTACTCCTTTTACTGACTTCGGGGGTTGGATCTCCTGGATGGCTTGGAGTTTCTTGGGGTCAGGTGCAAGTCCTTCTTCTGACACTAGATGTCCTAAGAATTGGACCTGATGTCGAGCCATGGTGCATTTAATAGGCTTCAGCTTTAATCCGGCTTGTCAGATCCTCTGGAAAACTTGGCGGAGGCGTTGGAGGTGTTCTGCCCAGGTACGACCAAATACTATGATGTCGTCCAAGTACGCCAGACATGTTTCCCAAGTTAATCCCTGAAGTACGGATTCCATCAGTCGGGAGAAGGTGGCGGGACCGTTACATAATCCGAATGGCAGCACTGAGAACTCGTAAAGCTTCCCTTGGCTGGTGGAGAAAGCTGTTTTTTCTTGGTCGGTGGGGGCGACGGGGACCTGCCAGTATCCGGATTGCAGGTCCAGTGTGGAGAACCATCTGGCCCCTAAGAGGGAGTCTAGGGAGTCGTCGATGCGTGGTAGTGGGGTGGCATCTTTGATGGTGACATCGTTGAGTTGTCGGTAGTCGATGCAGAATCGAGATGACCCATCCTTCTTCTTGACCAGTACCACTGGAGAGGACCAAGGGCTAGTTGAGGGGTTGACGATGCCAGCTTCTAACATCTCTGCAACTTGCTTCTGTTCTTCTTGGCGCTGAAGGGGGTTCTTTCTTCGTATAGCCTGTCTGACTGGGGGTCCAACAGCGTGAATGTGGTGTTCTAGGACATGGGTGTGGCCTACATCTTGGGAGTTGGTGGCAAAGATGTCCTGGTATTCGGCCATTAACTGGCACAGATCGTCCTTTTGTTGAGGGGTGAGGTGAGTAGGAACGTCTGGGAGTGATGGAGTTGATGCAGGAATGGAGGTGGTGGTGTCGGTTGAAGGCTGGTCATCATAAGTCTCTAGTTCTCCGGTGGTGAGACCCCTGGGTAGGGTGGTCGGAGATGTTGGCTATTCTTACTGCATTTTGTTTTAAAATGGCAGGAGCAGTGAGACAATCCCTGTCAAAAGGGCTCTGAAGAGAGGGAGTGTGAATGAGTTCTCCGTTGAGGGCTGGATGGATGGGTACCCAATGTTCATGATGTGGCAGCAAGGTGATGGGTTGAATGGTGATGGCCGATGCAACACGGATGGCTTTCAAGGTTTGAGGAGGGTCATGGAGCGGTGTGGCAATCTTCGGAGTGGTGAGTCCTGGGGGTTTGGTGGAAAATAACAATCTTCTTTCAACACACTGGATAGTAGTGCGGAGGGCCGTGAGAAGGTCGAATCCCAGGTATCCGTCGTAGGTGGTTTCTTGGGAGGGAAATACCATGAAAGCGTGGTTAGGTTGAGGGGTGGCCACATACAGTGGGGCCGTGATGCCAGTACTAGAAATAAGATTGTCGTTGGCATCAATGAGAAAGGGAACAACTTGAGATGGTTCGGCCATATGGAACGTATGGAAAGCGAGAGAATGACTAAGAGGGTGTACGAGAGCGAGGTGGAGGGACAGAGGGGGAGAGGTAGACCGAATATGAGGTGGAAGGATGGAGTGAGGAACTACATGAACGAAGGCGGTGCTGGATGGGGGGAGGGGCGTCGACTGACTGGGGACAGAGGTGCATGGGGGCGGTTCGTTCGTGGCCACCCCTTCGGGGATCACGGCGTCAGGCAATAGATAGATAGATAGATCAATGAGGGTGGTGGACGAGTGTTGAATCGGTCCAAAAGTGTTGTGATGTCTCTGGTGGTAAGAGGAAAAAATACAGGATCTTGAAGCTCCGGTGTCGACAAGGAGTCGAGAGTTGACTCCCTGGATGGTCAGGTGGGTGTAAATGGGAGGCTTTATCATATCATAGCTGCCCCTATCTCGAGCCCCCGCCAGTTTGCAAGTTGGTGGGCGGGGGCGGTCTAAAAACCCGGTTTGATGACTTCCGGCTCGACTGTACTGTGGTCGTCCGGGTCACCAACCTCGTCGTAGTCCTCAGCTCCTGCGGTGCCGTCTTCTAGGATGGTGGCAACTCTTCTGGAGGGCTTCAGGCAGGGAATCTGTCCCCAGAACAGTGGAACCCTCGAGCGTTTGGCCAGCAACTCGGCAAAAGACCTCTTCAACCCATTAATAGGGCACTGGGACCCGCAGGGCTTCCAGTCTCCAGGCTTGACTCTGGCCCCTTCTTCCGGCTTGTCCTGGTTGCGGCTAGGGTGGTAGGTTGATCCGGAATGAGCTCCTTGTGGCTTAGTGGGAGCTCGTTGGATACCCGCGATCTTTCCTTGCTCCTGGGATTTTTGCAGGGCCAGAATACGGCGTATGATAGGGAGGTCTGTATCATATCCGGCCGGTTCTGTGATGGCAAAGTGGTCCCGGACTGCACGCGGAAGGATCCTCATCAGGGTCCGGCGGACGTTCTCATTCCTCTCTGCAGCTGTAGCCGTTGTGAATGCGGTGGAAGCCAGCCTGGTAAGCTTGCTGATGGTGGCGTCGAGGTCCCCGTCGTAGGTGATGGCGTGAAATTGCTGGTCGGCTATTACAGTACCTAAGACGGGGTTAATGGCAGTTTTAGTGTATGTTTCAAACTGTTCCCAGGTCATTCCGGGGTTCTATTTTACATAACTGGAAACTAGGGCCATAGACCGCCCTAGCTTCATGACTACAGTATGTATTTTAGGGGCAACTTCATCTTTAAATATGATGTCAAGCACTGGCTTGACAACCTCTAAATAGGTGGCAATGTCAGTTTCCTCTGGTCTGAAAGGAATAATATCCAGTGCTTTCCCTGCCATCCTGACTACTTATCCCTGTCGTGATACTCTCAAAATATTTAAAGCAGGAAAAACCTGAAAGGCTACCTTTGAGAAAGAGACACCGCTATCACCAGTGTTATGCCCGGTCCAAATTGGAACGCGAGATATTCTTTGTACAATGAGCAGCTCTCTAACGGGATAGGTATACCTTAAACTTTAAATAAAGAGACAACACGGCAGGATAGTAAGCACACAGGTAACAAGTTAACATGGGTTTTATTCAATTTAACACCTGGTTCATGGAGGAGCAAGACATATATTTTATACCTGTAACCTGGAGATCATCAACAACAATCAGAATAATTAAGACATACAATACTCAGGTTATCAAGTAAGCAATAGGAGTCGGACAATGGGTCCGGACTCAAGGTAATAATAATACTCCTAGGATTATTAGGATACAATTATAAGGTATCCAAAATAGTGGAGGTACACCTCCTACCCAAATAGATCTCAGAGAGGATCTCAACAAAAGACAAGAGTGCAGTAATGGCAAATGCCGTCTGGATCATGCAATGATGTCCCCGGCATATAGTGACGTTAACTGACTCTAAAGAAATAATGGCCAAGTGGTCATCAACAATGAAGTGGGCTCGGAAAGGCTCACAAATGATATTAATACTATAGGTGTGCTAGATCTCACCTGGCAAAGATTAATCCTTAACTCTAATAGTGTACTAGCAAGGTGCTGAAGGCTGAGGCAACAATCGTCGGGAGCTGAGATAGAGTGAAATCTATTCGAGTTATGAACCTGACAGAATGTTAAATGAATTAGGCTAGAAGTTATACAAAGGGACTAGATTACGTGCAAATATGTGTTTGTGTTTGATGCTATGGGTCTTATATAAGCACGCCCCCTCTGTCTGGCTATGGGAGACCAATAACCCGGGAAGGTGCATATATAAGGATCCCCTGATAGGTATGTATAATGGGTCCCGGCAAGTGGGCTAATTAACGTCAATTTAAGTAGGGAGAAGAAAGACCTCTCGCAAGACGTAATGTTAATGAGAACCCCTGAAGATAACTTCTACCACAACCCTGAGTCAACTCTATACCCATAAACGGTACAAAAGCACTTAACCCGGGAACTGCGGGGAGACTCTTAAGAGTTCCCCCGGCGGACTGCGGGGAGACTCTTAAGAGTGAGTGAAAACAAAAATCAACTTTTGACATCGAAAAAAAAAAAAAAAATTGTTTTTTTATTTATTTTTGTTTTTTGGGCCCCTGGGCCATGCAAAATCTCAGTCCTCTACCTCCCCTCCTTCCCCACTTTCCTCCTCTCCTTCAGTTATCACCTATTTTCCCTGTTATTCCCTTATTCTGAGGTATATTTTCATGCTAACATTAGAAATCCGGTTGGAGGGTGTGGTCATCACTGATAGCAAGCGAATGCAAGAGAGAGAGAGAGAGTATCGATCGACTGTGTCTCAGTGGCCTTGGGGGAAATTGGCGGGAAAGCAGCTTGCCTCACCCATACATTATACAACTCCCAGGCTATATCTCCGATTTTGACCATCCAAACGCTGTTTTCACTCGTTTTATTGTTGTTTCAGGTTAATACCTTTATAATCAACCCATAATAGGCGCATATGGATAAGTATTAACACCTTACGAGCGGCCTATGCGGTTTATTTATGTGTACCGCCCAGCGGGGTGTTTTTAGCCAAAATAGGGCTGTTTACGTGATCATTTTCATGCCTAAATAAGACCCAGAACGTAAAACAAGTATCTATCCCTGAAAGGGCATAAACAGAGCTTTCGAATGACACCATAACGATCCTTGTATGATGGATAGTTTTCTTGCAATAACCGTGCAACGCGAGTGCAAAAAGCAGGTAATTCGGTACTTTCGGTACATAATTGAGTATGTAGCGAGTGAGAGAGGGAGGAGGGAGCTGAGATTTGTGTCAGTAGGTTCGCCGCGGTGGTCTGGAGCAGTCATACGCTCGCTAGTCTCCTGCCACCACTTGTCTCTCTCTCTCAGCCACATTACGTGCTGAAATTGCCACTCGAGTTATGTCGAGCGCCGCCACATAGTCCAGCTTTATTTAACTCGACTTAAGTGGTGGGCCGCTTTTTAAGGGTTAATGATATTAATGGTACAATGAATATTTTAGTGACGGAAACACCTCAAATACGTCAGCACAGGGGGACGTTTCCAATTACCCCATGCGCACTTGTTAGGTTAAAGGAGAGCTGTAGTGAAGAGGAGGGCCCGTAGATCGAGGGAGGATCCAGTAGTCCGGAGGGCGGCTGGGCGTGATGACTCCGGAAGTTGGTCCAGGGGGCGGGCGGCTGGGCGTGATGACTCCAGCTACTATTCCAGGGTGAGTCACAAGATGATTCCTTAGACCTTGGCGCCTACCACGGGACAACCGGGTTCCTCTTGCACTCCCACAGTGCAGTGATCCCCAAAGGATATGCTGGAGTTCTGCTACAAGGTTTGGGGGGTTAGGGTGACTAGCATAATGATCTACCTAGAGTGGCAAGGAGTCTAGATTGGGAGGTTTGACGTACCTCCCAACCTACCAAATAGGAAAACCTACTATTTGGTAGTAGTCTTGGAAAATCCAACGTCAAGGCTATTAACCCTAATTGCAATGACGACTTGTCTATTTTGACTGCTATGTCGTCATTCCAACCGCGGTTAAAAAGAAAATGTCTAGAGTCTACTCCTTATCTTGCTCTAGGAGACGTTGTACATTAACCAAAACTACCACCGAAGGTGAAAAAAGCATAGAAGAGAAGAAAAAGGGGTTTACCTTAGTTACCGCTTAAGGCCCATCCCGTGTTCCGTCATGTGCAGATCCCTGTCGAACGTGCGCATGAGCGACCCTCTCTTGTCATCACATCTCACGTCAGCAGAAGAACGCGGATGGGCAGGGGTCCGGCGTGAGGGAGGGTATTATGTACGTTGGATTTTCCAAGACTACTACCAAATAGTAGGTTTTCCTATTTGGTAGGTTGGGAGGTACGTCAAACCTCCCAATTTGTTAGTAGTCTTGGCAAATCCAACGTCAAGGCTGCATAACAAATAGGAGGAGGACATCCAAGCCCAACCTACCAAAAAAAACCAATGCATAAAACAAAATTATGAATGACAAAGACACAATTTAAACAAGAGAGTTTAATAAAAGAGTGAAAAACTGAGGAGTAGCTAAAAAGAACAGTTTTAACACATGCCCGTCATTCATAGTAATGCAAAAACATAGACTTGTCTTAAACCAAAAAGGTACTGTACCCAAAATCCCTTTTCTTCCAAAACCAACAAAAACACTGAACACAAGAACAAAACACAATTTTCAATGTGGCAAAAACACTTATGTACTGGAACAATACATAATCCCAAACTTGCAATCCAGTGTTGCAAACCCGTACACCCCCCCCCCCCCTTTGTCAAATAAAACAAAGGAAAAGAACGAGGGACAAGGGGTGAAGACCAGGGATCTTCGCCAGAGCTCCAGGAAACACGACCCCCGAGAGCAATCACCGGCCGAGGGGGTCGAACACTGGACACGGAGAGGTAGGAGGAGAGGAAGGAATTGATAGAAGACCACAAAACCGCTGAGGCGATGGCAGGTAAGGATCGACGTGGCAGGAACCGGAAGGAGGCAGCAAAGGATCTGACATCGTGCGCAGAACCCCTACAAACAGGGTGACGGGCACGAACGGTCCGACAAACGTGGCGGCCCATCTGCACCTGCGAGAGCCTCCCACCTGTCCGAGGAGGCACCCACACAGCAGTACCCGAAGGCGGCGCCACAGACGCAACAGAGGAGTGCAAGGCTGACACCGGGCACAACACATGGCGAGGATGCCCACGCCGTAAAGCCTGGACGGCGAAAGGCTGGAAAACGGGGGCCTCCCTCCCATGCGTGGTAACAAAAGGAGGGGAGGAGGCGAACGAGACGCCATGCAAGGACGGGGAGAATCGCACGCAGTCCCGGGGCCGTGACAATGCCGCTAGTGCAGACACCCGATCCCCAGTGGCCAGAGCGACAAGGAAGAGTGGACGCCCGAGCAACGGAACCGGCGTAGCGGCCCTTGTATACGTGGGTGAAGCCAGAAGGACCAGAGCCCCCCCCCGGTCCCACTGTGGAGGGACCTGGCGCGGAGGCGGTCGATCCCGGAAGCCAGCCGTCAGGAAGGAATCCAGCTCCTGCGGCGGAACGACCAGCCCAGCGACGGACCCAAAGACCCCCCGGACGGCAGACAAGTGGGTACGTATAGCGTCGACTTGAAAGTGACGTGTACGGAAGAGGTGAAACAAGGAGCGTAGGACGAGGGAAGGAGAGCCAACTGGCAGGCGAGTGTCCTGTAGCCACCTAGTAAAAGACCTCCAGCGGGACCCGTAAGTCCCCCAAGGAGAAGACGGCCAGGAACGCTGCAGGAAGTCAGTCAGGGCCCGGCCGGGGACCGGGAGCCACCGTGCCTCATGAACAAGCACGATGCGAAGGCCAACGAGGTCCGCAGGTCCCCAACCTAGCTCAAGTGGAAGCCGGAGACAGGTAGAGGGACCGGACTCGGGCACCACCGTGGCAACCGGGCGTACCAAGCCCGTGCTGGCCACAGAGGCGCGAGGAGCCAGACGCAGCCGTGGTAAAGCCGCAGCCTCGCGAGGACTGGGCACATCAACAGCGCGTCTGGTGGCGGAAAGATGTATATCGACCGCCACCTGTACCAGGCTACCATGAAAGCGTCCGGACCCCCCCCGGAGCGCGAGGCCGGAGGGAGAGGTCCAGAGGCAACTGGCGCGGCACCCCCGATGCGAACAAGGCGACCTCCGGAACACCTCAGGAAGCCGCGAGGTCGGCGAACACAGTCCGTTGCATCGCCCATTCTACAAGAACGCCCTGCCCTCTCGACAGGGCGGCCGCCCACAGGGTGGCAGGCCCGGGCAGGGAGGAGGCATGCAAGGAGAAGGGGTGTTGGTCCGCGAGGAAGAACAACTCCACCGAGACCCCCAATAGAGTCAACGACCTGGAGGACCCCCGCATTATGAAACAGTGGACAGCTGTCCGAGTGTCCAACCCGAAGGCCACCGACTTACCCCGAAGGGCCAGCGCGTGGTCCCGCAGGAAGAACAAAGGAACTAACAGTCCGAGGGCATAGACGGGTAAGTGGAGGGAGACCCACCCATCTGCCGGGAAGTGGACGTCCCAGGTTCGATCGGGAACCTCACCCAACCCCGCTCGACGTATCTGTGTCTACCCTGACCGTCGGCGGGGGGGCGGTCCAGGGCACAGCCGCAGAGAGCACGCCCCGAGCAACCCAGCGACCGTAGAGTCTGCGAACGGTACGCGGGAGCGGCAGGAGCCGATCCATAGGGGCAACGGAAACACCGCGGTGCCCATGAGGAGGAGGCAGCGTAGCCAGAGACTCCCTAAGGGAAGGGGCAGAGCGGCCCAATGCAGCGAACCCACGAACGAGTCCCAGAGCCACCCCGGGAGGGAGACCGAGTGCAACACGGCGAAGACTTTCCACCGAAGGTGCACCACGGCCAGCAGACCCCGGGTCACCGTAGCGCCGGACAAAACCCATGCGAGACCGACCCATGGCACGACACGCGACGGGGTCAAGTGTGACTTGGGAACATCGAAGGGGAACCTTAACCGTGCGACGTGGCGAACGACTGTGAGGGCGTCGCCTACGCACAGTCCTAGGGCTTCGGAAACTACCAACCAATCGGCCAAGGAAAACAGGATCTGGAGCCCGCTCCTGAGGAGAGGACCCAGAGCCTGCCCCACCAGTGCGGAGAAGATCCGCGGCGCGATGTGGAGACCGAAGGGAAGGCCGTCGAACAGGAACACACGATCGGAAGTCCGAACGGCTAAGAATCGCTGGAAGCGAGCATGGAGAGGAACGAGCCAAGATGCATCCTGGAGGGCCAGCGACACTACCCACGACAGAGGGCGCAGGGCCAGGCGTACCTGGGTTACCGGCAGCATCCGAAACCGTGTGTGTACGATGTGCCCGTTGAGGGCCGACAGACCCACCACCGGTCGCATCGCGTCGCAGTTCGTCTACGGTACCAGAAAGACACGGGAGAGGAAAACCGGGTGACCGGCGGTCAACTCCCTCGACGCCACCCAGCTCAGGCATGGAAGTGAACACGTGGGCCACCTCTGAAGAGATGGGCCGGCGTCGGTGACAAGAGCGGAGTGGGGGTCTGGACGTCCACCTCCAGGTGAGACCCCTCCGCGCAACCCGCCGCCCCCAACGTCCCTCGCGGCCACCGAGGGGCGCAAGGGCGAAAACAACCCGAGGGAGCACCCGAGAGGAGGGGAGCGATCCGGTCGGCCAGGCAAGAAGGAGAACGAGGAGTCCGACCCAGAGAACCTACACATTGTGTTGACGTGGAGGTACCCCCGGTACGGGCCGTGCAGGCATGAGCGCCACGTTGACCTCCTGTACCCCCCCCAACCCCGTCGAAAAGGACGGGCTACCCGAACCCCTGGCCGTGGCGGGGCTGACCCCGTCGAAGGGCGGCCGGAAGTGGAAGGCCGGCCAGCCCCGACACGGCGGGGATGAAAGGGGGCAAGAACAGAAGTGCGAGGCGGAACCGACGCACTGGCCTGCAACGTCCCAGTCCTGCGCCCGTGCAAGGCGGCAGCACCTGCAGCAGCACCCCGAAGAGGACCGGCAGAAGGACGGGACTGAGAAGACCCCGCGCGCGACACAGCACGTCGGTGCGTGTCGTAAGCAGGGTCCGCAACGACACAGCGCGTCGTCGCATGTCGGAAGCAGGGGCCGCCGACAGAGAAGCGTAGCATTCCCAAGCATCCTGCTAAAAAAAAAACGACGTATATAGCGCAGAGTACAACAAACCCTGACGAATATCCAAGGGGGCTGTCCGGCTGAACGAGGACCGTACCGTCCGGCGTTGCCGAGGTGCCACGCACAAAACCGCCTTCAGCTCGGGAACCAAAAGACACCGCGAGCCGAAGGGGGACCCGCCGAACGCGGCCCAAACCCTCGCGAAGAGCGCCTGGTGCAGACGCCGCGAGAAGCCGCAGGTGGTGAACAGAAGGCTGGAGGGAACCAAAAGACAAGAGAAGAAGTTCGGCACCCACCGCCGCAAGGGAAAAACGCTGTCGACAGAGGACTGAACTGGGTGAGAGAAGAACGGGGTAGCAATAGAACAAAGTTCAAGAACGGGCGCGCTGAACCAGGACCAGAACGCGCCGTCCAACCCGCCGACAGACACAAGAGGAGGCAAAAGCAGTGATGACTCCGGGGGAGGGACTGAAGGAGAGCCGGCGACGGAACGGCCGGCGAAGACGAAGGCCTCAGCAAACCAGGCCCCCAACGGGAGAGGGTGATTGAGTAAGATGGCTAAGCCAGGCGTACCGTCGTCGCACAAACCCGGCCCATAGGAGGACAGGCCCGTCAACACAGCCAGGGACTGAACATCCTGAAGGATGTCCCGGCGGCTGAAGTCTGACCAGAGCATAGGCCTGCAGAAGGGAGGGGGACCGTAGCAGGGGTAGGTATGGTGAGGCGCTGAGGGTGTGTCACCGCCAAGAAGCGCGATAAGAGGGAGTCTTGCATCGACTCCAAGCGCCCGTCGATGCGTGACACAAGCCACCCCTGCATAGCCGACAATCGATCCGAGAGAGGCAACCCCCCCCCCCCCCCAAGAATGGTCGGCCCGCAGGGGTGAGCGCGAGCGGGAGCGAGATCCACGACACGAACCAGCAGAGTCGCGGCCCAAGGAAGGCGAGCGACCACGGTTGTGTCGCCGCAGAGGGACTCGGCCCTGAACACGAACGCCCGAGGGGGAAACAGCACGATCCCCCTCTTCCAGCGACACGTCAGCCCCTGAGAAAGGGGACCCCGAAACCACGCGATACCTCACCGAGCCAAGAGGAGTGGCACCCCCGTGGCGAGACGGTAAGTGAAGGTCAGGGAGAGAAGAAGGAGGAGGAGCAGGACGACGGGAGTGGGAAGGCTGGCCGGGTGAAAAGACAGCATCTGGTGTTCCCAGGCGGTCACCCATCCAAGTACGAACCAGACCCTACGTTGCTTAACTACGCTGATCGGACGAGAAGCGGTGCATTCAACGTGGTACGGCCGTTGGCTGAAAAGAGGTCAGAAGTAGCCGCGGGGGGAAACAGAGCTAGGATCCCCGGGGCAGAGATAACAGGGCGGCCCGACACCGAGGCGGAGGAGGGAGGGACCGCCACTGTGGGACGAGACCGTGAAGGAAGAATAGGCACCGAAGCAGGTGAAGTAGGAGGAGAAGCAACTACATCCTGGCGGATCCTCCTGGACAGTGTAAGAGGAGGGAGCAGAGGGCCAGCTACAGCCTGAACCTCCGAGCGCGTAGAGGACAAAGGAAGAGGACGTCGTACGAGCAGGGGAAACGGGCGGAAGGTAGTAGAGCCCCGACCCGGAGAGGCCAGGGGAGGGCGCACAGGGGCAGAGCCACTAACCCCGGCCGCAGTGCGAGCACCATGACGAGGGCGATGGGCGCCGTCAAGGCGATCAGGAGGACAACGAGGGGCAGGAGAGGACGGGCGACGAGGCGAGCTAGAGCGTGGACAGAGCAGGGGAACCCCCCGACGACGTGACGACCGGCAGCGGGACCCAGGGGAGAGGGCCCGAGCAGGGAGAGGGCCAGGCGAACGGCCTTCAGTCGGGTCAGGGATACCCAGGGCGATGCGGATCCGGGCGGCAACAAAGGCCGGGGAACGGTGGCCCACAGTCCAAAAGTGGCGGGAGACTATCGCCCACACCGACTGAAGGGAAGCAGAGGCCACCGCCGCCGCCGAGGAACCAGGGCTATGGAGCACCACATCCACCAGGGCCAGACACGGGCCACACAGAGCAGGGAGGTAGGCCGTAGAGGACACACAGTGCGAGTGGCGCAAGCAGGACTTGTGGCTCACCAAGCACGGGGAGCAACAACCAAGGCGAAAGCAAGGCAGCCTACCTGCACAGGAAGAACACACACCATAATCAGCACGTCGAAGGAGTAAGTGGAGAGAATGTCCAAGAAGAACCAGGGAAGGAGCATGGGGAAACAGGAACACACATGCAAACAGGTATCCGTACTCACCCTAAACCGGGAGCACAGAGGTAGGTGAGTAGGGCGGGCGAGGGGGAAGAGCACTAGCAGAACCTGCAAAGATGGAGAAAGTGTTAACCACCACTCAACATCTTACATGCAGGGCCTATAACACCAGTAAAGTGCACACACCAAATAGTATCAGGCAACAAGATGACATAAAAAAGGTCAATAGTGAAAGCCAACTATTACTGCAAATTTGCGGGCCAATGGAGGCATAACCGTACCGACACCACCCTCCCGCAATTTCGCGGGACTCCCCAGCGATCTCCGCAAATTTGCGGGGAGCCGAAACATCCCAGAGGACCGAATCGAGCTCCCGCAAATTTGAGGGACCGGCCGAGATGGTCTGGCGCCGAAAAAGCGAGAGGAGCGTCTAGGGAAAACCAAAAAAGGGCCACAAAAATGCGTCATCTCCTTATGAACTCCAAGCGATGATGGCCATCAAGCTGAGCAGTGGCTTCCTTGATTATATCCTGACTCAACCGGTCAAGGGAGAGGCAAGGAAGACACACCAGGGGAGATGAGGCACATCCCCCAGGAACCACCCAACCCACAGAGATAGAGCAAAGCCCATGAGGAGAAGCGGCAGGGAGGGTGGTTTGGCACAAACAGGGGCCCCCGTGGGGTACCCCTGGATTGGGCAAAAAGACTATGAAAGGATGGAGGTGAAACAGGAAGATAAAACAAAAACCAGTAAATGAAACTGGCGAGAAAAAGGGTGGCCTAGCCGTGAGCAGAGAATGTGTCAGGGGCGAAAAACCCTGTGGTGTGAAGGAGAGGCCCCCGTGGGGTACCCCTGGATATCACGAACCACCTGTCGCCCAGGCCCTTGAGACACAGTGAAGGCTCGAAAGGGGGGACTCGGGAATAACGCTAATAATGCGGCCGACACAAACTCTACAAACAGCACCGCCACCAACTAAATCTCAGATTGTTTACCAACTGTACACCTAGGCTATGAAAAAATTAAAACTCATAGGGGCATAGCAATTCCTGAATGAGAAAACTAGCTAGGCTAAAATAAGCTAAAAGCCAAACTATGCCCAGACTAACAGGAAAAAAGAATATGAAAAGAGAAAGAATGAAAAACATATACGAGGAACGCCAGGCGCCCCCGTACCTTCGGTAGGCTATTTCCACACGCGTCTCCATTATACACACTTAGGAGCCCATTTACGTGTGCCCTAGATCACGTAACATCTGTCTAATAAAAAAGAAGGCCAGATAAGCCGAAACGAACCTAAACAGGGTGAATTAAAGGAGCACAACAAAAGCGACTTCATTCAATGGAGCCCGTGAACAAATTATGACAAGAGAGGGTCGCTCATGCGCACGTTCGACAGGGAACTGCACATGACGGAACACGGGATGGGCCTTAAGCGGTAACTAAGGTAAACCCCTTTTTCTTCTCTTCTATGCTTTTTTCACCTTCGGTGGTAGTTTTGGTTAATGTACAACGTCTCCTAGAGCAAGATAAGGAGTAGACTCTAGACGTTTTCTTTTTAACCGCGGTTGGAATGACGACATAGCAGTCAAAATAGACAAGTCGTCATTGCAATTAGGGTTAATAGCCTTGACGTTGGATTTGCCAAGACTACTAACAAATAGTGACATTATAGGTAGTCTAAGGGGGGTCAAGGTAAGTGTCTTCCTTCCTTGCTAGTTCGTGGAACTATCAGAACCATGTAGCAAAAAGAGAATCCAGAAAGGGGAGCCCAAAGTGGGTTGTCCAAAATTAGTCCTCTTCCTGATGGGGGGAACCCGATCTGGTAGATCTTAAGTTACTACACTATCCTCATAATCCCTTGAACAAAACAAGGTAAGAATCCTTTGGTACTTGGTATGTGCACCGCATCGAAGGCCAGAAAGGGGGAGCCCAAAGTGGGTTGCCCAAGCTAGTCCTCTTCCTGATGGGGGGAACCCGACCTGGTAGATCTTCGATCACAGCACACAACTGACAAGTTGAACACCAGCTATCTCTGGCTGTTCTTACCCTGAACTAAATAATACCAATTGGCAAGCTTAGTTTCTGATGTCAATCAATCAAATTGAGTAGTGACAGGGGGTTAGGGGGAAGTGGGGATAGGACAAGAAATAGTTGGATGAAGTGAATTGTAGCAGGAGAAAAAGGTTTCCAGGCTTGACTGGAACTGCCTGAGGGTTTTTCTGGTTTTAGCTGCTGAAGAGACTGGCCAGGGCAAGGTCGACAGGGGCGCGTTCGGGGAGGCTCCTCGCTGGCACGGGTATCATCTGCCATGTCTGGTCGGGGGCGTGTGAGGCTGGGGTGATGGTGGTGAAGGTGATGGGTGGTGGTGGTGGTGGTGAGTTTTATTTCCTTGGGAGGTCTGGGAAGCCGCGTTTTAGAGCTTCCTCCACTGTTACCATGCAGGTCACGTAGTTGGTCTTGGGGTCCTTCGTGTGGAAGTAGCAGTTGCAGCCGTCTCTTTTCCAATTCTCCATACAGTAGGACAGGAATCCATGGAATTCAGGTATTATGCAGTCCTTGTATGCATAGCTCATGGACATGTTGAAGTCTGTTTCGAGGTGTGGATAACAGATTTCCTTGAACAGTTGCTGAGGAGTTTTTGGAGTTTTTGCTGATTGTGGTGTTGGTGGCTGGGGCTCGGAAGTTGCAGCTGGTAATGTCTCCTTTGCTACTGCTGGTGTTTTCTTCTGCTTCTTCATTTTTTTGGCTTTGGGGCTCGCAAACTCAATGGTGGGCATGGAGGCTGCTTCTGCATGTTGTGCTAACTCAGGTGGTGGTGTAGTGGTTGCAGTCAAAGCCGTGATTACTGAAGGTGGTGGTGGTGGTGGGAGGGCTTCCTCGACCTCCATAGGTGGTGCTGGAGTCTTGTCCTCTTCAGGGTTGCATTCTCCAGTGAAAAGGTCGATGAAGGGAGTCAGAGTCAGGACCTTCGGCTTGGTGGGTGCTGGTGGTGATGGTGCAGGCCCCTCTGAAGGTGGTGGTGGGCAGTTTTTTCTATTCAGAGGGCGAGGCAGGAGAAGTTTTGGAGCCGGTGTGTTCCTCTGCCTCGGTGTTCTCTGGTGGCTCCCTGGAAGGTTGGCTGGGATGAATATTACAGGGAGGTTGTTCTCCTTCAGGAGGGCGGGCAGAATCTGCTGCAGGAGGGAGGTGTCGTCTCCAGCCAGAGCCATAGCCGTCCTAATAACCACATCTATGATGGAAAAAGATGTGGTATTGGATTTTGGGCTCAGCCTGGTGGGTCTCCTGCTGGTTGACTCCTTCTGCCCCTCCTTCAGGAGGTCCCTGGCGTGAGTGGAGCCCTTGACAGCGGCGCCCTTTGGTCCCGTCACCTGTCTGGCTTCAGGACCTCTGGGAGCAGCCACTGCCACAAATTCCACCCTTTCTCCATCACCAAGGGAGGGCACAGCCTTAAGGGGGTTGTTTTTCTTGATGGCGCCCTTGTGGGTGAAGATGTCCTTGGTGCCGTCGTCAGGGGTGATGAAGCCGTACCCCTTCTTCACATTGAACCATTTTACAAGTCCAGCAAGGATGGGAGTTGCTGAACTCATGGTGAATGGTTGGTTGTGAGAGAGAGAGGTGAGGTAGGTGTGCTCAGGAAGGGAGCTCAGAGCTGAATTTTTTCTGATGTCCAGGCTGGGTGAGTATAAGGCAATCTTCTTGCCCCTACTTAAGGCGCCCGGCTTGAGAGGATCAAAGGCGCTCGGGTGGTGTTGGCGCGTGGTGGTTATGTCCTTGTAGCTCTGGGGGTGGCGCGCCTGGACTCTGGCTGTACCTTGTAGCTAGATGCCCCCGGGCAGATTCTGTTATAAGATGGGGGGATCACTTCCTGGTGGGGGAGGAAGTGGATGAGAAATGGCATGTGCAGGATGATTCATATAAGAAAAGGTTTTAGAACTGCTGCATGGGTTGAACTGCTGGTTTATGCGCCATCCTAGCCCGGGAAAAGGACATGACTTGGATGGCTGCAAGATCCTGAGGGGTTTTGATGGGTGATATAAATGGCAGACTAGGGAATAGAGAGTGAAAGTCTGGAGCAGTTTGGCAGTCCTTGGGGGAGATCAAAGGTAAGTTGGAAAATAAAGGAGTACCACCTGTAGCTGGTTGATCAGGCTGGGGAAGTCTAGGATGGTTAGTTGGGTGTTTAGCGTAGTTACCCCTCTGACTTTTCTCTCTGGTGGTAGGGGCCATAGAAGCTGGCTGGGCAGGGTATACTGGTGTAGTCCACTCAGGTCTTATGTGTCCCACCTGTCTCGTTGATATGCGGGCGATGCGGGCAGGAGCAGGGTGGCTGGCAGGAGTAGGGTTGGCTGCGGTTTAGTGGCAGCTAGAGATGCGGTCTTATCATCCTGAGACCGCATCTCAGTGGGCTTCTCGTTCTGGGGCATTTTAATATCCCCTGATTAGGATGGATTATTAGGTGTCATTTGAAAGCTCATTTTATTGGCTTTCCAATGGTGTAGGATTGGTAATGGCCGCTCGAAAGATATAGCAGGTATAGATGAAAGATTATAGATTTTCGTTACAAAAACTGTCATCTTAAAGGATTAGGGGCGTTTTATGGTATGAGATCCCCTGATTAGGAGGGATTGTTGGGTGTCATTTGAAAGCACATTCTATTGG